>CM054062.1:313445968-314060032 GCA_028641055.1 Alopecurus myosuroides | reverse complement strand
CCTGGCAGAACTTGAATGCCAATCTCCAAATTGATTACAAAATTAGTCCATTTGGAGTGTTTCATAACCAAATAAAGTAATTGATCCATATATGACAGGCACCACTGCCATTTTATGAAGCTCAAATACCACCATTAGGAAAATATATTTCATAACCTTTTAAAGTAATTGATCCATAAGGTGGCCACTAAACTGAGAACCAAATTAGCCTAAGCATGTATGAGAGTCAACAGCTGGAATATTTCTTTCAAAATACTTTTTTTGACCAAATAACCTCTTTTTTTAGAAAACAACCACAACTATCCATTTGGCATGACGAATTTTCTAAAGCCAAGAAGAATGAGAAAAGCATAATTTTACCCAAGACAAGTGAGATGCCACATAATTCATCACAGTAATGCAGATTAGTAAGCCTCAACGAGGTCAAGCTCAACAAAAGTAATGTTTAGAAAGTGAAAACTAAAAATTAACGTGAAGTGGATGAGGAAATAGTAGAAGAAACCATACCCTGATGCAACCTTGCCCATCCAATCGCTGAATCCATCTACACCCGACGTGTCCCTCTTATTTCGTCCTTGATTGCCAACAGAGCAGCAGCCCGTGGTGGTCTTCTCCCTGCTCCTCCCGCTGTATGTGGGAAAAGGAGATGAGGAGGCGGTGGTTCCCGTCGATCTAGGGTTAAGGTGCAGGGAAGGGACGACCTAGGGGAGAAATCACAAAGGACGGCAAGAAGGAGAAGCGCCGGGGAGGAGGAGGGGCCTACCTACGCCGCAGTCGTCTGTCGTCGCTTGAACGGGGTAATCCATGAGATGGAGGGTGGGAGCTCCTGGAGAGGCAGTCCACCAGCGAGAGGCGGCGGCCGCGGGAGAGGAGGAGAAGCCGAGAGGCGGCGCGCGAGGGCATGGGTTATGGTTAGGGTTCTTCACCGTCGGGCTCCTTGCCATCCTTTTTGCCGTTTTTTTTCTTCCTCGCTCGTGCGTCGCAAAGAGCCAAATCAACCGAGCAAAACAAGACAAAAGACGGCCCACAAGGATCGCGCCGCGGGGCTAACGTGGATAGCGTCGTTGGCCTCCCAAGTCATACGCGATTCTTGGTTTTAGATGCTCGATGGTGGGTTCATGCCTCCTTTGCATCTGTGCTCGAGTGACAAAAACGTGACGGAAGGAGGATGTGTTGTTGCCATTAGGGAGAAAACAACGATGTTTACTTTGTTTACATTACACACTTTGCTTACTGCGATAATATGTTGCTTGCAACTTAATACCCAATGTTTGTTCGGATGATATTCGGAGGATGGATTATTAGTCATAGATGCAGTTGGATGACGATCTACGTATTTTGTTGTAATGCCCGCATGAATCTCAAAGTAATCTTTATGTCATGCATGTTTCTTTATCTATCAATTGCCCAGCTGTAATTTGTTCACCACGCATGTTACCTATCTTTTATGGAGAGACACCTCTAGAGAACTGCGAACCCCGTCCATTTTCTCATACTGATAATACAACAAGTGCTATTACTGTTTTCACACTTCTTCCACTGTTTTCATATTGTTCTCATACTATTTTACACACCATACATTTAACATCTTTGTGCTCAGCAAAACCGGTGAGATTGACAACCTCACTGCTTCGTTGGGGTAAAATGAACTGATTGTGTTGTGTAGGTTCCACGTTGCTGCTGAACCGGTATTGTGCCATACCATTTCAACTGCATCAACTTTCTGAAGTTACTCCTTCCTCCTACTGGTCAATTCAATCTTGGTTTCTTTCTGAGGGAAACTTGCTACTGTGCTCTTCACACCTTCCTCTTGGGGTCTCCCAACGAACATGTGTTCCACGCGCATCAGACGTATCAACACCTCTCTAAAAAATTGTTTTCAATACCCTAGTTTAACAAAATAAAAAGCTCTAGCACATGAGTGATCCCTGCTTCCCTCTGCGAAGGGACTTTCTTTTACTTTTATGTTGAGTCTCCATCTTCTTACTTTTTGCACAGTTGAGAGAGCATAGTTTTCATTCTGAGTTTAATGTGCATTTGTCTCAGAAACATTATTAATTGATTCATGTATTTGCTCTCAAATAATTTGTTCTCGTCATCCTCTTAAACTTTGAAGGTGTCCTGGCATTTATGGTTTGCCCCACTCTTAAGGACAAGCAAAATATCACTTTTCTATGTTTTGTCTATGCTTGAAACAAACGTATAACTTTCGATTGCATTATTATTCATGATATTTTATTTGTGTTACTTTTCATGATGCAAACTGATTGCTATGTTTCATTATTAAAATTATATCTATCATGCTTGTGTTTAAAGTACTATGATCTCAGCTATACTTATGATTTTACAATTTAGATGATCAAGTTTATGTTGGTAGCATGCCACCTCGGAAATTATTTGTTTTTACCGTTTACCTACTTGAGGACGAGTAGGAACTAAGCTTGGGTATGTTGATACGTCATAAACGTATCCTTAATTTCTGATGTTCCATGTTGTTTTCGTGCCATATGCTACATGTTTCCTTTACACTTTATGCCATTTTTATCTATTTCCTGGGACTAACCTATTGACAAGATTCCACAGAGCTAGTTCTTGTTTTCTGCTGTTTTTATTTTCAGAAAATTTGTTCTGGAAATATTCTCGGAATTGGACGATTCGAAGCCCAGAAGTCTTAGAATTCCCGGAGGATCCACAGACTCCGGAGGAGACCTGGAGGGGGCCACAGGGGCCCCACACCATAGGGAGGCGCGCCCCTGGCCACGCCATGGGGTGGTGTGGGCCCCTGGCCGCCCACCGACATTGCCATTTCGCCTATTTATTCCCCTTGGAAGGTTAACCCTAAAACAATCCACCTTTTCCACGAAAAACACCCGAGGCCGCCGTCATCATCAACCCGAGTTTGGGAGGGTTCTAGAGTTCTCCCCGGCACCCGGCCGGGAGGGGAAATCATCACTGGAAGGCTCTACACCACCATGCCCGCCTCCGGAATGATGCGTGAGTAGTTCATCATTGGACTACGGGTCCATAGCAGTAGCTAGATGGTTCTTCTCTCCTCCTTATGTCTCATGTTTAGATCTTGTGAGCTGCCCTACATGATCAATATCATCTTATTGTTATGCTACATGTTGTGTTTGCTGGGATCCGATGAATATTGAACGCTATGTCTCTTAATTATGAATCGATCATGTTATCTTTATGTGTATGTTATTTATGATCTTGCATGTTCTCCGTTCTTAGTAGATGCTATGGCCAAGTAGATGCTACTGACTCCAAGAGGGGGTATTTATGCTCGATAGTGGGTTCATGCCTCCTTTGCGTCTGTGCTCGAGTGACAGAAACGTGACGGATGGAGGATGTGTTGTTGCCATTAGGGAGAAAACAACGATGTTTACATTGTTTACATTACACGCCTTGCTTACTGCCATTATCTGTTTCTTGCAACTTAATACCCAATGATTGCTCGGATGACATTCTGAGGGTGGATTATTAGTCATAAATGCAGTTGGATAATGTTCTATGAGTCTTGTTTTAATGCCGCATGAATCACATAGTAATCATCATGTCATGCATATGCACTACGATGCAGCCTTTAAATCTGTCAATTGCCCCGCTGTAATTTGTTCACCACACATGTTATTTATCTTCTATGGAGAGACACCACTAAGGAACTGTGGATCCCGGTCCATTTTTCTCATAATGATAATACAACCACTGCAATCTCTGTTTTCATAATGTTGCTACTATTTTACTACTTCCATCATTGTTCTCTTTCATCTACTGCAAACAAGTATCATTTTACACACGGTACGTTTAACCGCTTTGTTTTCAGCAAAACCGGTGAGATTGACAAGCTCACTGCTTCGTTGGGGCAAAGTGAATTGATTGTGTCATGTAGGTTCCACGGTGCTGCTGAATCGGTAGTGCGCTCTACCATATCAACTGCATCAACCTTCAGAAGTTGCTTCTTTCTCCTACTGGTCGATTCAACCTTGGTTTCTTTCTAAGGGAAAACTTGTTGCTGTGCTCTTCACACCTTGCACTTGGGGTTTACCAACGAGGGTGTCAATTACACCATCAGGGGCCCACACCACGTGGTGGCACGACCAAGGGGGGTCGCGCCACCCTATGGTGTGGTTGACTTGGTGCTCCCTCCGGGTCTCCTTTGGACTCCGTGTACGTGACAGAAAATTAGGACCCAGCGATTTTGTTTCGTCCAATTCCGAGAATATTTCCAGAACAAATTTTTTAAAACCAAAAACAGCAGAAAACAGGAACTGGAGCTGTGGCATCTTGTCAATAGGTTAGTTCCAGGAAATCCATAAAAATGATATAAATTGTATAGAAAACATATAGCAATTGGCATAATAAAGACATGGAACATTAGAAAGTATAGATACGTCGGAGACGTATCAAGGACCCTGATGACTACCTCGTCGATCCTTATGATGGCGGCCATGGTTCTCTTGATGCACTTCTCTCGCCAGCTGATGACCTCGGGTCTGCTGATGATCTCGCAGATAAATATCGATGCACGAAGCGTCTTTTCTGTTCTCAAGAACTGCGAGTTGCTGCCCCTGATAAAGTTGGTCTCAGCCAGGACACCGTCAGAGAGGCGGTCCAAAATGTATTTCAGAAGGAGCCTAAGAAGACGGGGAAAAAAATTAAGAATAACCGTGACTTTCCCTCCATGAGCCGTCCGGTGGCGGGGACTAAGTTGAAGCCGCCACACCGGGTAATGGACAAGGTACCCATCCACGGCTGGCATTTAATCCATCAGTTGGGTAAACCTATGCTTCCGTCGAGGTTGGTCGCCTTGTTGACCAGGGATATGCGTAGCCTCCATGATGGTGTTCTATATATGGAGGAGAGGCTTCTCAAAGAGAAAAATCCAACATACCCGGTTTTGCTGCAAAGGTACCAGTTATGAAGCAGTTGGGCTTTGTCACTACATGCACCACGGACGTGCTCATCGTGAGATTTGATGACATCTTCCGAATGTACCACATGCACACGCTCCACCCATCCATTTCCGCCTGGTTGCGCTAGTTTGGTGCAACAGATATGCATAGAGAATACCCCAGGCATCGCAATAATGGACCCCTTCAACATGCAAGACAATTTTTAAACAACCCTAAGGGTAAGGCTAAAGTGACGCGGTACATCCAAGACTTCTTGCTGGGGCATATGTCCAAGAAGGTCATTCTGATGCCTTACTTTCCCGAGTAAGTCATTCGCTAGCCGCCATAATATGATTTCGTTGATTTCCATCATCAAATTTGCGCATGTACGATACTGGTTAATTTTTTAGAATTATATATGGACTCTTTCAACTGTTTTGCGTAGAAAAAATATGACACCCTCATTGTTCTATTTCTGAAAGATTCCTTCGCACGGTATCTCGACTTCAGGAGTAATCATAATAAGAAGAACTACTCCCTCGTCAAGGCTGTTCTCGATGATGCGATGAACGACTACGTCTTGAATGAAGGCCTCATGGACCGACCATAACTATTTCTAGGCAATCATGTATTAGACACAATATGAAGTTCCCTTCCTCCAAGCAGGCGCCAGGCGGTCAGATGGAGGCGTGGTACCTCATCCAACACATACAGGAGTACATGAAGGAACAATAAAGTCTACACGAAGGCTCAATAACACATAGACATGTTCGGGAACTTACTCAACAATAACTAACAGCGGGATCGTGGATGCCCATGATGGATCTAGTGTCTTCACGAAGAACGAGGGAACCTTACAAGTTACCCACTTCACTTATTACCTTAACTTCACGATACGAACGATAGAGAATATATGCTCTAATCTGATCGAACCCTTTGATCATAACACATAAAACTCATCCATATCCTTGATGTCCTTGTGATAAACCATATTATGTCTGACCAGACGATTGGTTGATATCGGTGATACGGAGAGGGCCCATAGAATGTATCTCTCCATCATCAAGAGGAGTTAATTACTAATTTTGAACAATCTCAGTTCCATTACACGCTCTAGATTATGCCCGTATGTTAACGTTATGATCCTCTGTTACGGTGGACGGTTGAAGACATCCAAAGCATAACTATCGATAGTGCGGTCCCTAGATATTCTCATAGTATAGGAATTATAGTCAATGACAACTTCATATGTACTTTTCTAAATACATTACAATTGTTTAGTCTCTTTAGAAAGATCATATACTTGGGTCGGTTCTGTACTAGTGTTACCCTAACAGTATACTCTTATTTTGCTAGACTTTATCAAATTCCATGATCATATCATAAACCATATGCTAATCTTAGAGACAAGATTAAGAACTCTTTTTTTATGTCTTCTCAACCGCACAAAGATTTTACTTTGAAAACTCACTTTTCAAGTGTTATAGCGGTTGTACCATGATGATATAAACTTAATTCTGAACTTGGATATAGAATAACAACTAAATATTACTATCTCTAAGGCATATCTTTAACACTCATAACTCATAATAAATCTCTATGATTTATAAAACTAAATGGATATGCTGGTGTAGCAGGATCTGCAATGATCTAGACTCACATGGAATAAATGAACAATGGACAAAGTTTCATAAACCATCATGTCAGCTATATATATCATGCAAAGCAAATAAACAACATAGAATGACATCAAGTCATGTAATGTAAGATAGAATTTGCACGCCAATATATGTCGGAACGGCTATAGAAATGCCGTGATAGATAGATATGGTGGTTTTTCTAGGAAGATATATGGGCTTATGTGTAGTAGAACAATATGAAGTCCTCCCGCGGGGTTTGGATGTATTGAAGAAATATGCACCCAATATCAATGTGAGAAAGGGAAATGCACAACACTGAAGAGGCTAGCAAATATGGATGCTGGAAGTGCTAGAAAACCACATCTCTTTTGAATAAAAAAGAACTCACAAGTTTCAGGATTCCAAATAGCAGCATAATCAATAATAACTTAATCAATAGCACCCCTAGGGGGAGCTGGGGCGAAGACACATGCGTCTAGTCCGGGTCACCGACCATCTAGGCATAACCAAAATTATCACAATTGCTATCTACAGTGGAACTCATATATTAAGGTACCTTCAACTGATTATTTAAGTGTGACATTGTTTCAAGATTCTAGACCAACCATTAATTGCTTTTGGTTTACTAAACCAGCAAGTTTACCCCTCAATCATGTAAATATCTCAAAACCAATACAATTATTCAAGTTACACAATTTAATGATTTACATGACTATGCAGTTTTCTTCATACCGCTACCACATGCATGACTATTTACGTTCTAAGTTAACCCAACACCAATCAACTTATTTGCAGCAACTATCTAAAGTAATACACATGAAACACCAAAATAGATTTTCACAATAATATAAATAAAACTAATAGCTCTAAACAAGATATAAGCGAAGAACAAGAGCTAACGAACAAGCACTAGAAAACGAATACTCAAAAGATATAAGCGAAGCACTAGAATATTCTATGAAAAATTGGGGTGTGTCTCTCTCCCAGACAAGAATTCTAGGATCCAACATTGTAATGACCATAAAAAACTAAAATCAAAATAGAATGACGCTCCAAGAAAATCACATAATGCGTGAAGCAATAAAAATATAGTTTCAATGGAGATGACCTGATAATTTTGTTGATGGAAAAGGGGATGCCTTGGGCATCACCAAGTTTTGACGCTTTATACTTCTTGAATGTTTCTTGGGTTCCATTGGGCATCCCCAAGGTTGAACTTTTGCCCCTCCTTGATCTTCTCATATCATTCTCTCCCGTGACACTTAAAAACTTACTTCACACAAAACATCTCATAATATTCATTAGAGTGGTTAGTACCCAGTAAAACAAATCCACTTGGTTCTGTAGGAACACATTGAAAACACTCCAAATAACATTAGCTACTGTTACTAATCTTTACTTAAAGCTCTCCGATAAAAAAGAACCGCAAACAAAGCAAGTAAAGAGTAATGTAAATAAAGGCAGAGAACTATCAAAATAGAACTATCTGTGAAGATGGACTTTTTCGAGTTACTTACGTAGATCAAATCAGAAAACACGAAACTAATGAAAGATAGATAAAAGTACAAGGCTTTCTTTCAAAAAAATATCAGATCAAAAAGACGTTATGATGATTTTTAACGGATTTTACAAGTCAGTACATGAAATATGTTTCTAGACAGCAAATCAAAACTTATCACCATCAAAGCATTAGAGGTTGTTAAAGAGATAACAACTTCAAGGACTCAACAAAAACAAAATAAAAATGAAAGCAAAATATAGTGAGTTGTCTCTCATAAGCATTTTTCTTTAACGCCTTTTAGGTATGCATAGTGATTTTAAATATGCTAATTTAAGAAGAAGAACTAAAGAACAATAATATATATCATCAAGAAGAATATATAAATCACTTTTAAGTCTAACTCACCTCCTATGTAAAAATAATCTTGTAAATAAACAACTCATTGAAGCACAAATCAACTAGCATAGGAAGGCATAAAAAGTGCAAATTAAAAACTTTCAACGTAAAGAGTGAAAACTTAATATTGTTGAAATATTTATAACCATGTTTCCCTCTCCTATAATAACTTTTAGTATCATCGTGAATAAACTCTACAATATAACTATCACATAAAACATTCTTATCATGATCCACATGCATAAAAGTATTATTGCTCTCCACATAAGTATAGTCATTTTCATTAATTATAGCTATCATAATTAGAATAAAAAAAATTCCTCAATAGTCGGTGGACTGAAAATATCATATTCATCATTTTATCATCATATATGAGACACATAGTATATCATCGAATTAACTTTTCTTCTCCAAGCTTGGGGGACTAAAAATATCATGTTCATCAAAACCAACTTCCCCAAGTTTAAAATTTTCCATAGCATTAGCAATAATAGTGTTCAAAGAATGTATGCTAATAATACTATCATGATTGTTGTGCAAATTAAGTTTCATAGTTTTTTTATTTTTCTCCTCAAACACTTTATGTCCTAACTCAAGATACGTTTATAAAACTCGCTCATATTTTTGTTATTTTCTTTCATAAGACAAATTAGTAAAAATAAAAAAATAAACAAAAAGATACAATTGCAAGTTCTAAAAAAGTTATTTTTTTTTGCATTTTCTAGGCTTGTTTAACCCAATTTTGACTATTTCTTGGGTTGTCTAACCAATTTTAATTCTTGCACTCTGTGTTTCTCTTGTTGTTACAAAATACTAGACCAAACTCAATATAGTTCAGCAGGCTCAAACTAATATTAAGTTATTAGCAAATCAAAACCACAGTGATGTGATTAATAAACTTGATTAAAAAGGACCGAAACCACGAGGGGGCACTTAGAAAAATTTGCAGGAGCTCACCGTCCGGAGGATTCCCAACCCTCGGCCCCGCATACACACCAGAGAGGTACGTGCTCCCGTCCGCCCCGTGACACACTCCCCCGAGATCTTCCGCAGCACGCCGCAGCAGATCCGCGCGGCGGTGCCTGGATCCCGGCCATGGCGGGGAGGGAGGCCTTCGAGACCTACTTCCGCCACGCCGATTTGAATCAGGATGACCGCATGAGCGACCAAGAGGTCGTTGCCTTCTTCCAGGGCGTCGGCTTGCCGCAGTAGGTCCTCGCCCACGTCCTTGCCGGCAAGCCTACAAAAGAATCAAGAAACCAGGAAATGAAGAATATTGATGGTGCTATTTACAAATACGAGAATTTTGCTATACTTAAATATTTCTTTATAAAATATGATGACGATGCTTATATTTTTTCCCTATATTGAGAGAGTATGCGCCATCCAAAAAGAGAGTATTGTTTTGCAGAAACCTATAAAAGAAGAAACTGCTGAAACTGAGAGCTCGAAGAAAAAAGGTGGAGAGGGAAAAACAAAAGGAGAAAGAGCGGGGTAACTTCTCGTGCACGCCTTTTAATGAGATTAACTCTTTAACTCATACGTTACTTTATTATCTTTCATGCTTATCAAGGAGGATGCAATGTGGATGCTATGTTGATCAACGCTATGATCCGTTGAATTCATTTGATTTTTTTTTTGATGAACTTGATGCTCGCTATACTTATGGTTATGATGCCACTATGAATGAAAAGTATGGAAATAAATTTGTTACTGCTATTTATGATATGAATATGCTTGTTGCTCATACTTGCAATTATTAGGAGAGAGGGGAATATGGGTGTATAGATCCCCATATTACTAAAAACATACATCTTTATGTTGAATTTTTTTGAAGTGCGATGTTTTACCTTCCTATGTTAGTCACCTTGTGTGCTTTATTGAATTGTTAGTTTACAATATCCCTAAATATGTAAAGTGTTACTAACGATAATATCTAGTCTTCTCTACACCATCGTTTAAATTCGTTGTAGTTGTCCCGGTATGTTTGAGACTCGATTATAGCTTGACACCTTACCCAACAAAAATATATTAGAAATAGAGGGTCGAGTTTAAAAAATAGGCAATCTACACGGTTTTTTTCACTAGATGGGTGTAAATAGTGTCATGTAGGCATGTAGCTAGAGGGTAAAAAAATAAATTTCATTCACCGACAACCGGGTCAACATAGATAGTTTGCCCCGCCCGACTCCTCAGCCACACGGTGATCTCAATGGCGCCGTCGTCTTTAGCGCAACATGCCTTTGGACGAAGTACCTTTTAATCGTCTCCATGGTCTCCGTTTCACTTGATCCGAAGACTAACCGAAAACTAAATACGAAATCTATGATAGTATCGCGAAAATACATATGCAAATGTGTCTGTACATGTTTGTAAAATTCTCAAGAGATACAATATTGTTTCTTCAAGTGCTCTAAAAATCACTAGGATTGCCTTTTAAGTTAGGACGCAAAACTCATGTTATTTTCCATGAAAAGAATATGAGCGGAACATTTCCAAGAAAATCCAAGGTGTATTTAGAAGAAAAGGATAGACATCTAAGTTTTCATCTAGTACCTGTGTCCCACCAAAATGTATTATACTTGGGGACAGAGGTAGTAGAAAATAACATTTTCCATGTTTTTATAGTGCTCTATATAAACATTTAATCAGTTTTCCTTCTTTCACTTGTCAGATTATTCAAGCAACCACGAACTGATCTAACCAGCGATTTAGCATCCCAAACTTGATTAAAAGGACTGAAAGCACGTGGGGGTGCACTTAGCAAAATTCGCAGCAGCTCACCGTCCGGAGGAGCCCAACCACTGCCCTCGGCCCCCGCAGACACACACGAGAGAGGTTCGTGCTCCCGCCCGCCCGCCCCGCGACACGCTCCCCCGAGATCTCCCGCAGCACGCGGCAGCAGATCCGCGCGCCGGCGCACGGATCCCGGCCATGGCGGGGACGGAGGCCTTCGACGCCTACTTCCGCCGCGCCGATTTGAACCAGGACGGCCGCATCAGCGGCCAGGAGGCCGTCGCCTTCTTCCAGGGCGCCGGCTTGCCGCAGCAGGTACTCGCGCAGGTAAATCCCCTCCCCACGCCCCCACCCAATTCGTGCCACCCAGTGAACATTTGCCCGGGTTCTAGGCGTGTTCTCTCTGAGATCTCTCGCGCCGCCGATTCGAAAGAGCTAAGGGTCGCTGCTGTTGCGTTGCAGGTGTGGATGCACGCCGATCAGAACAAGACCGGCTTCCTCGGCCGGCCGGAGTTCTTCAACATGCTGCGCCTCGTCACAGTGGCGCAGAGCGGCCGCCAGCTCACGCCGGACATAGTGCAGTCCGCGCTCTACGGCCCTGCCGCCGCCAGAATTCCACCTCCCAAGATAGCCGCCGCGGGGCCGGCCCCTCCACAGGTGGGCGCGGCAGCGGGTGCTCCTAGGCCCCAAGGTAATGCCGTGACAGCACCTGCTCAGGGGCAGGTTGGAGGCGCGCAGATGAACCTGGCGGCTGCCGTTCCGAGGCCACAAGGAAGTGGGATGATGCCTGCTGCGGCTCCTAGGCCTCAGGGAAGTGGTATGATGCCACCTGCCACTCAAATTGGCGGTGCGCCGCAGGCAAACGCCGGAGCTGTTCCGAGACCCCAAGGCGTCAACTCGATGATGCCGGCTGCGAATCAGGGTGGCGCTATGCCGCCAAACCAGTTTGCAGGGCCGAGGGGCACTCTGTCACAGCCTCCTAACATGGGCTTTAATCAGCAGCTCCCCCCTTCAAGCACTGGTTTCATGGGGCCACCTCAGGCGGGAGCTCCCCCAGCAGCATCATTTCAAGCAACGGGAATGAGTCAAAGCCCACTGGGTGGAGGCAGCATGGGAGGATCAGTTGGCTGGCAGGGAGGTAACTTTGGAGGTATCTCGCAACCTTCTCCAGGACCAGCTGTTCCTTCACAGACAACATCAGGTGGATTTGGTCTTGGAATGTCTAGCTCAACGGGCATGGCTTCTGGACTGCTGGCACACGCAATGGCGTCTTCATCGTTACCTCCCCAGAGCAACACTGCTGTGCCGCCTCAAGATTCAAGAGCTTTGGTGCTATCTGGAAATGGCCCTGCCAGTGGCTTGGGAGCAAGCACTGACATCTTCTCTGCACTCACGCAGCCAAAGCCGAGTGCATCCACGCCTGCACCTCCGACAAGCACGATGCCCAACTCATCCAGCTTTATATCCATGCCGGCTGGCTCCCAGAACCTCGCTAATCTAACACAGCCTGGTTCTCTCCAAGGTACTCCAACAGTGGGTTACGGTGGCAGCCAACCTCCACAAACGCAGCCCGTCACGAGATCGGGTGTTCCAGCTCCAGGTGTTTCTGGCTCTACTTCTCAATGGCCAAAAGTTACTCAATCGGATGTCCAGAAATACACTAAAGTCTTTGGGGATGTGGATAGGGACAGAGATGGCAAAATAACTGGTGCAGAAGCTCGTACTCTGTTTCTCAGCTGGAGACTTCCAAGAGGTGGGGTATCATCACCAACTTTACTGTCTTAAGCATGCAAATGTGTATTTATATCTACAACTCGATACTATATTATGCATTTCAGTAACAGGATTCCTTTACAATGCTTATATCTTGAGCTCCTTGTTCAAAACTATTTCGTTCCTTGGTTTTTCCATAATGCTATTATTCTAATTTATTTCTGTTTTATGCGATGGTTTCCATATGATGTGTGAACATACCCCTCATGAATACCATTGCCACTGGCTAATGCAATTGTTGCTCCTTTATATTACTTTGTAGATATACTGAAACAAGTGTGGGACTTGTCTGACCAAGATAATGACGGCATGCTTTCTCTGAGAGAATTTTGCATTGCTCTTTATTTAATGGAGAGGCACCGAGCTGGAACTCCTCTGCCTCCAGCGCTCCCTGACTCTCTTAAATTTGATGAGACACTGTTACGAGCAACGGGCTTGCCTTCAACCGCATATAGTGCTCCATCATGGCAACATAATCAAGGTAATAATTGTATTTCCTGGCAGATCTGAGTTACATGAGATATTGTAGTGCAAGTTGCAACATGTCATGCTTTGTTTAGCTTCTTGGCTTGCCGCTCATAAGATTTTTGATGTGGGTTAGTGGTACCGAGTAGGGGCCCTGGTGCACCTGGGTTGCCTACTGGTGGCATACGCCCACCCTTGCCACAACCTTCACATTCACAGACTGATGGGTCTACAAGACAAGGGCAACCAAGATCTTACATGCCTGGTATGGATAATCATGCGGCATCTCAGGGAAACAAAGATGACAGAAGTGAGGTGAGCTCAACTGCACAGGAGGTGGCTAATGCTCCTAAGAAGGTATTGGACCCCCCCCCCCCTCTCCCCCCACACCGTAAATCTGAATTGTAGTGCCGAACTGCTGATCATTTACCATTCGCGCTCCACTTTGAAAAGGTTGTGTCAAGGGTGGTGGATCATCATGAAGAGTGCATTGAAGACTTGTCCCCTTTGAAAGACCAAGAGTATGATCACGTGCTTAAGGATGTTATTGCTCTTTCCGTGCAAAGGTTTTGGAAGAATCCTCCCAAGGCCAAGGCATATGTTGAGAAGAAGACCAAGTCAAGCTATGGAAAGGAAGGGACTCAAAAAGTGAGGACTTGTTTCAATTGTCAAGACAAGCATCATTTTATTGCCGAGTGCCCGAAGGCTGACGTTGGTAAACCCCAAGAGAAAGGCTGTGAAGAGTGCAACAACAAGTTTTCCCTCAGAAAAGAAACCAAGGTTGAATCGACCAGTAGGAGGACAAGCAATCTATGAAAGTTGACGCAGCTGAGGTGTCAGGGTGCACTACCGGTTCAGCAGCAACGTGGAACCTACACAACACAATCAAATCACTTTTGCCCCAACGAAGCAGTGAGGTTGTCAATCTCACCGGTTTTGCTGAACACAAAGAGGTTAAACGTATGGTGTGGAAAACAATATGAGAACAGTATGAAAGCAGTGGAAGCAGTGTGAAAACAGTAATAGCAGTGTGTGTACTATCAATATGAGAAAATGGACCGGGGTCCACAGTTCACTAGTGGTCTCTCTCCGTGAAAGATAAATAACATGTGTTGTGAACAAATTACAGCTGGGCAATTGACAGAAATGAAGGCTGCACCGTAGTGCATATGCAAGACATAAAGCTTACTATGTGATTCATGCGGGCATTACAACAAAATAAATAGACAGTCATCCAACTGCGTCTATGACTAATAATCCACCCTCCGAATATCATCCGAACAAATGTTGGGTATTAGGTTGCAAGCAATAGATAATTGCAGTAAGCAAAGTGTGTAATGTAAACAATGTAAACAAAGTAAACATCGTTGTTTTCTCCCTAATGGCAACAACACATCCTCCATCCATCACGTTTCTGTCACTCGAGCACAGATGCAAAGGAGGCATGAACCCACTATCGAGCATAAATACTCCCTCTTGGAGTTACTAGAATCTACTTGGACAGAGAATCTGCTAATAACAGAGAGCATGCAAGATCATAAATAACATATGAATGAAGATCGATAATCATAAGACATAGCATTCAACATTCATCAGATCCCAGCAAACACAACATGTAGCATTACATAAAGATGATCTCAATCATGTAGGGTAGCTCACGAGATCTAAACATGAGGTACAAAGTGGAGAAGACAAACATCTAGCTACCGCTATGGACCCGTAGTCCAGGGATGAACTACTCACGCATCACTTCGGAGGAGGGCATGGTGGTGTAGACCCCTCCGGTGATGAATTCCCCTCCCGGCTGGGTACAGGGGAGAGCTCCAGAACCCTCCCGATCTCGGGATGACGATGCCGATGTCCTCGGGTGTTTCTTAGGAAAAAGTGGTCTATTTTTAGGATTGTCGTATCGGGGGGAATAAATAGGCGAAAGAGTGATGGCGGTGGGCACCTGAGGGGCCCACACCACCCCAAGGCGTGGCCAGGGAGCTCCGTCCTATGGTGTGCCCCCCTGTGGCCCCCCTCTAGGCCTCTTCGGGACTTCGTGGAACCTTCGAGAATTCTAAGACTTCCGGGCTTTGAATTTTCCAATTCCAAGAATATTTCCAGAATAACTTTTCTGAAACTAAAAACAACAGAAAACAAGGACAAATGCACATTAAACTCAGAATGACAATTATGGTCTCTCAACTGTGCATAAAGCTAGAAGATGGAGACTCAACATAAAAGTAAAAGAAAGACCCTTCGCAGAGGGAAGCAGGGAACAACTCATGTGTTAGAGATTTTTATTTTATTAAATAGATATATAAAATGGTTGACACTTCTCCCATCCATCTTACACAAACCATAGCCAACCGAATCCTCGGGTGCCTGCCAACAATCACATACCGTGGAGGAGTGTCTATTTTTTTTTAGAGAGGTGTATGCTTATGTCAACGAATGGTAAACAGAAAATACAGTACGTCACAAGCCAACTAGAATTCACAAGATAGGCTCTCATTGAAGGACGCATCTGGGTAGAAGGTCATCCCTCTTTCTCTTTTGTTTACACAATTATACTTTGATGGATAAATCAGGGGCAAAATAGCGAAGAGAATTTTTTGTTATTAATTTGGGGCTGGGCACCCCGCTGCCAGCTCTTCTATCAATTGGATAAGTAGATGAAGCCACTAGTACAGGGTGTGAAAGTCCAATCAACAAGTGAGATAAAGATTCTCTATTTACATCCTCATGAGCTAAAACAGGAGCACAAAATAGGAGTAATTTTGAAAGTTTTAAAGGTAACACATGAGCAATTTACTTTGGAGTGGCTGTTAAATACCACATGTAGATAAGTATGGTGGACACATTGGGCATACTTTGGTTTTTGGGAGTTGGATGCACGAGTAGAGCTCATACTCAGTACAGGTGGAGGCTAGCAAAAGATTGGGAGCGACAAATCAAGAGAGCATATTGGCCATAATCGTGCATAGAGGCATAAACATCATTAATCAAAGCATAAGTGGTATCACAAGTTCAAAAAATAAATGATCATAGAGGCTATAAGTTACTGTTTCGTAGTCATAAATATGGTGTGAGTATGCGCCAAGTCAACCAAATAAAACATTCAAATGAGAACACCACAAATTTATGCTTCAATATGAGAAGAACAACTCATGATTCCTTCAATGGCACATTAAACACTCTCAGATATTTGAGACAAATCATGCTACAAAATAACCACTAGGATTTAGAATTAAAATAACATCTAGCATGACATGAAAAAGTCTAGCCACAGTCTATACAAGCTTCTACTTGCACCGTTATAAATTCTACTACGAGCAATAGTTTCTTTTCCCAACAAGCACCATACAAAGTATGTTTTAACAAAAACTCTATAAATGATACAGCAATAAAACATGATATTAATCACATAAAACTACTAAAACTAACATCTCTAAATAAGAGATGCAAATAAAATAAGAGCTAAACAGGAATTTTGCAGCAGCTAGAAGAAAAACTAAGAATATGAGCATAACGAGTATTCAAACGAAAAAGCAGAGCGTGTCTCTCCCCAAAAAGGAATGCTAGGGTACAACTATATTATTGCAGCAAGGAAAACAAAAGAAAATAACAAAAAACAAAAGAAAAACAAACATATGCTCCAAGTAAACTTCATATGATGTGACGGAATAAAAATATAGTTCCACTAGAAGTGACCTGATAGATTGTTGATGAAGAAGGGGATGCCTTGGGCATCCCCAAGCATATATGCTTGAGTCTTCTTATAATTTTATAGGATGAACCACTAGGGCATCCCCAAGCTTTGACCTTGCACTCTTCTTGATCACATATATCACCCTCTTCTCTTGACCCTTGAAAACTTCCTTCACACTACACTCAAAGAGTAATTCACATTAGAGGGTTAGTGCAACAATAAAAAATACATGGGTTCTATATGGGCACAAGTTCTATTGATAATTTTAAACATTAGCTACAGCCACTTATCTTTCGTTAAGCAAAGAAATCCACTTGACATCGTAAAAGAGCAAATGCAAGAAAAATGGCAGAATCTGCCAAAACCAGAACAATCTGTAAAGACGAATTTTTTCGGGGCACTTACGTTGCATAGATAGAAAAACTTTAATAAAAAAATTAGAGGAATTAGATGAGGAATAACAACAAAAAATTTCCGGTCATTCTGATTTTTCTTTGAATTATACGATTTTTTACGGTGAACAACAGAAATCTGTTTCCCGCGCAGAAATCCAAAACCAACTCCAACTCCCGTCAGAAACTTTACTTGGCACAACTAAAAAATGAAAATAAAGATAAAAAGGAGTTGATACATAAGTATACAACCCCTTGACTCAAATGAAACAGACAAAAACAAAGCAAAAATAAAACCATGGGTTATCTCCCAAGAAGTGCTTTTCTTTAACGCCTTTTAGCTAGGCCTAGAAAAGTGGATTCACGTGTTTTCAAGTGAAGAAACATCCAAATCAATAATTTCCTACAAAACACCAATTGTAGCAAAGTGTACCTTATACACCCCCGAAGATGCTTCAACATGAAAAATCACTTTTAGTTTCAGTAAAAGTTTTATTAATTTAAAGCACATTAGGGATTTTGGTTTAGGCACCTTGGGGACATACATAATTTTTTTCTCTTTTCTCATAGAAGGTTTCTCCTTCTTAAACTTAAGAGAACAAAGAGTTGAGATTAAAGTGTCCATAGCCTCCTCTAATTTACCAGTCCTCATATCTTGACTGTCATGGATAATGCTAGCTTCTAGAACAGTGATTTTCTTGTTGATACTTATTATCGATTCATTAACTTTGCTAGCATTATCAAGGAAATTTGGCAAAAAATCCATAGAGTTTAGCTTTTAAATAACATCATATAAAGGTATTTCAGTTTTAACAACCTTAGTAGGTGGTGTTCCAACTAAACTTTCAATTAAATTACAGGCTTCCAAAGCAGGAATTCCCAGAAAATTACCGCCTGTAAGAGTGTCTAGAACATACCTATACTAGCTAGTAACACCAACATAAAAATTCCTAAGAAGGATTAAAGTGGAATATTTCTTAGTGCATCTATGATGAGGATCACTTATCCTATACCAAGCATCTTTCAAACTTTATCCACCTTGTTGCTTAAAAGAACGAACTTCAACTTCAGGAACACTCATTTTAACAAGACTAAATACAGCTAGAATAAGAACTAATTTTTTTGTTTTTTGATAAAGATAAGCAAGACAAAATAAAATAAATTAAGAAAAATGAAAACAAAGTAAAGAGATTGGAAGTGAGAGACTCCCCTTGCAGAAATTCTCTTTCTCCCCGGCAACGGTGCCAAAAAAACTTGTTGATGGCTGACGTTGGTAAACCCCAAGAGAAAGGTGATACATCATAAACGTATCCTTAATTTCTGATGTTCCATGTTGTTTTCCACATGTTTTCCTTACACTTTATGTCATTTTTATCGATTTCCCAGGACTAACCTATTGACAAGATGCCAAGTGCCAGTTCCCTGTTTTCTGCTGTTTTTAGTTTCAGAAAAGCTGTTCTGGAAATATTCTTGGAATTGGAAATTTTGAAGCCTAGAAGTCTTAGAAGTCCCGGAAGCATCCATAAGTCCCGAAGAGCCCCGGAGGGGGGCTAGAGGGTGGCCACACCATGGGGTGGCGCGGGTCCCCCTGGCCGCGCCACCTAGGGGTGTGCGCCCCCTGGCCACCTCCCGCTATCGCCCTTTCTCCCATATATACTTCCCGAGGCATAAACCCTAAGAGAATCGACATTTTCCACAAAATACATCTATAGATCCACCGCCGCCGCCGACAAGTTTCGGGGGACATATCTCTGTTCTGGCACCCTGCCGGGACGGGGAAGTGCCCCCGGAAGCCATCTCCATCGACTCCACCGCCATCTCCATCGCCGTATCTGTCTCCTATGATGAGGAGGGAGTAGTTCTCCCCCGGGGCTGAGGGCTCTACCGGTAGCTATGTGTTTCATCTCTCTCCCATGGTGTGATCTATATGTGATCGTGAGCTTTGTAATCTAGTTGAATTCATAGATATTATTCTTCATCTATTATGCTACTCAAGTGGTTTTTGTTATAAGATCTCCGTAAACACTTTGATCATGGTGTAAAGGTGACAGTGTGTGCGCCGTGTGGTTTAGCATTATATTTATATTTTGTGTTGGATAACCCTATGGAATTGTGGTGTTTGCATGGAACCATCTGGGTCCCATGGTGATAGCATGGGGGTTACTTGGTTGGGAAAGTGCTTACTCTGAGGAGTGATGTTACAACCCTACGCAATGATTGGTGTTTGTTATTCGACCGGTGAGTGATTCGGAGTAGCATAGTGAAGAAATAATATCTATGCATTCAATTATGTTTTCATTGTTGAGAGTGTCCACTAGTGAAAGTAGGAGCCCTAGGCCTTATTTCCAAGCATTGAAACACCGTTTTCCGCCTGTTCTGCTACATGTTTGCTTGCTGCCATATTTATTTCAGATTGCTATTATCACTTATTATCATCATCCATATTACTTGCATTTTACTGTCTCTTCGCCGAACTAGTGCACCTATACAACTGACAATTGTATTAGGTGTGTTGGGGACACAAGAGACTTCTTGTATCTTAATTGCAGGGTTGCTTGAGAGGGATATCTTTGACCTCTACCTCCCTGAGTTCGATAAACCTTGGGTGATCCACTTAAGGGAAAGTTGCTGCTGTTCTACAAACCTCTGCACTTGGAGGCCCAACACTGTCTACAAGAATGGAAGCGTGCATAGACATCAAGATCTTTTCTGGCGCTGTTGCCGGGGAGGTAAGGTAAAAGGTACTCACATCCTCGGGTGTGAGTGCTCGAAGTAATTTCCTTTAGATTCTGCAATTATATCTTTTTGTTTCTTGTTTTTATTTTCACTGGTTAGGCTTATTTTTACTTGTTACTTGTTTTTATCTTTATGCTTAAATGGAAAACAACAAAAATATGAGAGAGCTTTATAATATTTATCTTGAGTTAGGACATGAAGTGTTTGAAGAGAAAATTAAAAATCTATGGAAGTTTGTTTGCATAATTGTAACATCCCAAGTCTGAAAAATAGCCATTAGAATGTTTGCTCTCTGTTATTTTATGTTTTGCATCATGGCATCATGTTGATTGCAATTGTTTTGTTTGTTTTCCATTTGTTTTCCTCTGATTTCAGTTGTTTTCCAACTGTTTTCATTTGTTTTCCTTTGTTTTCTATTTGAATTTCAACTCAAATTTCAAACCTTTTGTTTCATCCTTGTGATGTTACAATTTCTAAAAAGATATTTCAAAATAAAACAATTATTTGTTTCCATTAAAGTGTGATCCCAAACTATTGTTTTATTTCTATAAAAATGCATCCAATAATCAAACCCTTTTCAAATTCAATTTGTTTTCCATTTGAAATTCCAAACCAACATCCAAATATTTGTTTCCAAATAATCCTATAATGATCACTTATTAAATTGTTGCTTAATTCAATCAATCACTTTAATCAATTAACTCCAAATCACTTCCAAACTCAAACCATGTCTCAAAATCATTAAACTTTTGAATCCATGAAGTTCACCACTATTTGGAATTCTTTAAATCACTTTTAAAACCCTATGGGAAACCCTATTGAAAATGCCTTGTTTTTCTCATATTAATTAATATTGCAAATTTCACTTAATTTGGTTTACATCTTAAACAACAAGCAAACATTTAAAATTTTGTAAACCAAGCTACCAAATGGTTGCATTTGGTCTAACAAACCTAACCAATTTTTTTCCAGAAATTTTGCTAAGTTAAAACCTATGTTTTTCTTCCTAAAGCTAAGGCTACAAAAAAAAAAAACAGAAAAAACGAAAAAAATAACAAAAGGGAGAGAGAGAGAGTGCACCAGCCCAGCCCAACCCCTTCTTTCCAGCCCAGTACCCCCCCCTCCTGTCCTTTTCTTCCACCTCTCGCTGTCATAACAGTACGATCCACGCAACAGCCACACGATCAGCTCCATGCCCTCCCGATGCTTTGCCGTACAAGCCCCTCTCCCCTATATCTAACCTGCCCACCTGCTAACCCTAGAGCCTACCCCCTCTCCCTAACCCTAGCGCCGTTTCCCTGTCTTCCCCACCTTCTCTGTCCCTCTTCTGAACCCTGCCAAACCTCACTGAACCTCGGTCGCCGCCCTCTGAAACCTCCGAAATCGCCACCACCTCAGTCCCCTTCCACCCCAGCTACCCACGGGAATGGAAAGGCCTCAATGCCACCTACAACCTCGACACCACATCGGAGCCCGAGGAGGGCCAGATCGCCGCCGCCGTCCGTTTTCCGTCGCCGGTTCTCCTCCGTCAGCCATCGTCCGCACCTGCTGCTGCTTCTGTTTCGACAGCCCACGGTGAGCCCACCGTCCCTGCACCTTTTCCCTCTCCCTCTGCTCCCTACCGGCGTGCGTGATCACCGCGTGAGTCCACTTCCCCCCGATCGCCAGGGATCATCGCCAGTCGAGGGCAGGTCCCTGTCCGCCGCGCGCTGCCTGAATTTTTTCGTCAGGTTCAGGAAGCGAACGACCTGTTCGTTTCAGTTAACGTGCGTTGATCTACCTTATCCTCCACCCTACCTGTATCCTATCGCAAACTTGGCAGTAGCGCAGCGGTAACGAGCGCCCGCGCGAGTGCAGCGACCCAGGATCGAATCCCGCAGGCCGCGCGAGGCCACTCCTTTTTTCGCCATTTGCCTTCGCGCGCGGGGTCCCACGGGACAGTGACCCGCTGCGCCACCTCCGCTTCCACCCCATCCGCGTCAGCGCCGCATGGCCCTCGGGCCCGCGCGTCAGCGGCAGCGGCTGGATTCACCCTCGGTGAGAATCGACCCCAGATCCAGATCTGGATCTGGCGGTTCGCATCTAGGCCCCTGGCCTTCTCTTTTTTCCACCGCGAGGCCCCTGCCCCCTGTTATCTTCACCTCTAGGCCCTCACAAATTACAGATTGGTCCCCCACCTTAATTTGCTAATAACTTTTATTCTATAACCCCAAATAAAGAAAATAAAATATGTTTTCTGGCCTAAATTTAATACTCTATCTAACTACATCATTTGTTTTCTGTTTTGAAATTCCAAAATGCAATCTAATTTTGAATTCAAATAAATCAATTACAATTTGCTAAAATCACTAACTAATTCATACTATTTTCAAATAATTCAAATAAAATATGTTTTTTCACACCTTTCTGAATGTTCTATTCAAATATAAAATTTGTTTTATTGTTTGAATAATTTAAATTGCCTAAATAATTTAATACTTGTTTAATTCAATTAAAATTGATAAAATCATAACTTGCTTAATATAAAATATTCTTGAACATACAAAATATGTTTTCAAACCACCAAAGTGTGAACTTTTCAAATATGAATTTGATTTTATGATTTAAACATATAAAATTCAAATAAAATTCAAACTTGTTTTAAATTCAATTAAAAATTGTTTAATATTGTTTAATTCATAATTAATTAATCCAAAGTCCAATTTCAATATGTGAAACATGTAATCCAACTAAAATTTGATAACCTTTTCAAATATAAATTTTGTTAATTGCTTTGAGCACTTTAACTTGATGAAAACAATCACTACTTGTTGACACCATTAAGTAACAAAATTCCAAACTTAATAAATGCTTTTCTAAATTGTTAACTATCATTACAATTGCAATTAATATTGTTATTTTGTTGTTATCTTGTCATCATCATCATGCATGCATCATGATAACAACTATCACCTAATAACTAATTGTAAATCATTTGTTTCCACTTATTTCAATGGATCTTTTCCATATGCAATCCAATTGCATAGGGGTCCAATTAAATTGTGTTATCTTGTCAAGTAGTTTATTCTGATGCATCTATTAACACGACATGCAACATCCCATGTTTGTGCACCTATGCCATGATATTGATTGTCTACCTTTTTCTGCATTGTTTGTTTGCTTCTTCTCGGATACACGACGACGTTGAGACCGACGATACTTACGACACCCCTTCTAAGGAGTTAGCTCAGTACCAGGCTACTGGGTTTTGCAGGCAAGTTATCACTCACATGAACCACTGTGTTCCTTTCAACATTGATTACCGATACTTTCCGTTGTTCTTTTCTGTTAGCCTTAGTAGTAGTTGTTCTGTTACGAACCCATCACATGAATCCCTTAAACCTGATATTGCCTCATCTCCCTTCCTACAACCCATTGTTTGAGCCAGTGTCTTACTAGCATGCTTAGGTTGCTTTGCTCGAGTCTGTTACCCGTTACTTACTGTTACTACTTCTATTACGTTGTGGGGGCTCGATGTTTAATCAATCAATCATGCTAATGTTACTATTAATAATAAATTTGATGATAAGGCACCGGCAGGAGGCCCATGAGAGGTTTTGAAGCCTGCTAGTGTCGACCCTAATAGGAAAAGGGTCTTGTCTACTGATCCATGATGAGCGCACTACCCGCATTTGGGAAGCGAGTATGGGCGCCCCCCTCAACTTGACCTGATTCGCATCTCGTCCAAATCGCCTCATTTAGTTCGTGTTTTCCATTTGCCGCATGCATGTTTTTGCGAGCCCAGGCCAGGGTGGAACTTTTGTAGTCGGCATATAGGGGGACACGGTCTTAGAGTGCTATGAGGGTCCCTTTTCTTCGGGGCTTGATTAGCCGTGCGCCCAAGGTTCTTTGGGCTTGATGCGAGGAATGGTTGGTTGTGTTGAGTACCCCGCTTGGTGGAAGGGCCTTTCCATCTGGCGGGTTATTCATGAGTGTACGGCCAAATTGGTGCAACCCTGCAGGGATAATCTTCTCGAGAAGCCGTGTTTTCCGCGGTTATGGATTACTTGGTGAAAGTACTGGCTAACAAGTACTCAGGACAACTTAAACATAATGAACAAACATGTTACACCCCATGATTAATAACTTGACTAGTAATAGGTTGATGACACAACAACTTGATTCACCTTTAATACAACTGTGTGAGTTATCCTCGGATTGCTTCTTTGGATAAGGGGCGAGATCCAGGATGGGTTTGTTTGAAATTATCTTTCAGTGGGTTACAATCCTCCATCTTATCTCCTTTCTGTTAGCCGGAAGTGGTAGTAACTCTGTATTTGGTTAGAGCAGCCAGTTGCAGCATCTTTTATATCCCCTTCCTTCCGTTGAACCCAAAGCATCTGTGCTTGGTGTTGACGGGTTACACTTTGGTGAACTGTGAGTCTTTCTTGCCAGTACGTTTATGTACTGACCCCTTTGGGGCTGTGGTTTCCGCAGACCTACGTTTCCGAGGATCTACATGGTGGCTACTTCGTGGAGTATGACGAGACTGCTGACGAGTAGATAGCGGACCCGGGCAGGATCCGAGACTTCGTGGATGGGCTCCGTCTGTTTGTTTACGGCCTCTTAGGCCTATTTGGTTCTTGTATGTACTCAGACATGTTGAATGCTTCCGCTGTGATGTAATGATGAAGTGTTGGGGCATGTGCCCTCTGAATGATTGTATTTGCTATCTCTGCTCTAATGAGAGCCATTTGCAAGTTATTTCAATCTTTTGTGTCGTAGAGATCTGTTGTGATATCAGTTGTTCAACGCCGTTGACGTACCATGTGTGTATGGTTTGAAGTACGTCAACGGAAGTGCCTTTGATCTCTAGTGGATAGTTTACATCGACGATGGAATAGCAGGGCTTGTGTTGTCGCGCATAAGCGCAGGCCTACCAGGAAGCTGGGACGTGGGAGCAGTTATGCCCCATAATCCAAGCATCTGCTATCCAGTTCGTACGGTGAGTATCCCCTAGAAATCAGGGTGCGACAAATGGTATCAGAGCCTGTCTGCCTGTAGGATCCCTTTTTACTGGTCGCAATTGAGTCTAGAAAACTATTTTGTAGCTATATAGGAAAATGAAACGTGAGAGTAGGAATTCTGTTCTTTTTCTTCTTTTCCCCACCCTCCCTCCCTTTTCTGGTAAGGAAGTGTAACGTTGTTTTCCCTTCTCATCTGAACTTTCAAGTTAGGATTTCACGTATTCTGGTTTCTCTAGGATGGTTATATCTACTAGACCATAGGAATGGAGGTGGTTGTGACATGATTTATCATGTTGCCTACTCATGATTGAGAACGGAGGCGTGTAAGCCCCGGAAGCAGATCCTCTATTCCTTAAGCAGTAGATATTGATCCTTTAGAAGCCTGGATGGGTTTTTCCGTAGTACCTCAGGAGTTTTGTTCTCGTTTTTCCCGGTGTTGTTTCAATATCCTGTCCTCCTAAACATTTCCATTTCGTCCGTTGAAATCTTGTTGTTCTTTTCCACTTCAAATCTTCTACCGGCGTCTAATCAAAACTTCCTCGTAAACTCTTGTCCAGTTAAATTGTTAGTTGATACCGGAGCATCACATTCCTTTGTGTCAACAATCTTTTCCACAACATACAACCTATTTCTGGTTCCACTAAGCAATCAAATCACCGTTCACTCTTCGGGATCTCAAATGTTGACTTCCAAGATAAGTAAGAACAATCCAATTCTAATGGGAGGCCACATATTCCTCGTTACTCTCATGTTGATGATTCTGACATTGATGATTATTCCTGGTGTCGCATTGATGTCAATAACTCTGTTCCACCATTCCAGCCAGATAATCTATTCTCCAAATGAATCAAATTCTATCCAGCTATACACCCTCCATACAAAAAAAACCTCTCCCTTTACTTGAAAATGTTCCGGTGGTTTCCAAATTCCCTGACGTCCATCCAATGTGCACGATGTGTTTCACGTGTCACAGCTCAAGAGGATCTTCCCAAGAAGTTTCCGGACCTTTTCTTTTCTCAGTAGGAATCTCGGGGCGCGATTCCTTCAAGGGGGGGGGGGGGGGGCGTTTTGTAACATCCCAAGTCTGAAAAATAGCCATTAGAATGTTTGCTCTCTGTTATTTTATGTTTTGCATCATGGCATCATGTTGATTGCAATTGTTTTGTTTGTTTTCCATTTGTTTTCCTCTGATTTCAGTTGTTTTCCAACTGTTTTCATTTGTTTTCCTTTGTTTTCTATTTGAATTTCAACTCAAATTTCAAACCTTTTGTTTCATCCTTGTGATGTTACAATTTCTAAAAAGATATTTCAAAATAAAACAATTATTTGTTTCCATTAAAGTGTGATCCCAAACTATTGTTTTATTTCTATAAAAATGCATCCAATAATCAAACCCTTTTCAAATTCAATTTGTTTTCCATTTGAAATTCCAAACCAACATCCAAATATTTGTTTCCAAATAATCCTATAATGATCACTTATTAAATTGTTGCTTAATTCAATCAATCACTTTAATCAATTAACTCCAAATCACTTCCAAACTCAAACCATGTCTCAAAATCATTAAACTTTTGAATCCATGAAGTTCACCACTATTTGGAATTCTTTAAATCACTTTTAAAACCCTATGGGAAACCCTATTGAAAATGCCTTGTTTTTCTCATATTAATTAATATTGCAAATTTCACTTAATTTGGTTTACATCTTAAACAACAAGCAAACATTTAAAATTTTGTAAACCAAGCTACCAAATGGTTGCATTTGGTCTAACAAACCTAACCAATTTTTTTCCAGAAATTTTGCTAAGTTAAAACCTATGTTTTTCTTCCTAAAGCTAAGGCTACAAAAAAAAAACAGAAAAAAACGAAAAAAATAACAAAAGGGAGAGAGAGAGAGAGTGCACCAGCCCAGCCCAACCCCTTCTTTCCAGCCCAGTACCCCCCCCTCCTGTCCTTTTCTTCCACCTCTCGCTGTCATAACAGTACGATCCACGCAACAGCCACACGATCATCTCCATGCCCTCCCGATGCTTTGCCGTACAAGCCCCTCTCCCCTATATCTAACCTGCCCACCTGCTAACCCTAGAGCCTACCCCCTCTCCCTAACCCTAGCGCCGTTTCCCTGTCTTCCCCACCTTCTCTGTCCCTCTTCTGAACCCTGCCAAACCTCACTGAACCTCGGTCGCCGCCCTCTGAAACCTCCGAAATCGCCACCACCTCAGTCCCCTTCCACCCCAGCTACCCATGGGAATGGAAAGGCCTCAATGCCACCTACAACCTCGACACCACATCGGAGCCCGAGGAGGGCCAGATCGCCGCCGCCGTCCGTTTTCCGTCGCCGGTTCTCCTCCGTCAGCCATCGTCCGCACCTGCTGCTGCTTCTGCTTCGACAGCCCACGGTGAGCCCACCGTCCCTGCACCTTTTCCCTCTCCCTCTGCTCCCTACCGGCGTGCGTGATCACCGCGTGAGTCCACTTCCCCCCGATCGCCAGGGATCATCGCCAGTCGAGGGCAGGTCCCTGTTCGCCGCGCGCTGCCTGAATTTTTTCGTCAGGTTCAGGAAGCGAACGACCTGTTCGTTTCAGTTAACGTGCGTTGATCTACCTTATCCTCCACCCTACCTGTATCCTATCGCAAACTTGGCAGTAGCGCAGCGGTAACGAGCGCCCGCGCGAGTGCAGCGACCCAGGATCGAATCCCGCAGGCCGCGCGAGGCCACTCCTTTTTTCGCCATTTGCCTTCGCGCGCGGGGTCCCACGGGACAGTGACCCGCTGCGCCACCTCCGCTTCCACCCCATCCGCGTCAGCGCCGCATGGCCCTCGGGCCCGCGCGTCAGCGGCAGCGGCTGGATTCACCCTCGGTGAGAATCGACCCCAGATCCAGATCTGGATCTGGCGGTTCGCATCTAGGCCCCTGGCCTTCTCTTTTTTCCACCGCGACGCCCCTGCCCCCTGTTATCTTCACCTCTAGGCCCTCACAAATTACAGATTGGTCCCCCACCTTAATTTGCTAATAACTTTTATTCTATAACCCCAAATAAAGAAAATAAAATATGTTTTCTGGCCTAAATTTAATACTCTATCTAACTACATCATTTGTTTTCTGTTTTGAATTTCCAAAATGCAATCTAATTTTGAATTCAAATAAATCAATTACAATTTGCTAAAATCACTAACTAATTCATACTATTTTCAAATAATTCAAATAAAATATGTTTTTCACACCTTTCTGAATGTTCTATTCAAATATAAAATTTGTTTTATTGTTTGAATAATTTAAATTGCCTAAATAATTTAATACTTGTTTAATTCAATTAAAATTGATAAAATCATAACTTGCTTAATATAAAATATTCTTGAACATACAAAATATGTTTTCAAACCACCAATGTGTGAACTTTTCAAATATGAATTTGATTTTATGATTTAAACATATAAAATTCAAACTTGTTTTAAATTCAATTAAAAATTGTTTAATATTGTTTAATTCATAATTAATTAATCCAAAGTCCAATTTCAATATGTGAAACATGTAATCCAACTAAAATTTGATAACCTTTTCAAATATAAATTTTGTTAATTGCTTTGAGCACTTTAACTTGATGAAAACAATCACTACTTGTTGACACCATTAAGTAACAAAATTCCAAACTTAATAAATGCTTTTCTAAATTGTTAACTATCATTACAATTGCAATTAATATTGTTATTTTGTTGTTATCTTGTCATCATCATCATGCATGCATCATGATAACAACTATCACCTAATAACTAATTGTAAATCATTTGTTTCCACTTATTTCAATGGATCTTTTCCATATGCAATCCAATTGCATAGGGGTCCAATTAAATTGTGTTATCTTGTCAAGTAGTTTATTCTGATGCATCTATTAACACGACATGCAACATCCCATGTTTGTGCACCTATGCCATGATATTGATTGTCTACCTTTTTCTGCATTGTTTGTTTGCTTCTTCTCGGATACACGACGACGTTGAGACCGACGATACTTACGACACCCCTTCTAAGGAGTTAGCTCAGTACCAGGCTACTGGGTTTTGCAGGCAAGTTATCACTCACATGAACCACTGTGTTCCTTTCAACATTGATTACCGATACTTTCCGTTGTTCTTTTCTGCTAGCCTTAGTAGTAGTTGTTCTGTTACGAACCCATCACATGAATCCCTTAAACCTGATATTGCCTCATCTCCCTTCCTACAACCCATTGTTTGAGCCAGTGTCTTACTAGCATGCTTAGGTTGCTTTGCTCGAGTCTGTTACCCGTTACTTACTGTTACTACTTCTATTACGTTGTGGGGGCTCGATGTTTAATCAATCAATCATGCTAATGTTACTATTAATAATAAATTTGATGATAAGGCACCGGCAGGAGGCCCATGAGAGGTTTTGAAGCCTGCTAGTTCAAAATCATTGTTTGCCTATAGGAAATATTATTTACAGCTATGCTTTTGTGCATGGTGCAAAAGAGACGTGATTTTTCTCAAGTTTTAATTCTCTGATAGAATTTCCCAGATTTTATTTTGCAAAACCCTTTTGATTTCTTACCTTCAAGATAGTTTTTGCAAAACCAGCGTAAGAGAACTGATGATATTGATGTATCGTTGATTCTCATACATCCAACTCTCTGTACGAATTTTTCTCGCCTGTCGTGGGATCGAATTACATGTGAGATGTGTTTTCTTTGTAATTACATGCTCGCAAGCGTTCGAGGTTGTTCGCCAGTAGCCCCTTACTATGGAGTGGTCACATCGAGTATTTGTGGGAGTTCTCATTGGATGATGCTCAGCAATTTTTTTCTCAGTCTTTTTCATGTTAGCTGTTTGTAGCGTGGTATATAAACTTATTTAGATATATATATTTCAATGAATACATGTAGATCAAGATTTTCAAGTATTCACGCTTCATTAGGATTTGGTGTTGTATATGAACTTTATTTTCTTTCTATGCCAAGAAAAAAGGCACACCCTGTTAGGAACCTATGTCAAGGTGGGATAATGTGGTTAATAAAAAATTATATTCCTTTTACTTCCAATCGTTTCTTAATTAAGCTGATGAGTTTCTTAGGCTTCTAAAATAGTACTGTTTGCATGGAGTAAATGCTCAAGCATGTCACTTAGAAATCAATGGTATTCTATATTTTCAAAAATCAATAAAGTTTCACTGCTCTTTGAATTTTCATTCATTAATCATGATGATTGCGTATTAATTTTTTTGACATATTTCTGTAAAGCAGGATCACTCATTTGTTCTCCTGGTTCAAACCATTTGTGCTTGCTTTTGCAGATCTTTTTACAAGTGGAATAGATATCCAAGATGTTAATGTTATCAATTTTGATATCCCCATGAATGCCGAAACCTATCTCCACAGGGTATGCATTTCATAAATTGACATTTACGTTTTAGTGTTCAGATTTTGAGTTATTGTATTTTAATGATGCATATAGTTTTTTGATGAGTAATGTGTAATCCTATACTAATATGATATTGAAGACCTTTACATTTTAGTATACATGGAAAATGAATGCATCTTGCCTATCAGGAGTTAAGGAGTGTAATGTTCTATCCCTATTAGCATTTTACTGTTATTGACCATGGTGAATTTCTATGGCAATTGGCGTGATGGTGTATTGCCCTGCTTGTTTTGTGTCTACAATTGCATTCAAGATGTACTTTACACTTGCAGGTTGGTAGATATGGGAGATTTGGCCACCTTGGCTTGGCTGTGAATTTGATCACCTACGAGGATCGGATTCACTTGTATGCAATTTGTTGCGAACTTGCTATAGCTTTTCCTGTTTCCCCTTTTTTCTCATGTCAAAATGTTTTTGCTGAGCGCAGTTATCAGATTGAGCAGGAGCTTAGAACCTATACCTGCTCAAATAGCTTGACGATATATTCCCACTAGGTATCTGGCAGATTAATGTTGTATTGCCCCACTCCGGGAGTAATGTGACAACTCATGTAAATAGCATCTCATCAGGTATGTTTGTTCATTGTTTACTTGTTCTGAATCATTTCATGTAGTGCCTTTGTACTATAAAAAGTGATATTCCCTCCGTTCCATATTAATTATTGCCTATTTAGTAAAACTAATATGGATCAAAGGGAGTAATTTTTTTCCAATCATGAACCACTTATAGGGACTGACATGGGATCACGTGCACCGCTGTTACTCAGTTTTCTAAAATTAAATGTCAGGGAAGCATTAAGAGTACCGTTTTAACTTTACTTTTACACACTATAGTATTACGTTATTGAGAAATTTAAAGCAATTTCTCTTTGGCTTACCAGAGTATTGGTGCAAGATAGGTTAATGTAGATGTTCAGCCCCTTTAGGTTAAAGATAGCTACGTTGCCAACCTATGGTCATGCGTGTACGGTAGTGCAGAATATTATGACAGCAGATTAATACACATACCCTTTCTGGATGTGGTATTAGAGCTTATTCCATTTAGCTTGGTTTTTGTTTCTAGATATCTACATGATGTGGTGTTTCCTTATGATTTATCATTTGCACAAACTGTTTCCTTATGATTACTGATTTGCAACTACTCAACTTGGAATAACACTACTGATCCGAACATCTTCCACTGCCAACCCCATTAAAGTTATTCAGTGAATTAATACCATCAATATGAATGTTCATGGAAGTTTTCCATACAAAATATATTGATACTTTAAATTCAGTGATCTTCTATTACTGGGAGAGATATATTCATGCTAATACAGATTGGTTTTTTTATAATCTAGCGAGCTCCTATATGATCTAAATTCAGTGAGCTCCTGTATAATTTAAATTCAGTGAATCAATAACAGTATGTCTCTGATCGAGTAATGCTAGAAGTTACTGGTTGCAATGTCAAGTAGGCCGGATGCCATCCTTAGTGACCTCACATAAATCAGATTTGGCCCTCAAAGACTTTTTTTTTTTTTTTTTTTTTGAGATGGGCCCTCAAAGACTTGATAGTTACTGGTTGTTGTTTCCCCTATACCTTAAAAAATAATATAAGGGGAAGACCCAATGTTAAAATATGGCTGGACAGAGCAGTGGCTACACGTGATTGGCAATATATTTTTAAGGAGTCAAGAGTTCAACATCTTGTTTCACCCTTTGTGACCACTGTCCAATTTTTGTATGCTTGATCCATGAAGAAAGGGACAACAGAAGGCTGCCAACATGATAGTATGTGGTGCTACGAGAAAGAGTTCTTGACATGCCGGAGAGACAGAAGCATGGGAGGTAGGCGGTCGAAAAGGGGACTTGTGAGAGGTGCCGCAAGGTTTTGACAAGGTCACGGCGGAGCTGCCAGTAGAGTTGATTGCTCAAACTTTAACGTGTGATGAGTTTCTTCTCTTCCTGTGGAAATATGTGTGATATATTAACTTGAAGTCTCGTGTATGCTGTTTTTCTTCAAGATCAACATAAACATAGCTGATTCAGTGTTGCTCTTACCATTTGTAGTTGGCAGATATCTCACAATTAATGAAGCAAATGTGTTATACTTTCTACCTCTGCATTATTTATTCTTGGGTTGGAACTATTACGATGACTTAATTCAGTTGATATTTCATTATAATAGTGACCTGACATCTATTATCTGGTCTCATGAATGTTCTGAGAGAAATAAGCCGGTAAAATATTAGTTTACAAACTTTAGATGTGTCCAACGGATTTAAAATTTTGCACTTATCTGGCACGACAGAGGAAGGGAAGCTGGATTTGGTGGTACTTGTAGCCCTAGATGTTTCATCCATGTCATTGCAGGAGGCTTTGGAGCACTACAAGAACCTTGTGGAGGAGGGTCAGCCAGAAAAAAATCGACTCCTCAAAGGTGGCAGAGCTCATCGAGCAACCTAGCGTGTTGTGGTGGGAAACATTGCATTCAGAAATTGCATCCAGTATGCTATGGTAATACTACAAGAAGATCACCAAGATCCTATAAGGCACTCCCGAACCAACCGGGTCCTCCTGCAACTCATGTGGAGAGGCCACTCAGGGGGTCGATGGGTCTAAATCCGACATGTTCGGACCAGAATGTACGTATGGAGCGATGAGACGAGGCACCCTACCTCGATATTATACCCAAGTGCTTTTGTGTGCTTCATGGTCGGTGATCTGCGCCACTCACGTTCCCCACTACAACCGTCAACTCTTGATTACATATAGTTAAGTTAATAACTCTAATCTTACTAAATATCAGTAAAACAAATGACAAATATACACGATATAAGGTAAATAAGAATTATGGCTACGATACGAACTTGCTTCCGGTATTTGCGCCAGTGGCGCAACGGGTCATCTAGTTACTTTAGAGCTCAAGCTACTCCGCAGTCCAGCAGCCATACAGAAAAGCTGTGCAATTACTTTAGAGCTCAAGCTACTGAAACGACAAATGATTGGTGTGTTCAATAAAAAGGCCTTCCCACTGCACTTTAATCTCACAAGTAGACATCTTTTGCCTACCAACAGTCGAGAGTTGAGACAAAGTTCTTCTCCAGCCACCGTATTTATAACTGGAAAAATGAAAAAGAAAACTAAAGTGATCCAAAGAATGGGAACACTGCTATATATCCGACAAGTCAATGTATGTGCCATATACCCATGAAAAAATTGACTGTAAATCTGTGGTACAAGGATTAATCGTTTTACAAAATTATTGGTAGTTTCTTACCAAGAGAAAGCCTGAAGGTCGGTCCAAAAGGTTCATAGCCATTCACTTTTGAGATAGCAGGTATTTGGGATGCTTGGTCAAAAGATTTCCACTATGCCATTTCGGAAGAAAAACAATGAGCAAAATTGTAGCTCCATGACCATAAGCATATGACGAAGGGGAAACTGTAAGGAAGTTCACACAGTAAAAGACAAACCTGTTTGTGTTTAACAATATGTTTGAAAAGCTCCTTTATCCGGAGAATGTTACCCTGTCGGCTGCTGACTGAAAACAAAAATCAAAATACGCTGAAAAATATGAACATAGTTAAATAAATATCTGACGAAGAGAGTATGATATAGGAGAAAATTCTCACAAGAGTTTCGCCAAGCAAGGCCAAAGCAATCCTTCCTTGAGGACCGACCTAGGCACCCAAAACAACATTCTCCAAGTATTATATCACGTTATGCATTCTCATGAACAAAGGGTTGCTATGTAACCTCTAAAGTAAAACACAACAGTTGTGAAAAATGGCACTAATTAGTAACCAGGTTCACCAATAACAGATAAAATACCTCAGCGATTTGGACCTTCCATGAGAAGATTGTTGGGCGTGAGAAGCGATATAGGAGATGTGGTTTTCTGCTCAAAGCGCTACCATCGAGGGCGGTCTGCAGTGTGCGCCCTTCTTTGATCTTGGGCGGCTTCCTCTTCTTGCATCGGCTCTGGTTTCTACGTTGACTGAGCTGCAAGAAAGAAGGGTATCAAAAGCGAGAGAGAGAACATGTAGATACTGCGGACATTGAACATGTCAAGCCGGCGACATCTAGGTTAGCTACCTGGTACATCGGGGCAGAAATCCATACATTGGTATTGCAATTGGATATTTGTATCAAATGACAAAATTCAACAACAGATATATAAATCATTAGCAACTTCCATTTTTCCTTTCTAATTTGATTGCTTCAAAAGAAACCATGACCTGTTGGAAGAGTACAAAAAGAAGGAACTGTATATACCTTTATTGTTTTGGTTTTGGTCTAGATGGCACTCCAAGGCTTTTAAAATAATTCTAGAATGCATATCACGAAGGAAGTAAGCAAGCACATAGATGAATCCTCAAGAGCTTTATCAATCTTACAGGACATAAAAAATGTAAAACAGGCATGAACTTAACTTCAAGTTGACTTTTGAACGCTGAAATTCCAGTATTCTATAGTTGCAACGGAAAGGTCTAAGTAGCACAAAAAATATATGTCGCACACACCAGTTATTTAACTTCTCTATCCCCGGTAAGCAGTGGATGGTTATTCTACTAATTTAGACTCGTCATACGCATATGAGATGCACTAAAGCGAATGTCAGTCTTTAACTTCGCAACATCCCTGCTCCCTTCTCCAATATCTACCACTTTACAGTTGTTGCAATTTAAAAGGCAAAAAAATAGCACATAGACATCCTGGCAGAACTTGAATGCCAATCTCCAAATTGATTACAAAATTAGTCCATTTGGAGTGTTTCATAACCAAATAAAGTAATTGATCCATATATGACAGGCACCACTGCCATTTTATGAAGCTCAAATACCACCATTAGGAAAATATATTTCATAACCTTTTAAAGTAATTGATCCATAAGGTGGCCACTAAACTGAGAACCAAATTAGCCTAAGCATGTATGAGAGTCAACAGCTGGAATATTTCTTTCAAAATACTTTTTTTGACCAAATAACCTCTTTTTTTAGAAAACAACCACAACTATCCATTTGGCATGACGAATTTTCTAAAGCCAAGAAGAATGAGAAAAGCATAATTTTACCCAAGACAAGTGAGATGCCACATAATTCATCACAGTAATGCAGATTAGTAAGCCTCAACGAGGTCAAGCTCAACAAAAGTAATGTTTAGAAAGTGAAAACTAAAAATTAACGTGAAGTGGATGAGGAAATAGTAGAAGAAACCATACCCTGATGCAACCTTGCCCATCCAATCGCTGAATCCATCTACACCCGACGTGTCCCTCTTATTTCGTCCTTGATTGCCAACAGAGCAGCAGCCCGTGGTGGTCTTCTCCCTGCTCCTCCCGCTGTATGTGGGAAAAGGAGATGAGGAGGCGGTGGTTCCCGTCGATCTAGGGTTAAGGTGCAGGGAAGGGACGACCTAGGGGAGAAATCACAAAGGACGGCAAGAAGGAGAAGCGCCGGGGAGGAGGAGGGGCCTACCTACGCCGCAGTCGTCTGTCGTCGCTTGAACGGGGTAATCCATGAGATGGAGGGTGGGAGCTCCTGGAGAGGCAGTCCACCAGCGAGAGGCGGCGGCCGCGGGAGAGGAGGAGAAGCCGAGAGGCGGCGCGCGAGGGCATGGGTTATGGTTAGGGTTCTTCACCGTCGGGCTCCTTGCCATCCTTTTTGCCGTTTTTTTTCTTCCTCGCTCGTGCGTCGCAAAGAGCCAAATCAACCGAGCAAAACAAGACAAAAGACGGCCCACAAGGATCGCGCCGCGGGGCTAACGTGGATAGCGTCGTTGGCCTCCCAAGTCATACGCGATTCTTGGTTTTAGATGCTCGATGGTGGGTTCATGCCTCCTTTGCATCTGTGCTCGAGTGACAAAAACGTGACGGAAGGAGGATGTGTTGTTGCCATTAGGGAGAAAACAACGATGTTTACTTTGTTTACATTACACACTTTGCTTACTGCGATAATATGTTGCTTGCAACTTAATACCCAATGTTTGTTCGGATGATATTCGGAGGATGGATTATTAGTCATAGATGCAGTTGGATGACGATCTACGTATTTTGTTGTAATGCCCGCATGAATCTCAAAGTAATCTTTATGTCATGCATGTTTCTTTATCTATCAATTGCCCAGCTGTAATTTGTTCACCACGCATGTTACCTATCTTTTATGGAGAGACACCTCTAGAGAACTGCGAACCCCGTCCATTTTCTCATACTGATAATACAACAAGTGCTATTACTGTTTTCACACTTCTTCCACTGTTTTCATATTGTTCTCATACTATTTTACACACCATACATTTAACATCTTTGTGCTCAGCAAAACCGGTGAGATTGACAACCTCACTGCTTCGTTGGGGTAAAATGAACTGATTGTGTTGTGTAGGTTCCACGTTGCTGCTGAACCGGTATTGTGCCATACCATTTCAACTGCATCAACTTTCTGAAGTTACTCCTTCCTCCTACTGGTCAATTCAATCTTGGTTTCTTTCTGAGGGAAACTTGCTACTGTGCTCTTCACACCTTCCTCTTGGGGTCTCCCAACGAACATGTGTTCCACGCGCATCAGACGTATCAACACCTCTCTAAAAAATTGTTTTCAATACCCTAGTTTAACAAAATAAAAAGCTCTAGCACATGAGTGATCCCTGCTTCCCTCTGCGAAGGGACTTTCTTTTACTTTTATGTTGAGTCTCCATCTTCTTACTTTTTGCACAGTTGAGAGAGCATAGTTTTCATTCTGAGTTTAATGTGCATTTGTCTCAGAAACATTATTAATTGATTCATGTATTTGCTCTCAAATAATTTGTTCTCGTCATCCTCTTAAACTTTGAAGGTGTCCTGGCATTTATGGTTTGCCCCACTCTTAAGGACAAGCAAAATATCACTTTTCTATGTTTTGTCTATGCTTGAAACAAACGTATAACTTTCGATTGCATTATTATTCATGATATTTTATTTGTGTTACTTTTCATGATGCAAACTGATTGCTATGTTTCATTATTAAAATTATATCTATCATGCTTGTGTTTAAAGTACTATGATCTCAGCTATACTTATGATTTTACAATTTAGATGATCAAGTTTATGTTGGTAGCATGCCACCTCGGAAATTATTTGTTTTTACCGTTTACCTACTTGAGGACGAGTAGGAACTAAGCTTGGGTATGTTGATACGTCATAAACGTATCCTTAATTTCTGATGTTCCATGTTGTTTTCGTGCCATATGCTACATGTTTCCTTTACACTTTATGCCATTTTTATCTATTTCCTGGGACTAACCTATTGACAAGATTCCACAGAGCTAGTTCTTGTTTTCTGCTGTTTTTATTTTCAGAAAATTTGTTCTGGAAATATTCTCGGAATTGGACGATTCGAAGCCCAGAAGTCTTAGAATTCCCGGAGGATCCACAGACTCCGGAGGAGACCTGGAGGGGGCCACAGGGGCCCCACACCATAGGGAGGCGCGCCCCTGGCCACGCCATGGGGTGGTGTGGGCCCCTGGCCGCCCACCGACATTGCCATTTCGCCTATTTATTCCCCTTGGAAGGTTAACCCTAAAACAATCCACCTTTTCCACGAAAAACACCCGAGGCCGCCGTCATCATCAACCCGAGTTTGGGAGGGTTCTAGAGTTCTCCCCGGCACCCGGCCGGGAGGGGAAATCATCACTGGAAGGCTCTACACCACCATGCCCGCCTCCGGAATGATGCGTGAGTAGTTCATCATTGGACTACGGGTCCATAGCAGTAGCTAGATGGTTCTTCTCTCCTCCTTATGTCTCATGTTTAGATCTTGTGAGCTGCCCTACATGATCAATATCATCTTATTGTTATGCTACATGTTGTGTTTGCTGGGATCCGATGAATATTGAACGCTATGTCTCTTAATTATGAATCGATCATGTTATCTTTATGTGTATGTTATTTATGATCTTGCATGTTCTCCGTTCTTAGTAGATGCTATGGCCAAGTAGATGCTACTGACTCCAAGAGGGGGTATTTATGCTCGATAGTGGGTTCATGCCTCCTTTGCGTCTGTGCTCGAGTGACAGAAACGTGACGGATGGAGGATGTGTTGTTGCCATTAGGGAGAAAACAACGATGTTTACATTGTTTACATTACACGCCTTGCTTACTGCCATTATCTGTTTCTTGCAACTTAATACCCAATGATTGCTCGGATGACATTCTGAGGGTGGATTATTAGTCATAAATGCAGTTGGATAATGTTCTATGAGTCTTGTTTTAATGCCGCATGAATCACATAGTAATCATCATGTCATGCATATGCACTACGATGCAGCCTTTAAATCTGTCAATTGCCCCGCTGTAATTTGTTCACCACACATGTTATTTATCTTCTATGGAGAGACACCACTAAGGAACTGTGGATCCCGGTCCATTTTTCTCATAATGATAATACAACCACTGCAATCTCTGTTTTCATAATGTTGCTACTATTTTACTACTTCCATCATTGTTCTCTTTCATCTACTGCAAACAAGTATCATTTTACACACGGTACGTTTAACCGCTTTGTTTTCAGCAAAACCGGTGAGATTGACAAGCTCACTGCTTCGTTGGGGCAAAGTGAATTGATTGTGTCATGTAGGTTCCACGGTGCTGCTGAATCGGTAGTGCGCTCTACCATATCAACTGCATCAACCTTCAGAAGTTGCTTCTTTCTCCTACTGGTCGATTCAACCTTGGTTTCTTTCTAAGGGAAAACTTGTTGCTGTGCTCTTCACACCTTGCACTTGGGGTTTACCAACGAGGGTGTCAATTACACCATCAGGGGCCCACACCACGTGGTGGCACGACCAAGGGGGGTCGCGCCACCCTATGGTGTGGTTGACTTGGTGCTCCCTCCGGGTCTCCTTTGGACTCCGTGTACGTGACAGAAAATTAGGACCCAACGATTTTGTTTCGTCCAATTCCGAGAATATTTCCAGAACAAATTTTTTAAAACCAAAAACAGCAGAAAACAGGAACTGGAGCTGTGGCATCTTGTCAATAGGTTAGTTCCAGGAAATCCATAAAAATGATATAAATTGTATAGAAAACATATAGCAATTGGCATAATAAAGACATGGAACATTAGAAAGTATAGATACGTCGGAGACGTATCAAGGACCCTGATGACTACCTCGTCGATCCTTATGATGGCGGCCATGGTTCTCTTGATGCACTTCTCTCGCCAGCTGATGACCTCGGGTCTGCTGATGATCTCGCAGATAAATATCGATGCACGAAGCGTCTTTTCTGTTCTCAAGAACTGCGAGTTGCTGCCCCTGATAAAGTTGGTCTCAGCCAGGACACCGTCAGAGAGGCGGTCCAAAATGTATTTCAGAAGGAGCCTAAGAAGACGGGGAAAAAAATTAAGAATAACCGTGACTTTCCCTCCATGAGCCGTCCGGTGGCGGGGACTAAGTTGAAGCCGCCACACCGGGTAATGGACAAGGTACCCATCCACGGCTGGCATTTAATCCATCAGTTGGGTAAACCTATGCTTCCGTCGAGGTTGGTCGCCTTGTTGACCAGGGATATGCGTAGCCTCCATGATGGTGTTCTATATATGGAGGAGAGGCTTCTCAAAGAGAAAAATCCAACATACCCGGTTTTGCTGCAAAGGTACCAGTTATGAAGCAGTTGGGCTTTGTCACTACATGCACCACGGACGTGCTCATCGTGAGATTTGATGACATCTTCCGAATGTACCACATGCACACGCTCCACCCATCCATTTCCGCCTGGTTGCGCTAGTTTGGTGCAACAGATATGCATAGAGAATACCCCAGGCATCGCAATAATGGACCCCTTCAACATGCAAGACAATTTTTAAACAACCCTAAGGGTAAGGCTAAAGTGACGCGGTACATCCAAGACTTCTTGCTGGGGCATATGTCCAAGAAGGTCATTCTGATGCCTTACTTTCCCGAGTAAGTCATTCGCTAGCCGCCATAATATGATTTCGTTGATTTCCATCATCAAATTTGCGCATGTACGATACTGGTTAATTTTTTAGAATTATATATGGACTCTTTCAACTGTTTTGCGTAGAAAAAATATGACACCCTCATTGTTCTATTTCTGAAAGATTCCTTCGCACGGTATCTCGACTTCAGGAGTAATCATAATAAGAAGAACTACTCCCTCGTCAAGGCTGTTCTCGATGATGCGATGAACGACTACGTCTTGAATGAAGGCCTCATGGACCGACCATAACTATTTCTAGGCAATCATGTATTAGACACAATATGAAGTTCCCTTCCTCCAAGCAGGCGCCAGGCGGTCAGATGGAGGCGTGGTACCTCATCCAACACATACAGGAGTACATGAAGGAACAATAAAGTCTACACGAAGGCTCAATAACACATAGACATGTTCGGGAACTTACTCAACAATAACTAACAGCGGGATCGTGGATGCCCATGATGGATCTAGTGTCTTCACGAAGAACGAGGGAACCTTACAAGTTACCCACTTCACTTATTACCTTAACTTCACGATACGAACGATAGAGAATATATGCTCTAATCTGATCGAACCCTTTGATCATAACACATAAAACTCATCCATATCCTTGATGTCCTTGTGATAAACCATATTATGTCTGACCAGACGATTGGTTGATATCGGTGATACGGAGAGGGCCCATAGAATGTATCTCTCCATCATCAAGAGGAGTTAATTACTAATTTTGAACAATCTCAGTTCCATTACACGCTCTAGATTATGCCCGTATGTTAACGTTATGATCCTCTGTTACGGTGGACGGTTGAAGACATCCAAAGCATAACTATCGATAGTGCGGTCCCTAGATATTCTCATAGTATAGGAATTATAGTCAATGACAACTTCATATGTACTTTTCTAAATACATTACAATTGTTTAGTCTCTTTAGAAAGATCATATACTTGGGTCGGTTCTGTACTAGTGTTACCCTAACAGTATACTCTTATTTTGCTAGACTTTATCAAATTCCATGATCATATCATAAACCATATGCTAATCTTAGAGACAAGATTAAGAACTCTTTTTTTATGTCTTCTCAACCGCACAAAGATTTTACTTTGAAAACTCACTTTTCAAGTGTTATAGCGGTTGTACCATGATGATATAAACTTAATTCTGAACTTGGATATAGAATAACAACTAAATATTACTATCTCTAAGGCATATCTTTAACACTCATAACTCATAATAAATCTCTATGATTTATAAAACTAAATGGATATGCTGGTGTAGCAGGATCTGCAATGATCTAGACTCACATGGAATAAATGAACAATGGACAAAGTTTCATAAACCATCATGTCAGCTATATATATCATGCAAAGCAAATAAACAACATAGAATGACATCAAGTCATGTAATGTAAGATAGAATTTGCACGCCAATATATGTCGGAACGGCTATAGAAATGCCGTGATAGATAGATATGGTGGTTTTTCTAGGAAGATATATGGGCTTATGTGTAGTAGAACAATATGAAGTCCTCCCGCGGGGTTTGGATGTATTGAAGAAATATGCACCCAATATCAATGTGAGAAAGGGAAATGCACAACACTGAAGAGGCTAGCAAATATGGATGCTGGAAGTGCTAGAAAACCACATCTCTTTTGAATAAAAAAGAACTCACAAGTTTCAGGATTCCAAATAGCAGCATAATCAATAATAACTTAATCAATAGCACCCCTAGGGGGAGCTGGGGCGAAGACACATGCGTCTAGTCCGGGTCACCGACCATCTAGGCATAACCAAAATTATCACAATTGCTATCTACAGTGGAACTCATATATTAAGGTACCTTCAACTGATTATTTAAGTGTGACATTGTTTCAAGATTCTAGACCAACCATTAATTGCTTTTGGTTTACTAAACCAGCAAGTTTACCCCTCAATCATGTAAATATCTCAAAACCAATACAATTATTCAAGTTACACAATTTAATGATTTACATGACTATGCAGTTTTCTTCATACCGCTACCACATGCATGACTATTTACGTTCTAAGTTAACCCAACACCAATCAACTTATTTGCAGCAACTATCTAAAGTAATACACATGAAACACCAAAATAGATTTTCACAATAATATAAATAAAACTAATAGCTCTAAACAAGATATAAGCGAAGAACAAGAGCTAACGAACAAGCACTAGAAAACGAATACTCAAAAGATATAAGCGAAGCACTAGAATATTCTATGAAAAATTGGGGTGTGTCTCTCTCCCAGACAAGAATTCTAGGATCCAACATTGTAATGACCATAAAAAACTAAAATCAAAATAGAATGACGCTCCAAGAAAATCACATAATGCGTGAAGCAATAAAAATATAGTTTCAATGGAGATGACCTGATAATTTTGTTGATGGAAAAGGGGATGCCTTGGGCATCACCAAGTTTTGACGCTTTATACTTCTTGAATGTTTCTTGGGTTCCATTGGGCATCCCCAAGGTTGAACTTTTGCCCCTCCTTGATCTTCTCATATCATTCTCTCCCGTGACACTTAAAAACTTACTTCACACAAAACATCTCATAATATTCATTAGAGTGGTTAGTACCCAGTAAAACAAATCCACTTGGTTCTGTAGGAACACATTGAAAACACTCCAAATAACATTAGCTACTGTTACTAATCTTTACTTAAAGCTCTCCGATAAAAAAGAACCGCAAACAAAGCAAGTAAAGAGTAATGTAAATAAAGGCAGAGAACTATCAAAATAGAACTATCTGTGAAGATGGACTTTTTCGAGTTACTTACGTAGATCAAATCAGAAAACACGAAACTAATGAAAGATAGATAAAAGTACAAGGCTTTCTTTCAAAAAAATATCAGATCAAAAAGACGTTATGATGATTTTTAACGGATTTTACAAGTCAGTACATGAAATATGTTTCTAGACAGCAAATCAAAACTTATCACCATCAAAGCATTAGAGGTTGTTAAAGAGATAACAACTTCAAGGACTCAACAAAAACAAAATAAAAATGAAAGCAAAATATAGTGAGTTGTCTCTCATAAGCATTTTTCTTTAACGCCTTTTAGGTATGCATAGTGATTTTAAATATGCTAATTTAAGAAGAAGAACTAAAGAACAATAATATATATCATCAAGAAGAATATATAAATCACTTTTAAGTCTAACTCACCTCCTATGTAAAAATAATCTTGTAAATAAACAACTCATTGAAGCACAAATCAACTAGCATAGGAAGGCATAAAAAGTGCAAATTAAAAACTTTCAACGTAAAGAGTGAAAACTTAATATTGTTGAAATATTTATAACCATGTTTCCCTCTCCTATAATAACTTTTAGTATCATCGTGAATAAACTCTACAATATAACTATCACATAAAACATTCTTATCATGATCCACATGCATAAAAGTATTATTGCTCTCCACATAAGTATAGTCATTTTCATTAATTATAGCTATCATAATTAGAATAAAAAAAATTCCTCAATAGTCGGTGGACTGAAAATATCATATTCATCATTTTATCATCATATATGAGACACATAGTATATCATCGAATTAACTTTTCTTCTCCAAGCTTGGGGGACTAAAAATATCATGTTCATCAAAACCAACTTCCCCAAGTTTAAAATTTTCCATAGCATTAGCAATAATAGTGTTCAAAGAATGTATGCTAATAATACTATCATGATTGTTGTGCAAATTAAGTTTCATAGTTTTTTTATTTTTCTCCTCAAACACTTTATGTCCTAACTCAAGATACGTTTATAAAACTCGCTCATATTTTTGTTATTTTCTTTCATAAGACAAATTAGTAAAAATAAAAAAATAAACAAAAAGATACAATTGCAAGTTCTAAAAAAGTTATTTTTTTTTGCATTTTCTAGGCTTGTTTAACCCAATTTTGACTATTTCTTGGGTTGTCTAACCAATTTTAATTCTTGCACTCTGTGTTTCTCTTGTTGTTACAAAATACTAGACCAAACTCAATATAGTTCAGCAGGCTCAAACTAATATTAAGTTATTAGCAAATCAAAACCACAGTGATGTGATTAATAAACTTGATTAAAAAGGACCGAAACCACGAGGGGGCACTTAGAAAAATTTGCAGGAGCTCACCGTCCGGAGGATTCCCAACCCTCGGCCCCGCATACACACCAGAGAGGTACGTGCTCCCGTCCGCCCCGTGACACACTCCCCCGAGATCTTCCGCAGCACGCCGCAGCAGATCCGCGCGGCGGTGCCTGGATCCCGGCCATGGCGGGGAGGGAGGCCTTCGAGACCTACTTCCGCCACGCCGATTTGAATCAGGATGACCGCATGAGCGACCAAGAGGTCGTTGCCTTCTTCCAGGGCGTCGGCTTGCCGCAGTAGGTCCTCGCCCACGTCCTTGCCGGCAAGCCTACAAAAGAATCAAGAAACCAGGAAATGAAGAATATTGATGGTGCTATTTACAAATACGAGAATTTTGCTATACTTAAATATTTCTTTATAAAATATGATGACGATGCTTATATTTTTTCCCTATATTGAGAGAGTATGCGCCATCCAAAAAGAGAGTATTGTTTTGCAGAAACCTATAAAAGAAGAAACTGCTGAAACTGAGAGCTCGAAGAAAAAAGGTGGAGAGGGAAAAACAAAAGGAGAAAGAGCGGGGTAACTTCTCGTGCACGCCTTTTAATGAGATTAACTCTTTAACTCATACGTTACTTTATTATCTTTCATGCTTATCAAGGAGGATGCAATGTGGATGCTATGTTGATCAACGCTATGATCCGTTGAATTCATTTGATTTTTTTTTTGATGAACTTGATGCTCGCTATACTTATGGTTATGATGCCACTATGAATGAAAAGTATGGAAATAAATTTGTTACTGCTATTTATGATATGAATATGCTTGTTGCTCATACTTGCAATTATTAGGAGAGAGGGGAATATGGGTGTATAGATCCCCATATTACTAAAAACATACATCTTTATGTTGAATTTTTTTGAAGTGCGATGTTTTACCTTCCTATGTTAGTCACCTTGTGTGCTTTATTGAATTGTTAGTTTACAATATCCCTAAATATGTAAAGTGTTACTAACGATAATATCTAGTCTTCTCTACACCATCGTTTAAATTCGTTGTAGTTGTCCCGGTATGTTTGAGACTCGATTATAGCTTGACACCTTACCCAACAAAAATATATTAGAAATAGAGGGTCGAGTTTAAAAAATAGGCAATCTACACGGTTTTTTTCACTAGATGGGTGTAAATAGTGTCATGTAGGCATGTAGCTAGAGGGTAAAAAAATAAATTTCATTCACCGACAACCGGGTCAACATAGATAGTTTGCCCCGCCCGACTCCTCAGCCACACGGTGATCTCAATGGCGCCGTCGTCTTTAGCGCAACATGCCTTTGGACGAAGTACCTTTTAATCGTCTCCATGGTCTCCGTTTCACTTGATCCGAAGACTAACCGAAAACTAAATACGAAATCTATGATAGTATCGCGAAAATACATATGCAAATGTGTCTGTACATGTTTGTAAAATTCTCAAGAGATACAATATTGTTTCTTCAAGTGCTCTAAAAATCACTAGGATTGCCTTTTAAGTTAGGACGCAAAACTCATGTTATTTTCCATGAAAAGAATATGAGCGGAACATTTCCAAGAAAATCCAAGGTGTATTTAGAAGAAAAGGATAGACATCTAAGTTTTCATCTAGTACCTGTGTCCCACCAAAATGTATTATACTTGGGGACAGAGGTAGTAGAAAATAACATTTTCCATGTTTTTATAGTGCTCTATATAAACATTTAATCAGTTTTCCTTCTTTCACTTGTCAGATTATTCAAGCAACCACGAACTGATCTAACCAGCGATTTAGCATCCCAAACTTGATTAAAAGGACTGAAAGCACGTGGGGGTGCACTTAGCAAAATTCGCAGCAGCTCACCGTCCGGAGGAGCCCAACCACTGCCCTCGGCCCCCGCAGACACACACGAGAGAGGTTCGTGCTCCCGCCCGCCCGCCCCGCGACACGCTCCCCCGAGATCTCCCGCAGCACGCGGCAGCAGATCCGCGCGCCGGCGCACGGATCCCGGCCATGGCGGGGACGGAGGCCTTCGACGCCTACTTCCGCCGCGCCGATTTGAACCAGGACGGCCGCATCAGCGGCCAGGAGGCCGTCGCCTTCTTCCAGGGCGCCGGCTTGCCGCAGCAGGTACTCGCGCAGGTAAATCCCCTCCCCACGCCCCCACCCAATTCGTGCCACCCAGTGAACATTTGCCCGGGTTCTAGGCGTGTTCTCTCTGAGATCTCTCGCGCCGCCGATTCGAAAGAGCTAAGGGTCGCTGCTGTTGCGTTGCAGGTGTGGATGCACGCCGATCAGAACAAGACCGGCTTCCTCGGCCGGCCGGAGTTCTTCAACATGCTGCGCCTCGTCACAGTGGCGCAGAGCGGCCGCCAGCTCACGCCGGACATAGTGCAGTCCGCGCTCTACGGCCCTGCCGCCGCCAGAATTCCACCTCCCAAGATAGCCGCCGCGGGGCCGGCCCCTCCACAGGTGGGCGCGGCAGCGGGTGCTCCTAGGCCCCAAGGTAATGCCGTGACAGCACCTGCTCAGGGGCAGGTTGGAGGCGCGCAGATGAACCTGGCGGCTGCCGTTCCGAGGCCACAAGGAAGTGGGATGATGCCTGCTGCGGCTCCTAGGCCTCAGGGAAGTGGTATGATGCCACCTGCCACTCAAATTGGCGGTGCGCCGCAGGCAAACGCCGGAGCTGTTCCGAGACCCCAAGGCGTCAACTCGATGATGCCGGCTGCGAATCAGGGTGGCGCTATGCCGCCAAACCAGTTTGCAGGGCCGAGGGGCACTCTGTCACAGCCTCCTAACATGGGCTTTAATCAGCAGCTCCCCCCTTCAAGCACTGGTTTCATGGGGCCACCTCAGGCGGGAGCTCCCCCAGCAGCATCATTTCAAGCAACGGGAATGAGTCAAAGCCCACTGGGTGGAGGCAGCATGGGAGGATCAGTTGGCTGGCAGGGAGGTAACTTTGGAGGTATCTCGCAACCTTCTCCAGGACCAGCTGTTCCTTCACAGACAACATCAGGTGGATTTGGTCTTGGAATGTCTAGCTCAACGGGCATGGCTTCTGGACTGCTGGCACACGCAATGGCGTCTTCATCGTTACCTCCCCAGAGCAACACTGCTGTGCCGCCTCAAGATTCAAGAGCTTTGGTGCTATCTGGAAATGGCCCTGCCAGTGGCTTGGGAGCAAGCACTGACATCTTCTCTGCACTCACGCAGCCAAAGCCGAGTGCATCCACGCCTGCACCTCCGACAAGCACGATGCCCAACTCATCCAGCTTTATATCCATGCCGGCTGGCTCCCAGAACCTCGCTAATCTAACACAGCCTGGTTCTCTCCAAGGTACTCCAACAGTGGGTTACGGTGGCAGCCAACCTCCACAAACGCAGCCCGTCACGAGATCGGGTGTTCCAGCTCCAGGTGTTTCTGGCTCTACTTCTCAATGGCCAAAAGTTACTCAATCGGATGTCCAGAAATACACTAAAGTCTTTGGGGATGTGGATAGGGACAGAGATGGCAAAATAACTGGTGCAGAAGCTCGTACTCTGTTTCTCAGCTGGAGACTTCCAAGAGGTGGGGTATCATCACCAACTTTACTGTCTTAAGCATGCAAATGTGTATTTATATCTACAACTCGATACTATATTATGCATTTCAGTAACAGGATTCCTTTACAATGCTTATATCTTGAGCTCCTTGTTCAAAACTATTTCGTTCCTTGGTTTTTCCATAATGCTATTATTCTAATTTATTTCTGTTTTATGCGATGGTTTCCATATGATGTGTGAACATACCCCTCATGAATACCATTGCCACTGGCTAATGCAATTGTTGCTCCTTTATATTACTTTGTAGATATACTGAAACAAGTGTGGGACTTGTCTGACCAAGATAATGACGGCATGCTTTCTCTGAGAGAATTTTGCATTGCTCTTTATTTAATGGAGAGGCACCGAGCTGGAACTCCTCTGCCTCCAGCGCTCCCTGACTCTCTTAAATTTGATGAGACACTGTTACGAGCAACGGGCTTGCCTTCAACCGCATATAGTGCTCCATCATGGCAACATAATCAAGGTAATAATTGTATTTCCTGGCAGATCTGAGTTACATGAGATATTGTAGTGCAAGTTGCAACATGTCATGCTTTGTTTAGCTTCTTGGCTTGCCGCTCATAAGATTTTTGATGTGGGTTAGTGGTACCGAGTAGGGGCCCTGGTGCACCTGGGTTGCCTACTGGTGGCATACGCCCACCCTTGCCACAACCTTCACATTCACAGACTGATGGGTCTACAAGACAAGGGCAACCAAGATCTTACATGCCTGGTATGGATAATCATGCGGCATCTCAGGGAAACAAAGATGACAGAAGTGAGGTGAGCTCAACTGCACAGGAGGTGGCTAATGCTCCTAAGAAGGTATTGGACCCCCCCCCCTCTCCCCCCACACCGTTAATCTGAATTGTAGTGCCGAACTGCTGATCATTTACCATTCGCGCTCCACTTTGACCAGACTGGATTTATGGGGCTCAGACGCAGCTGATGTACATTGAGAACAATTTAAGCTGCTCTCATTAGTCATTTAAGAAAGTACAACCGAATACATGAATTAACAATGACAAGGGCTGTACCGTTTTACTCGAAAAATTGGTGTCCTGGTGCAAAATTTAAATTAAGCTCTAGGGAGTTACATAGAATGAGTCTTATATATAACATCGGTAAAACAATGGTTCGAACAATTATATCATTTCAAACAGCAAATCTTGAAACTCTTTAACTGTCCATTTACTTAGCAGAAACATGCCATCCTTCTAGCATTCAACAACAACATCAAGGCCTTTTGTCTCAAGCAAATTGGGGTAGGCTAGATATGAAACCCAACAGAAACGAATGGAAACCAAAAGGAGGAAGATAGAGAGAGAAAATAAACTAAGTACAAATAAACTGAGATTCTGGCACATGGATTGCTGATTTCTTTGCAGTCCTGTCAAGAATCGAAACTCTAGGTACATTCCAATCCCTCAAGTCCCTTTTACCGCCTCCTCCCATGTTAACTTCGGTCTCCTCTGCCCCTTCTAGTATTTTCCCTACCTTTTAGAATCCCATCCTTCTAGCATTTCTTGATACAAAATCTTTACTTCGTTCTTCATAATAGAACCTTCTCCAAAACACCATTTAGAGATGGGGGATTACTGCTTTCTCATACTTGTTCAGAATTGCTTTTGGAAACTTTGTTTTTACCTTTTTGGCATATTTAATTGCGTGTTCGGGATAGCTTTGTTTACTCTACTATAAACAAAAAAGTATGTATACCTCAGCAAGCAATATCCACGAATGCAGGAAAATGCTGGTATCATGCTCTGTAGATGCAGGCTTGCAGCCGCTGCTTACTCTATTTCATGTTTCCTCTTTTGTGAACTCTAAAACAGTTTTATCTTTTTCTTTTGTATCTTGCATTTTGAAGGTTGAGGTGGAGAAGCAGATCCTAGATTCCAGAGAGAAATTAGAGTACTACCGCACGAAGATGCAAGATCTTGTAAGCACGTTCGATTTTGTGTTAGTAGTTTTCACATGTGTACAATGATAAGGACTTAGCAAATAAATTATGACTCGTATGCAGTATGTGAACTATTGCATCTACCGGTCTTGTTTAGACATGTTCTGGCTTTATTCCTTACTTTTCTTTTGTGACAGGTCCTGTATAAAAGTCGGTGTGACAATAGATTGAATGAGATCACCGAAAGGGCTTCTTCTGATAAACGTGAGGTGCATAACACTGCTTAATCCTTCTTTTAGATCTATTTTCTAATGCAAAATGAGGCAGGCATGCAAATTCATTTTTAACTGTTTTGTTGTGGATTCTTTGCAAAATGGTGGATGGTGTTTAATTTAATCCAGGTGGAATTGTTATCTAAAAAATATGAAGAGAAATACAAGCAAGTGGCAGAGTTAGCATCCAAACTGGCAGTCGATGAAGCTGCTTTTCGCGATGTTCAGGTTTTGCAGCACTACACCTTAGAAAAATGTCATTTGGCGATTCTTATTGTGATGTATTCTTTGATTGCCTTATCTTCATTTCACTTGTCTCTTGATAATCTTGTTCAGGAGAGGAAAGTTGAGCTTAATGAAGCATTAATTAAAATGGTACAAGGTGGAAGTGTTGATGGTTTGCTTCAGGTTCGTTCTAGTGCCCATACCTTCCGTCAGGTTCATTTTGTGTCTCCCTAAATAACACTGTGCATTACATACTTTAGGTTCGTGCTGATCGAATCCAACATCAATTAGAAGAGATGGAGAAAGCTTTTAGCGAACGGTGCAAGCACTTTGGACTGCAATTCAAGCCATCCGCGTCGGTTGAGCTTCCCTTTGGTACCCAACTTACCAACTTTCAGTTTTTGTTTCACCTAAGATATATAACCCATAATATTTTTGACCACTTATGTTGTTGTTTGCTAGGTTGGGAACCTGGACAGCAAGAGGGAGCACTTGAGTGGGATGAAGACTGGGATAAATTTGAGGATGAAGGTGAAATACTTTTCTATCCATCTTGCTTTACATTATTACTTAAACATATTGAAGTACTGTGCTTGTTTCAAACTCCAATTTCATTATTTGAAGGGAGCATATGTAGTTATACATACTTTTTAGTTCAAGAGAAAAATAACTTTAGTTTATTAAAAGCTGGGCCATGAGCCTTTTGGGTGTTTGGCTTTTGCGCAAGGTTGCCCTACCAAAAGAATTGGCTAGCCAAAATTTTGTGTAAGGTCTTGCTTGCCATGAGTATGCCAACATTGGTTATAAAAATGTACTAGAGTTGGTAAGTTAGCATTGATATTGCCAAAAAGTTGTCTATTATCCACACAAAAACCAACTTTTGGTCATGACCAAAGTGTTGTTTTCTAACAATCCAAACATACCCTTAATCCGAAATAAAGTGCCTTTCCTTTCGAAATTGTTCAGTTTCTGTTTATATTGAGTAATTTTCCATCGCATGCGGACCATTCTCCCAATCTAAGATATTGTGCTTGCACCAGTTAGGTCCATGAAATGTCGCGTTTACCTTTTCTATTAGTTGTGACTTACACCAGTTATACATTGCAGAAATCTATTCTCAATTTTTTTTTTAATGTGAACGATGTAGATAAAACCCATGTTTTTTTTTCTGTTTTGTCGTTCTTATCATCTACTACCTCATATAATAAGATATCATGGAAGTCTGAACCTCTTTACTAGTGATAGTTATTTGTTCAAATTGGATGCATTTTGCATCAGCAACCTACTTCCTCCACTTTCGGTCAATCTTATTATGTTCCTAACTACCCCATGTGTCATAACAGGGTTTGGTCTTGTACATGACAATGGCACAATTGTTGAAAACCCAGCTTCTGCTGAAAATGCAAAAATATCATCTCTTTGGGATGACGGTGAGATGTCCCCTGTTGCATCCTCTAATGGTCATATCAAGGATGTGAAACATTACAGAGCTGGTGATCAAGTACCTGAGAGCGAATTGGCATATGACTTTGGTGATGAATCTGTAAGGAGCCCCGGCAGTGCTGGAGGAAGCGCCTCTGGAAGTCCATTTAAGCCTTCCCGTTTCGGGGCGCATGACTCATCTCCCACCAAAAAAAGGTGCTTGTTTTCACATTTTCGTTCATGTAGAATCCGTACGGTTTCTAGAATTGAGATATATCAGGCATAGTCTAGATGAACATAAACCGCTATATTCTTGATGAACTCTCATTGATCTATTCGTTTCATCATTGTTATTCTTGTCCTGTTCTACTAACGAGTCTTCCTGAATAATCTCCAGCAACAGTAGCCCACCAAGATTTATCTGTGTACTTTGACAACTGTCCTCGGTTCTTATGGCCTAAATGTTTTTCGATGTTTAGTTTATCTGTAACTTTTTGGTTATGCATAATAGATTTATGTACAGGCCACTTGAGAGAGAGAGCTACTTTCTCGCCTTTTTATGACTTCAAATAAGATGACAATCATTGTTCCTACCTACCTACTCTGAAAAATATACTGCATAACAGATTTATGCAGTGCATATACTGCATATGGTCTGAAAAATGTTGCAAATAGTATTCGATTTAAGGCATATATCTATGGTGTTCAAGCATGGAGTTATAAATTCTGGGTTTTGTGTAAGAGTGACATTAATCATGATGATTTTGTAACAGTGATCATGGTGGCTCTGAGTCTGTTTTTGGTGATAATTATGGTGATGAAACCGCGTGGAATTTCGATGACCAAGATACCGAATCTGTTTGGGGATCCAATGCAATGAATGTAAGATTTGCAGTCGCTTCTTTCTAGTTCTGGTGATCTTGGTCTGTGTCGACCCCCTTGTCTGTTTCTGATGACTTGTCTTTGATACAGGACGCCGGCCATAATGGAGGTAGCTCTTTCTTCGGGTCAGACGACTTTGGTGGAAACTCCGTCAGAGTGGACTCTCCACGCGGCCCCAGCGTCTACGGAAAGAAGAGCTCGTTCTTTGACGATTCTGTTCCGAGCTCCCCCGCATACACGTCTGGATTCTCGCCGAAGTTCGGCGAAAGCAGCCGTGACGACAGCTCCTCCTATAACTTCGGAAGGTTCGATTCCTTCGCGTCCCAGGACAGCGTCGTCCCGCACGAACAGAGCCGCTTCTCCAGGTTCGACTCCATGAGCAGCGCCGCAGGAGAGAGCGCAGCAGGAGGAGGGTTCGATTCGTCAAACAGCTCGAGAAATTTCGGCCGGTTTGATTCCTTCGACGAGGCTGATCCGTTTGGTTCGACTGGACCTTTTAAGGCGTCAGGGGCCCGGTCGCCCCCCAAATTCTGATTTGCTTGTCTTGTGGTTTTACAAGGATCTTTCTCTGTTGTTACAAGGTTGAGTCCATTCTTTTTGGTCGGCAAGTTAGTTCTGTTCGCCTTGTGAGCAATTTTTCCTGTACATTCCCACGTACAGAGTGGACATATTTTGGTTGTCTTATGTAAAGTATCCCGGGTTTGTCCTTGTGTTGTTTATAGTGACGTTTATCTTTGGAGCGGTGCAGGTACTGTTTTCTTCTGTACAATATACATACATGAATACCAAAGTTGGTTGAAGCTGATTCCCGTGCTACCTGTACACCTTTGTAGACCCCAAGTATCTATTGTATTGCCCTTCCATAATCCCTCGTGTGTAATTTGCCCGGATAGATTTTCTTGTATCCTTTTAAGAATTTGATCTAGGGGAGAGGTGCTTTTTGAAAGTTTAGCTAGATTGATATGTGCTGTAACTGTTGTATTCATCGTATAGGTTACAGAGAATATATAGAAGTACAGTCAGAGGGAGAGAGGGGAACGCACGCATGCACTAACAGCTAACTGAACCGACTGATCACTTGCGCTATACGCGTTACGTGGATCTGCATGCGCTGCATGCTCGGGGAGAGACGGTGGCGTCCCATAGACTAGGTCTTCCTCTAACACCCCCCCGCAGTGTCAACGGGAGGTTCTTGGACGGTGAGACTGGAACGAAAATCCAAAAACGCAGCAGATGGAAGTCCTTTTGTGAATACATCGGCGTATTGAGACGCAGTGGGAATATGGAGAACACGAACTTCGCCAACTTGAACCTTGTCACGGACAAAATGGATGTCGATCTCGATATGCTTTGTTCGTCGATGCTGCACAGGATTAACAGACAAATACACGGCAGAGACATTATCACAGTACACAACAGTAGACTTGTCAATAGGACGGTGTAGTTCCTGCAAAAGATTGCGAATCCAGCAGCTTTCGGCAACCACATGAGCCACCGCACGATACTCGGCTTCAGCGCTGGACCTAGACACGGTAAGTTGGCGTTTGGAAGACCAGGAAATTAAGTTATCACCGAGGAATACACAGAAACCGGTGGTGGAACGTCGAGTGTCAGGCATCCAGCCCAATCGGCGTCAGAATAAGCTATAAGAGAGGTGGTGGAAGAAGGAACAATGTGAGTGCCTAAATCTAGTGTGCCTTTGATGTAACGGATAATGCGTTTAACAAGATTAAGATGAGTTGTGCGAGGTGCATGCATAAAAAGACATGCTTGTTGTACCGCATAAGTGATTTCAGGACGAGTGAGAGTTAGGTATTGTAATGCACCGGTTAAACTACGATAGTGAGTTGGGTTGTCAAGAAGATCACCATCCTGAATAGAAATTTTGGAACCAGATTCAATGGGTGTTTTAACAGGGTTACAATCATCCATGCCTGCGCGATGAATGATATCAAGACAATATTGTTTTTGAGAAAGGTGGAGTCCAGTAGGTGTGCGTGTAACAGACATACCAAGAAAGTGACTAAGTGGTCCTAAGTCTGTCATAGAAAATTCAGAGCTAAGGGTGGAAATAATTTTGTTTAAAAAGGTGGTGTTGGATGCAGTGAGAATGATATCGTCAACATAGAGTAATAGATAGGCTACATCGGTTGAGGAATGAAAAATAAATAGAGATGTGTCACTTTTAGAAGAAATAAATCCTATAGAGGTGATGAAAGTGGCAAAACGAGTGAACCAAGCCCTAGGGGCTTGTTTGAGACCGTAGAGGGATTTGCGTAGTAAACAAACAAAATCAGGATGATGAGAGTCCTCGAAACCTTTAGGTTGTTGACAATAAACCGTTTCAGAGATGTGCCCGTGAAGGAAAGCGTTCTTTACGTCTAGTTGATGGATAGGCCAGTGACAGGACACGGCTATAGAGAGAATGATCCTAATGGTACTAGGTTTAACGACGGGAGAGAATGTTTCGTCGTAGTCGATACCGTGTTCTTGAGAGAAACCTCTAACAACCCAACGGGCCTTATAACGTGCTAAAGAGCCATCGGAATGAAATTTATGACGGAAGACCCATTTTCCAGATACGATGTTAGCATTGTGCGGTTTAGGTACTAGTTGCCACGTGTTATTTTCGAGAAGAGCTGTGAATTCCGACCGCATGGCTTCAGACCAGGAAGGATCAGAGAGGGCTGAGCGATAGGTAGATGGGATCGGAGAGATTGGAGAGAAAGCAGCAAGATTAAATAGGCGACGTGGTTTAAAAATTCCATCATGTGCTCGGGTTCGCATAGTATGACTAGGGGGTTGAGTAGGACGTCGAGGATGGACTTTGGTAGGTGCAGGAGGTGGAGCCTGGACTCGTGGTGACGGTGTAGTGGGAGTAGGGCTCACGGCAGGAGTATTGGGCGGGGATTCTACCGCGGCAGGGAAATGCGCAGCGGCAGGCTGCCGCGGAGGGACGGCAGGCTGTTGTGGGTTCGCGGCAGGCTGCTGTGAGTTCACGGCAGGCTGCAGTGGGAGAAAATTTTGCAGTGGGTTTGCCGAGTCCGTGGTGTGAGGGAAGATGTAGTCGGTGGGCTCGGGGTGTAAGTCTTGTGCGAAGGGGAACACGGCCTCGTCAAATGTGACATGTCGACTGGTGTGGACACGGCCGGTGGCTCGATCTAAACATCGATACCCCTTGTGTTCGGGAGCGTACCCAATGAAGACACACGGAATAGCGCGTGGAGCTAATTTGTTTGGGGCAGTAGCTGCAATGTTAGGGTAGCATAGACAACCATAAACGCGGAGGTGAGAGTAGATAGGTGGCGTCTGAAAGAGGGCTTCGTGTGGAGTTGTGAGATGGAGTGGTTTTGTGGGTCGAATGTTGATAAGGTGAGTTGCGGTGTGGAGTGCATCGGCCCAATAATCTGGTGGGATTGAGGCATGTAAGAGAATGGTTCGGAGGACATCATTGGTGGTGCGTATAGCACGTTCTGCCTTGCCATTTTGAGCTGAGGTGTAAGGGCATGAGAATCGCAAAATGGTGCCGAAAGGAGAGAATAAATTGCGATTTGCATTGTTATCAAATTCTTTTCCATTATCACATTGAATAGTTTTAATATTTGTGTGAAAATGAGTACGAACATAGGCATGAAATTGGGCAAAGATAGAGTGGACGTCAGATTTAAGACGAAGGGGGTAGGTCCACATGAAATGAGAATAATCATCTACGATAATCAAATAATATTTGAAACCAGAAACGCTCAAAATGGGAGCAGTCCATAAATCACAGTGGAGTAATTGAAATGCAGCGGAAGATAAACTTTGAGAGGAAGAAAAAGGTAGCCTAGTGTGTTTCCCTATTTGGCAAGCATGACATAAACCGGCATTTTTATTACAACGCAAGGAATGTGGAGTAGTGGAGGCGCCGGGGTGACCGAGCCGTAGATGCCACAATGCAGATGAGGTGGTGGCGAGGGCGACGTTGGCGTTGGAGGAGGATGAAGCCGGTGGAAAAATGGGGTACAGATCGCCTTCACTGTTGCATCGAAGAAGAAGGGCCTGCGTATGAAGATCCTTTACGGATACACCAAAGGGGTCAAATTCCATGGAAACGTGATTATCAGTTGTGAGACGTCTAACAGATATTAAGTTATGGATTAAGTTAGGTGTTACGAGTACATTAGGGAGATGTAATGGACGTGATGATGTGGAAAATGTAGTGGTGCCTAAGTGTGAGATGGGTAAGGTGCTACCATTGCCAACAATTACCGGTGCCAAAGTAAAATTCGGTCGTGAGCGTTGAAGGATACCTTGGGTGGCGCTGAGGTGCGCGGAGGCGCCGGAATCGGCAATCCACGGCCCGGAAGAAGCACCGTTCACGGACATGTCACGTAGTGCGGTGACCAATGCCGTCTGCTCGACGGAGTTGTGGCTGTTCGGCTCGACGAAGTGGGGCTGCTGCGGCGGAGCGTAGAAGTGGGCGCCGGGAGGAGGCATCATGTGCGGCGACGGCATGGGCGGCGGTGTGTGATACATGGGCGCGGTGAAGACGGACGGCGGCGCTCCGTAGGGATGGCCACCGTACTGGGCGGGCGCCATGGCGGTGTAGGCTTGGTGAGATGGCCCCGCGCCGAGGAGACTTGGCGGCGGACGGGCGCCGGGCCATGCTTGAACATAGCCAGTCCACGGGCGCGCCGGAAGAGCGGGAGGCGATGGCGTGCCGGCGCCGTTGGCGGTGTAGCCGCCGTGATTGGTGAAGCGTTTGCGCTTCGTCTTGCCCTGGTTCGGCGAGGGGGACCCGTAGGTTGGGCCGTATGATCCGGCGCCGCCATGAATCGAGGGAGGGCGCGGGTAGCCAGATGGGGGTGGGGGAGGACCGCCGCTGGGGCCGCCACCACCAGGACCACCGCCGTGCCCGCCGTTGCCGCCAGGGCCGCCGTGACGACCGAGGGCGATGAGGGCGGACTGCGACGCGAGGCGCTCTGAAGCGCGCGCCTGCATCTCGTCGAGGAGGAGCGTGTTCCGAGCCTCCTCGAAGGTGACCGCGCCGACTCGGGAATTGAGAATCCGAGCAGAGACATGGTGGCGCTCGGTGAGACCGCGGGTGAGCACGGTGACCAGGGTGTCGTCGTTGACGGGCTGCCCAACTTCGCGGAGAGCGTCCGCGATCGTCTTGATCCGCGCGCAATACTGAGCGATGCCAAGTGTGCCCTGGCGCTGGTCATGCAGGTCGCTGGTGAGGTGAACCGCGCGGGTGCGGCGGTTGTTGAGGAAGATCTCCTCGAGCGCGACGTAGAGTTGGCGGGCGGTGCGTGACGGATCGGCGATCATGCCGCCGAGCTCCAGCGAGATGGATCCATGGATCCACCTCTTGAGGATGACGTCGATCTGGCGCCACTCGAGATCGCGTGGAGTAGGCGCGGTGTCGACGAGGATGTGGTCGAGGGCGTTGTAGGATTCGACAAGCAGCTCCATGAGATTGCGCCAGTGAGCATAGGAGCCGGTGGTGAGCTCGAGCGGGGTGCGGATGACATTGCCGATCTGCACATTGTTCATCTGAAAAGCGTAAGAGATACCCGTGGCGGCTGGGATCGGTTGCACCTGCGCGAGGGCGGAGGAGAGCGCGCGAAGGTCGATGGTGGCCGCGGCAGAGGAGCTGGCGGCGTCGACGGAGGAGGAGAGGGGCGCAGAGAGGGTAGCGGGCGCCGTGTTGGTGGCGGCGGAGGCCGCCGTACCGGGTAGATCGGCCATAGATCGGACCTAATCTGATACCATGAAAGTTTAGCTAGATTGATATGTGCTGTAACTGTTGTATTCATCGTATAGGTTACAGAGAATATATAGAAGTACAGTCAGAGGGAGAGAGGGGAACGCACGCATGCACTAACAGCTAACTGAACCGACTGATCACTTGCGCTATACGCGTTACGTGGATCTGCATGCGCTGCATGCTCGGGGAGAGACGGTGGCGTCCCATAGACTAGGTCTTCCTCTAACACTTTTGATGGCAGAAAACGATGATTTACTGCTGAATTGTCTAGTCAGTGTATCCTTGGACCTGTTCCATTTTTTTTTTTGGGAATTGGACATGTTTACATTTTCTGCTAATGTGAGCATCCCCGGTTGATAGAATCTTGGGAGATGGAATGGAGACAACATCTATGTGCAGCTACAGGTGCTTCGCGACTTGAAAATTCGCGCAGCAAAGGAGGGGGGCAAATACTCCCTCCGATCCATATTAATAGGTCCTCAAGTGGATGTATCTAGCAATAAAACATGTCTAGATACATCCACTTGAGCCACTTGAGGACCTATTAATATGGATCGGTATGGATCGGAGGGAGTAGTAAAATGTACAACAGATCGATTCGAAAAGGCAAACGAACAGAAGGAGCAAAGTTTAATTTTCTAGAATTGGCAGGGGCCGCGCGGACGCGTACCCCCTCTACCACAAATTACGACGTCCACTCTCCCACTTGGGGAGATGGTAGACCAACGCTCCCACCAAGTGCAATGTGGGCCATTGATCTAGGCCACGGCCCATCTTGATCGGCCGTCGACCCCGTCCAGGTAAGTATCTTGTAACGTCGCACCCAGGCGCCTTTATATAGCGGGCTCTCCTACGCGATCCTCCCCCCGCTGGCGAGGTGGTACTAAACGAGAGCGTGTGTCCTGGTGCTGCAGTCTGGCGGCGTGCGGTGTGTCATCTCGTGCGCCTATTTCTGGTGGGCGTTGGGCAGGAAGTGGGCTTTGATAGCTCGGCCCAGTATTTCCAGCTCTTTTCGACTTTTTCCCTCAAGATGAGGAGTGTACGTTCCCTCAAAAAAAGAATGAGGAGTGCCGAGTGCGTTTCAAAAGAAAAAAAAGGAGCAACCAGTGGAAAACGTTGGGGTGTTTATGATCCTAATGTACTTGGGTTTCTATTAATGGACTTTGGTGTATTGGTTGATGCTCGTTACGTGCACTAGGAGTGTAGTGCGCACGTAACTTGCTCTCGTCAAATAGTTTTGCATCCGCGTTGCTCCTCCCAGGGGCGAAACCGGCGGACACCACAAGTGCCGCTGGCGGGTTCTCCTTACCCATCCGACAACCTCGACGCTGTCGGATAAAGTGTCGATAAAGCCCATACCATAGACGGCGACGAAATTGTTTTCTCTTCTGACAGCCGAAGGATGGCTCGGTCAAAGATGGGTTTTCTGGTGAGCGGAGATGTCGTGCGGCATGGCTCTGCTCTTGTGGTGGGGCGACGCGAGGAATTTTGGCCAGTTCAACTCTTTCGAGGAGATTGAACCGCTTGGTTCGATTGGTCTTTCAAAGCCCCCCCCCCCCCCCCCATTTCTGATATGCCTGTCTGTGGTATTACAGAGATCTGCTTGTCGTTACAAAGTTGAGTTCATTTGTCGACACACGAAGCAGATTCTTTAGGACAACTTCAGTACAACGCATTCATTCTTTTGTCGGCACATTATTCTCAATTTGTCTTGTGTGCAATTTTTCTTGAAAATTTAAGTGCATACGGAGCTTGATGTATTTCTTGTTGAATTATTTTCATAAAAAAAGGGTATGCATCGATTCGATGCAGAGATTGGGGATTCAACCTCCATTTCGAAAAGAAAAAAAAACAAATGAGATGGGTGCTATAATATGTGATTATCCATCTTTGTTTCGTAAGTTCGGATTTTTGGTTATATTGGTTCATGCATAAAACTTAACAATTACAACCTTTAACCGACATTCTTGAAATACATCTATCACTAGATCAAAGTGATAGATACATCTGCCGCGCGTTGGGGCCTTGGTCCTAGAAGAGCGGCAGCATCACGAGGGGGTGCCTAAACAGGAGCCCTTCCACGAGCAGTGAGTTCTGGCCGCAGTGGGTCAGGAACCCGCCCACGGTGGTGTGCACCAGTATGCTCATCTGGGGAACCCACCCCTTGGTCACCAAGACGACGCCGCGGGTGCGATCGTGGATGCCAGGAGGAAGCACGTTGTCGTGGGCAAGGACGGCAGTGCCGCTGGGATTTCTCAGCGCCTAGAGGTAGTGAAAGAGCATTTCTTAATCCTACTGATTAACAATACTAATGATACTATTTACAAAGGTGTTAAGTGCTGCAGGTGTTTAACTACTCTCTCTCATCGAACACCGCAAAAAGGTGCAGGTAGATCAACCTCTTTTGCTCCTGGTGGTAACCAGATATTTCAATCGGATATTTTCAGCGCAACCGGAAATTCCGGTTGTGGTGGATTTCTCCGAAATTGGCTAAGGACCAAACCATGCTGAGCATTGGAGCTAGTCGGAAATTTCAACCGGAATTCCGGTTGGGAAGATTTTTGCGAGAAAATGGCTAAGTCTAGAATTCTCTGCACACTGGTGGTAACCGCAAATTCTATCCGGATATTTTGGCCCAACCGGATATTCCGGTTGTAGAGGAAAAGCCAGATTTTGGCTAAGTCAGAAACTCTCCACGTACTGGTAACAACCAAAAATTTGAACAGAAATTGTGGAGAAACCGGATATTTCGGTTTGGTCAACTGCTAGTCGAAATCTCAGATCTGGAGGAATTTGCACTACCCGGAAATTCCGGTCCAAACTTGGACCGGATATTTCGGTCCCGATTTCTGCAGCCAACGACCACATTTATGGAGGGTATAAATACCCCTCCCTCTTCCTCAAGTGAGCTAGTTTGTCCAAGCCATTAATGTGCATTTATTGGGCTCACCAAATACTAGATTTCTCCCAATCCCTCCACTCAAAATTATTGATCTTTGGAGGATTAAAGGAGAAGACCCCGATCTACATCTTCACCAAGACATTCTTTATTTCCCCCTCATTCTCTTGAGGAATTTGAGTCTATGGTTTTCTTTGTGGAAAACCTAGACTCCATTGCTACACTTGTTGATTTTTGGTGATTCTTGGGAGCCCCCAATTCGGTTGTGGGTGTGTGCCTCAAGCTCGTTGTAAAGGATTCGATTCCCGTCTCAAAAGGGATCAATAGTGGAAGGTGGACTAGGACTTTGTGGCGTTGTTCATAGGAGAATAGGGTGAGACCTTTGTGGAGTTGAGTAGGGCTTCGTGGAGAAACTCACACCCCTCCAACGAGACGTACTCTCCTAACAAGGAGGAACTCGGGAATACATCCGAGTCTCCGTGTACTTCCGATATTTGTTACCTCGTTCCCTCTCATTTACTTTATACTTGTATTGTATCTATTGTTGTTCTTGTCATATAGGTAAATTCACCTAGTTGCATATTTAGAGAATTTACCTTTGTGTCAAGTCTTAATTTGAAGAAAAATTAAAATTGGTCGTAGCACCTATTCACCCCCCCTCTATGTGCCCATACTATCTGTTCAATTGGTATCAGAGCCTCGACTCTTATTTTGGGCTTAACCGCTAAGATTTTTAGTATGGCCAATGATCTGGTAGTCACCGATTCCGTGGCACATGTCACTATGGATGATCACAAGGATTTGAAAGAATCCTTGACCTTATCCATGGATGTCAAAATGACGGAGTTGCAAGATCTTGTCCTGCAACTCTTGAAAGCCAAGGAACCGGGGACTTCCAATTCATCTCCTTCGGTAGAAATACCGGTGGAAGAAAAGGATGGGGATAAGGGTGGAGAATCTAAAAATGACCCCCCTAAGAACAAAACTCCTAAGGGATCGGAAGAGAATGTTGAGTATCACAATGTTGAAGAATGGTACTCTCCCGATCCACCTGTTCCACATCCTCATATTATTCCTAGAGGCGATCCTCCTAAAATTGATGCACATACTTTTGATCAATGGCAATATTATATGAAAAATCACTTGAACTCTTCTTGTATTGAGATTTGGAGGGTCACTCAAGATGGTACAAGCCTCATGACCCCAAGAACTTGACAAGAATAGAAAGTAGATTGTCAACTCAACTATACCGCCTTGTCCATGATTCAACAAGCCGTGGGTCCAAACCACATGCATAATCTTAAGAAATACTCCACCGCCAAGGAAACATGGGATGTTGTAGTCATCATGTTTGTGGGGGAATGAAAGCGTGAAGAGGAATAGGTATGATACCTTGAGCAATGATGCCGAAGGTTTCTATATACATGATGGTGAGAAACATGAAGACATGTACCAGAGACTCACTACTCTTGCCACCGCCTTCAATGGTGTTGGAGCCACTCACATTAATGATGCTTGGATCAAAAGAAAGTATGTGAGTGCTCTCATGCCATTTGAGCCCGCGAACTTGAAGGCTCTTCAAGGAAGACATGACTATGCATCCTTGACCTCAACCCAAGTGATGCAAGATATGTGCTCCTTCCAAGTGCAAACCAAGAATGCTCTAGACAATCGTGCTTGCGCTATTGGAATGCACAAAGGAGCCTCCGTTGCTTTGAAGGAAAAGGTTGTGTCAAGGGTGGTGGATCATCATGAAGAGTGCATTGAAGACTTGTCCCCTTTGAAAGACCAAGAGTATGATCACGTGCTTAAGGATGTTATTGCTCTTTCCGTGCAAAGGTTTTGGAAGAATCCTCCCAAGGCCAAGGCATATGTTGAGAAGAAGACCAAGTCAAGCTATGGAAAGGAAGGGACTCAAAAAGTGAGGACTTGTTTCAATTGTCAAGACAAGCATCATTTTATTGCCGAGTGCCCGAAGGCTGACGTTGGTAAACCCCAAGAGAAAGGCTGTGAAGAGTGCAACAACAAGTTTTCCCTCAGAAAAGAAACCAAGGTTGAATCGACCAGTAGGAGGACAAGCAATCTATGAAAGTTGACGCAGCTGAGGTGTCAGGGTGCACTACCGGTTCAGCAGCAACGTGGAACCTACACAACACAATCAAATCACTTTTGCCCCAACGAAGCAGTGAGGTTGTCAATCTCACCGGTTTTGCTGAACACAAAGAGGTTAAACGTATGGTGTGGAAAACAATATGAGAACAGTATGAAAGCAGTGGAAGCAGTGTGAAAACAGTAATAGCAGTGTGTGTACTATCAATATGAGAAAATGGACCGGGGTCCACAGTTCACTAGTGGTCTCTCTCCGTGAAAGATAAATAACATGTGTTGTGAACAAATTACAGCTGGGCAATTGACAGAAATGAAGGCTGCACCGTAGTGCATATGCAAGACATAAAGCTTACTATGTGATTCATGCGGGCATTACAACAAAATAAATAGACAGTCATCCAACTGCGTCTATGACTAATAATCCACCCTCCGAATATCATCCGAACAAATGTTGGGTATTAGGTTGCAAGCAATAGATAATTGCAGTAAGCAAAGTGTGTAATGTAAACAATGTAAACAAAGTAAACATCGTTGTTTTCTCCCTAATGGCAACAACACATCCTCCATCCATCACGTTTCTGTCACTCGAGCACAGATGCAAAGGAGGCATGAACCCACTATCGAGCATAAATACTCCCTCTTGGAGTTACTAGAATCTACTTGGACAGAGAATCTGCTAATAACAGAGAGCATGCAAGATCATAAATAACATATGAATGAAGATCGATAATCATAAGACATAGCATTCAACATTCATCAGATCCCAGCAAACACAACATGTAGCATTACATAAAGATGATCTCAATCATGTAGGGTAGCTCACGAGATCTAAACATGAGGTACAAAGTGGAGAAGACAAACATCTAGCTACCGCTATGGACCCGTAGTCCAGGGATGAACTACTCACGCATCACTTCGGAGGAGGGCATGGTGGTGTAGACCCCTCCGGTGATGAATTCCCCTCCCGGCTGGGTACAGGGGAGAGCTCCAGAACCCTCCCGATCTCGGGATGACGATGCCGATGTCCTCGGGTGTTTCTTAGGAAAAAGTGGTCTATTTTTAGGATTGTCGTATCGGGGGGAATAAATAGGAGAAAGAGTGATGGCGGTGGGCACCTGAGGGGCCCACACCACCCCAAGGCGTGGCCAGGGAGCTCCGTCCTATGGTGTGCCCCCCTGTGGCCCCCCTCTAGGCCTCTTCGGGACTTCGTGGAACCTTCGAGAATTCTAAGACTTCCGGGCTTTGAATTTTCCAATTCCAAGAATATTTCCAGAATAACTTTTCTGAAACTAAAAACAACAGAAAACAAGGACAAATGCACATTAAACTCAGAATGACAATTATGGTCTCTCAACTGTGCATAAAGCTAGAAGATGGAGACTCAACATAAAAGTAAAAGAAAGACCCTTCGCAGAGGGAAGCAGGGAACAACTCATGTGTTAGAGATTTTTATTTTATTAAATAGATATATAAAATGGTTGACACTTCTCCCATCCATCTTACACAAACCATAGCCAACCGAATCCTCGGGTGCCTGCCAACAATCACATACCGTGGAGGAGTGTCTATTTTTTTTTAGAGAGGTGTATGCTTATGTCAACGAATGGTAAACAGAAAATACAGTACGTCACAAGCCAACTAGAATTCACAAGATAGGCTCTCATTGAAGGACGCATCTGGGTAGAAGGTCATCCCTCTTTCTCTTTTGTTTACACAATTATACTTTGATGGATAAATCAGGGGCAAAATAGCGAAGAGAATTTTTTGTTATTAATTTGGGGCTGGGCACCCCGCTGCCAGCTCTTCTATCAATTGGATAAGTAGATGAAGCCACTAGTACAGGGTGTGAAAGTCCAATCAACAAGTGAGATAAAGATTCTCTATTTACATCCTCATGAGCTAAAACAGGAGCACAAAATAGGAGTAATTTTGAAAGTTTTAAAGGTAACACATGAGCAATTTACTTTGGAGTGGCTGTTAAATACCACATGTAGATAAGTATGGTGGACACATTGGGCATACTTTGGTTTTTGGGAGTTGGATGCACGAGTAGAGCTCATACTCAGTACAGGTGGAGGCTAGCAAAAGATTGGGAGCGACAAATCAAGAGAGCATATTGGCCATAATCGTGCATAGAGGCATAAACATCATTAATCAAAGCATAAGTGGTATCACAAGTTCAAAAAATAAATGATCATAGAGGCTATAAGTTACTGTTTCGTAGTCATAAATATGGTGTGAGTATGCGCCAAGTCAACCAAATAAAACATTCAAATGAGAACACCACAAATTTATGCTTCAATATGAGAAGAACAACTCATGATTCCTTCAATGGCACATTAAACACTCTCAGATATTTGAGACAAATCATGCTACAAAATAACCACTAGGATTTAGAATTAAAATAACATCTAGCATGACATGAAAAAGTCTAGCCACAGTCTATACAAGCTTCTACTTGCACCGTTATAAATTCTACTACGAGCAATAGTTTCTTTTCCCAACAAGCACCATACAAAGTATGTTTTAACAAAAACTCTATAAATGATACAGCAATAAAACATGATATTAATCACATAAAACTACTAAAACTAACATCTCTAAATAAGAGATGCAAATAAAATAAGAGCTAAACAGGAATTTTGCAGCAGCTAGAAGAAAAACTAAGAATATGAGCATAACGAGTATTCAAACGAAAAAGCAGAGCGTGTCTCTCCCCAAAAAGGAATGCTAGGGTACAACTATATTATTGCAGCAAGGAAAACAAAAGAAAATAACAAAAAACAAAAGAAAAACAAACATATGCTCCAAGTAAACTTCATATGATGTGACGGAATAAAAATATAGTTCCACTAGAAGTGACCTGATAGATTGTTGATGAAGAAGGGGATGCCTTGGGCATCCCCAAGCATATATGCTTGAGTCTTCTTATAATTTTATAGGATGAACCACTAGGGCATCCCCAAGCTTTGACCTTGCACTCTTCTTGATCACATATATCACCCTCTTCTCTTGACCCTTGAAAACTTCCTTCACACTACACTCAAAGAGTAATTCACATTAGAGGGTTAGTGCAACAATAAAAAATACATGGGTTCTATATGGGCACAAGTTCTATTGATAATTTTAAACATTAGCTACAGCCACTTATCTTTCGTTAAGCAAAGAAATCCACTTGACATCGTAAAAGAGCAAATGCAAGAAAAATGGCAGAATCTGCCAAAACCAGAACAATCTGTAAAGACGAATTTTTTCGGGGCACTTACGTTGCATAGATAGAAAAACTTTAATAAAAAAATTAGAGGAATTAGATGAGGAATAACAACAAAAAATTTCCGGTCATTCTGATTTTTCTTTGAATTATACGATTTTTTACGGTGAACAACAGAAATCTGTTTCCCGCGCAGAAATCCAAAACCAACTCCAACTCCCGTCAGAAACTTTACTTGGCACAACTAAAAAATGAAAATAAAGATAAAAAGGAGTTGATACATAAGTATACAACCCCTTGACTCAAATGAAACAGACAAAAACAAAGCAAAAATAAAACCATGGGTTATCTCCCAAGAAGTGCTTTTCTTTAACGCCTTTTAGCTAGGCCTAGAAAAGTGGATTCACGTGTTTTCAAGTGAAGAAACATCCAAATCAATAATTTCCTACAAAACACCAATTGTAGCAAAGTGTACCTTATACACCCCCGAAGATGCTTCAACATGAAAAATCACTTTTAGTTTCAGTAAAAGTTTTATTAATTTAAAGCACATTAGGGATTTTGGTTTAGGCACCTTGGGGACATACATAATTTTTTTCTCTTTTCTCATAGAAGGTTTCTCCTTCTTAAACTTAAGAGAACAAAGAGTTGAGATTAAAGTGTCCATAGCCTCCTCTAATTTACCAGTCCTCATATCTTGACTGTCATGGATAATGCTAGCTTCTAGAACAGTGATTTTCTTGTTGATACTTATTATCGATTCATTAACTTTGCTAGCATTATCAAGGAAATTTGGCAAAAAATCCATAGAGTTTAGCTTTTAAATAACATCATATAAAGGTATTTCAGTTTTAACAACCTTAGTAGGTGGTGTTCCAACTAAACTTTCAATTAAATTACAGGCTTCCAAAGCAGGAATTCCCAGAAAATTACCGCCTGTAAGAGTGTCTAGAACATACCTATACTAGCTAGTAACACCAACATAAAAATTCCTAAGAAGGATTAAAGTGGAATATTTCTTAGTGCATCTATGATGAGGATCACTTATCCTATACCAAGCATCTTTCAAACTTTATCCACCTTGTTGCTTAAAAGAACGAACTTCAACTTCAGGAACACTCATTTTAACAAGACTAAATACAGCTAGAATAAGAACTAATTTTTTTGTTTTTTGATAAAGATAAGCAAGACAAAATAAAATAAATTAAGAAAAATGAAAACAAAGTAAAGAGATTGGAAGTGAGAGACTCCCCTTGCAGAAATTCTCTTTCTCCCCGGCAACGGTGCCAAAAAAACTTGTTGATGGCTGACGTTGGTAAACCCCAAGAGAAAGGTGATACATCATAAACGTATCCTTAATTTCTGATGTTCCATGTTGTTTTCCACATGTTTTCCTTACACTTTATGTCATTTTTATCGATTTCCCAGGACTAACCTATTGACAAGATGCCAAGTGCCAGTTCCCTGTTTTCTGCTGTTTTTAGTTTCAGAAAAGCTGTTCTGGAAATATTCTTGGAATTGGAAATTTTGAAGCCTAGAAGTCTTAGAAGTCCCGGAAGCATCCATAAGTCCCGAAGAGCCCCGGAGGGGGGCTAGAGGGTGGCCACACCATGGGGTGGCGCGGGTCCCCCTGGCCGCGCCACCTAGGGGTGTGCGCCCCCTGGCCACCTCCCGCTATCGCCCTTTCTCCCATATATACTTCCCGAGGCATAAACCCTAAGAGAATCGACATTTTCCACAAAATACATCTATAGATCCACCGCCGCCGCCGACAAGTTTCGGGGGACATATCTCTGTTCTGGCACCCTGCCGGGACGGGGAAGTGCCCCCGGAAGCCATCTCCATCGACTCCACCGCCATCTCCATCGCCGTATCTGTCTCCTATGATGAGGAGGGAGTAGTTCTCCCCCGGGGCTGAGGGCTCTACCGGTAGCTATGTGTTTCATCTCTCTCCCATGGTGTGATCTATATGTGATCGTGAGCTTTGTAATCTAGTTGAATTCATAGATATTATTCTTCATCTATTATGCTACTCAAGTGGTTTTTGTTATAAGATCTCCGTAAACACTTTGATCATGGTGTAAAGGTGACAGTGTGTGCGCCGTGTGGTTTAGCATTATATTTATATTTTGTGTTGGATAACCCTATGGAATTGTGGTGTTTGCATGGAACCATCTGGGTCCCATGGTGATAGCATGGGGGTTACTTGGTTGGGAAAGTGCTTACTCTGAGGAGTGATGTTACAACCCTACGCAATGATTGGTGTTTGTTATTCGACCGGTGAGTGATTCGGAGTAGCATAGTGAAGAAATAATATCTATGCATTCAATTATGTTTTCATTGTTGAGAGTGTCCACTAGTGAAAGTAGGAGCCCTAGGCCTTATTTCCAAGCATTGAAACACCGTTTTCCGCCTGTTCTGCTACATGTTTGCTTGCTGCCATATTTATTTCAGATTGCTATTATCACTTATTATCATCATCCATATTACTTGCATTTTACTGTCTCTTCGCCGAACTAGTGCACCTATACAACTGACAATTGTATTAGGTGTGTTGGGGACACAAGAGACTTCTTGTATCTTAATTGCAGGGTTGCTTGAGAGGGATATCTTTGACCTCTACCTCCCTGAGTTCGATAAACCTTGGGTGATCCACTTAAGGGAAAGTTGCTGCTGTTCTACAAACCTCTGCACTTGGAGGCCCAACACTGTCTACAAGAATGGAAGCGTGCATAGACATCAAGATCTTTTCTGGCGCTGTTGCCGGGGAGGTAAGGTAAAAGGTACTCACATCCTCGGGTGTGAGTGCTCGAAGTAATTTCCTTTAGATTCTGCAATTATATCTTTTTGTTTCTTGTTTTTATTTTCACTGGTTAGGCTTATTTTTACTTGTTACTTGTTTTTATCTTTATGCTTAAATGGAAAACAACAAAAATATGAGAGAGCTTTATAATATTTATCTTGAGTTAGGACATGAAGTGTTTGAAGAGAAAATTAAAAATCTATGGAAGTTTGTTTGCATAATTGTAACATCCCAAGTCTGAAAAATAGCCATTAGAATGTTTGCTCTCTGTTATTTTATGTTTTGCATCATGGCATCATGTTGATTGCAATTGTTTTGTTTGTTTTCCATTTGTTTTCCTCTGATTTCAGTTGTTTTCCAACTGTTTTCATTTGTTTTCCTTTGTTTTCTATTTGAATTTCAACTCAAATTTCAAACCTTTTGTTTCATCCTTGTGATGTTACAATTTCTAAAAAGATATTTCAAAATAAAACAATTATTTGTTTCCATTAAAGTGCGATCCCAAACTATTGTTTTATTTCTATAAAAATGCATCCAATAATCAAACCCTTTTCAAATTCAATTTGTTTTCCATTTGAAATTCCAAACCAACATCCAAATATTTGTTTCCAAATAATCCTATAATGATCACTTATTAAATTGTTGCTTAATTCAATCAATCACTTTAATCAATTAACTCCAAATCACTTCCAAACTCAAACCATGTCTCAAAATCATTAAACTTTTGAATCCATGAAGTTCACCACTATTTGGAATTCTTTAAATCACTTTTAAAACCCTATGGGAAACCCTATTGAAAATGCCTTGTTTTTCTCATATTAATTAATATTGCAAATTTCACTTAATTTGGTTTACATCTTAAACAACAAGCAAACATTTAAAATTTTGTAAACCAAGCTACCAAATGGTTGCATTTGGTCTAACAAACCTAACCAATTTTTTTCCAGAAATTTTGCTAAGTTAAAACCTATGTTTTTCTTCCTAAAGCTAAGGCTACAAAAAAAAAACAGAAAAAACGAAAAAAATAACAAAAGGGAGAGAGAGAGAGTGCACCAGCCCAGCCCAACCCCTTCTTTCCAGCCCAGTACCCCCCCTCCTGTCCTTTTCTTCCACCTCTCGCTGTCATAACAGTACGATCCACGCAACAGCCACACGATCAGCTCCATGCCCTCCCGATGCTTTGCCGTACAAGCCCCTCTCCCCTATATCTAACCTGCCCACCTGCTAACCCTAGAGCCTACCCCCTCTCCCTAACCCTAGCGCCGTTTCCCTGTCTTCCCCACCTTCTCTGTCCCTCTTCTGAACCCTGCCAAACCTCACTGAACCTCGGTCGCCGCCCTCTGAAACCTCCGAAATCGCCACCACCTCAGTCCCCTTCCACCCCAGCTACCCACGGGAATGGAAAGGCCTCAATGCCACCTACAACCTCGACACCACATCGGAGCCCGAGGAGGGCCAGATCGCCGCCGCCGTCCGTTTTCCGTCGCCGGTTCTCCTCCGTCAGCCATCGTCCGCACCTGCTGCTGCTTCTGTTTCGACAGCCCACGGTGAGCCCACCGTCCCTGCACCTTTTCCCTCTCCCTCTGCTCCCTACCGGCGTGCGTGATCACCGCGTGAGTCCACTTCCCCCCGATCGCCAGGGATCATCGCCAGTCGAGGGCAGGTCCCTGTCCGCCGCGCGCTGCCTGAATTTTTTCGTCAGGTTCAGGAAGCGAACGACCTGTTCGTTTCAGTTAACGTGCGTTGATCTACCTTATCCTCCACCCTACCTGTATCCTATCGCAAACTTGGCAGTAGCGCAGCGGTAACGAGCGCCCGCGCGAGTGCAGCGACCCAGGATCGAATCCCGCAGGCCGCGCGAGGCCACTCCTTTTTTCGCCATTTGCCTTCGCGCGCGGGGTCCCACGGGACAGTGACCCGCTGCGCCACCTCCGCTTCCACCCCATCCGCGTCAGCGCCGCATGGCCCTCGGGCCCGCGCGTCAGCGGCAGCGGCTGGATTCACCCTCGGTGAGAATCGACCCCAGATCCAGATCTGGATCTGGCGGTTCGCATCTAGGCCCCTGGCCTTCTCTTTTTTCCACCGCGAGGCCCCTGCCCCCTGTTATCTTCACCTCTAGGCCCTCACAAATTACAGATTGGTCCCCCACCTTAATTTGCTAATAACTTTTATTCTATAACCCCAAATAAAGAAAATAAAATATGTTTTCTGGCCTAAATTTAATACTCTATCTAACTACATCATTTGTTTTCTGTTTTGAAATTCCAAAATGCAATCTAATTTTGAATTCAAATAAATCAATTACAATTTGCTAAAATCACTAACTAATTCATACTATTTTCAAATAATTCAAATAAAATATGTTTTTTCACACCTTTCTGAATGTTCTATTCAAATATAAAATTTGTTTTATTGTTTGAATAATTTAAATTGCCTAAATAATTTAATACTTGTTTAATTCAATTAAAATTGATAAAATCATAACTTGCTTAATATAAAATATTCTTGAACATACAAAATATGTTTTCAAACCACCAAAGTGTGAACTTTTCAAATATGAATTTGATTTTATGATTTAAACATATAAAATTCAAATAAAATTCAAACTTGTTTTAAATTCAATTAAAAATTGTTTAATATTGTTTAATTCATAATTAATTAATCCAAAGTCCAATTTCAATATGTGAAACATGTAATCCAACTAAAATTTGATAACCTTTTCAAATATAAATTTTGTTAATTGCTTTGAGCACTTTAACTTGATGAAAACAATCACTACTTGTTGACACCATTAAGTAACAAAATTCCAAACTTAATAAATGCTTTTCTAAATTGTTAACTATCATTACAATTGCAATTAATATTGTTATTTTGTTGTTATCTTGTCATCATCATCATGCATGCATCATGATAACAACTATCACCTAATAACTAATTGTAAATCATTTGTTTCCACTTATTTCAATGGATCTTTTCCATATGCAATCCAATTGCATAGGGGTCCAATTAAATTGTGTTATCTTGTCAAGTAGTTTATTCTGATGCATCTATTAACACGACATGCAACATCCCATGTTTGTGCACCTATGCCATGATATTGATTGTCTACCTTTTTCTGCATTGTTTGTTTGCTTCTTCTCGGATACACGACGACGTTGAGACCGACGATACTTACGACACCCCTTCTAAGGAGTTAGCTCAGTACCAGGCTACTGGGTTTTGCAGGCAAGTTATCACTCACATGAACCACTGTGTTCCTTTCAACATTGATTACCGATACTTTCCGTTGTTCTTTTCTGCTAGCCTTAGTAGTAGTTGTTCTGTTACGAACCCATCACATGAATCCCTTAAACCTGATATTGCCTCATCTCCCTTCCTACAACCCATTGTTTGAGCCAGTGTCTTACTAGCATGCTTAGGTTGCTTTGCTCGAGTCTGTTACCCGTTACTTACTGTTACTACTTCTATTACGTTGTGGGGGCTCGATGTTTAATCAATCAATCATGCTAATGTTACTATTAATAATAAATTTGATGATAAGGCACCGGCAGGAGGCCCATGAGAGGTTTTGAAGCCTGCTAGTGTCGACCCTAATAGGAAAAGGGTCTTGTCTACTGATCCATGATGAGCGCACTACCCGCATTTGGGAAGCGAGTATGGGCGCCCCCCTCAACTTGACCTGATTCGCATCTCGTCCAAATCGCCTCATTTAGTTCGTGTTTTCCATTTGCCGCATGCATGTTTTTGCGAGCCCAGGCCAGGGTGGAACTTTTGTAGTCGGCATATAGGGGGACACGGTCTTAGAGTGCTATGAGGGTCCCTTTTCTTCGGGGCTTGATTAGCCGTGCGCCCAAGGTTCTTTGGGCTTGATGCGAGGAATGGTTGGTTGTGTTGAGTACCCCGCTTGGTGGAAGGGCCTTTCCATCTGGCGGGTTATTCATGAGTGTACGGCCAAATTGGTGCAACCCTGCAGGGATAATCTTCTCGAGAAGCCGTGTTTTCCGCGGTTATGGATTACTTGGTGAAAGTACTGGCTAACAAGTACTCAGGACAACTTAAACATAATGAACAAACATGTTACACCCCATGATTAATAACTTGACTAGTAATAGGTTGATGACACAACAACTTGATTCACCTTTAATACAACTGTGTGAGTTATCCTCGGATTGCTTCTTTGGATAAGGGGCGAGATCCAGGATGGGTTTGTTTGAAATTATCTTTCAGTGGGTTACAATCCTCCATCTTATCTCCTTTCTGTTAGCCGGAAGTGGTAGTAACTCTGTATTTGGTTAGAGCAGCCAGTTGCAGCATCTTTTATATCCCCTTCCTTCCGTTGAACCCAAAGCATCTGTGCTTGGTGTTGACGGGTTACACTTTGGTGAACTGTGAGTCTTTCTTGCCAGTACGTTTATGTACTGACCCCTTTGGGGCTGTGGTTTCCGCAGACCTACGTTTCCGAGGATCTACATGGTGGCTACTTCGTGGAGTATGACGAGACTGCTGACGAGTAGATAGCGGACCCGGGCAGGATCCGAGACTTCGTGGATGGGCTCCGTCTGTTTGTTTACGGCCTCTTAGGCCTATTTGGTTCTTGTCTGTACTCAGACATGTTGAATGCTTCCGCTGTGATGTAATGATGAAGTGTTGGGGCATGTGCCCTCTGAATGATTGTATTTGCTATCTCTGCTCTAATGAGAGCCATTTGCAAGTTATTTCAATCTTTTGTGTCGTAGAGATCTGTTGTGATATCAGTTGTTCAACGCCGTTGACGTACCATGTGTGTATGGTTTGAAGTACGTCAACGGAAGTGCCTTTGATCTCTAGTGGATAGTTTACATCGACGATGGAATAGCAGGGCTTGTGTTGTCGCGCATAAGCGCAGGCCTACCAGGAAGCTGGGACGTGGGAGCAGTTATGCCCCATAATCCAAGCATCTGCTATCCAGTTCGTACGGTGAGTATCCCCTAGAAATCAGGGTGCGACAAATGGTATCAGAGCCTGTCTGCCTGTAGGATCCCTTTTTACTGGTCGCAATTGAGTCTAGAAAACTATTTTGTAGCTATATAGGAAAATGAAACGTGAGAGTAGGAATTCTGTTCTTTTTCTTCTTTTCCCCACCCTCCCTCCCTTTTCTGGTAAGGAAGTGTAACGTTGTTTTCCCTTCTCATCTGAACTTTCAAGTTAGGATTTCACGTATTCTGGTTTCTCTAGGATGGTTATATCTACTAGACCATAGGAATGGAGGTGGTTGTGACATGATTTATCATGTTGCCTACTCATGATTGAGAACGGAGGCGTGTAAGCCCCGGAAGCAGATCCTCTATTCCTTAAGCAGTAGATATTGATCCTTTAGAAGCCTGGATGGGTTTTTCCGTAGTACCTCAGGAGTTTTGTTCTCGTTTTTCCCGGTGTTGTTTCAATATCCTGTCCTCCTAAACATTTCCATTTCGTCCGTTGAAATCTTGTTGTTCTTTTCCACTTCAAATCTTCTACCGGCGTCTAATCAAAACTTCCTCGTAAACTCTTGTCCAGTTAAAGTGTTAGTTGATACCGGAGCATCACATTCCTTTGTGTCAACAATCTTTTCCACAACATACAACCTATTTCTGGTTCCACTAAGCAATCAAATCACCGTTCACTCTTCGGGATCTCAAATGTTGACTTCCAAGATAAGTAAGAACAATCCAATTCTAATGGGAGGCCACATATTCCTCGTTACTCTCATGTTGATGATTCTGACATTGATGATTATTCCTGGTGTCGCATTGATGTCAATAACTCTGTTCCACCATTCCAGCCAGATAATCTATTCTCCAAATGAATCAAATTCTATCCAGCTATACACCCTCCATACAAAAAAAACCTCTCCCTTTACTTGAAAATGTTCCGGTGGTTTCCAAATTCCCTGACGTCCATCCAATGTGCACGATGTGTTTCACGTGTCACAGCTCAAGAGGATCTTCCCAAGAAGTTTCCGGACCTTTTCTTTTCTCAGTAGGAATCTCGGGGCGCGATTCCTTCAAGGGGGGGGGGGGGCGTTTTGTAACATCCCAAGTCTGAAAAATAGCCATTAGAATGTTTGCTCTCTGTTATTTTATGTTTTGCATCATGGCATCATGTTGATTGCAATTGTTTTGTTTGTTTTCCATTTGTTTTCCTCTGATTTCAGTTGTTTTCCAACTGTTTTCATTTGTTTTCCTTTGTTTTCTATTTGAATTTCAACTCAAATTTCAAACCTTTTGTTTCATCCTTGTGATGTTACAATTTCTAAAAAGATATTTCAAAATAAAACAATTATTTGTTTCCATTAAAGTGTGATCCCAAACTATTGTTTTATTTCTATAAAAATGCATCCAATAATCAAACCCTTTTCAAATTCAATTTGTTTTCCATTTGAAATTCCAAACCAACATCCAAATATTTGTTTCCAAATAATCCTATAATGATCACTTATTAAATTGTTGCTTAATTCAATCAATCACTTTAATCAATTAACTCCAAATCACTTCCAAACTCAAACCATGTCTCAAAATCATTAAACTTTTGAATCCATGAAGTTCACCACTATTTGGAATTCTTTAAATCACTTTTAAAACCCTATGGGAAACCCTATTGAAAATGCCTTGTTTTTCTCATATTAATTAATATTGCAAATTTCACTTAATTTGGTTTACATCTTAAACAACAAGCAAACATTTAAAATTTTGTAAACCAAGCTACCAAATGGTTGCATTTGGTCTAACAAACCTAACCAATTTTTTTCCAGAAATTTTGCTAAGTTAAAACCTATGTTTTTCTTCCTAAAGCTAAGGCTACAAAAAAAAAAACAGAAAAAAACGAAAAAAATAACAAAAGGGAGAGAGAGAGAGAGTGCACCAGCCCAGCCCAACCCCTTCTTTCCAGCCCAGTACCCCCCCTCCTGTCCTTTTCTTCCACCTCTCGCTGTCATAACAGTACGATCCACGCAACAGCCACACGATCATCTCCATGCCCTCCCGATGCTTTGCCGTACAAGCCCCTCTCCCCTATATCTAACCTGCCCACCTGCTAACCCTAGAGCCTACCCCCTCTCCCTAACCCTAGCGCCGTTTCCCTGTCTTCCCCACCTTCTCTGTCCCTCTTCTGAACCCTGCCAAACCTCACTGAACCTCGGTCGCCGCCCTCTGAAACCTCCGAAATCGCCACCACCTCAGTCCCCTTCCACCCCAGCTACCCATGGGAATGGAAAGGCCTCAATGCCACCTACAACCTCGACACCACATCGGAGCCCGAGGAGGGCCAGATCGCCGCCGCCGTCCGTTTTCCGTCGCCGGTTCTCCTCCGTCAGCCATCGTCCGCACCTGCTGCTGCTTCTGCTTCGACAGCCCACGGTGAGCCCACCGTCCCTGCACCTTTTCCCTCTCCCTCTGCTCCCTACCGGCGTGCGTGATCACCGCGTGAGTCCACTTCCCCCCGATCGCCAGGGATCATCGCCAGTCGAGGGCAGGTCCCTGTTCGCCGCGCGCTGCCTGAATTTTTTCGTCAGGTTCAGGAAGCGAACGACCTGTTCGTTTCAGTTAACGTGCGTTGATCTACCTTATCCTCCACCCTACCTGTATCCTATCGCAAACTTGGCAGTAGCGCAGCGGTAACGAGCGCCCGCGCGAGTGCAGCGACCCAGGATCGAATCCCGCAGGCCGCGCGAGGCCACTCCTTTTTTCGCCATTTGCCTTCGCGCGCGGGGTCCCACGGGACAGTGACCCGCTGCGCCACCTCCGCTTCCACCCCATCCGCGTCAGCGCCGCATGGCCCTCGGGCCCGCGCGTCAGCGGCAGCGGCTGGATTCACCCTCGGTGAGAATCGACCCCAGATCCAGATCTGGATCTGGCGGTTCGCATCTAGGCCCCTGGCCTTCTCTTTTTTCCACCGCGACGCCCCTGCCCCCTGTTATCTTCACCTCTAGGCCCTCACAAATTACAGATTGGTCCCCCACCTTAATTTGCTAATAACTTTTATTCTATAACCCCAAATAAAGAAAATAAAATATGTTTTCTGGCCTAAATTTAATACTCTATCTAACTACATCATTTGTTTTCTGTTTTGAATTTCCAAAATGCAATCTAATTTTGAATTCAAATAAATCAATTACAATTTGCTAAAATCACTAACTAATTCATACTATTTTCAAATAATTCAAATAAAATATGTTTTTCACACCTTTCTGAATGTTCTATTCAAATATAAAATTTGTTTTATTGTTTGAATAATTTAAATTGCCTAAATAATTTAATACTTGTTTAATTCAATTAAAATTGATAAAATCATAACTTGCTTAATATAAAATATTCTTGAACATACAAAATATGTTTTCAAACCACCAAAGTGTGAACTTTTCAAATATGAATTTGATTTTATGATTTAAACATATAAAATTCAAACTTGTTTTAAATTCAATTAAAAATTGTTTAATATTGTTTAATTCATAATTAATTAATCCAAAGTCCAATTTCAATATGTGAAACATGTAATCCAACTAAAATTTGATAACCTTTTCAAATATAAATTTTGTTAATTGCTTTGAGCACTTTAACTTGATGAAAACAATCACTACTTGTTGACACCATTAAGTAACAAAATTCCAAACTTAATAAATGCTTTTCTAAATTGTTAACTATCATTACAATTGCAATTAATATTGTTATTTTGTTGTTATCTTGTCATCATCATCATGCATGCATCATGATAACAACTATCACCTAATAACTAATTGTAAATCATTTGTTTCCACTTATTTCAATGGATCTTTTCCATATGCAATCCAATTGCATAGGGGTCCAATTAAATTGTGTTATCTTGTCAAGTAGTTTATTCTGATGCATCTATTAACACGACATGCAACATCCCATGTTTGTGCACCTATGCCATGATATTGATTGTCTACCTTTTTCTGCATTGTTTGTTTGCTTCTTCTCGGATACACGACGACGTTGAGACCGACGATACTTACGACACCCCTTCTAAGGAGTTAGCTCAGTACCAGGCTACTGGGTTTTGCAGGCAAGTTATCACTCACATGAACCACTGTGTTCCTTTCAACATTGATTACCGATACTTTCCGTTGTTCTTTTCTGCTAGCCTTAGTAGTAGTTGTTCTGTTACGAACCCATCACATGAATCCCTTAAACCTGATATTGCCTCATCTCCCTTCCTACAACCCATTGTTTGAGCCAGTGTCTTACTAGCATGCTTAGGTTGCTTTGCTCGAGTCTGTTACCCGTTACTTACTGTTACTACTTCTATTACGTTGTGGGGGCTCGATGTTTAATCAATCAATCATGCTAATGTTACTATTAATAATAAATTTGATGATAAGGCACCGGCAGGAGGCCCATGAGAGGTTTTGAAGCCTGCTAGTGTCGACCCTAATAGGAAAAGGGTCTTGTCTACTGATCCATGATGAGCGCACTACCCGCATTTGGGAAGCGAGTATGGGCGCCCCCCTCAACTTGACCTGATTCGCATCTCGTCCAAATCGCCTCATTTAGTTCGTGTTTTCCATTTGCCGCATGCATGTTTTTGCGAGCCCGGGCCAGGGTGGAACTTTTGTAGTCGGCATATAGGGGGACACGGTCTTAGAGTGCTATGAGGGTCCCTTTTCTTCGGGGCTTGATTAGCCGTGCGCCCAAGGTTCTTTGGGCTTGATGCGAGGAATGGTTGGTTGTGTTGAGTACCCCGCTTGGTGGAAGGGCCTTTCCATCTGGCGGGTTATTCATGAGTGTACGGCCAAATTGGTGCAACCCTGCAGGGATAATCTTCTCGAGAAGCCGTGTTTTCCGCGGTTATGGATTACTTGGTGAAAGTACTGGCTAACAAGTACTCAGGACAACTTAAACATAATGAACAAACATGTTACACCCCATGATTAATAACTTGACTAGTAATAGGTTGATGACACAACAACTTGATTCACCTTTAATACAACTGTGTGAGTTATCCTCGGATTGCTTCTTTGGATAAGGGGCGAGATCCAGGATGGGTTTGTTTGAAATTATCTTTCAGTGGGTTACAATCCTCGATCTTATCTCCTTTCTGTTAGCCGGAAGTGGTAGTAACTCTGTATTTGGTTAGAGCAGCCAGTTGCAGCATCTTTTATATCCCCTTCCTTCCGTTGAACCCAAAGCATCTGTGCTTGGTGTTGACGGGTTACACTTTGGTGAACTGTGAGTCTTGCTTGCCAGTACGTTTATGTACTGACCCCTTTGGGGCTGTGGTTTCCGCAGACCTACGTTTCCGAGGATCTACATGGTGGCTACTTCGTGGAGTATGACGAGACTGCTGACGAGTAGATAGCGGACCCGGGCAGGATCCGAGACTTCGTGGATGGGCTCCGTCTGTTTGTTTACGGCCTCTTAGGCCTATTTGGTTCTTGTCTGTACTCAGACATGTTGAATGCTTCCGCTGTGATGTAATGATGAAGTGTTGGGGCATGTGCCCTCTGAATGATTGTATTTGCTATCTCTGCTCTAATGAGAGCCATTTGCAAGTTATTTCAATCTTTTGTGTCGTAGAGATCTGTTGTGATATCAGTTGTTCAACGCCGTTGACGTACCATGTGTGTATGGTTTGAAGTACGTCAACGGAAGTGCCTTTGATCTCTAGTGGATAGTTTACATCGACGATGGAATAGCAGGGCTTGTGTTGTCGCGCATAAGCGCAGGCCTACCAGGAAGCTGGGACGTGGGAGCAGTTATGCCCCATAATCCAAGCATCTGCTATCCAGTTCGTACGGTGAGTATCCCCTAGAAATCAGGGTGCGACAAATGGTATCAGAGCCTGTCTGCCTGTAGGATCCCTTTTTACTGGTCGCAATTGAGTCTAGAAAACTATTTTGTAGCTATATAGGAAAATGAAACGTGAGAGTAGGAATTCTGTTCTTTTTCTTCTTTTCCCCACCCTCCCTCCCTTTTCTGGTAAGGAAGTGTAACGTTGTTTTCCCTTCTCATCTGAACTTTCAAGTTAGGATTTCACGTATTCTGGTTTCTCTAGGATGGTTATATCTACTAGACCATAGGAATGGAGGTGGTTGTGACATGATTTATCATGTTGCCTACTCATGATTGAGAACGGAGGCGTGTAAGCCCCGGAAGCAGATCCTCTATTCCTTAAGCAGTAGATATTGATCCTTTAGAAGCCTGGATGGGTTTTTCCGTAGTACCTCAGGAGTTTTGTTCTCGTTTTTCCCGGTGTTGTTTCAATATCCTGTCCTCCTAAACATTTCCATTTCGTCCGTTGAAATCTTGTTGTTCTTTTCCACTTCAAATCTTCTACCGGCGTCTAATCAAAACTTCCTCGTAAACTCTTGTCCAGTTAAAGTGTTAGTTGATACCGGAGCATCACATTCCTTTGTGTCAACAATCTTTTCCACAACATACAACCTATTTCTGGTTCCACTAAGCAATCAAATCACCGTTCACTCTTCGGGATCTCAAATGTTGACTTCCAAGATAAGTAAGAACAATCCAATTCTAATGGGAGGCCACATATTCCTCGTTACTCTCATGTTGATGATTCTGACATTGATGATTATTCCTGGTGTCGCATTGATGTCAATAACTCTGTTCCACCATTCCAGCCAGATAATCTATTCTCCAAATGAATCAAATTCTATCCAGCTATACACCCTCCATACAAAAAAAACCTCTCCCTTTACTTGAAAATGTTCCGGTGGTTTCCAAATTCCCTGACGTCCATCCAATGTGCACGATGTGTTTCACGTGTCACAGCTCAAGAGGATCTTCCCAAGAAGTTTCCGGACCTTTTCTTTTCTCAGTAGGAATCTCGGGGCGCGATTCCTTCAAGGGGGGGGGGGGGCGTTTTGTAACATCCCAAGTCTGAAAAATAGCCATTAGAATGTTTGCTCTCTGTTATTTTATGTTTTGCATCATGGCATCATGTTGATTGCAATTGTTTTGTTTGTTTTCCATTTGTTTTCCTCTGATTTCAGTTGTTTTCCAACTGTTTTCATTTGTTTTCCTTTGTTTTCTATTTGAATTTCAACTCAAATTTCAAACCTTTTGTTTCATCCTTGTGATGTTACAATTTCTAAAAAGATATTTCAAAATAAAACAATTATTTGTTTCCATTAAAGTGTGATCCCAAACTATTGTTTTATTTCTATAAAAATGCATCCAATAATCAAACCCTTTTCAAATTCAATTTGTTTTCCATTTGAAATTCCAAACCAACATCCAAATATTTGTTTCCAAATAATCCTATAATGATCACTTATTAAATTGTTGCTTAATTCAATCAATCACTTTAATCAATTAACTCCAAATCACTTCCAAACTCAAACCATGTCTCAAAATCATTAAACTTTTGAATCCATGAAGTTCACCACTATTTGGAATTCTTTAAATCACTTTTAAAACCCTATGGGAAACCCTATTGAAAATGCCTTGTTTTTCTCATATTAATTAATATTGCAAATTTCACTTAATTTGGTTTACATCTTAAACAACAAGCAAACATTTAAAATTTTGTAAACCAAGCTACCAAATGGTTGCATTTGGTCTAACAAACCTAACCAATTTTTTTCCAGAAATTTTGCTAAGTTAAAACCTATGTTTTTCTTCCTAAAGCTAAGGCTACAAAAAAAAAACAGAAAAAAACGAAAAAAATAACAAAAGGGAGAGAGAGAGAGAGTGCACCAGCCCAGCCCAACCCCTTCTTTCCAGCCCAGTACCCCCCCTCCTGTCCTTTTCTTCCACCTCTCGCTGTCATAACAGTACGATCCACGCAACAGCCACACGATCATCTCCATGCCCTCCCGATGCTTTGCCGTACAAGCCCCTCTCCCCTATATCTAACCTGCCCACCTGCTAACCCTAGAGCCTACCCCCTCTCCCTAACCCTAGCGCCGTTTCCCTGTCTTCCCCACCTTCTCTGTCCCTCTTCTGAACCCTGCCAAACCTCACTGAACCTCGGTCGCCGCCCTCTGAAACCTCCGAAATCGCCACCACCTCAGTCCCCTTCCACCCCAGCTACCCATGGGAATGGAAAGGCCTCAATGCCACCTACAACCTCGACACCACATCGGAGCCCGAGGAGGGCCAGATCGCCGCCGCCGTCCGTTTTCCGTCGCCGGTTCTCCTCCGTCAGCCATCGTCCGCACCTGCTGCTGCTTCTGCTTCGACAGCCCACGGTGAGCCCACCGTCCCTGCACCTTTTCCCTCTCCCTCTGCTCCCTACCGGCGTGCGTGATCACCGCGTGAGTCCACTTCCCCCCGATCGCCAGGGATCATCGCCAGTCGAGGGCAGGTCCCTGTTCGCCGCGCGCTGCCTGAATTTTTTCGTCAGGTTCAGGAAGCGAACGACCTGTTCGTTTCAGTTAACGTGCGTTGATCTACCTTATCCTCCACCCTACCTGTATCCTATCGCAAACTTGGCAGTAGCGCAGCGGTAACGAGCGCCCGCGCGAGTGCAGCGACCCAGGATCGAATCCCGCAGGCCGCGCGAGGCCACTCCTTTTTTCGCCATTTGCCTTCGCGCGCGGGGTCCCACGGGACAGTGACCCGCTGCGCCACCTCCGCTTCCACCCCATCCGCGTCAGCGCCGCATGGCCCTCGGGCCCGCGCGTCAGCGGCAGCGGCTGGATTCACCCTCGGTGAGAATCGACCCCAGATCCAGATCTGGATCTGGCGGTTCGCATCTAGGCCCCTGGCCTTCTCTTTTTTCCACCGCGAGGCCCCTGCCCCCTGTTATCTTCACCTCTAGGCCCTCACAAATTACAGATTGGTCCCCCACCTTAATTTGCTAATAACTTTTATTCTATAACCCCAAATAAAGAAAATAAAATATGTTTTCTGGCCTAAATTTAATACTCTATCTAACTACATCATTTGTTTTCTGTTTTGAATTTCCAAAATGCAATCTAATTTTGAATTCAAATAAATCAATTACAATTTGCTAAAATCACTAACTAATTCATACTATTTTCAAATAATTCAAATAAAATATGTTTTTCACACCTTTCTGAATGTTCTATTCAAATATAAAATTTGTTTTATTGTTTGAATAATTTAAATTGCCTAAATAATTTAATACTTGTTTAATTCAATTAAAATTGATAAAATCATAACTTGCTTAATATAAAATATTCTTGAACATACAAAATATGTTTTCAAACCACCAAAGTGTGAACTTTTCAAATATGAATTTGATTTTATGATTTAAACATATAAAATTCAAACTTGTTTTAAATTCAATTAAAAATTGTTTAATATTGTTTAATTCATAATTAATTAATCCAAAGTCCAATTTCAATATGTGAAACATGTAATCCAACTAAAATTTGATAACCTTTTCAAATATAAATTTTGTTAATTGCTTTGAGCACTTTAACTTGATGAAAACAATCACTACTTGTTGACACCATTAAGTAACAAAATTCCAAACTTAATAAATGCTTTTCTAAATTGTTAACTATCATTACAATTGCAATTAATATTGTTATTTTGTTGTTATCTTGTCATCATCATCATGCATGCATCATGATAACAACTATCACCTAATAACTAATTGTAAATCATTTGTTTCCACTTATTTCAATGGATCTTTTCCATATGCAATCCAATTGCATAGGGGTCCAATTAAATTGTGTTATCTTGTCAAGTAGTTTATTCTGATGCATCTATTAACACGACATGCAACATCCCATGTTTGTGCACCTATGCCATGATATTGATTGTCTACCTTTTTCTGCATTGTTTGTTTGCTTCTTCTCGGATACACGACGACGTTGAGACCGACGATACTTACGACACCCCTTCTAAGGAGTTAGCTCAGTACCAGGCTACTGGGTTTTGCAGGCAAGTTATCACTCACATGAACCACTGTGTTCCTTTCAACATTGATTACCGATACTTTCCGTTGTTCTTTTCTGCTAGCCTTAGTAGTAGTTGTTCTGTTACGAACCCATCACATGAATCCCTTAAACCTGATATTGCCTCATCTCCCTTCCTACAACCCATTGTTTGAGCCAGTGTCTTACTAGCATGCTTAGGTTGCTTTGCTCGAGTCTGTTACCCGTTACTTACTGTTACTACTTCTATTACGTTGTGGGGGCTCGATGTTTAATCAATCAATCATGCTAATGTTACTATTAATAATAAATTTGATGATAAGGCACCGGCAGGAGGCCCATGAGAGGTTTTGAAGCCTGCTAGTGTCGACCCTAATAGGAAAAGGGTCTTGTCTACTGATCCATGATGAGCGCACTACCCGCATTTGGGAAGCGAGTATGGGCGCCCCCCTCAACTTGACCTGATTCGCATCTCGTCCAAATCGCCTCATTTAGTTCGTGTTTTCCATTTGCCGCATGCATGTTTTTGCGAGCCCGGGCCAGGGTGGAACTTTTGTAGTCGGCATATAGGGGGACACGGTCTTAGAGTGCTATGAGGGTCCCTTTTCTTCGGGGCTTGATTAGCCGTGCGCCCAAGGTTCTTTGGGCTTGATGCGAGGAATGGTTGGTTGTGTTGAGTACCCCGCTTGGTGGAAGGGCCTTTCCATCTGGCGGGTTATTCATGAGTGTACGGCCAAATTGGTGCAACCCTGCAGGGATAATCTTCTCGAGAAGCCGTGTTTTCCGCGGTTATGGATTACTTGGTGAAAGTACTGGCTAACAAGTACTCAGGACAACTTAAACATAATGAACAAACATGTTACACCCCATGATTAATAACTTGACTAGTAATAGGTTGATGACACAACAACTTGATTCACCTTTAATACAACTGTGTGAGTTATCCTCGGATTGCTTCTTTGGATAAGGGGCGAGATCCAGGATGGGTTTGTTTGAAATTATCTTTCAGTGGGTTACAATCCTCGATCTTATCTCCTTTCTGTTAGCCGGAAGTGGTAGTAACTCTGTATTTGGTTAGAGCAGCCAGTTGCAGCATCTTTTATATCCCCTTCCTTCCGTTGAACCCAAAGCATCTGTGCTTGGTGTTGACGGGTTACACTTTGGTGAACTGTGAGTCTTGCTTGCCAGTACGTTTATGTACTGACCCCTTTGGGGCTGTGGTTTCCGCAGACCTACGTTTCCGAGGATCTACATGGTGGCTACTTCGTGGAGTATGACGAGACTGCTGACGAGTAGATAGCGGACCCGGGCAGGATCCGAGACTTCGTGGATGGGCTCCGTCTGTTTGTTTACGGCCTCTTAGGCCTATTTGGTTCTTGTCTGTACTCAGACATGTTGAATGCTTCCGCTGTGATGTAATGATGAAGTGTTGGGGCATGTGCCCTCTGAATGATTGTATTTGCTATCTCTGCTCTAATGAGAGCCATTTGCAAGTTATTTCAATCTTTTGTGTCGTAGAGATCTGTTGTGATATCAGTTGTTCAACGCCGTTGACGTACCATGTGTGTATGGTTTGAAGTACGTCGACGGAAGTGCCTTTGATCTCTAGTGGATAGTTTACATCGACGATGGAATAGCAGGGCTTGTGTTGTCGCGCATAAGCGCAGGCCTACCAGGAAGCTGGGACGTGGGAGCAGTTATGCCCCATAATCCAAGCATCTGCTATCCAGTTCGTACGGTGAGTATCCCCTAGAAATCAGGGTGCGACAATAATAGTGATAGCAATGTTATTAGCATTAATTCTTTGAACACCATTATTGCTAATGCTATGGAAAAGTCTAAGCTTGGGGAAGCTGGTTTTGATGAATATGATATTTTAGCCCCCCAAGTTTTGAGGAGGAAATTTTCTTTGATGATACTTTACCTCCAATATATGATGATTATAATGATTGTGGTATTCTAGTTCCACCTGTTTACAATGAAAAATATGATATTTTCAGTCCACCTACTATTGAGGAGAAAATTAATTATGATTGCAATATGCCTCCTATATTTGATGATTATGGTGATGAGAATAATAATGATAGCTATTTTGTTGAATTTTCTCCCACTACTATTAATAAGAATGACTATGCTTATGTGGAGAGTTTTAATTCTTTTATGCATGTGGCTCGTGATAAGAATGTTTTATGTGATAGCTATATTGTTAATTTTATTCATGATGCTACTGAAAGTTATTATGAGAGAGGGAAACATGGTTTTATGCATCTCAACAATATTAAGTTTCCCCTCTTTATGTTGAAATTTTTGATGCTGCACTTATTTTGTCTTCCTATGCTAGTCACTTTGTGCTTCGTTGAGTTGTTTTTCTACAAGATTCTTTTTCATAGGAAGTGGGTTAGAATTACATGTGTTTTATATTTGCTTCTTGATGCTCTCTTATTGTGCTTCAACTCTTATTCTTATGTGAGCATCTTTTAAAAATCATTATGCCTAGCTGCAAGGCGTTAAAGAAAAGCGCTACCGGGAGACAACCCGTTTTATTTCTCCGTTTTCAACCCGTTTTCCTTCGTTTTCTTTTGTGTTCTTTGCACCTGGGTGTTGTATATTTCCGTAGAAACCCCTTTGTATCTTTTCTTTTGTGTTTTTTTGAGCTAAGTAAAGCCTCTAGTGAAAAGTTGAGGCTATATTTCGGATTTCTGCGCAGGAAACAGATTTCTTCTGTCCACTATTTATTCCGTATAAAATCACAGAAAATTCAAAATGACCTGAGTTATTTTGTGCGTAATAGTGGGCTATATACGCAACTTTTATTAGTTTACCACTTTTTTATTTGAGCAACAGAAGATTTTTGAAAAAAATCATCTTTACCCATTGTCCTGTTTTGACAGATTTCTGCCAATAATTGCATTTGCATCTTAATCTCTTTCTTTTGGTATTCTTTTGAGAAAAAGAGTTTTAAAAGAAGTTGTGACAGTAGATAATGTGTTTATGAGTGTTAGGATTTTGTTTAAACTGAACCATGTGAATTTATTATTTCGATTGCACTAACGTTGCTAATGAAGAGTGATGGGGGGATAGTAACCCGGTAGGCCCACTTCAAGGTATAATCCGGCCCAAGGTGAGCTGAGCAATACCCGGATAGGGGTAAAGAGGTTACTAGAAGGCCCAAAGGCTTGTGAGATTCGTAACCCGGCTTGTGGGTTGCGATAAGGAAAGTTAGGCTTTGTATGTGGAGTTCGAGTAGGACTCAAGATGTGCCTTGAAGGGCAAGTTAGGGGTGTACGGGTGCTTTATAAACCGGCCCCTAGGTTTAGTTTGCCAGAGATTCAAGTCATAGTTGTAACACCTGTTATCGAGTATCCAGTATAATAATATCGAGAGCCGGCGAGTTGCTTTCCGGTTCTTAGATTGCTTTTCACCATGTTTTCCTTCGAGCTAAACCCTCTCCCAAATACCTGTGTCGACTTGCCCCGAGATCAGTTACCCCAGGTAACATCTGCCGTGATTATCCCACGACAGTTGGCGCCCACCGTGGGGCCTGCGTCCAAAGGTGTTTACATCACGGGAGAAGCTCGGAAGAGCATGAAGAACCTCATCGTCGGAGAAGTCTACGTCAACAGCAAAGGAGAGAAGATGGTAGACGATTCTGGCTGGGGGCCAGAGTCGGATCACCTCGAAACCGGATCCATCGTGACAGTCGGCAGCGTCAACGTCTTCATCGGTATGGTATGTACTTCCAGTTCGAATTGTGATAATATTGGATCTGATTCTGTGTCAGGGGAAGACACGTATGTCCGATCGGAAAAAGAAGAGTCGATTGGAACAGCGGGTCAGTTAGAGAGGGAGGATGATACCGAGTCCATACGGGATTTATTGGAGGATCGATATGAAAAGGAAAACAGCGAGGAAGAACAATACGAATCTACACCGGGCATCATGCGCCGGGTTGCGGTCTATGCGGCTCCCGCGACCAATCTCAATCAAGAAAACGCGGCCGCGGCGCCAGCCGGGGCGGTTCAGGCAGCGGCCCAGCAGCAAGGAGCAGTTGACCCGGTCTTGGCCCAGGTCGATGGAGAGTCGGCGTCTGTCACCAGTCGCCCAGCAGACGAGGAGCGACACGCAAATATGTTCGGGTTCCAAGCAAACCGGACCCCGGGGGCGGGCCCCTCAAACCCGCGTCACCCGGCTCTGTTTGATAATAATTTGATTTTGGACCCCACAGTCTTGGCCACAGTTATTACCCCAGAAAACGCGGCAGAGCGTGTAAGAGACCTGGACGTGGCTCGTCGTGCGTTGGAGCAGCAAAGAAGGCAAGTGGAAGCAGAAAGGCAGGGGATGGCCGCGCGGCAGCGCGAATTGGATGACCGAGAGACCCGGCTCCGGGAGGAAACGACAAGGATGCATCAAAGGCACCGAACTATGCTGCCGGCAACAGGAGGGGTTATTAACCCGACTGCCCTGGTGTTCACGCCTCAAGATCAACCGATTCCACCGACGAACCAAGGGACCATACCGCGACCTTCAACGGGAGCACATCCGGTAAACGTGCCAGCCGGGTTACCTTTGCCACAGACAGGGGTGACAGCCGGCAATACCATGCCGCCACCACCATCACGATTCCGCACACCAGCAGGTCATTACAACAATCCCATGGACAACGTGTACGCAGCAACGCTCGCATTAAACCAGATCCCTGTGGGAGACTCGCCTCATGCGGAAGGAACCCGACGAGCAATCGATCTGCTACATACCGCGGTAGCACAGCAAGCCAATTATCCGGATCATAGAAGCGGGATGCATGGGACGCCGTACGCCAGTCAGCAACAGGGCAATATCCAAACAAGTGCGGCACAACGAAGGGAAGAGCAGCAGCAAATGCCGCCTCCACCGCGTATCCAGACCGTACCAGTAGTATCAGCAGCGCAGGCGGTGGTGGACAGTTCCAGAGCCAGAAGAGCCGGGGCCGGGTCTGCAGCACACGAGTTACCCGCGGTGCCGCACCCCGCGGTACCTCCAGCCGGGTCACGTGTTTCCCGGGTAAGACCAGCCCCAACCACCCTTGCGGGACCAAAGTGCCTCTCGGACGATATCAGAGCAGAACCTTACCCGGAGAAGTTCAAAGAACCGGGGAAAGTAGTAAATTATGAGCCAACAATGGATCCAGAAACGTGGCTGAGCAGCTATGAGATGGCAATGTCAATTCGCAACGCATCCGAGAATCTTCAAGCCAAATTCATGTACTTAATGATGTCAGAGGGAGCAGCAAAGTTATGGTTCACCAACCTACCGGAAAAATCGATCAAGTCGTGGGAGGAGCTAAAGACCGCATTCATCAAGCACTTTCATGGGACATGCAGAAAGTTATTTACTATTGATGATTTAGAAAGATGCGTTCAGAAGAAAGGAGAGTCAGCACGCAGCTGGGTACGCCGGGTTATGGAGATACTCCACTCGTCTACGGATATCCAGCCTAAGGACGCGCTACAAGCTATGGCAAAAACATGTAAGTATGTTCCTTTAGTGCAAAAGCTAACTCGCATGAAATCTAGTAGGAATGCAGCGGAGGTTACAATGGGGGAGTTAATGGATGCGTGCAACAAACACGCTGCAACGGATACCACAGAGGAGGAAGTTGATGACAAGAAAGCAAAAGCAAACGCAAGTAGCAGCGGGAAAACCGGCAATGGATCGGCGCCAAACAATAATGGAAGTAGCCAAAACAAGCGCCCGTTTGAAGGGAATTCCGAGTTTGTAGCCAACACGGAGGCCGGGTCTTCAAGACCTAGATCCGAAGGGAATTTTAATACTGGAAATCACAATGGGGGACACTACCAAGGACCTCCAAGACCAAGCAACAGTTGGGACATATTTAGGATGGCGTGCCCGAAGCATAGCAGGAATGGCAAGCCGGCCAATCATTCATTGGAGCAATGTGCCGACTTACAAAGGTGGAAGAACGAGGAAGTGAACAGAGCTATGCGAGGTGCGGGCCGAGGAGGAGGTCCGGGTCTAGGTGGAAACTTGGGTAACGGACCGCCCCCAGCCGGCAATCCGCCAGCTGGAAATCAAGGTAACAATCAAGGTGGAGCAGGAGGTTTTCAAGCTAACCCCAAACAGCTGGGTCAATATCATGTGCACACTACAGGAGGCTCTAACAAGGATAAGAAGATACTGAAACAAGCAGTTAATTCGGTCTCTTCCGCTGTTCCAAGGTATTTGAGATGGTCAGAACAAGAGGTAACATGGAGCAGGAAAGATCACCCGGATAGAGTTGATCACCCGGGAGTCTTAGCTTTGGTAGTAGCACCACAGGTCAACGGCTACGAGCTGAAAAAGGTCTTGATGGATGGAGGAAGTAGTATCAATATCCTGTACTGGGAAACTTTTCTGCGTATGGGCTTAAAGGAATCGCAGCTGCAAAAGAGTACAACAGTTTTTCACGGGATAGTGCCGGGTCACTCAGCATGCCCTGAAGGAAAGGTGGCACTGGAAGTAGCTTTTGGAGAGTCAAAGGACAACTACCGAGTCGAGTGGCTTACCTTCGAGGTAGTAAAGTTGCGCAGCCCTTATCATGCATTGTTTGGGAGGCCGGCTTATGCCAAGTTCATGGCGAGACCGTGTTATGTGTACCTACAACTGAAAATCCCGGGTCCCAAGAAGACCATTACAATACACGGAAACCGAGATATAGCAGCTGAGTGTGATGAGGGAGACGCGGCAATGGCCGAGCAAGCCTGTAGGAAGGAAGAGCTCAAACATTACCGTTCTCAGGTAGACCTAGAAGAGAGGGCAACGTCAAAAAAGCCAACTCCTGGGGGGGACAAAGCAAAAGTTAGGGCAGAACAAGACCCTAAGATGGTAGGCTTCATCAGGAACGATATTTTCAAAACTCTCAGTAGGGAAGAAGAAGATGCACCACCATCCGCGGCTGATCACGTTTCAAAGGCGATATACCCGGATTGGCTAGCAAATCCGGTACTCATTACGAAGCGGCGACGGCATAGCAAGTGGAGAATGTGCATCGGCCGTACCAACGCGAGGCCGACTCTCGGGAGTAACTAAAGCAGTGTAATCGACGGCGGGTTTCATACGCACTCTTTTCCTTACCAGGGTACCTACGGGAACTGGAAGGTTTTTAATGAGGCGGCCTGCTGATTCAAAAAAGAAATTTTTATCAATAAAAGAAGATGGTTTCGAGTCTTATCATGGTCTTTGCTTCAGTTACAAGTAAGTAACATTGTTACTATCAATACATCAGTATCATCGAAATACATTGTGTGAATATAGGTCTCCGGGGGTGGTCGGCTTCAATAAGTAATCACAAAACCCGGAGACCCGGCCATGATGCCTATGAGTTATGGGGGCTGATTACTCGAAAAAACGGGTACAGCTGCAATCTTATAACCGGACAAAGGAGCCAAATTTCTTGGTTATTCTTACTTAAGCTCGATGTGACTCGCACTAAAGTGGCATGATCTGTTCACGTACGATTACAATCAAACTATGCAGCCCAATGTAGCTTGCTTGATCTTGTTTTTCGTATAGATGCAACGACATGGTATCCACGCGAAAGCCGGCTTACAGTACAAGATAATCAAAAGGGTCATCTAAACCACAAGTCCATGCAGAGTATAAGGCTAAAAAAGCCGGAAACTCAACAAGTATCAAGCATGACTTCAGTATTTATGTAAACAGCTATTGGTATTCAGCTTGGTAAACAGCAGTATGTCATCTGAGAAAGGCCACGCCCCCATAGCTCGTACTTTGGGTCATGGGGACTGGGGACTTCGAAACAGAAACAAACTGTTTAACTACCAAAGCCTGTAAACCTTAATTTCCGAGTATTGGGGACTTAAAGAAAAGTTCATCTATCAAAACCTACGATACTCGGCTAGCCGAGTCTCCAAAGGAAATTGAAAACAAGAGTTCGAAGTATCGAGAATAAGCTTATAAGTAACACAAGGATCGAGATTATCAAAAGCCAGGGGAGGCAAAGAGTTATCATAAGTTCACAAACGCAAAGTCATAGTGTCAGCATCAATGGTGCACAGGCGCACCGCAAAAGTCATATCAGTCTCGAGAAACGCAAAAGCACTAGGCAGCGTCCTACTCGGCGTCTTGAGAGTGGTCCTCCGGGTCTAAGTCTTGGACTTGCTTCTTGGCCTTGCCAGCAGTTTTACCTGGGCTCTTCACATCTGGACGAACAGGCGGGGGCACGGCTGGGGTAGAGGTAGACGGCTTTACGCCCAGCTCTGCTTCCCTCTTTGCAGCCTCTTCTTTCCTCCTAGCCAGATCAGTCGACCATTTGTCCAACATATCAATAGGGGGGGGTGCCTCCACCAGGATAACCTTGCCCTCAGAATCATACGAGCTCATAATCGTGTTTAGATCCATCTTGTCGGCCAAAGCTGTGGCTGAAGGACGTACCGCAGATTGTATAGCTTTGAAATCCTGGGGCTTGAATTTGGATCCGTCAGCTTTAAACTCTGGGAACCCGGATACTATCTTCGCCGGGTCAAGCTTTGGAAAATAAGCCTTCGCCAGCGTTAAAGCCCGGGTCATCCCAATTCGGCAGGACGAGCGCTTCAGTATTTCAATCCATCCAGGTGCTGTGGAAAAGGCCTGTATAAGGTTCTCCTCGCCCGGGTATACCTCAGAAGGCCACTTGATAGCATCCAGCAAAAGTTTCGTGCCGGCAAAAAACGTCCGGAGCACAGTCTTCAGAGTTTTAACTTGAGTGATGGCATTCTCCTCCGGAGCAGCAAGGTTAGCACCTAAACATGCAAAAGCATATCAGTAATATTGGTTATTACAGCGGCAAGATAGAGATACGCAAATTAATCGCAAATAGCAAACTTACTTAGCAAGATACGGTAAGTGTCCGTAAGCTGAGTCGACAGGTTATTCAGCGAGGACTGGGCAGCATTGTACTTCTTCTTGTATGTGGAGACGTCTTTTTTCAAAGTCTTTATCTCCGCTTCAAGGGCCTCCCTACGCTTAACTTCAGCCAGCAAGAGCTGCTCAGCCTTAAGTAACGCTTCATCTGACTGAGTAATCTCTGCCTGCAAAAGCCGGGTGAAGCTATAAGCCGGGTGTCACGAGAGTATTTCGTCTGAGGAAATGATTACCGAAAAGTATTATGCGAAGTACCGAGGATAATTAAAAAAAATTATACTCGGGACTTGGGGACTGGATGTATAATAAGGAGCACCAAGTAAAAGTTACCTGATGTGCTGCAGCCATGCGTTCTAAGACAGTCCCTTCTGAAGCTTTCATGGCAAGAAGAGCGCTCATCAGCTGGTTAAAGTCAGCGTTATCCGAGTTAGATGGCTCGGATACCTGGAAAGTGGGAAAAGGAGCATTTCTTGTAACAGGAGGTGGCACCCGGGTCATCCGAATGTCGGAGTCTGGTCCCCCTCCCGCGCTTGAAGCTGCTCCCTTCTCCTTCTCGCCTGCGTGTGAAGCGGTTGGATACTCGGCGTCATGCCTAGCTGGCTCCGGTGGCGACACTTGCTCGTCGCCAGCCGTGGTGAAGGCATCGTCAGCCGGCTCGTTCTCGACCCGGACCTTAGCCTCGGTGTCCTCCTGGTCGCTACTAATAACCGTGGCTCTGAAGAAGGTGCAAAGGCACAATTAATCTCTGGTTAAAAGAAAAAAGGGATGGAAGTTCGGTATAATATCAGGAAAAGGCGCTTACCCGGTGTTCACCGGGAAGTCCGAGGGGAAGCCGTCACTAGACCCGGAAGAGACTGAAAAATGGCAAGAAAGGTCTGGGATTGTGTTACAAAGGAATGACCGGAAAGAAATTTTGTTTACAACAAATACCAGGGTGTTGAACCGGGGGCGGCGAAGCGACCGGGTTAGGGGTCTCGTTGCCCGGATGATTCCGGGTTACTCGGCGCCTAGTCGCGGGTGGCTCCTTCAGTTATGATCAAAAGGGGTGGAGATGGGGTTAGCCCCGGAGTGACGTTATGGGAACAAAAAACCAAAGTGTAAGGAGATGAAGTAAAAACCTGGAGGGCTATCCTCTGGGATTTCCTCTTTGTTCCGGCTTTGGTGGCCGGCTCCGGCTCTCCCTCCTCGCTGGTGGACCCGCCCCTGCTGTCCGTTTCTTCTTCTTCGCTTTGGTCCTCTCGCTCTGAAAAATATCCGAGTTACAGCATAAAGAAGAATAAAAGGCAGGATATAACGTGAGTAAGGGAATCAAGTATGTACCTTCATTCGAGTCAATGACATCGTCTTCCTCCTCCCCGTCTTCGGAATTAGGAGGGGTGTCGACCGTCCAAAAGTCATCATCGGCCTGAGGAGAAGATGCCAGGATAGTGATTAATATCGAGTCAAGAGAAGCGAATAAAGGTAAGTTGTTAGAAGTCAAAATCAAAAGGCAGAAAACTTACTGCGGGGGTTGGATTCTCGAAGGTAAAAGGTTCTAATCCGGCTATGCCCCGGATTACCTCGAGCTTCTCTGTCAGGAAACCCTTAATTGTTTTGTTAATGTCACCCGGAGCAAGGGTGCGGGTAGAGAATCGGATTGGGTCCGTGGTTTGACCCGAGTATTCGCACATCAGTTTCTCACGAATGGAGTTTGGCTGAATGCGGAAGCTAACCCAGGTCTTCACCAGGTTTAGCCCGATGAGGCCTCGGGCGGACAAGATGGAGATCCTAGCTAACAAGGGCAAGATCGCCTCCCTGTCCGAATCAGGCGCAAAGGCGTTGAATTTCTCAGAGATGTCAAGTTGACCCTCCGAGTAACCCGGCAACTTCTTTTCACCGGGTGGAGAGGTATCCCGGCAGTAGAAGTATGAAAGCTGCCAGTGCTTTACGTGGGAATTGAGAGAAATAGGAGGCATCAGGGAGTTCTTGCGGCGCTGGATAGAAACCCCGCCGCAAGTGAGAAGTGCGCCGTCGCCGCTTTCGCGACACGGCTTGCACTGAAAAAGTTCGACGAAGAGGGCTAGACTTGGCGGAGTGCACAAGTAAGATTCGGAAAGAACGATAAAATGGGAGATGTTCAAAATGGAGTTTGGACCTATATCGAAGATACGGAGATTGTAATGGTCTAGGACGTCCCGGAAGAAGGGGTGACCCGGAGGCCTAAAGCCCCGGGTCACATGTTCAACGAAGCATATTACCTCATCCGTCGCTGGAGAAGGCCGGGTTTCACTGCCTGGCACTCGCCAGTGGATAGCCTCCTGTGGAGGTAGGGTTCCGAGCTCGACCAACTCCTCCAGTTTGGCCTTGGTGACAGAGGACTTCCCCCAATTGGCCGATATGGAGTTTGAGGATTTAGCCTTAGCCGGCTGTTTCCCCTGCCTCTTGGGTGCCATGGGATTGACCTGGTAAAACATTGAAGAAAAGGACGTAAGAGACAAAAACTCGGAAGTTAGCAGATAAGTGGTTACCGGCAATTTAAACACTTTCCGGGTATTGCCTTGCGGGGTCAAGTATGGTTTGTCCGGGTATCATGTGCCATTTCAATCCTTATAGAGTTTTCCGTAAAAAGCAAGTGTTTGGAGAAGTTGGGAGGGTGTTTGTATGCCTACCATCTACGAATGATTCGGAGAAGTGAGATTCTCTGAGGAGGGATAACAAAGGCGGAAATTTTAGATGGCCCGAGCCTAGATTGGGAATCTTATTTCCAAATTTGTGGCCAAGTTAATGATTACTGGAGTTAGGAGAGCAATACAAGCTATGAATCCTATCTATGGGGATGATTATGGTAAATATCGGTGAGTTAATCCGGCGCGGCCCGGGAAATCGCGGACCACTTGATTCAGATTTGATCCAAGGGAAGGATGAGAAATTACGAGGATGAGCTGGGGGATATGAGGAGCTTACCAAAGGGGGTTGAAGAAGAGCTTTGCGGAGACAGATGGCGCAAGATTGATGTCCCTTTGAGGTTGTTGGTCGGCGGACCGGGCGCTCGGCGGCGGATTTGGGGATTGGAGTGAGTCGCGCGACGGCGGAGCGCAGGCGACGGCGGATGGGCTCCGGTGAGGTGCGTGGGGCTTCCGTGGTGGCACTTCGCGAGCTCGGGTTTGAGGAGAAGAGGAATGGGGGAAATGAGCCGTTAAGAGTTAGGGTTTGTTCCTTGGGCTCTATTTATAACCATCCGGATGGAAGGGCTTAGCCTAACGGTCGGGACCCGGGGAGTACGGAGTAATTGGCCATTTCGAAATTTGAAAGGCACATTTTGTGCGCAGACCAATATGATCCATGGAAAAAGGAAGGGGAAATTGCCTTCCTTGTATCAGCGGTAATTATCAAGAAGGATGTGAGGTCAGGGAGTTTCTTATTAAGATTTAAGTCTGGGAGATTAACGGAGAGCCGGGTCTTACCTGGCTTCCTTGGTACCTGTCACGGTTGTTCGTCGACGCGCTGCGTCTTGATCCTCATGTGTTTGCCTCTAATGCTTCTGTAGGGAATAGCCAGCGCTTCGAAGAGTAAATCTTGGAAGCCCAAGCTATTCTGGGGACTACTGATGGGGGGATAGTAACCCGGTAGGCCCACTTCAAGGTATAATCCGGCCCAAGGTGAGCTGAGCAATACCCGGATAGGGGTAAAGAGGTTACTAGAAGGCCCAAAGGCTTGTGAGATTCGTAACCCGGCTTGTGGGTTGCGATAAGGAAAGTTAGGCTTTGTATGTGGAGTTCGAGTAGGACTCAAGATGTGCCTTGAAGGGCAAGTTAGGGGTGTACGGGTGCTTTATAAACCGGCCCCTAGGTTTAGTTTGCCAGAGATTCAAGTCATAGTTGTAACACCTGTTATCGAGTATCCAGTATAATAATATCGAGAGCCGGCGAGTTGCTTTCCGGTTCTTAGATTGCTTTTCACCATGTTTTCCTTCGAGCTAAACCCTCTCCCAAATACCTGTGTCGACTTGCCCCGAGATCAGTTACCCCAGGTAACATCTGCCGTGATTATCCCACGACAAAGAGTGTGAGAAGTTTGGTGTGAAGGAAGTTTTGAAGGGTCAAGAGAAGAGAATGATATGACGAGATCAAGAAGAGTGAAGAGCCTAAGCTTGGGGATGCCCCGGTGGTACATCCCAGAAAATTCCAAGAATACTCAAGCGTCTAAGCTTGGGGATGCCCAAGGCATCCCCTTTTTCATCAACAATTTATCAGGTCACTTCTAGTGGAACTATATTTTTATCCGGTCACGTCTTATATGTTTTACTTGGAGTGTATTTTATTTTTTATTTGAGTTTGTTTAGTTTTATTTGCTGTAATAAATGGTTGGATCTTATCATACTTGTGTGGGACAGAGACACGCTCCGTTTTCATTGCTTAGAACACTCTACTTTTCATTCTTATTCTTTTGTGAGTGTTCAGTTTTTGCTAGTACCGCGTTTAGCCTTTGTTTTGCATGCATCTCTTATTCAGAGCTATTAGTGTTATGTGATCACTATCATGTTTGATTGCTGTATCATGCAGAGTATTTTTGTTAAAACATATCTTGTATGGTGCTTGTTAGGAATAGAAACTGGTGTTTAAAGTGGAATTTATAATGGTGCAAGTAGAAGCTTGTATAGACTGTTGCTAGAAATTTTTCATGCCATGCTAAATGTTATTTTAGTTTTAAAGCCTTGTGGTTATTGAGTAGCATGAATAGCCTCAAATAGCTGAGAGTGTTTAATATGTATTGAAAGATTCATGAGTTGTTCTTGTCATAGTAAAGCATCAATATATGGTATTCTCTTTCGAATGTTTTATTTGGTTGACTTGGCGCATGCTCACACCATGTTTATGACTACAAACCAGTCACGAATAGCCTCCATGAACACTTATTTTTTGAACTTGTGATATTGCTTATGTTTTCATTAATGATGCTTATGTCTCTATGCATGATTATGGCTCTTATGCTCTCTTGATTTGTCGCTCCCAGTCTTTTGCTAGCCTCCACCTGTACTGAGTATGAGCTCTACTCGTGCATCCAACTCCATAAAACCAAGTTTTCCCATTGTGTCCACCATACCTACCTACATGTGGTATTTAACTGCCACTCCTAAGTAAATTTATCACGTGTTACCTTTAAAACCTTCAAAATTACTCCTGCTTTATGTTCCTGTTTTTGCTCATGAGGACGTAAATAGAGAATCTTTATCTCGCTTGTTGATTGGATTTCACACCATGGACTAGTGGCTTCATCCGCTTATCCAAATGATAGAAGAGCTGGCAGCGGGGTGCCCAGCCCCAAATTAATGCAAACAAATTCTCTTCACTATTTTTGCCCCTGATTTATCAATCAAAGCATAATTGTGTAAACAAAAGAGAAAGAGGGATTACCTTCTATACTAGTTGCGTCCTTCACCTTGGGATCCACTCTTGTGAATCCAGTTGGCTTGTGACGTACTGTATTTTCTGTTTACCATTCGTTGACATTAGCATACATCTCTCAAAATATAGACACTCCTCCATGGTATGTGATTGTTGGCAGGCACCCGAGGATTTGGTTAGCCATGGTTTGTGAAAGATGGATGGGAGGAGTGTCAAACTTTTAATACCTCTGTTTAATAAAATAAAAGCTCTAGCACATGAGTGATCCCTGCTTCCCTCTGTGAAGGGCCTTTCTTTTACTTTTATGTTGAGTCTCCATCTTCTAACTTTATGCACAATTGAGAGAGCATTTTTTCCATTCTGAGTTCTATGTCCATTTGTCCCATAAGCATCAATAATTACTTCATGATGTGATATTATTTGTTCTTAAATTATTTGTTCTAGTCTTCCTCATGAACTTTGAAGGTGTCCTGGCATTTATGTTTTGCCCCACTCTTAAGGACTTGCGCAATATCACTTTGCCATGCTTTCTCTATACCTGAAACAAATGTTTACCTTTCTTTGCATTATTATTCATGATCCTTTATTTGAGTTACTCTTCGTGATGCAAAGTAATTTCTTTGCTTTATTATTAAAGTTCTATTATCATGTTTGTGTTTGAAGTTCTATGATCTCAGCTTACATATGCCTTAACATTTTTATGATCAAGTTTATGTTAGTAGCATGTCACCTCAGAAATTATTGTTTTATCGTTTACCTACTCGAGGACGAGTAGGAACTAAGCTTGGGGATGCTTGATACGTCATAAACATATCCTTAACTCCTGATGTTCCATGTTGTTTTCATGTTGTTTCTCGCATGTTTTCCTTAAACTTTATGTCATTTTTATCGATTTCCGGGGAATAACCTATTGACAAGATGCCAAGTGATAGTTCCCTGTTTTCTGCTGTTTTTAGTTTCAGAAAAGTTGTTCTAGAAATATTCTCGGAATTGGAAATCCGAAGCCCAGAAGTCTTAGAAGTCCCGGAAGCATCCATAAGTCCCGAAGAGCCTCGGAGGGGGGCCACACGGTGGCCACACCATGGGGTGGCGCGGGTCCCCCTGGCCGCGCCACCTAGGGGAGTGGGCCCCCTGGCCACCTCCCGGCATCACCCTTTCGCCCATATATACTCCCCGAGTCGTAAACCCTAAGAGAATCGACCTTTTCCACAAAATACATCTGTAGCTCCGCCACCACCGCCGACATGTTTCGGGGACATATCTCTGTTCTGGCACCCTTCCGGGACGGGGAAGTGCCCCCGGAAGCCATCTCCATCGATTCCACCGCCATCTCCATCGCCGTTGCTGTCTCCTATGATGAGGAGGGAGTAGTTCTCCCCCGTGGTTGAGGGCTCTACGGGTAGCTATGTGTTTCATCTCTCTCCCCCATGGTGTGATCTATATGTGATCGTGAGCTTTGTAATCTAGTTGGATTCATATATATTATTCTTCATCTATTATGCTACTCAAGTGGTTTTTGTTATGAGATCTCTGTAAACACTTTGATCATGGTGTAATGGTTACAGTGTGTGCACCGTGTGGTTTAGCATTATATTTATATTTTGTGTTGCATAACCCTATGAAATTGTGGTGTTTGCGTGGAACCATCTGGGTCCCATGGTGATAGCATGGGGGTTACTTGGTTGGGAAAGTGCTTACTCTGAGGAGTGCTGTTACAACCTTACACAATGATTGGTGTTTGTTATTCGACCGGAGAGTGGTTCGGAGTAGCATAGTGAAGAAATGATATTTATGCATTCAATTATGTTTTCATTGTTGAGAGTGTCCACTAGTGAAAGTAGGAGCCCTAGGCCTTATTTCCAAGCATTGAAACACCGTTTTCCGCCTATTCTGCTACATGTTTGCTTGCTGCCATATTTATTTCAGATTGCTATTATCACTTATTATCATACATATTACTTGCATTTTACTCTCTCTTCGCCGAACTAGTGCACCTATCCAACTGACAATTGTATTAGGTGTGTTGGGTACACAAGAGACTTCTTGTATCTTAATTGCACGGTTGCTTGAGAGGGATATCTTTGACCTCTACCTCCCTGAGTTTGATAAACCTTGGGTGATCCACTTAAGGGAAACTTGCTGCTGTTCTACAAACCTCTGCACTTGGAGGCCCAACACTGTCTACAAGAATAGAAGCGCGCGTAGATATAAAAATGTTGTGAAGAGTGCAGCGGCAAGTTTTCCCTCAGAAAAGAAACCAAGGTTGAATCGACCAGTAGGAGGACAAACAATCTCTAAAGGTTGATGCGGCTGTGGTGGCAGGGCACACTACCATTTCAGCAGCAACGTGAAACCTACACAACACAATCAAATCACTTTTCCCCAACGAAGTAGTGAGGTTGTCAATCTCTCCGGTTTTTCCGAACACAAAGAGGTTACACGTATGGTGTGGAAAACAATATGAGAATAGTATGAAAGAAGTAGAAACAGTGTGAAAACAGTAGAAGCAGTGTGTGTACTCAGTATGAGAAAATGGACCGGGGTCCACAGTTCACTAGTGGTGTCTCTCCGTTAAAGATAAATAACATGTGTGGTGAACAAATTACAGCTGAGCAATTGACAGAAATGAAGGCTGCACCGTAGTGCATATGCAAGACATAAAGATTATTCTGTGATTCATGCGGGCATTACAACAAAATACATAGACCGTCATCGAACTGCGCCTATGACTAATAATCCACCCTCCGAATATCATCCAAAAAACATAGGGTATTATCTTGCAAGCAACAGATAATTGCAGTAAGAAAAGTGTGTAATGTAAACAAAGTAAACATCGTTGTTTTCTCCCTAATGGCAACAACATATCCTCCATCCGTCACGTTTCTGTCACTCGAGCACAAATACTCCCTCTTGGAGTTACTAGCATCTACTTGTACAGAGAATCTGCTAATAACAGAGAGCATGGAAGATCATAAATAACATATGCATGAAGATACCATGATAGATTGATAATCATAAGACATAGCATTCAACATTCATCAGATCCCAGCAAACACAACATGTAGCATTACATTAAGATGATCTCGATCATGTAGGGTAGCTCACGAGATCTAAACATGAGGTACAAAGTGGAGAAGACAACCATCTAGCTACTGCTATGTACCCGTAGTCCAGGGATGAACTACTCACGCATCACTTCGGAGGAGGGCATGGTGGTGAGACCCCTCCGGTGATGAATTCCCTCCCGGTAGGGTGCCGGGGAGAGCTCCAGAACTCTCCCGATCCCGGGATGATGATGACGGCGGACTCGGGTGTTTCTCGGGAAAAGTGTTATATTTTTAGGGTTGTCGTATCGGGGGGAATAAATAGGTGAAAGGGCGATGGCGGTGGGCGCTCGAGGGGCCCACACCACCCCCAGGCGCGGCCAGGGGGCGCCGCCCTATGGCGTGGCATGGTGGTGCAGATCTTGCACTCGTTGGGATACCCCAAGAGGAGGGTGTGAAGAGCACAACGGTATGAAGTTTTCCCCTTAGTTAAGAACCAGGGTTATCAATCTAGTAGGAGAAAGAGAATCTTTGGAAGGTTGATGCCACTAACGGTGGTGCTGGCGCTTCACCGGTGTCAGCAACAACATGGAACCTGCACACAACACAATCAAAATACTTTGCCCCAATGGTACAGTGAGGTTGTCAATCTCACCGGTCTTGCTGAAAACAAAGATTAGACGTATAGTGTGGAAAAATAGTGTATGCTTGCAGAAAGTAAAGAGAACATGAAATTGTTGTGGGTTGTTTAACAATGTGGAAAAATGGATCTGGGTTCGTAGTTTCACTAGTGGTGTCTCTCCATAAAAGATAGCATGCTGGGTGAACAAATTACAGCTGGGCAATTGACAAATAAAGGTTGCACCGTAGTGCACAATATGACATGAAGATTACTATGTTATTTAGTGCGGGCATTACAACAAGATACATAGACCAACATCCATCTCCATCTATGACTAATAATCCACCCTCATGTTATCATCCAAACCCCCTCAGGTATTAAGTTGCAAGCAACAGATAATTGCATTAAACAAAGTGGGTAATGTAAGCAATGATTATGCACGAGGGCACTCTCACCGTTGTTTTCTCCCTAATGGCAACAACACATCCTCCACATTCACGTTTCTGTCACTCGAGCAAGGCAACAAGGAGGCATGAACCCACTATCGAGCATAAATACTCCCTCTTGGAGTCACTAACAATCCTTGGCCAGAATAACCACTAGCAACGGAGAGCATGCAAGATCACAAATAACACATGCAAATAAAGACTATAATCAACTTGGCATAAGGTCAATATTGATCGGGTCACAGCAAACACAACACAGAGAATTACATAAGATCAATCTCGATCATGATAGGCAGCTCACGAGATCTAATCATGGAGGCATATGAGGAGAAGACAACCATCTAGCTACAGCTACGAACCCGTAGTCCAAGGATGTACTACTCACGCATCACTCCGGAGGCAGGCATGGTGATGAAGAGGCCTCCGGTGATGATCTCCTCACCGGCAGGGTGCCGGAAACAACTTCAGAACCCCCTGATCTGGGGTTGACGGTGACGGCGGCTGTGGTGACCCAGCACACCACTGCATGTGTAGTGCGCAAGTCGGTGACATAATACTCACAGAAGGACTTATCCGTGAATATTACATCTCTCAGAGTGGTACAACAGAAACACAGCGGGTCCAAGCAAAGCTATAGGATACAAACTTCATTACAAAATCTTGAGAATCTCCTTGATGAATCAAGAAGATCTCCTGCAAAAGAAACATCAGAAGAAGCAATTCGAAGCTCCAAGCCGGAGAAGGACTCTAGCTCAGAACTAATCCACTACGGCTGATGTTAGCCCTAATCTATGGGTTGTAACAGCTAAGTCCAAGAATGGACTCCATCTACATCTTGATAGATTCTCCTCCACCAGCGTTGTTGTTGACGATGCTTTGAATACTAAGTAGTAGATCACTCCACCTAGTTTCATAAGGTAGTGATGGCTTCACGATGACGTCTTCCATAGGCTTCAAATCTAAGCAGGGGGTCAAACGGGAATGAATGAGTAACGAGCGTTACTCAGCAAGTTCATGATATATAGTGGGTAGTTTGATGCACTAACTACTGCTTTAGACTCGAAAGAGTCATAAGCTAATGCAAGTTTTTGTAAAACTTTCTTCAAGAGGTTGCTTTTAATTCTGAAAACTATGCCCGCCAGATCTTCACAGGATTAGAACTTTCATGGAGTTGCCTTTCCTGCGGCGTTCGCAGCTCCTTCCCGGAACAAGGGGTAACATGTCACATCCTTTTACACTCTGCAGAGGTGCGTTACTTTACCCATGGACGACCAAGACCATGTTGCACAACCAGGCTCGAGATCCTGTCCGCTCCCACTCAGGTGTGGGGCCCGGTAGTTGGTCCAAGCCAAACTGTGCTTCTCCGCACAACGCATGCCCACCCATTTCTGCCAGCAGGTTGAACGCCTGATTCCACCCCTCACGATGGAGATCTACGCGCCCCTGGCAGACACTCATAGACCCCAGAGCCCGTGGGACGTAAGGGCTCCCACCCATGTGCATGTAGTCTCGCAAGACCTACAGCGTACGTCTCTGTTAGTCCGTTGACATGCGAACGAGAGAAGTATCACGGCTGACTTACTCCCCCCACAAAAGATCCATGGTCAACGCGAATTTACGGCGCAAGAATCCTGGCGGCAGTTGTTGTTAATTCCTAGGTAATACGTTCCCATGCAGATGGAACCTTCCTTTGACCTATTCATCTTACCATGGTTCCATCCGCCCACCACATAGAACACTACCACTCGGGTAGTCATTCAGGTAGTCATATTATTATAAAAATAGGATCATGCATTCTTTTGAGAGTAGGTGATAATACGATAGGGTTTTTGCAAATAGTTTGTTATGAGATACTACAACGGATATGAACAAGTGATGAACTTGCCTGAGATTGAAATAACCATAATAATCCAGGTCTTCGGGGTTCAAGGGTCGCGTAGAGAAATCCAAACATCTGAAAGATAGCAAAGTAGTCCCGGTAAGGACTACAGAAAACACTGGCAAGATGATATATGCATAGTAATGAGATGCATCGTGAAATCCCCTGGAAAATACCCCAGCTTACAAGTGTAAGCCACGTTTGAAACGATAACGTATTCACACAATTGTTAGGTGACTTAGGGTTGTTTCATTATTTGTGGTGATGTTGTTAATTCTTTTAGGCTTAAGTGTGTTTCACTTTTATTGAACAAACACTTGCTATCATGTTTAAGTAGAAGTGTTATACATGGTTAGGCAACAAGACGATAGCACATGGTAAACAATTATTGAAAAGGTAACAAACATGTTTGATTTTATAATCCAAAGGTGTAGAGCTAATGACAATGAGCTTAGTTGGAAATGATGAACTAGTACAGCTAACTCTATCATCACAATACTTGCTAATGACTTGTGATGATAGGTTTTAGTAGGTGTGGAAACATGGGTTTTATTAATAAATAAAATAATGTTTGTGATAGTTGTTTCTGGGTATAGTAGACGATTATCCAATTCCATTATACCTTGAGTAACAAGTTTATAAGTTCAACAAAATATTTTATGTTTGACATATTTGAATTGGAAATGATTTTATCTTTGATTTGGTATATTATTCAATGCTTTCTAAAAATATTTGAATAAACTATTAATTTATTAATTTTAAATGAATTAAATGACTAGGCAAATATTGCATACATGAAAACATGGTCAAATGACTTTGTAAACATCATAGATGAGTTGCATATGTTATTTGGAGCATTTTGGTATATAACTTGTATTTTTCTGATTTTATGAAATATTTCTTATTTTTCTCAATTTTAAATGATTTAATTTTAATTAAAGAAAATATTAAATTTTAAACTTTATCAAATATTTTTGAAAAGTTGATAATCATTTAGATTATATTTTTCTATTTTATTTAGTATATTATTTGTATTATTATGAGTTATGTATTTAAAGTTATTGAATTAATAACATTATGAATTATTCTGTTATTTTTGAATTGACAGGTGGGTCCCACCTGTCATATTGATTTTTAAATGAAAATGAAATAAAAAGAAAAAGAAAATTAGGCCTGACGTCATGGTGATGTCACGCTTGCATCAGCAATTGGAGGAATCCTCACTGCTAAACGCAATTCGCGCGATCGAGTGCAAATTGGACCATGCCGTTCCTACCATGAGCTAGAGTGTGCTATGGCGAGTTGGGGGAGCGGAGCTCGGGACCAAATGGTCGCCGGAGCTACCGGCGGTGAGCTCAGGCGCGACGGCGGGTTCGGCCGACGGCGATCCGAGGAATCCATCGATGAAATACATAGCGGATGGCATCAAAAGATGCAGCAACTCACCGTGGAGCTAGTGGATGCGTCAGTGAGCCAAGGTGATGACGAACTCGCCGGTGAGCTTCCACGGTGGCCGGAACAGAGAGGAAAGGGAATGGCCGATTCCGGCTGCTCTCGGCCTTCCTAGCTTCCGTGCGTTGTCAAGGTGGAGGAGTATGACCAGGCGCATCTCCCCGTGGTCCTAATTTGTGAAGAAGTGGCCGGAGTCGACGGCGCACGGCGGCGGCCCGACGAACTAGGTTAGGGTTTCGTGTTTCCTCCCGGTTGAAATACAGAGAGAGAGAGCGATAATGAGAGGAGAGGAGACGGAGGGAAAGTTGGAGAGCTTCTCTTCCTCCTTATCCGCGCGGAAGGGCGGCCACGGGAAGGTGGCAGTGGCCACGCCACGGCATCCTTCTCCTCTGCCTTCTGGCAGAGGAAGAAGAAGAGGAAAAAGAAATGGCGATTTTTGATAACCCCCTGAGTTTTCCTGATTTTGCAAGTTGGTCCTTCTGCCTTAAAAGCTAAGAAGAAAACACTGTTTTCAGGGCTTTCTTGTAAAGGTAAAAATTAATAAAAATCAGTTTTGGAATCCTTATTGAATTTCCAAGCTCACCATATTTTTATTTATCAATTTTGAGCAAGATTTGAATTTTATACTTAGGGTGCTAGATTAAGTGGTGTTGGTTATTTCTCACCATTTATTTGATTAAATGGCTTTAAAATTAATTTAGGCACGATCATTAAGATGAAACACAATAATCATGTGGTTAACAAAGTGGTGTGATCATAATTGGACAAATTGGGATACAATCCCTTTTGGAAAATAGTTTCATAACACTACATAGTATTGTTTTTATGTGTTATGGAAAATTCACCCAATATGGAGTATTCTCCCAAATACTACCAAATACTTTGATTAGTAAATACACTTGTTTTCTTTTGTAAACTTTGTAATTTTCATAACTGAAACTCTTCATAATTTTAATTGGAATTCTCTTAGGAAAGAGTTTGGTAAATTACTTAGTAGTGTTTTTCTTCTATGCATTGTTCATAAAATCACCATGTAGGGAGTTTTATTCTAGACCAAGCCAAATGATTTTAGTGGTTGAATAGACTTATGTTCCTTCATGTATCTTTGTGGTTTTTATAGTCCTTAATTAAATGGAAACATGTGTGGCTTTGGAATCTTGTTGGTTTGTTTTCCACACAAGTTTCAAGTATGGCTTTTATGCTCTGTTGGTTTTATAACATGTATTTAGTTGCATAATTATGTATAGATGAATTTTTGTTATTACACTTTTGTCTTATGGATGAGAATGATCTGAAAATAAGGTGTTCATCTTGCTACCCTTAACCTCCACATATCACAGACATGTGGATTTAATGGCTTCTTATTATATCATACTTGATAATTGTTTTCCCTTGAAGTGATTATTAATTGTTCCTCATCTAAGATGAGTCTTGACAATGAATAGAGATTATAGGTCTCTAGCATTACCTAAGTATTAACTGGATAACTTCTGAGGTTCCCTTACTGGGGCAGTGTTGCTTCTTGTGGTCTTCTGTTGCTTGATGTTCTTCTCTCTAGTAGCCACTAGCCTTCTGTTTTCACCTTGTGTCAATTGCAAGTAATATCATCTTTTGGATTCAATCTTCAACTATCTCACCCTTGTGGTGAGAGCAAGCAGTTATTCCAAGAAAATATTTTACTTAGATGATTATGTTATGGTTTCTTGTTTCCTTAGTATTATTCTTTCTGTTGGTTGATGATAAAAGGAATGTAGGTGTAGTTTATGACATCAGTTAGCCTTAAGCATATAAGAAGAATCTGTTGACAAGTTTTCAAGGCTTGTCCCCAAATTACTTTTTATATACAAGAGACTGAGATGTACTAGGTTATTCAACCTTCTGTTTGTTTGTGTATGACACTCAATTGTTTGAGTATACAAAAGTGATCTGTTAACAAGGTAATTAGTCTTGTTACCAAAGTACTTCTATATAGCACTAACATTGTAATATCATACTATTTCAAGAGGTTAATAAGATTAGATCAAGGTATAAGAGTTTCCAAGTACTCTTATATTAGCTTAGAGTAGCACTTCTAGCACATTCTAAATAATCTTCTTGAAGATCTTCATGTGATAGTTCCTTCTGTCTTGAGGTTTCTTCTCTTGCAACATAACTTGTAGAAAATTGGAAACAAGGTAGAATAGTCTAGGCAACATAACAAGATCTAGATTAAGAGTTAGTTCATGCCTTTATTATCCTTCCATATACTTCTTATTTTATTTCCCAAAAGATATGGAATTATATCATATAGGATTTATTTACTTAGTTATCAATTCAATTCCTCTAATATAGGTTATAACTTGTTATTCCTTAGTTGTATCCAAAGATACTTTAGTGGTTCAATGATGGTTTGGATTTGAGTAGAGCTGTGAAATGATTATGGACTGATGTATTAATATTAAGTGGATCCAATGGTTCATTGAGGTGTTGAGATTGGATATGCTCCCTTATATAAGGTGAAGGATACATTGAGCATATAAAAGTTATTGAGCTTAATGACTTTGATCATGGTGGTCAATTGGTTAGTCAAGGTGTCATGTTGTTATTTTATATTCTTCATTTGTATTCATGATGAAGACATATAGTTTTGGAAAGATCATAGGTAATGATCAAGGTTTAACAGTAGTTTAAGAAGATTTATTACTTCTTTTAGATACTTCTTTTATGGTTGAGGAGATATGTACATATTCGATAAAATATATTATTAATGATAATTAAGTTACTTCCCTCTTGTGGGAGTTGGGTTAACACTTGTTTGTATCACTTGTGTTCTGTTGAACCTTTGTTATTTACTTGTGAAGGTTCACTTAGTAGTTACTAAATAATTTAGAAAGATGTTGTGTGGATGGTTTATAACTTAAGAGTTATTATTTGAGAGAACATAACACCTCTGTTGATGAGATGGTTCAATTGTGTATAACTTATTGGTAAAAGTATGATCATCAGATATTTGATTTGGATACTCACCCTTCTTTGAGTTCTAGATACCTAGTGAATTATCCCAAGTCACTTTAAGACTTGTGGTTAAAGTTGTTGATAGTTTGTGTTGGTCAAAACCAATTTATGGTTTGTGTAACCAGATGATTTGGTTTGTCAAGATTCTATGTTATAAAGATCACTCCAAATGTACTCCTGACTAGATGAACTCGACCTATTTCATCACATCAAGTGAAACATTGGTCACTTTGATTCGTTTAAACTTTCGCGCCAAAATTTCCCGTACTTTTAGATGCATGCTTTGCAAATGCACATATTAAATTTAGATCCTTATAACCTCCCAAGCACTGGGATGTTACAGCGGCTACGGAACTTTTTCGGGGATTTTGATCAGGTGCCTAGGGTTTTCCATCCGGGGGGCTTAAATAGATGAAAGGGCAAAGGCGGTGGCGCTCCACGGGGCCCACACCCCTAGCTGGCGCGGCCAGGGGGCGTCACCCTATGGTGTGCCCCCCTGCTGCCCCTCTCCGGCTCCTCTTCGGTCTTCTGGATGCTTCCGGGGAAAATAGGACTTCCGGGCTTCGAATTTTCCAATTCCGAGAATATTTCCAGAACAACTTTTCTGAAACTAAAAAATAGGAGAAAACAGGGAACTGGCTCTGTGGCATCTTGTTAATAGGTTAGTCCGGAAAACGTATAAACATGACATAAATAAGGGAGAAAACATGTAGCAATTGTCAAAATATGATCATGGAGCATCGGAAATTAGGGATACGTTTATGACATATCAAGCATCCCCAATCCTAGTTCCTACTCGTCCTCGAGTAGGTAAATGATATAACTGTAATTTCTGAGGTGACATGCTACTAACACAAACTTGATCAATTTAATGTAAAAGCATATGCACGCTGAGATCATAAGACTTTAAACACAAGCATGATAAGTAAAACTTTAATAATAAAGCATAGTAATTAGTTTGCATCACGAAGAGTAACTCAAATAAAGGATCATGAATAATAATGCAAAGAAAGGTAAACGTTTGTTTCAGGTATAGAGAAAGCATGTCAAAGTGATATTTCGATAGTCCTTAAGAGTGGGGCAAACATAAATGCCAGGACACCTTCAAAGTTCAAGAGGAAGACTAGAACAAATAATTTAAGAACAAATAATATCACATCATGAAGTAATTATTGATGCTTATGGGACAAATGCACATAGAACTCATAATGACAAAAATGCTCTCTCAACTGTGCATAAAGTTAGAAGATGGAGACTCAACATAAAAGTAAAACAAAGGCCCTTCGCAGAGGAAAGCAGGGATCACTCATGTGCTAGAGCTTTTATTTTATTAAACAAAGGTATTAAAAGTTTGACATTTGTGGAGGAATGTCTATATTTTGGGAGATGTATGCTAATGCAACGGATGGTAAACAAAAAATACAGTACGTCACAAGTCAACTGGATTCACAAGAGCGGCTCCCATGGTGAAGGACGCAACTGGTGTAGAAGGTCATCCCTTTTTCTATTTTGTTTGCACAATTATGCTTTGACTGATAAATAAGGGGCAAAAATAGTGAAGAGAATTTGTATGCATTAATTTGGGGCTGGGCACCCCGCTGCCAGCTCTTCTATCATTTGGATAAGCCGACGAAGCCACTAGTCCAGGGTGTGAAATCCAATCAACAAGTGAGATAAAGATTCTCTATTTACGTCCTCATGAGCAAAAACAGGAACATAAAGCAGGAGTAATTTTGAAGTTTTTAAAGGTAACAGATGAGCAATTTACTTTGGAATGGCAGTTAATGTGACGCCCCGAGATCGGGCACTATGCAGATTTCGGCATTTCCACCCAAATCCGCATAATAACCGATTTCAGGTTGCCACTTGTGATAACATTACAACAGTTCACGAATATTCCACAACAACAGAAGAGATATTGTCGCACCCGGACTTCTAGAGGATACTCACCATACGAACTGAACAGTAGTTGATTGGATTACGGGTCTTACCGGCACCCGCATCTCTTACGAGTAGGCCAACACTTATGTGTGACAACCAATCTCTACCATTCATCGTCGATGTAAACTATCCCATAGAAATCAGGATACTACCATTGACGTACTTCATACCATACACACATGGTACGTCAACGGCGTTTAACAGAATGATAACACAACATATCTCTAAGACACAAAAGATGGAAATAAGTTGCAAATAGCTCTCACTAGAGCAGAGATAGCAAATACAATCATTCAGAGGACACATGTCCCAACATAACATCATTACATCTCAGCGGAAGCATTCAAAGGGTCTGAGTACAGACAAATCCAAATAGGCTTAAGAAGCCGGGAATGAAAAGAGAACGGAGCCCATCCACGATGTCTCGGATCCTGCCCGGGTCCGCTACCTACTCGTCAGCAGCCTCGTCAAACTCCACGTAGTAGCCGTCACGGGGATCCTCGTAAGTGTAGTCTGCGGAAACCACAGCCCCAAAGGGGTCAGTACATAAACGTACTGGCGAGCAAGACTCACAGTTCACCAAAGTGTAACCCGTCAATACCAAGCACAGATGCCTTGGGTTCAACGGAAGAAAGGGATATAAAGGATGCTGCAACTGGTTGCACTAACCAACTACAGAACATACTACAACTTCCGGCTACCAGAAAGGGGGATAAGATAGCGTATCGTAACCAACTATAGCTAACCACCAAACAAACCCATCCTGGATCTCGCCCCTTATCCAAAGAAGAAATCCGAGGATAACTCACACAGTTGGATTAATGATGGATCAAATTGTTGTGTCAATAAGCCTATTACTAGTCAAGTTATCATTAGTTAGGTGTAAGTTGTTCTGAGTACTTGTTAGCCAGTACTTTCACCAAGTCAACCATAACCGCGGAAAACACGGCTTCTCGAGAAGATTTATCCCTGCAGGGGTGCACCAATTTGGCCGTACACGTAAGAATATCCTGCCAGGATGGAAATGCACTTCCACCAAGCGAGGCACTCTACACAACTCAACTCTTCTTCGCACCAAGCCCAAAGCACCACGTGCTGTGCATGCGCGGCTAATCGAGCCCCACGAAGAAAAGGGGACCCTCATAGCACTGGAAGACCACGCCGCCCTAAATGTCGACTACAAAAGTTCCACCCTGGCCTCGGGTTCGTACCTGCATATGCGTGCATCAAATGGAAAGCCCGAACTAAGTGTGGTGATTTGGACGAGATGCGAATCGAATCAAATTGAGGGGGGCGCCCATACACGCTTCCCACATGCGGATAGTGCGCTCATCATGGATCAGTAGACAAGACCCTTTTCCTAATTAGGGTCGACACTAGCAGGCCTCAAAACCACGCCGGGCCTCCTGCCGGTGCCTTATCAGCAAATTATTATTACCTCAAAATTAACAGGTTGTTGATTATCATCGAGCCCCAGAACATAATCAAATATGATAACAGAAAGTAACTGATAACAGACTCGAGCAAAACAACCCTAAGCATGCTAGTAAGACACGGGCCCAAGCAAAGGGGGTAAAGGACTGGAGGTGAGGCATTATCAGGGTTCAGGGTATCATGTGATAGGTTCGTAACAGAAGCAACGATACATATGGCTAGCAGAAATAGACAACGGAAAGTATCGGTAACCAATGTTGAAAGGAACACAATGGTTCATGTGAGTGATAACTTGCCTGCAAACCCAATAGCCTGGTACTGGGCTAGATCCTCAGAAGGGGTGTCGTAAAGATCGTCGGTCTCAACGTCGTCGTCTATCCGAGAAAAAGCAAACAAACAATACAGGAAGATAAACAATCAATATCATGGCATAGTGCACAATCATGGGATGATGCATGTCAAGTTAATGGATGCATCAAAATAAACTAGTTGACATGGTAACACAAGTTTAATGGACACATATGCAATTTTGAGTTGCATATGAAAAGCCCATGGAATTTTGGTTGGAACAATTATTTTCCAATTAACCCAGAGGTGAAAGTGGATTAGTATGATGCATGGATGAGGAAAACAACAAAATAACAACAATAGAACCAATTGGAAATAAGGTTTACCAATTTAGAAATTTATTTATTAAGTTAGGGAATTTTTTGGTTCCTTAAAGGTGACACACAAGTATTTGTTGTTTTCAGCCATTTAAATTGTTCAAACCAAATAACAAAATTCATATTTGAAAAGAACACAAAATATTAGTTGGACTACATGTTTCAAATATTTGAAAAGGAGTTAGGATGAATTTATTATGACTTAAACAAAATTAAACAAGTTTTAAATGAATTTAAAACAAGTTTGAATATTATTTGAATTTTATTTGTTCCAATAAAAAATTCAAATTCATATTTGAAAAGTTTATACTTTTCTAGTTTGAAAACATATTTTGCACGTTCAAAAATAATTTAATTTGAGCAAGTTATGATTTTATCAAATTTGAATGATTTAAACAAGGTTTAAATTATTTAAGCAATTGAAATTATTCAAAACATGAAACAAAATTTATATTTGAATAGGTGGTTTGAAATAGTATGGAAAACATATTTTATTTGCATTACTTGGATTTAGTATGAATTAGTTATGGATTTTACCAAATTACAAATGAATTATTTGAATTCAAATTTGGAATGCATTTGGAAAATTCAAAACAGAAAACAAATGTTACCAATAGGTAGATAATTTAATTTGGATCAACACACATATTTTACTTTTATTAATTGGAGTTATAATTAAAAAGTTATAAGCAATTTAATTTGGAGGACCAATCTGTAATTTTAAAAGGGCTTAGATTAAAACAGAAAAGGTTGAAATCCTTTTGTTACTCAGCAGTGGCTGGACACAGCCACTGACAGAGGGCCCAGGGCACCACGGTGGCCCGCGTGTGCTTGCGTGGCAGCGCAGCCCACTGACAGAGGGGGCCTGCCTGTCAGTGGTTCGCGCAAAAACTTGTTTTTTATTCCGCGGCGCGAGGGCTCGATCCCGCGACCGTGCGCGAGCGAGGGAGGCAGTGTTACCACTGCGGTACTTGTTCAGTTTTGACAGATACAGGGGCGCGTACAGGTTATGGTTCAGATCCGCGTAACTGAACTTTTGACAGCGCGCGTTTCTGAACCCCGACAGTGGACGACGACGGACGGCGGCGATGTTGGGGAGGCTCTCCGAGATGACTGCGGTGTTCAAACGGAAGAGGGCGAGGAGGTGGACTCGTTCCAGTAGCTAGGTGGGTGAGTGGCGCGTCGAGGTGACGGTGGCCATGGCGGATTCAGGCGGCGCTCTCCGGTGAGGTGGTTGCAGAGAGGGGAAACGGGGCAGCGAGGTGGCGATTGGCGGCGGAGCTCGAGGGGATAGGGGGTCTAGGGTTTAGGGCTACGACGCGGGGACCTAGGGTGGCTTTATAGGGGCTCGGGAGCTCTCCTGGCCGTCGGGATGCCGCGGCGGCGACGTGGCACGGCTGCGATCGCTGACGTACGCGAGGACGACGAGGAAAAGAAAGGCGAACCGGTACCGGGCCGCGCGGGGAAGAGAAAGGGCTGGGCCCGCGCGGGGAGAAGGGAAGAGTGGGCTGGGCGCAGCCCACTGCCCCCTGGCGCCAGTTTTTAATTTTTAAAATTTTTCTCCTCCTGTTTTTTTTTGCAGAAATAAAAATGGAAGGAAAAGGTAGTTTTTAGGGCTAGGAAAAATTGGAAAAAATTATGGTTAGGTTAGTTTTTACCACAGAAACTGAATGATAACTTTGTTTTCCAAAAAGTTCAAATTTTAAATACTGTTTGTGATTTAATTCAAATTGGATGGATTTTATTATTAAGTAAATATTATCGAAAACAAACCTTTTAATAGGGTGAACCCTATTGTTTAATTAGAACAATTGAGTTGATTTGTTTTGATAATATTCATAAATTCAAATTAGGTGCTGTTTGATGATTTGATTTGAATTTTGAATGTGATTTGGAAATAATTGATTGATTAAAACCATCATTTTAATAGTTGAGCATTATGGAATAAAATGAAAACAAATTGGTTGTTTTTATTTGAAATCTTTATTTAAAAGGTTGTAACAGAGCAAGTATGAAATAAAGGTTTGAATCATGTTTGAATTTGAATTGTGAAAACAGAGTAAAACAGAAGCAAACAAATGGAAAACAAAGTAAAACAAATGCAAACAACTTAATGAATATGATGACATGATGCAAAACTTTAATTAAACAAGAAACAAACATGCTAGGGGTGGTTTTTCATACTTGGGATGTTACAAAACGCCCCCCCTTGAAGGAATCGCGCCCCGAGATTCCTACTGAGAAAGGAAAGGTCCTCTTCGGTCTCCCACGTTGCCTCTTTATCGGAATGATGCGACCACTGCACTTTCAAGAACTTGGTGCTCTTGTTGCGAGTCTTACGCTCGGTCTCATCGAGAATACGAACAGGGTGCTCCTCATAAGATAGATCGTCTTGCAGTTCAATGGAATCATGATCAACTGCACGATCTGGATCTTTGAAACACCTCTTGAGCTGTGACACGTGGAACACATCGTGCACCTTGGATAGTTTTTCTGGAAGTTCAAGACGATAGGCATTTTCCGCACGCCTTGAGAGAATGTTGAACGGACCAATGTATCTTGGTGCAAGCTTTCCTTTCACACCGAAACGATGAGTGCCTCTGAGGGGAGTTACACGGAGATATGCCTTGTCACCAGGTGCATAGATCATATCCCTGTGCTTGCTGTCATAGTAGCTTTTCTGACGAGACTGAGCAATCTTGAGATTGTCACGAATGATACGAACTTTCTCCTCGGCTTCCTTAACAATGTCAGGGCCTAAGAGTGAACGTTCACCAGCTCCAGACCAATTGATTGGACTCCTGCATCTGCGGCCATAGAGTGCTTCAAATGGTGCCATGCCTAGGCTTGCCTGGTAGCTGTTGTTGTAGGAGAATTCAGCATATGGAAGGCAATCCTCCCATTTCATGCCAAAGGAGATACCACATGCTCTGAGCATATCCTCGAGAATCTGATTGACTCTTTCGACTTGCCCTTGAGACTGAGGGTGATAAGCTGTGCTGAACAGAAGTTTGGTGCCCAAAGCTTCTTGAAAGCTTTTCCAGAAATGAGAAGTGAATATGCTTCCACGGTCTGAGCTTATTTCCAATGGAACACCATGAAGAGGAACAATCTTTGCTGTGTATAGCTCTGCTAACTGGCTAGCTGAGATTGTTTCTTTGACAGCAAAGAAGTGAGCTACCTTAGTGAGACGATCAATAACAACGAAGATTGCATCGTTGCCCTTCTTGGACTTTGGAAAACCAGTGACGAAGTCCATTTCAATCATGTCCCACTTCCACTCAGGAATTTTCAGAGGTTGGAGTAGACCGGCTGTTTTCTGATGGACTGCCTTAACACGTTGACAAACGTCGCATTCAGAAACGTATTGAGCAATTTCACGTTTCATGCCAGGCCACCAATACAGTGTCTTAAGATCCTGGTACATCTTTGTACTTCCAGGGTGGATGGAGAGAGGAGTTTCATGAGCCTCCTTGAGAATGATATCTTTGAGACTTTGAACTTGAGGAACTGCAATGCGTCCTTCGAAGAACACAGTTCCCTTGTCATCAATTGAGACGGACTTGAATTTCTCCTTGCCTTCTTTGATGTGTTCTACCATCTTCTTGATTTCAGCATCACGAAGTTGTTCAGAACGAATCTTGTCCTTGAGAGTTGGACTGGCTGTCAAGCTAGCAAGATAGCCTTGAGGAACAAGACCAAGGTTCAGCTTCTGGAATTCTTCATGAAGTGGAGGTTGGCTTTCCATGATCATGAGGTTATTGCAATATGACTTGCGACTGAGAGCATCGGCCATAACATTAGCTTTGCCTGGAGTGTAAGAAATGGTGAGATCAAAGTCTTTAATCTTTTCAATCCATCTCCTTTGCCTGAGGTTTAGATCTGGTTGAGTGAAGATGTATTTCAGACTCTTGTGATCGGAAAAGATTTCAGTGCGATTACCCAACAAGTATTGCCTCCATTTCTTGAGGGCAAACACAACTGCTGCAAGTTCTAGGTCATGTGTGGGATAGTTTTGCTCATGTGCATTCAACTGACGTGAAGCATAAGCCACAACTTGACGTTCTTGCATAAGAACTGCACCTAGACCTTGGAGAGATGCATCGCAGAATATCTGGAAAGGTTTGGTAGTATCTGGGCCAACCAGAACTGGAGTAGAAGTGAGTTTAGTCTTCAGGAGATTGAAACTTTCATCACACTGTGGAGACCAAACGAACTTCTTGTCCTTTTTTGTGAGATCAGTGAGAGGTTTGGCAATCTTTGAGAAGTTTTGGACGAAACGACGGCAATAGCTAGCTAAGCCAAGAAAACTTCTGACTTGTTTTACCGTCTTAGGAGGTTTCCAATCAACAATTGCTTTAACCTTTTCTGGATCAATGGCTATGCCCTTGGCAGAGATGACATGACCAAGGTAAGCAACTTCTGGAATCCAGAACTCACATTTGGTGAACTTGGCATATAGACGATGCTCGCGAAGTTTCATGAGAGTGAGACGAAGATGTTCTCCATGCTCTTCCTCAGATTTTGAGTAGACCAGAATGTCATCGAGATATACCACAACGAACTTGTCGAGGTATTCATGGAAGACAGAATTCATGAGTCTAGAGAATGTCGCCGGTGCATTGGTGAGACCAAAGGACATGACGGTGTATTCATATAGACCGTAACGAGTGGTGAAAGCTGTTTTTGGAATATCTTCCTTTCTGATCTTTATTTGATGGTAACCCATCCTCAAGTCCAACTTTGAGAATATTGAGGCTCCAGCAAGTTGATCAAAAAGATCATCGATACGAGGAATTGGATACTTGTTTTTGATGGTTTTCTCGTTGAGAGGACGATAGTCAACCACGAGTCTCTCTGTTTGATCCTTCTTGGCAACGAACAGAGTTGGGCAACCCCAAGCGGAAGAACTAGGTTGAATGTAACCTTTCTCCATGTACATATCGATTTGCTCCTTCAACAATTTCAGTTCAGGAGGAGCTATCTTGTATGGATGCTTAGAGATTGGAGCAGTACCTGGCTCAAGCTCGATCACGAACTCAACTGCTCTGTCCGGAGGCGTCCCTGGCAACTCTTCTGGAAAGACGTCAGGGAATTCACAAACCATCGGAACATTTTCAAGTAGAGGTAGAGGTTTAGCATCGAGGGTGTAAAGCTGAACAGAACTTGATTCATTTGGAGAATAGACTATCTGGCCAGAAGGGTGGAACAGAGTTATTGACTTCTGAGCACAGTCAATCGTAGCTTATTGGCCTTCAACCAATCCATACCAAGAATGACATCAATGTCAGAATTGCCAAGCAGTATGAGAGAAGCAAGGAATATGTGACCTCCAATTAGAATCTGATTTTCACGACTGATCTTGGAAGTTTGCATAGTTGCTCCAGGGGAGTTTACTACTAGCGGGGAACCCAAACCAACAAAAGGTAGTTTAACTGCTGTCGCAAAGATCTTTGACACGAAAGAATGCGATGCTCCGGTATCAAACAACACTTTAGCTGGGTTAGAGTTTACGGGGAATGTACCGAGAACGACGTCAGCAGCTTCCTCAGCTTTGTCGACCTTGACATGATTCACCCTTGCGGTCCTCCCGACAGGCCTGTTGTTGGAGTTGAAGGCTTTAGCCGGGGGAGCACGCACCATTGCCTGGTTGGTGTTGGGGCGAGGAGGTGGTGGAGGTAGCTGCCTCTGAGTGCACTTGTCAGCATAGTGCCCTGTCTGCTTGCATTTGTAGCAAGTGACGACACGAGGTGCATCTGGCCTTGGCTGCCCCACTGAGAACCTCTGAGACTGCATCTGAGCTGGGTTGGGTGGGCGGGAAGCGAAGCCTGGAGAAGCTTGGGCATATGGAGCCCTAGTGACAGCACCATTTGGCACCCAGATGCGGCGCTTCTGTGGAGGGGTGGTCATGTTGGAGGAGGAACCACCCTCACGCGAGTGCTTGCGAGACTCCTCGAACGCCTTGCGCCCATTTTCCTCATTGAGCGCGGTGTTCACGAGCTCCTCGAAGTCTTTGCACTTGATGTTGGTGAGGGCGTACTTGAGTTCCGGGTTAAAACCTCGGCGGAACCTTGCCATCTTCTTAGCCTCAGTGGACACCTCATCACCAGCGTAACGAGCGAGGCGATTGAACTCATTCTGATAGCCAATGACGTCCAGCTTGCCCTGCTTGAGAGAGCAAAACTCCTCACGCATCCTTTCCATGAGACCATCTGGGATGTGGTGCTTCAGGAAGGCATCCTTGAAACAACCCCAGGTGATTGGGTATCCAGCTCTCATGGTCTGGTAGTTCTCCCACCAGGTAGCTGCCTGACCCTTCAGTAGGTAGGTGGCATACTTGACTTTGTCCTCCTCAGCAACATGAGCAATGTCCAGAGCCATGGCCATCTCCCTGATCCAGTCATCAGCATCCAGAGGCTCGCGTGTTGCCACGAAAGCTCTGGGACCCAGACTCAGAAACTCCTTGATGCTGACTCGTGGAGCATTCTGATTGTTGTGCTGGTTAGCCTGGATCTGGGCCATCTGCGTCACGACCTGAGTCATCTGAGTCAACAGCTCCGTGATTGGCGGTGGCTCAGGCGGGTTGTTCCTTGTTGGCGGCATCCTGAATGGAAATGCATTTTAGCACAACAACAGAAACAGATAGACTTGGAAACTGAAAGAGAGATTATTCCGACGCATGAATAGATAACCAACAGGTACATCATCACATGTTCAAATACATCAGAATATCCAACACACCAATACATGGTTCGAACGCCAAAGGATAACTAAACATAGCTAAGAATGGATACATCGGTACTCTCATGCTCATCACGCAGGACGGCGGTGAGTAGTACGACGAGGGGTACGGTGAGGAGCACGCCCACGAAAGTAGGTAGATCGACGATCCACATAGATCTGACGTGGCCTGAGAGCGACTCTAGGTGTGGTGAAGTACATAGCGTCGACTCCCTATGCTCCAAAGCGTGGAATCCCAGTGTAACCAGCACCGAGGTTGAGGAGTGGACCTCTGATCGGCTCGTAACCTCCAGCATCTGGCAGACGACGACCAACTGGCTGATCGAAACGTGCAAAGCGCTCATCTCCAACAAAGTCTGTGGTGCACGTCGCCAGACGAGTCAAAGCAAGGTAGAGCTGCTCTCTGACTGAGGCCAACTCCTGAGAAAGTGTGGTGGCAACTGCGTCACTGTGCCTCACAAACTGAGCGGTGGTGTGCAGCCTGGTGTTATCATGCTCGTAGACATCCAGGTTGTCGTAGAGAGTGAAGTGAGCTCCCTCCGAAGTGATGTAACCACGGGGAATGTGGCGATAGATAGAATCGTCAAATCCCCAGTAGTCAGCACGAAGGACGGTGAGACTCACATAAGCTGTCTGCTGCACGGCCATATCCACTGTGGAACCTACTGCCTCGTAGCGGTGGACAACGCTCATGCCATCATCTGACAGAATGTAGACGATAGCCTGGTAGTAGGTCTGGTCAAACTCTCGCTGCTGCTCGTAGACCTGGTACTCTGGTGCCCAACGGAACCCCAGATAAGTGACCATGTCTCTCAGCATCTCCGGATATCCGGCAGTGCTCTCGCAACGAGTCATCCGAACCACCTGCGGGAAGAACCTGAGATCCATCTGTAGATGATCGGGGAAGTTTTGATTAGACGCCGGTAGAGAACTGAAGTGGAAAGCAACAACAAGGTTTCAACGGATGAAAAGGATGTTGAGAAGAACAGGATATCGAAGCAACAACGGGAAACACGAGACCAAAAACTCCTGAGGTACTACGGAAAACCCATCCGGGATTCTAAAGGATCAATATCTACTGCTTAAGGAATAGGGATTTGCTTCCGGGGCTTACACACCTCCGTTCTCAATCATGAGTAGGCAACATGATAAATCATGTCACAACCACCTCCATTCCTATGGTCTAGTAGATATAACTATCCTAGAGAAACCAGGATTCGTGAAATCCTAACTTGAAAGTTTAGGTGAGAAAAGAAAACAACGTTGCACTTCCTTACCAGAAAAGGGAGGGTGGATGGGGAAAGAAATAAAATGGAAGAATTCCTACTCTCACGTTTCATTTTCCCTATATAGCTACAAAATAGTTTCTAGACTCAACTGCGACCAGTAAAAGGGATCCTACAGGCAGACAGGCTCTGATACCATTTGTCGCACCCGGACTTCTAGAGGATACTCACCATACGAACTGAACAGTAGTTGATTGGATTACGGGTCTTACCGGCACCCGCATCTCTTACGAGTAGGCCAACACTTATGTGTGACAACCAATCTCTACCATTCATCGTCGATGTAAACTATCCCATAGAAATCAGGATACTACCATTGACGTACTTCATACCATACACACATGGTACGTCAACGGCGTTTAACAGAATGATAACACAACATATCTCTAAGACACAAAAGATGGAAATAAGTTGCAAATAGCTCTCACTAGAGCAGAGATAGCAAATACAATCATTCAGAGGACACATGTCCCAACATAACATCATTACATCTCAGCGGAAGCATTCAAAGGGTCTGAGTACAGACAAATCCAAATAGGCTTAAGAAGCCGGGAATGAAAAGAAAACGGAGCCCATCCACGATGTCTCGGATCCTGCCCGGGTCCGCTACCTACTCGTCAGCAGCCTCGTCAAACTCCACGTAGTAGCCGTCACGGGGATCCTCGTAAGCGTAGTCTGCGGAAACCACAACCCCAAAGGGGTCAGTACATAAACGTACTGGCGAGCAAGACTCACAGTTCACCAAAGTGTAACCCGTCAACACCAAGCACAGATGCCTTGGATTCAACGGAAGAAAGGGATATAAAGGATGCTGCAACTGGCTGCACTAACCAACTACAGAACATACTACAACTTCCGGCTACCAGAAAGGGGGATAAGATAGCGTATCGTAACCAACTATAGCTAACCACCAAACAAACCCATCCTGGATCTCGCCCCTTATCCAAAGAAGCAATCCGAGGATAACTCACACAGTTGGATTAATGATGGATCAAATTGTTGTGTCAATAAGCCTATTACTAGTCAAGTTATCATTAGTTAGGTGTAAGTTGTTCTGAGTACTTGTTAGCCAGTACTTTCACCAAGTCAACCATAACCGCGGAAAACACGGCTTCTCGAGAAGATTTATCCCTGCAGGGGTGCACCAATTTGGCCGTACACGTAAGAATATCCCGCCAGGATGGAAATGCACTTCCACCAAGCGAGGCACTCTACACAACTCAACTCTTCTTCGCACCAAGCCCAAAGCACCACGTGCTGTGCGTGCGCGGCTAATCAAGCCCCACGAAGAAAAGGGGACCCTCATAGCACTGGAAGACCACGCCGCCCTAAATGCCGACTACAAAAGTTCCACCCTGGCCTCGGGTTCGTATCTGCATATGCGTGCATCAAATGGAAAGCCCGAACTAAGTGTGGTGATTTGGACGAGATGCGAATCGAATCAAATTGAGGGGGGCGCCCATACACGCTTCCCACATGCGGATAGTGCGCTCATCATGGATCAGTAGACAAGACCCTTTTCCTAATTAGGGTCGACACTAGCAGGCCTCAAAACCACGCCGGGCCTCCTGCCGGTGCCTTATCAGCAAATTATTATTACCTCAAAATTAACAGGTTGTTGATTATCATCGAGCCCCAGAACATATCAAATATGATAACAGAAAGTAACTGATAACAGACTCGAGCAAAACAACCCTAAGCATGCTAGTAAGACACGGGCCCAAGCAAAGGGGGGTAAAGGACTGGAGGTGAGGCATTATCAGGGTTCAGGGTATCATGTGATAGGTTCGTAACAGAAGCAACGATACATATGGCTAGCAGAAATAGACAACGGAAAGTATCGGTAACCAATGTTGAAAGGAACACAATGGTTCATGTGAGTGATAACTTGCCTGCAAACTCAGTAGCCTGGTACTGGGCTAGATCCTCAGAAGGGGTGTCGTAAAGATCGTCGGTCTCAACGTCGTCGTCTATCCGAGAAAAAGCAAACAAACAATACAGGAAGATAAACAATCAATATCATGGCATAATGCACAATCATGGGATGATGCATGTCAAGTTAATGGATGCATCAAAATAAACTAGTTGACATGGTAACACAAGTTTAATGGACACATATGCAATTTTGAGTTGCATATGAAAAGCCCATGGATTTTTGGTTGGAACAATTGTTTTCCAATTAACCAACAGGTGAAAGTGGATTAGTATGATGCATGGATGAGGAAAACAACAAAATAACAACAATAGAACCAATTGGAAATAACGTTTACCAATTTAGAAATTTATTTATTAAGTTAGGGAATTTTTTGGTTCCTTAAAGGTGACACACAAGTATTTGTTGTTTTCAGCCATTTAAATTGTTCAAAACAAATAACAAAATTCATATTTGAAAAGAACACAAAATATTAGTTGGATTACATGTTTCAAATATTGAAAAAGGAGTTAGGATGAATTTATTATGACTTAAACACAATTAAACAAGTTTTAAATGAATTTAAAACAAGTTTGAATATTATTTGAATTTTATTTGTTCCAATCAAAAATTAAAATTCATATTTGAAAAGTTTATACTTTTCTAGTTTGAAAACATATTTTGCATGTTCAAAAATAATTTAATTTGAGCAAGTTATGATTTTATCAAATTTAAATGATTTAAACAAGGTTTAAATTATTTAAGCAATTTAAATTATTCAAAACATGAAACAAAATTTATATTTGAATAGGTGGTTTGAAATAGTACGGAAAACATATTTTATTTGCATTACTTGGATTTAGTATGAATTAGTTATGGATTTTACCAAATTACAAATGAATTATTTGAATTCAAATTTGGAATGCATTTGGAAAATTCAAAACAGAAAACAAATGTTACCAATAGGTAGATAATTTAATTTGGATCAACACACATATTTTACTTTTATTAATTGGAGTTATAATTTAAAAGTTATAAGCAATTTAATTTGGAGGACCAATCTGTAATTTTAAAAGGGCTTAGATTAAAACAGAAATGGTTGAAATCCTTTTGTTACTCAGCAGTGGCTGGACACAGCCACTGACAGAGGGCCCAGGGCACCACGGTGGCCCGCGTGTGCTTGCGTGGCAGCGCAGCCCACTGACAGAGGGGGCCTGCCTGTCAGTGGCTCGCGCAAAAACTTGGTTTTTATTCCGCGGCGCGAGGGCTCGATACCGCGACCGTGCGCAAGCGAGGGAGGCAGTGTTACCACTGCGGTACTTGTTCAGTTTTGACAGATACAGGGGCGCGTACAGGTTATGGTTCAGATCCGCGTAACTGAACTTTTGACAGCGCGCGTTTCTGAACCCCGACAGTGGACGACGACGGACGGCGGCGACGTTGGGGAGGCTCTCCGAGATGACTGCGGTGTTCAAACGGAAGAGGGCGAGGAGGTGGACTCGTTCCAGTAGCTAGGTGGGTGAGTGGCGCGTCGAGGTGACGGTGGCCATGGCGGATTCAGGCGGCACTCTCCGGTGAGGTGGTTGCAGAGAGGGGAAACGGGGCAGCGAGGTGGCGATTGGCGGCGGAGCTCGAGGGGATAGGGGGTCTAGGGTTTAGGGCTACGGCGCGGGGACCTAGGGTGGCTTTATAGGGGCTCGGGAGCTCTCCTGGCCGTCGGGGTGCCGCGGCGGCGACGTGGCACGGCTGCGATCGCTGCCGTACGCGAGGACGACGAGGAAAAGAAAGGCGAACTGGTACCGGGCCGCGCGGGGAAGAGAAAGGGCTGGGCCCGCGCGGGGAGAAGGGAAGAGTGGGCTGGGCGCAGCCCACTGCCCCCTGGCGCCAGTTTTTAATTTTTAAAATTTTTCTCCTCCTGTTTTTTTTTGCAGAAATAAAAATGGAAGGAAAAGGTAGTTTTTAGGGCTAGGAAAAATTGGAAAAAATTATGGTTAGGTTAGTTTTTACCACAGCAACTGAATGATAACTTTGTTTTCCAAAAAGTTCAAATTTTAAATACTGTTTGTGATTTAATTCAAATTGGATGGATTTTATTATTAAGTAAATATTATTGAAAACAAACCTTTTAATAGGGTGAACCCTATTATTTAATTAGAACAATTGAGTTGATTTGTTTTGATAATATTCATAAATTCAAATTAGGTGCTGTTTGATGATTTGATTTGAATTTTGAATGTGATTTGGAAATAATTGATTGATTAAAACCATCATTTTAATAGTTGAGCATTATGGAATAAAATGAAAACAAATTGGTTGTTTTTATTTGAAATCTTTATTTAAAAGGTTGTAACAGAGCAAGTATGAAATAAAGGTTTGAATCATGTTTGAATTTGAATTGTGAAAACAGAGTAAAACAGAAGCAAACAAATGGAAAACAAAGTAAAACAAATGCAAACAACTTAATGAATATGATGACATGATGCAAAACTTTAATTAAACAAGAAACAAACATGCTAGGGGTGGTTTTTCATACTTGGGATGTTACAGATATATACAAGACGACTCAAACGAGTCAAGAATACAACTGATACAATACAAAGATCCCAAATAACAGCGGAAGAAACAACATAGTGTCCGACTACGGACAAGATACAAATTGGACTAAGAGTCCTGAAGATAACCGATGGCGTCCAATCCCTGCCCAGGCCAAGCCGGAGGGATTCCCAAGCTAACGTCGTCAGACTTCAAACCTGTTGACTGCAATGTGGAATATGCAGCCACGAAATGGATTCGTGGGTCAGTACTATTAAGTACTGGCAAGTGGATAAACCATACTCACAAGATACCAGCGTAACCAATCATCACAAGATTCAAATACTTTGGGTACAACGGAAAGAAAGGGGGTAGTGCAAAGAAGCGGCAGCGGGCAGCACCAACAACTAGAGAGACACGCTACAGCTTCCGGCTATTAGAGAGGGATAAGAGAGCGTATCAGAACCAACTACAACTACTCACCAAACAATACCCATCCAGTGTTACCCCCTACTAAGGAAGCAACCCAAGGAAACTCACGCTGTTGATTAGGGTGACATTCATTTTTTTATGGTGAAGGTAATACTATATTACTAGTCAAGTTATTATCATTAGGTGTAAGTTGTCTGAGTACTTGTTAGCCAGCACTTTCACCAAGTCGCCACATAACCGCGGACAACACGGCTTCTCGTGAAGATTCATCCCTGCAGGGTGCGCTACAGTACCCGTACACACTCAAGCCACCAACTAAAACTCAGGTTGGCTCGACACGACCCAAACCGTCTCTACAACCTGTCCTAGGAGCCACGGAGCTATAAGGTCCCGGCCAGTCCGACCTAACCTAAGCGCAAGGGTGAAAACCACACCCCCCGGCACCACAGGCCTCACCCTATATGCATCATCATCATCATCAACAGTAACCATGGGGGGCCCACCCATTCATGCATATGAGCAAATGGAACACCCGAACTAAGTGTGGCTCTTCGGACAAGCTGCAAATCAGGTCTAAGTTGAGGGGGTCCCATACTACCTCCCGGATGCGGTTAGCGCGCTCATCATGGATCAATGGACAAGACTCTTTTTCTAGTTTCGACACTAGCAGGCTCCAAAACCACGCCGGGCCTCCTGCCGGTGCCTTATCATCAAATTATTATTACCCCAAACATTAACATGTTGTTGATTAAATTGAAACCCAACTATCAACCAAACAGGTGATACGACAAAGGACAACAAGACTCGAGCACAAACAAATCTAAGCATTCAACTACGACACGAGGGCCAACAAGGTAAACCAACAACAGTTAATAGGAAGTGGAAGGAATGCTATATCATGGCTGCAAGGTAAACATATGATAGGATCGAGACACAAGCATCGAAAATACTAGGCTAGCATAAAGACAACGGAAAGAATCGGTAACAAGTGAGGAAAGGCAACATAGGTAGCAAGTGAGTATACTTGCCTGAGATCCAGCAAGTAGAGGTGCATCCGCAGAACTTGTCGTTGCTCACATCATCTCAACGTCCTATCCGCGAAGAAGCAACGAACTAGAACAAACACCAGATGCAACAATTACTACTACGGCAAAAGATCCAGCATGATCCTATTTTATATGCATGACAAGTTAAAGGGTGCATCAAAATAAATACAAGACATGATGAAACATTTTAAATGGGCCCAAATGCAAAGATAAGGTTGCATTTGGAAAATCCGAGGTGCATGCATAGTTATTTAAGTGAATTACAAGCAAACATTAGGTTGAAGTGATTAAATGGCATGGTGGATGATGAAAACAGAATGTATACAACATTAGCTTCAATGTGATATCTCATTTGCCAAATTTGGAATTTTAAATATTTAATTATGAATTTTTGCAATTTAAAAGGTTTAATTAAAGCATTGAATTATTGCACCACTTTTAATTAGGAAAACAGTAAACAAATTGTATATTTGAAAAGTACAGAGAATTTTGATTGGAAAACATATTTTACTTTTCAAATTTGGAGTTAAAATGAATTAGTTATGAATTAAACAAGTTTAACTGATTTAAATTCAAGTATAGAAAATGTTTGAATTTTATTTGCTCAAAACATTAAATAAAATTCATATTTGCAAAGATTATATTTTTCTAGTTGGAATGCATATTTTGTTTGTGCAAAACAGAGTTGAAATGGCAAAGATATGATTTATAGAAGATACACACATTTTCTGGAATTTTGGAAAACAGAAAAAGGGCCTGGAACTATTCCCACCGAAGGAAAACTAGCTGCACTGAATGACATGCGGGCCAGGGGAAGCTGAGTGGGCTGCAGCTATTGGGACGCTGACAGATGGAGCCCGATGGCCAGCGTGGAGAAAAGGAAATAAAATGGGTTTTAATCCGCGCGGGGGGAGATCGAACCCGGGACCTCCTGGGTGCGGACGATGGGCCTTGGCCACTGGGCTGTGTGCACTCTTGTGTGTGTATTCAGATCTGAACGAAGATAGAATATAACAGCCGGATGTTTCCTGACGAAACTGAAGAACAGACGCAGCCACGCGATGATGACAGACGGACGACGGCCAGCAGCGATCTGGAGCGGAGGGGATGGTGCCGCTCGATGGCGATCACCCAGAGCAAGTGGGGAGAGACAGAAGGTGTCCAGGATGACGTGGAGCTCACCGAGGGATGTTGGGGCGACGCGGACGTTGCGAAGACGAGGGAGACGTTCGCTGCACTTCTCTGGGCGGACGCAGACGACGATCTCGACGTGGATGGCGCGGCGCTGCTGGTCCTTCCCAGGTACTGCTCCTAGTTGGTGAGGATGGAGGAAGGCGGCGCGGTTCGATTCCCATCCTCGGTTGCCCTTCTCGTCGACCATGGCCTTGGCGCCATGACCTACCATCTCCGGCCATGGTGGTACGGTGGTGGAGAAAACAGAGGAAGAAAAGGAGAGGAAAAGGGTGGCGGCGGTTGGAGAGGAAGAAGAGGGGGAGGCTAGGGTTTCTGCTGGAAGGAGAGGGGCGGATTGAGGTAGATAAAGGAGGGGGAGAGGGGACCATGGCGTGGGGGTTTGGTGGTGGAAAGCGACAGGCACGCCTCCTGCGTGCTCGTCCGTACGGAGAAGAAAGGAGGGGGCTAGGTGGGCTGGGTTAGCTTTGGGCCAGGTGGGCTGCACCTCCCACAAAACAATTTTTTTTTGTTCTTCTTTTAGTTGTTACTTTTATTTGCATGTTTTAGTTGTTGCCAATTATATTTTGAAAATATCAAAGGTAGAACAAAAGTAGTTTTTAATATAAAACATGACAACATAATTTGTTAATAAAATATTTGACTATTTATAAAGTCACCTAAACATTTTGAAAAATAGTTTCACAAGCCATTCTAAAATTTTAAATTTGGGATAGGTTGATAGAAAACATTTTTGAGAGTTCAAAAAAAATGCAATGCAAGGATGCCATGATGATGCAAAAAAGAAAACAAGCAAAAATAATTGGGGAAAATCCCCGGGCGTTACAGTTAAATACCACATGTAGGTAGGTATGGTGGACACAATGGGAAAAACTTTGGTTTAAGGGAGCTTGGATGCACGAGTAGAGCTCATACTCAGTACAGGTGGAGGCTAGCAAAAGACTGGGAGCGACAAATCAAGAGATCATAAGAGCCATAATCATGCATAGCGACATAAGCATCATTAATTCAAACATAAGCAGTATCACAAGTTCAAAAACTAGTGTTCATGGAGGCTATTCGTGACTGGTTTGTAGTCATAATCATGGTGTGGGCATGCGCCAAGTCAACCAAATAAAACATTCGAAAGAGAATACCATATATTGATGCTTTATTATGACAAGAACAACTCAAGAATCTTTCAATACATATTAAACACTCTCAGCTATTTGAGGCTAATCATGCTACTAAATAACCACAAGGCTTTAAAACTAAAATAACATATAGCATGGCATGAAAAAGTCCTAGCCACAGTCTATACAAGCTTCTACTAGTACTGTTATAAATTCTACTTCAAGGAGCAGTTTTCGTTTCTCCCAACAAGAACCATACAAAACATACTTTAACAAAAATAATATTTATTATACAGCAAGAAAACATGAGAGTAATCAAATAATACTACTAAAACTAACAGCTCTAATAAGATATGCATGCAAAATAGGAGGTGAATAAAGGCAGCAGCCAAACAGAGACTAAGAATACAACGTATTCTCAAGAAAAAGCGGAGCGTGTCACTCTCCACTAGAAGAATGCTGGGGTCCAACCAAGATTATTATGAAAGTAAAAACAAACTTAAAGCAAAATAAAAAGCAAACTGAAAACAAAAATAAAAGACGCTCCAAGTAAAGCACATAAGATGCGACCGAATAAAAATATAGTTTCACTAGAAGTGACCTGATAATTTGTTGATGAAGAAGGGGATGCCCAAGGCATCCCCAAGATTAGATGCTTGAGTCTTTTTGGAATTTGCTTGGATGTACCACCGGGGAATACCCAAGCTTAGGATTTTCACTCTTCTTGATCGGGTCATATCATCCTCTTCTCTTGACCCTTGAAAACTTCCTTCACATCAAAATTCTCACAATCTTCATTAGCAACGTTAGTGCAATGGAAATAAGAAATTCACATGGTTCAGTTTCAAAACAATTCTAACACTTAAAAACACATTAGCTACTGTTACAGCTTCTTTCAAAACTCTTTTTATCAAAAGAACACCAAAAGAAAGAGATTAAGATGCAAATGCGATAAATGCAGAAATATGTCAAAAACAGAACAATAGGTAAAGATTGATTTATTAAAAAATCTTTTGTTGATCAAATAAAAAAGTGCACTTCTATAAAAAGTTGCGTATATAACTCAGGATTAAGCACAAAAAAGCTCAGGTCAATTTGAATTTTCGGTGAGATTTAACGGAATTTACAATGCACAACAGAAATCTGTTTCCTGCGCAGAAATCCGAAATATAGACTCAACTTTCCACTAGTGGCTTTACTTGGCTCAACAAACACTCAAAAAAAAGATACAGAGGGGTTGCTAAGGAAAAAGAAAACACCCAGGTGCAAGCACAAAAAAAAAAGGAAAACTGACAGAAAACAGAGAAATAAAACAGGCTGTCTCCCGGTAGCGCTTTTCTTTAAAGCGTTTTAGCTAGGCATAGAAAAATCAACTCAAGTATTTTCAAGTGAAGCATTCAAATCAAGATTTGGCAATTCTTTAATAATTCATTGCATTTTATCTAAGTAGGTTTCAGAGGCTCCTCTCTTAGTACTTCTAGGCTTACTATTTTCATCAAATAAGTTCTCAGGAACAATCCAATCAAAATTCTTTTTTTGTGCTTAGTGTAAAGCTACTAATTTAAAGGGGATTGGTATTTTATCCTCTTTTTCATTATTAGATTCAGTTTTTTCTAGAGCACCAACAATGTCTACACATGAGCCAAGCAAATTAAAACGATAAAAAACTTTTCTAGCTTCTATAGCAACATCCCTAAATTCTTTAAGCATGGTTTCTAGGATGAAGTTTCTTTTCTCAACATCTTCAATGTTATTGAAGTTGAGGAACATATGTTGCATTATGGTATGGAGGTTAACAAACCTAGCTTCTAGAATGTGGATTAAAGAAGTTGCAGCAATCTCGTAATTGGGAGCAAGTTCTACTATGAATTTTCCTCAAAGTTATCATGCTTACTAACCTGATCAAAGAATTTTTTAACAGTGTCCTTTCCAAGTATAGAACCACTTCCTATCGGAAAATCTTTCAAGGTAAACTTGGGGAGCAACATGATTAGAAATAACAAAGTAGAGACAAAAATAACAACTATGAAGTAAACTAATTTTTTTTTGTGTTTTCAATATAGAGAAATAAACTTTTTTTTTGTGTTTTTGATATAGAGAAATAAAAACAAGACAAAAATAAAAACAAGACAATAAAAAAAAAAGAGATTGGGAGTGAGAGAATCCCCTTGCCAGAAGACTACCTTCTCCCCGGCAACGACGCCAAAAAGTCCTTGATGGTGCAGATCTTGCCCTCGTTGGGATACCCCAAGAGGAGGGTGTGAAGAGCACAGTGGTAGGAAGTTTTCCCCTTAGTTAAGAACCAGGGTTATCAATCCAGTAGGAGAAATAGAATCTTAGGAAGGTTGATGCCACTTATGGTGGTGCTGGCGCTTCACCGGTGTCAGCAACAACGTGGAACCTGCACACAAAACAATCAAAATACTTTGCCCCAACGGTACAGTGAGGTTGTCAATCTCACAGGTCTTGCTGAAAACCTAGATTAGACGTATAATGTGAAAAACAGTGTATGCTTGCAGAAAGTAAAGAGAGTAAGAAATTGTTGTGGGTTGTTTAACAGTTTGGAAAAATGGACCGGGGTTCGTAGTTTCACTAGTGGTGTCTCTCCATAAAATATAGCATGCTGGGTGAACAAATTACAGCTGGGTAATTGACAAATAAAGGTTGCACCGTAGTGCACAATATGACATGAAGATTACTATGTTATTTAGTACGGGCATTACAACAAGATACATATAACGACATCCATCTGCATCTATGACTAATAATCCACCCCCCTCAGGTATTAAGTTGCAAGCAACAGATAATTGCATTAAACACAATGTGTAATGTAAGTAATGATTATGCACGCGGGCACTTTCACCGTTGTTTTCTCCCTAATGGCAACAACACATCCTACCCCTTCATGTTTCTGTCACTCGAGCAAGGCAACAAGGAGGCATGAACCCACTATCGAGCATAAATACTCCCTCTTGGAGTCACTAATAATTACTTGGATAGAATAACCACTAGCAATGGAGAGCATGCAAGATCACAAATAACACATGCAAATAAAGACTATAATCAACTTTGCATAAGGTCACTATTCACTGGATACGAGCAAACACAGCGCAGAGAATTACATAAGATCAATCTCGATCATGATTGGCAGCTCACGAGATCTAAACATGGAGGCATATGAGGAGAAGACAACCATCTAGCTGCAGCTACGAACCCGTAGTCCAAGGATGAACTACTCACGCATCACTCCGGAGGCAGGCATGGTGATGAAGAGGCCTCCGGTGATGATCTCCTCTCTGGCAGGGTGTCGGAAACAGCTTCAGAACCCCCCCGATCTAGGGTTGACGGTGACGGCGGCTGCGGAACTTTTTCGGGGATTTTGATAAGGTGCCTAGGGTTTTCCATCCGGGGGTCTTAAATAGGCGAAAGGGCGAAGGCGGTGGCGCTCCAGGGGGACCACACCTCTAGCTGGCGCGGCCAGGGGGGCCGCGCCACCCTATGGTGTGGCCCCCTGCTTCCCCTCTCCGGCTCCTCTTCGGTCTTCTGGATGCTTCCGGGGAAAATAGGACTTCCGGGCTTCGAATTTTCCAATTCCGAGAATATTTCCAGAACAACTTTTCTGAACTAAAAAACAACAGAAAATAGGGAACTGGCTCTGTGGCATCTTGTTAATAGGTTAGTCCGGAATATGTATAAAAATGACATAAAGAAGGGAGAAAACATGTAGCGATTGTCAAAATGATCATGGAGCATCAGAAATTAGGGATACGTTTATGACGTATAATGGCCCCCCTGTGGATCCCCTCCGGGCCTCTTCGAGACTCCGTGGAACCTTCGGTAATTCTAAGAATTCCCGGCTTTGAATTTTCCAATTCCGAGAATATTTCCAGAACAACTTTTCTGAAACTAAAAACAGTAGAAAACAGGGAACTGGCTCTGTGGCAACTTGTCAACAGGTTAGTCCGGAAAATCGATAATAATGACATAAAGCGTATATCAAACATGTAGGAAACAACATGAAAACAACATGGACCATCACAAATTAAGGGTACGTTTATGACGTATCAGTGCCCATATGAGAATAGAGAACATCATGGAGGGAATATTGTCCCCAAGGACAAATCAAAGGTCCCCTACAAGAAAGATATCTTCAAGAAGAAACCTTTCAACAAGAAGCCTCCCAAAAAGTATGTTCTAATGAATCAAGAAGAGTATGTTTCCGGTGATGATGAAGAAGAAGAAAACACATGTGAAGTGTCCCCTCTTGATATTGCATAAACATCATCATATTCATCTCTCTTTGAATCCCCCATTGAGAATCTTCTTCTACCCCCCTCCAAGCGCTTCATGGCTAAGGCCTCGGAGGTATCACCTTCTACCACCTCTAAGACTCCAAATGAAATGAATAACATTGCTAGTCTTAGTGTAGAAGATGAAATTGCCTCTTTGAATCATTTTATGACTAACGTGCAAGGGGAGACCAAGAGATACTTTGATCTCGTCATGATTCAATTGGGGGGAGTCCCATGAGGCTCTTGAGAAGAAAGGTGATATTGGAAGGAGGGATGCTAATGAAAAAGTATCTCTCACTTTGTCTCTTGAGGAGGAACATGAGGGTCGAGTCTCTCTTGAGGAGGAAGTTGAATCTATTGAAGAGTCACATAATGAATTAATTTCTAATATCACTAAAGAACATGTCCATGAAATTTCTAAATATAAAAAGGCTAAAAAGGAGAAGGTTGAGTTTGGGGTTGGTTATGATAAACTAACCTATGAGCTAGAGAATCTTACCAAGGCTCACAAGGCTTTGGAGAGTGAACACTCTACCCTCAAAGAGTCACAGAACAACTGCAAACTCAACTCAATCAATTCAATGTGCCTAGTACCTCTACTTCTTCTTGTGATCATGCACATATTATTGAGGATAATGTTAGGTTGAAGGAAGAACTAGCAAGAATCAAGGGCACATGCCCTAGTGTTGAGAAGGTTGTGGCTCCTAAAGCCACAAGTGGCTCCTAAGACACAAGTGGTTGCTCCTAAACCACAAGTTGGCAAGGAAGGTCTTGGTTATGTTGCCAAAAGAAAGAACAAGAAGAACAAGAACAAGAACAATGTCAAGCCCACACAAGCTAAGAAGAATGTCGTTGCGAGTGGTATTGTGATTAGGGACGACACTACTCGTAGCAACCCCGCGGGAACTAAAAATCCTCACGATTTCTTATATGTTGATTTTTATGGTGTTGTGCAAGCTAAATATGTTGGTCCTATTAAGGCATATATTGACTACACTATTTGGGTACCAAAGATCCTTCTTGCTAACATGAGGGGACCCTCCTCGGGGTCCTAACTCTAGTCAATGATTTCCTGTAGTACTATGCTTCCTGTGGGTCTAATTGGATAATTGATAGTGGATGCACTAGTCATATGACCGAAATAAAATAACTTGTGATAGAGTTGCGACCAAATACAAATGATGCAACCTTCACTTATGGAGATAAATCCAAGTATAAGGTTTCGGCAAGGTTGATGTTGCTCCGGATATCACTATTGTTGATGTCATGCTTGTCGAATCCCATGGTTTCAATTTAATTTGAGTTTGTTCTTTAGTGAAGATGGGTTTCTACGTCTTCTTTGAACCTGACATTGTGGTCATTTTGTGGAGCAAGACTCTAGATGTCTTATACGTGGGACATGTCGAAAATGAGTTCTATGTGGTGGATGTTTTGAAGTCTACCAACTCTCAAGTGACGTGTCTTTTTGGAAAGGCGGATGTGGGATGGTTGTAGCATCGTCGCCTATCCCATGTCAACATGAGAACTTTGCAAAGTATTCACAATGGTGGCATCATCCTCGTACTAAAATAAAATGATTACTTTTTCAAAGATCGTGTTTGTAGGGCTTGTGTTGAAGGAAAAATGCATGACGCCTCCCATAAGTGTAAGACCATTATCTCATCAAAGAGGATCTTGAAGCTTCTCCATGTTGATCTCTTTGGTGCCGTGCCTAAGGCAAGTCTTGGAGGCAATAAGTATTGCTTGGTTATTGTCAATGACTATTGAAGATATACTTGGGTTTATTTCTTCAAGTTGAAGAGTGAGACCCAACAAACCATCATCGACTTCTCCAACCAAGTGCAACGTCAACACAGAGTGACAATGGCTCCGAATTCAAGAACTACACCCTAAATGAATTTCTTAGTGAAGAGGGTATTCTCCATTGATATTCCGCTGCAGATACCCCTCAACAAAATGGCGTAGCCGAAAGGAAGAATCAAACTCTCTTGGATATGGCTACGACCTTGTTGGCGGAGTACTCTTCTCCCCAATATATTTGGCCGAACCCATCTCTACGACATTCCACTCCTCTAACCGGCTCTACATTCGCAAGGGCTTAGTGAAGACTCCATATGAAATCCTCACCGGCAACAAACCCAACATCTCCTACTTCCATGTCTTCTGTTGTAAGTGTTTCTATTTGATAAAGGGTGTTTGGTTGTCTAAATTCCAATCTAAATCTATTGAGGATATATTTGTTGGTTACGGTGCCGAATCCCACACTTATAGAGTCTTTGTCTTGTAGTGTGGTTTTCGAGGAAAATGATGGATCCCAAGTGGCACAATTTCATGTTTCTAATGTAGATGTTGAAATTCCTCAAGAAGCCATAGGAAGGATGTGTGTGGGATTTTTCTGGCCCATCGAGGGACACCTTGTGGTGGATCGAGAAGAACTATGCTCTACTCAAGTGGAGCCCTCGTCTACAATAGAAGAGCAAGCCAAGGGAGCAAGTGTTGCTGCTAACCAAGAAAAATCTCAAGACCCTCCTCTTGTTGACAAAGTTGCTACGCAAGAACCAATCAATTCTATCATTCAAGCTAGCCAAGGTCAAGGCCATGATCAACTATATTGGTCTTATTGTCCTCAAGTTTAAGCAAGTCTTGAAGATGATGATCAAGGCCAACAAACCGCTCAATACGGGGACTCAAATGATCAAGATGATCAAGTGATCCATCCTCACAATAATGAGGAGATCGAAGCCCGTCGTGCTCGAAGGATTAGAAAATCCTTGAAGTGTATTAATGCATCCGATGAAAAGGTGTTAGAAGATGTTCAAGCTAGAAGATCCACAAGATCTCAATTGGCAAGCTTTAGTGAGAATCAAGCTCACATATCCATGGTGGAACCAAAGAAAGTTTTTGAAGCCCCTGAGGACTCGGATTGGATGGAAGCTATGCATTATGAGATCAATAACTTTGAGTGCAATAAAGTTTGGAAGATAGTTGAGAAGCCAAAAGATTGCCACAATGTTATTGGCACTAAATGTATATTCAAGAACAAGCAAGATGAACATGGAATTGTCGTAAGGAACAAAGCAAGATTGGTGGCTCAAGGTTACACTCAATTGGAATGCATTGACTTTGATGAAACCTATGCTACCATGGCTCTCCTTGAGTCCATTCGTATCCTTATTGCATATGCATCTTTGCATAACTTCAAATTGCAACTAATGGATGTCAAAAGTGCTTTTCTAAATGGTCCATTGAAAGAGGAGGTATATGTTAAGAAACCTCTGGGGTTCGAGAACCTCAACTTCCCTAACCATGTCTACAAGCTCGATAAGACGCTCTATGGACTTAAACAAGCACCACGTGCGTGGTATGAGCACCTTCGAGAGTTGTTCCATGACCGTGGATTTGAAGTTGGGAAGATCGACCCCACCCTTTTCACAAAAAGGGTAAAAGGGGAGCTTTTCAGATGCCAACTCTACATGAATAATATTATCTTTTTCTCAACTAACCAAGCTTTCAATAATGAATTCTCGAAGCTTATGACTATCAGGTTTGAGATGCCTATGATGGGAGAGTTGAGATTCTTTCTCGGATTTTTAGATCAAGCAATTGGATAGTGGGACTTTCATCTCTAAAGCGAAGTATACCCAAGACATGCTCAATAGGTTTAACTTCCAAGGTGCAAAAGAGAAGTTCTTTCCCATGCAAGTCAAATGCCACCTCAAGCGCAATCCGGACAGTATAGATGTGGACCAAAAGTTGTGTCGTTCTATGATTGGTTCTTTGCTTTAACTTTGTGCATGTAGGCCCGATATCATGTTGAGTGTAGGTCTGTGTGCAAGGTATCAAGTGACTCCTAAGGAAAGCCATTTGGTGGTGGTCCATAGGATCTTTCGGTATTTGGTTCATACCTCAAGATTTGGTTTGTGGTACCCAAAGGGGCACAATTTTCTCTCCAAGGGTACATGGACTTGGATTGGGCCGGTGATCAAGATGATAGGAAATTGACTTATGGGGCTTGCCAATTCCTTGGTAGGTCCTTGGTGAGTTGGTCTTCTAAGAAGCAAAATTTCATATCTCTCTCCACAGCCGAAGCCGAGTATGTGGCGGCCGCTAGTGCTTGCACCCAATTGTAGTGGATGAGGAAAACCCTTAAAGAGTATGATGTTCATTTAAATAAGATGTCGCTCTTGTGTGACAATGAGAGTTTCATCAAGATCGCCTACAACCCTGTGCAACACACAAGGACGAAGCATATTGATAATCAGCATCATTTCATCCAGAATCATGTGACAAGAGGTGATATTGAGCTAGCATATGTTCCAACCAAGGATAATCTAGCGGGCATATTCACGAAGCCTCTAGATGATGCAAGATTCATGTTTTTGAGTAATAAGGTCCAGATATGACTCAATCTCATCAGCATTTTCGACATGGATGCCTTCTTCGTCATATCGAGCGGCGGTGCCTTCTCTTATCATTTCCCGGATAGCGGCTTGACCGCTCTGTCCTGTGGGGTCCATAACTTAACTATTCTAGAAATAAAAGTAAACAAGTTAGAAAAAAAAGTAACTATATGTTACAGATCCTCACTTCAGTTGTAAAAGCAACATTGATCAAATATGCAAAAGTATCAATACACACCAAGAGTTATACAGCTCGGGTTCATTTTTATTTAACCCTAATACATCACGATTGAATAATATCACTTATACATTCATGAACCTCTCTCAAACTAATTAACTCCGACCAGGTCCTAAGCCGCAGGGGGCTGAGTCGCGGTCGCTGCACATCCATATGTAAGGAACCCTCACAAGGTCATAGCTCACGTGGTAAGAAACCCTCTGAATAATCGACCAACTGCTGCTATACTCCCTATCGAGCAGGTACACGTAGCGACGGACATGCTCGTCCTCCTCCCTGGTATGCTGACGTACTACCTCCTCAGGGGCCGGCTCTCTCTGCACCGACCGTGGCCCACGCGATTGCCACCAAAGAAGATGCGGGTCGACCACGTTACCCGGATTTCTCACCAAGTTGTGTCTCCCGGTAGTAAGAACCTCCCAGTGCCAGCCCGGCGGGGCCCAGTCCTGGACATCGCCCGTCGGGTCCAACAAGAACATCGTCGCGAAGAAAAATAAAGTAAAAACACATGATATATGGACTAAGTAAATATTCCTAAGTAAAAATTCACTAAGTAAACAATTCTACTAATTCTAAAAATTCACTAAGTAAATATTCCTAAGTTTCTAAACTAAAATTTTAAACTAATTTTCCTAAGTTAATATTCCTAATTAAGTTTCTAAACTAAATATTCCTAAGTTTCTAAACTAATTTTCCTAGATAAGTAAATATTTATAAGTTTCTAAATTAACTAAATATTTCTAAGTTTCTAAACTAAATATTCCTAAGTTTCTAAACTAATATTCCTAACACACTAAAATCAACTAACACACTAACACTACTAGCTAGGTACACTACACGTATTTACGTATGTGCATGCATGCATTTCTCACCGCCATGGGATCGTCGATCGGAGTTCGCCGGGCATGGGGACGTCGCGGCGCGGCGCGGTGAGGCACGTGGACACGACACGACGGCAAGGGGCGGCCTGGCTGTGGGACGGCGTCAGGGCAGCGCTTCGGTGTCTCCTTGTCGCGCGAATGAACAACCGAGGAAGATGATGGAGCCGCGACCCCTTAAATAGCCCAGACCTTTAGTCCCGGGACGTGGCACCACCCTGGACTAGAGGGTCTTTAGTCTCGGGTCGTCTCACCGCCCGGGACTATAGGCCCCCCCTCTAGTCCCGGGCGATGCCACGACCCGAGACTAAAGGTAAAATTTGAGTGCGGAACGACGGTTCGCGCGTAGGACCTTTAGTCCCGGGTCATATTACGGCCTAGACTAGAGCTCAATTTTGAAAATTGTTTTGCTAATTTAAACATTTGAATTAGTTTAGGGTTTTGGGTTTAGGGTTTAGGGTGACTTTCCAATCTGACGATAGTATGAACATGAAAAATGTCTAAACCAGAATATAGAGCTAACATTAGGGAGTGGCTGGTACATCTAGATAAACAAGGCAGTACATAATAGCAAGAGTGGATCTGAACCTAAATGGAGAGCATAGATCAAGCTAACATTAGGGAGGGGGTCGATACATCTAGATAAAAACAAGGCAGTACATAATGGCAAGAGTGGATCTCATCTGCTAGTCATACTCCTGCCTAGGCCTATAGTACTCCGAATCGTAGTCGTCGTAGCCGCCATCGTCGTCGTCACTATCGTCGGACAGCGCTCGGGGAGTGACCCTCGGAGGATTAGGACGCCTGGACTAGGCGTAAGGGTAGCGCATGCGGGGATTATCGTCGGCTCTGATGTAGTTCATGACGCTCTGAAGAGTTCGTCCACCGCCCCCACCACAGCCGACAACCGGCCTCGTTGAAGTTCGAAGGAGGCAGTCCGTTCTCCTCGTATCCGGCGAGCACCCTCTCACGCTGATTAATGAAGAAGGCATCCCAAGTAGGACGATAGTCGAAATTCCAACAGGAATCCCTCCGCTGCTCCGACATGAGCTCGTGGGAGTAGTGGTCCGTTATGGCCGCCCGACACGCCACACCTTGAGGAACATGAGGGACCGGCACTCCTCCGACGCTTAGCCTCCAATCGGCGGGGACGCTGTAGCCGGGCGGGTAGGGGTAGTTCGAGGCGGAAAACGCCTCCGCCTGCGGGTAGGTTAGAGTGGGTACGGTAGAAGCCATGTGAGAGTGATGAGGTTGCAGATATGATTTTAGATGTGTTATGCCAATGGTGGCGAAGCATACATATATATAGTGAGGAGAAACAGACTGATGGTCCAGATCTTGCACTCGTTGGGATACCCCAAGAGGAGGGTGTGAAGAGCACAGCGGTAGAAAGTTTTCTCCTTAGTCAAGAATCAGGGTTATCAATCCAGTAGGAGAAAGAGAATCTTCGGAAGGTTGATGCCACTAACGGTGGTGCTGGCACTTCACCGGTGTCAGCAACAACGTGGAACCTACACACAACACAATCAAAATAATTTTCCCCAACGGTACAGTGAGGTTGTCAATCTCACCGGTCTTGCTGAAAACAAAGATTAAACGTATAGTGTGGAAAACAGTGTATGCTTGCAGAAAGGAAGGAAAGCAGGAAATTGTTGTGGGTTGTTTAACAGTGTGGAAAAATGGACCGGGGTTCGTAGTTTCACTAGTGGTGTCTCTCCATAAAAGATAGCATGTTGGGTGAACAAATTACAGCTGGGAAATTGACAAATAGAGGTTGAACCGTAGTGCACAATATGACATGAAGATTACTATGTTATTTAGTGCGGGCAATACAACAAGATACATAGACCGACATCCATATGCATCTATGACTAATAATCCACCCTCATGTTATCATCCGAACCCCCTCAGGTATTAAGTTGCAAGCAACAAATAATTGCATTAAACAAAGTGTGTAATGTAAGCAATGATTATGCACGCAGGCACTCTCACCGATGTTTTCTCCCTAATGGAAACATCACATCCTCCCCCTTCATGTTTCTGTCACTCTAGCAAGGCAACAAGGAGGCATGAACCCACTATCGAGCATAAATACTCCATCTTGGAGTCACTAACAATTACTTGGCCAGAATAACCACTAGCAACGGAGAGCATGAAAGATCACAAATAACACATGTAAATAAAGACTATAATAAACTTGGCATAAGGTCAATATTCATCTAATCCCAGCAACCACAGCACAAAGAATTACATAAGATCAATCTCGATCATGATAGGCAGCTAACGAGATCTAAACATGGAGGCATATGAGGAGAAGACAACCATCTAGCTAAAGCTACGAACCCGTAGTCCAAGGATGAAATACTCACGCATCACTCCGGAGGAAGGCATGGTGATGATCTCCTCTTCGATAGGGTGCCAGAAACACCTTTAGAACCCCCTGATCAGGGTTTGACGGTGACGGTGGCTGCGGAACTTTTTCGGGGATTTTGATCAGGTCCTAGGGTTTTCCATCCGGGAGGCTTAAATAGGCGAAAGGGCAAAGGCGGCGGCGCTCCAGGGGGACCACACCCCTAGCTGGCGCGGCCAGGGGGCGCGCCACCCTATGGTGTGGCCCCCCTGCTGCCCCTCTCCGGCTCCTCTTCGGTCATCTGGATGCTTCCGGGGAAAATAGGATTTCCGGGCTTCGGATTTTCCAATTCCGAGAATATTTTCGAAACAACTTTCTGAAACTAAAAAACAGCAGAAAACAGGGAAATGGCTCTGTGGCATCTTGTTAATAGGTTAGTCCAGAAAACGTATAAAAATGACATAAACAAGGGAGAAAACATGTAGCAATTGTCAAAATATGATCATGGAGCATCAGAAATTAGGGATACGTTTATGACGTATCAAGCATCCCCAAGCTTAGTTCCTACTCGTCCTCGAGTAGGTAAAGGATACAACAGTAATTTCTAAGGTGACATGCTACTAACACAAACTTGATCAATCTAATGTAAAATCATATGCACGCTGAGATCATAAGACTTTAAACACAAGCATGATAAATACAACTTTAATAATAAAGCATAGCAACTACTTTGCATCACGAAGAGTAACTCAAATGAAGGATCATGAATAATGCAAACAAAGGTAAACGTTTGTTTCAGGTATAGAGAAAGCATGGCAAAGTGATATTTCGATAGTCCTTAAGAGTGGGGCAAAACATAAATGCCAGGACACCTTCAAAGTTCAAGAGGAAGACTAGAACAAATAATTTAAGAACAAATAATATCACATCATGAAGTAATTATTGATGCTTATGGGACAAATGCACATAGAACTCAGAATGGCAAAAATGCTCTCTCAACTTTGCATAAAGTTAGAAGATGGAGACTCAACATAAAAGTAAAAGAAAGGTCCTTCGCAGAGGGAAGCAGGGATCACTCATGTGTTAGAGCTTTTATTTTATTAAACAGAGGTATTAAAAGTTTGACACTCCTCCCATCCATCTTTCACAAACCATGGCTAACCGAATCCTCGGGTGCCTGCCAACAATCACATACCGTGGAGGAGTGTCTATATTTTGGGAGATGTATGCTAACGTCAACGAATGGTAAACATAAAATACAGTATGTCACAAGTCAACTGGATTCACAAGAGCGGCTCCCATAGTGAAGGACGCAACTGGTGTAGAAGGTCATCCCTGTTTCTCTTTTGTTTACACAATTATGCTTTGACTGATAAATAAGGGGAAAAATAGTGAAGAGAATTTATATGCATTAATTTGGGGCTGGGCACACCTTTGCCAGCTCTTCTATCATTTGGATAAGCGGATGAAGCCACTAGTCCAGGGTGTGAAATCCAATCAACAAGTGAGATAAATATTCTCTATTTACGTCCTCATGAGCAAAAACAGGAACATAAAGCAGGAGTAATTTTGAAGGTTTTAAAGGTAACACATGAGCAATTTACTTTGGAATGGAAGTTAAATACCACATGTAGATAGTTATGGTGGACACAATGGGAAAAACTTTGGTTTAAGGGAGTTTGGATGCACGAGTAGAGCTCATACTCAGTTCAGGTGGAGGCTAGCAAAAGACTAGGAGCGACAAATCAAGAGAGCATAAGAGCCATAATCATGCATAGAGACATAAGCATCATTATTTAAAACATAAGCAGTATCACAAGTTCAAAAACTAAGTGGTCATGGAGGTTATTCGTGACTGGTTTGTAGTCATAAACATGGTGTGAGCATGCGCCAAGTCAACCAAATAAAACATTCGAAAGAGAATACCATATATTGATGCTTTACTATGACAAGAACAACTCATGAATCTTTCAATACATATTAAACACTCTCATCTATTTGAGGATAATCATGTTACTCAATAACCACAAGGCTTTAAAACTAAAATAACATTTAGCATGGCATGAAAAAGTCCTAGCCACATTCTATATAATCTTGTACTAGTACTGTTATAAATTCTACTTCAAGCAGCAGTTTTCTTTCGTTTCTCCCAACAAGCACCATACAAAAAATGTTTTAACAAAAATACTCTTTATGATACAGCAAGAAAACATGAGAGTACTCAAATAATACTACTAAAACTAACATCTCTAATAAGAGATGCATGCAAAACAGGAGTGGAATAAATGCAGCAGATAAACAGAGACTAAGAATACAACGTATTCTCATGAAAAAGCGGAGCGTGTCACTCTCCAATAAAAGAATGTTGGGGTCCAACCAAGATTATTATGAAAGTAAAAAAAAAACTTAAAGCAAAAGAAAAAGAAAACTGAAAACTAAAAACTAAAATAAAAGACGCTCCAAGTAAAGCACATAAGATGCGACCGAATAAAAATATAGTTCCACTAGAAGTGACTTGATAATTTGTTGATGAAGAAGGGGATGCCCGGGCATCTCCAAGCTTAGACGCTTGAGTCTTCTTGTAATTTGCTTGGACGTACCACCGGGGCATCCCCAAGCTTAGGCTTTTCACTCTTTTTGATCACATCGTATCATCCTCTTCTCTTGACCCTTGAAAACTTCCTTCACATTAAAATTCTCACAATCTTCATTAGCAACGTTAGTGCAATTGAAATAAGAAATTCACATGGTTCAGTTTCAACACAATTATAACACTCAAAAACACATTAGATACGGTCACAACTTCATTAAAAACTCTTTTTTCTCAAAAGAACACCAAAATAAAGAGATTAAGATGCAAATGCGATAAATGACAGAAATCTGTCAAAAACAGAACAGCAGGTAAAGATCGATTTTTTTCAAAATTCTTCTGTTGCTCAAATAAAAAGTGGTATTCTAGAAAAAGCTGAGTATATAACTCAGGATTAAGCACAAAAAATCTCAGGTCAAATTGAATTTTCTGTGATTTGTAACAGAATTTACAATGGACAGCAGAAATCTGTTTCCTGCACAGAAATCCGAAATATAGGCTCAACTTTCCACTAGTGGCTTAACTTGGCTCAACAAAAACTCAAAAGAAAAGATACAGCGGTGTTTCTAAGGAAATAGAAAACACCCAGGTGCAAGCACACCAAAGAAAACAAAGGAAAACTGAAAGAAAATAGAAAATAAAACGGGTTGTCTCCGGGTAGCACTTTTCTTTAAAGCCTTTCAGCTAGGCATAGAAAAATCAACTCAAGTATTTTCAAGTGAAGAAGCATCGTCTATATCTTCCTCTAAACCATTATTTTCAGCAATAGGTTCTTTAGATGTTTTTGAAGATTCAACATGAAGGTCATTCTTAGTCTCATTAATTGTTTTAGCATTTTTTAGCACATATTGAGATTTGGGTTTAACCATCTTAGGGGCATACATAAATCTTTTCGCCTTTCCCACATATGCTTTCTCCTTTTTGAATTTAAGAGATGAAAAGGTTGAGCTTAAAGCTCCCATAGCATCCTCTAGTTTAGCAATCCTAACATTTTGATTATCATGAGTGTTGCTAGCTTCTAGAGCCGTGATTCTATTATCAATAGTAACTAGTAATTCATTAACTTTGCTAGCATTATCAAGGAAAACTGATAAGTTCATTTCCAAAGAGTTTAGTTTATCAATAACATCCTCCAAGGTGGTCTCAGTTTTAACAGTTGTAATGGGAGGTGCTCCTACTAAACTTTCAATCAAATTTCAGGCTTCCAAAGCAGGAGTTCGTAGAAAATTTCCACCCGTAAGAGTATCTAACACATGCCTGTACCAGCCATAAATACCAACATAAAAATTTCTCAGGAGTATCAAGGTAGAATATTTTTTAGTGCACCTCTTATGAGCATTATTTATTCTATACCAAGCATCTTTTAAACTTTCTCCCCCTTGTTGCCTAAAAGAACGAACCTCTACTTTAGGAATACTCATTCTAGCAGAATAAAAGCAAGCAAATAAATAACAGTTATGAAGTAAACTAATTTTTGTGTGTTTTCAATATAGAGAAATAAACTATTTTTGTTGTGTTTTTGATATAGAGAAATAAAAACAAGACAAAAATAAAAACAAGACAATAAAAACAAAATAAAGAGATTGAGAGTGAGAGACTCCCCTTGCCAGAAGACTTCCTTCTCCCTGGAAACGGCGCTAGAAAAACTCCTTGATGGTGCAGATCTTGCACTCGTTGGGATACCCCAAGAGGAGGGTGTGAAGAGCACAGCGGTAGGAAGTTTTCCCCTTAGTTAAGAACCGGGGTTATCAATCCAGTAGGAGAAAGAGAATCTTCGGAAGGTTGATGCCACTGACGGTGGTGCTGACGCTTCACCGGTGTCAGCAACAACGTGGAACCTGCACACAACACAATCAAAATACTTTGCCCCAACAGTACAGTGAGGTTGTCAATCTCACCGGTCTTGCTGAAAACAAAGATTAGACGTATAGTGTGGAAAACAGTGTATGCTTGCAGAAAGTGAAGAAAGCAGGAAATTGTTGTGGGTTGTTTAACAGTGTGGAAAAATGGACCGGGGTTCGTAGTTTTACTAGTGGTGTCTCTCCATAAAATATAGCATGCTGGGTGAAAAACTTACAGCTGGGAAATTGACATGAAGATTACTATGTTATTTAGTGCGGGCAATACAACAAGATACATAGACCTCAGGCATCTATGAAGATTACTATGTTATTTAGTGCGAGCATCTATGACTAATAATCCACCCTCAGGTTATCATCCGAACCCCCTCAGGTATTAAGTTGCAAGTAACATATAATTGCATTAAACAAAGTGTGTAATGTAAGAAATGATTATGCACGCGGGCACTCTCACCGCTATTTTCTCCCTAATTGCAACATCACATCCTCCCCCTTCACGTTTCTGTCACTCGAGCAAGGCAACAAGGAGGCACGAACCCACTATCGAGCACAAATACTCCCTCTTGGAGTCACTAACAATTACTTGGCCAGAATAACCACTAGCAATGGAGAGCATGCAAGATCACAAATAACACATGCAAATAAAGACTATAATCAACTTGGCATAATGTCAATATTCATCGGATCCCAGCAAACACAGCGCAGAGAATTATATAAGATCAATCTCGATCATGATTGGCAGCTCACGAGATCTAAACATGGAGGCATATGAGGATAAGATAACAATGTAGCTACAACTACGAACCCGTAGTCCAAGGATGAACTACTCACGTATCACTCCGGATGCAGGCATGGTGATGAAGAGGCCTCCGGTGATGATCTCCTCTCCGGCAGGGTGTCGGAAACAGCTTCAGAACCCCCCTGATCTGGGGTTGACGGTGACGGCGGCTGGGGAACTTTTTCGGGGATTTTGATCAGGTCCTAGGGTTTTCCATCCAGGGGGCTTAAATAGGTGAAAGGGCGAAGGCGGTGGCGCTCCAGGGGGGCCGCGCCACCCTATAGTGTGCCCCTTGCTGACCCTCTCCGGCTCCTCTTTGGTCTTCTGGATGCTTCCGGGGAAAATAGGACTTCTGAGCTTCGTATTTTCCAATTCCGAGAATATTTCCAGAACAACTTTTCTGAAACTAAAAAACAGCAGAAAACAGGGAACTGACTCTATGGCATCTTGTTAATAGGTTAGTACAGAAAACGTATAAAAATGACATAAAGAAGGGAGAAAACATGTAGCAATTGTCAAACTATGATCATGGAGCATCAGAAATTAGGGATACGTTTATGACGTATCACAGACCCTTTAGTCCTGGCCCATTTTTACCAACCGGGACTAAATGGTTAGGGTTTCGTCGGGACCAATCAGAAAGAATCACACAGATCATGTGTTTCTTTCAAGCGCTTATGATTCGTTGGATCAGGGTTATCTTTCTTTCGAGCTCTTGTGAGCCGTTGGGTCAGGGGTACGGTGTGTTTCTTTCGAGCTCTTGTGAGCCGTTGGATCAGGGGTGTTTCTTGAGAGCGCTTCTTAACCGTTGGATCGAAACTAGCACAACATTTCGTGAGCCAGACGACCCTATATATAGCCCACCTCTCGGATTCCCTACATACATCATTCAGTTCATCGATCGAATACAAATCATCCGGATTCGCCAGCATACGTCCGACCGTGCATTTGATATGCATATATGCAATGAGGAGCCACGGTCGGGCTGTATGTTGGCGATACCGATTGTTTTGTTCTATCTCCGGTATAAAAGGTTTGACAAAAGGTTTGATACATTTATTATTACACGTCACCAACATGTCCTTGCCACTTATGATCGCCTCGGCCGTAACCATGGAGCATCTTCATCATTTAACATGATGCTTGGGCCAGTCTTCACATTGAAGGGGGAATTTCACCAAACTGATTATAATCTTCTGACATGTCTGTCTTGTCCTCCACCCCCACGATGTTTTTTCCCTGAAAGAACTATGTGGCATTTTGGTTTGTCGCTTGATGTATTTGTTTTGTTTTCTTTTCTTTTTCTCGGTATGGTAGCCATGTCCTTCACATAGAAAACCTGTGCAACGTCTTTGGCTAGGACGAATGGTTCTTCTCTGTCCCAAGATTGTTCAGATCCACTGTTGTCATCCCATACAGCTTGTCTACCCTTACCCCGCCTGTCAGTTTGACCCATTGACACCGAAACAAAGGGACTTTAAAATAAGATCTATAGTCAAGTTCCCATATCTCCACTATGTAACCATACTATGTGTCCTTTTTCCCATTGCTGTTTGTTGCATCAAAGCGGACACCACTATTTTGGTTGGTGCTCTTTTTATCTTGGGCTATCGTGTAAAATGTATTCCCATTCATTTCATACCCTTCAAAATTCGTTATAGTCGAAGATGGTGACCTGGCCAAGGAGTACAACTCATCTCCAACATCCTTGTCATTCATTAGATGTGTTTGCAAGCAATTGCCGAAAGTCTCCATGTGGAGCCATGAAATAAAGGCGTTAGTCTGGCCGTGGTTTTGGGAGCATACAATATTCTTGTGTTCCTCAATGTACGGAGCCACCAAGACGGAATTTTGTAGAACTGTGTAGTGTGCTTGAGTGAAAGAATGTCCGTCTATACATATTTTTGATTTCTTTCTAAGCGTGCCTTTTCCACTAAGTCTAACCTCGTGTCTCGATTGAGGAAGACCAATCGACTTAAGGTCAGGAACAAAGTCAACACAAAACACAATCAACTCCTCTGTTCCATAGCCCTTGGCGATGCTTACTTCTGGCCTAGCACGGTTACGAACATATTTCTTTAAAACTCCCATGAACCTCTCAAAGGGGAACATATTGTGTAAAAATACATGACCGAGAATGAAAATCTCTTCCACTAGGTGAACCAGGAGGTGCGTCATAATATTGAAGAACGATGGTGGGAATGCAACTCAAAACTGACAAGACACTAGACCACATCATTTTGTAACCGCGACAGATCTTCTGGATTGATTACCTTCTGAGAGATTGCATTGAGGAATGCACATAGCTTCACAATTGGTAGTCAAATATTATCCGGTAGAAGCCCCCTCAATGCAACCGGAAGCAACTGCGTCATAATCACATTGCAGTCATGAGACTTTAAGTCTTTTTTCTCTGCCATAGTTATTATTTCCTTTATATTCGATGAGAAACCAGACGAGACCTTGATAGTGCTCAAGCATTCAAAAAAGATTTCCTTCTCTGCTTTGGTAAGAATGTAGCTGGCAGGACCTCGAAACCGTTCTGGATGCAGTCCTTCTGGGTCTTTCATATGTTGTTGGTCCTCCCGTGCTTCCGGTGTATATTTTTTCTTCCCATACACGCCCAAGAAGCCTAGAAGATTCATGCAAAGATTCTTCGTCACATACATCACGTTGATTGCAGAGCGGACCTCTAGGAATTTCAAATAGGGTAGATCCCAAAATATAGATTTCTTCTTCCACATGGGTACGTGTCCGTCAGCGTCATTTGGAGTAGATTGTCGGCCAACCCCCTTTCCAAAGATTACTTTTAAATCCTTGACCATATCTAATACATCAGCACTAGTACGTTCTGGAGGCTTCGGCCGGTGATCTTCCTGACTGTTGAAATGCTTGCTTTTTTTTCTTACGACATGCTGTTTTGGAAGAAATCTACGATGTCGCATGTACACATTCTTGCTGGTCAAATATATACTTTCAGTCTCATCTAAACAGTGTGTGCATGTATTGTATCCCTTTTTTGATTGTCTTGTAAGGTTACTAAGAGCAGGCCAATCGTTGATTGTTACGAACAACAACGCTCGTAGGTCAAATGGCTCCTGTTTGTGCTCATCTAGACACGTACACCATATTCAGACCACAACTGTAAAAGTTCATCAACTAATGGCCTCATGTACACATCAATGTCTTTGCCGGGTTGCTTCGGGCCTTGGATGAGCACAGGCATCATAATAAACTTCCGCTTCATGCACAACCAAGGAGGAAGGTTATAGATGCATAGAGTCACGGGCCAGGTGCTATGGCTGGAGCTCTGCTCACTAAAAGGATTCATGCCATATGTACTTAGACCAAACCTTAAATTTCTTGCGTCACCAGCAAATTATTTGAACTCCATGTCGATATTTATCCACTGCGACCCATCAGCGGGGTGTCTCAACATCCCGTCTAACTTACGTTCCTCTTTGTGTCATCACAACAACTTGGCATGATCTTTGTTTCTGAACAAACGTTTCAACTGTGGTGTTATAGGAGCATACCACATCACCTTGGCAGGAACCCTCTTCCAAGGGGGATCGCCCTCAACATCACCAGGGTCGTCTCGTCTGATCTTATACCACAATGAATTTCATATCGGGCATGCATTCAAGTTCTCGTACTTCGGACCGCGGTAGAGGATGCAGTCATTGATGCATGCATGTATCTTCTGCACCTCTAAACCTAGAGGAAAGGCAACATTCTTTGCTTCGTACTTACTGGCAGGAAATTCATTGTCCTTTGGAAGCATGTTCTTCATAATTTTCAGCAACTTTTCAAAACTCTTAGCAGATAAACCGAACTCTGCCTTCCATTGTAGCATTTTTAGTGTGCTACCCAGATTTTTCAGACCATTTTCACAAGTTGGGTACAACAAATTTTTGTGATCCTCTAACATGTGATCCAACTTCTCCCTCTCCTTTTCACTATCACATTCTCTCCGTGCATCAGCAATGGTCCGACCAAGATCATCAACGGGCTCATCATGTGCCTCTTCTTCAGCTCCCCCTTCAGCTTCCTCCATGAAAGTATCACCGTATTCTGGGGGGTAGTTGTCATCACCCTCTTCTTCTTCATTCTCTTCCATTATAACCCCTCTCCCACCGTGTTTGGTCCAACAATTGTAGCTGGGCATGAAAACGAATTGAAACAGGTGGATGTGAAGGATCTTTGAGTCAGAGTAATCATTCCTTAGTACAAAATCATTCTGCTTGTTCGCATTAGCAACACGGAGGAAATCATTCACGCCATTAATGACCTCGCCAGAGCATCGTTAATAATAGTACATCCATTGTCGTGGCATCTGCCTTATTGTATAAGTATATTAAACGCAATCACGATGCCAAAACTAGTACTTAGGTTTAGGTTCTAACCTCTTGGAACTCTCCAATAGAAGAGGTGACACCACCAGTGGCGGCTCCAGGAATTTTCGACCGGGTATTCATGTGTATTCATTTTGTCAAAACCATAACTCTTTTTCGGAAATTGTCAATGTTTGTCAAAATCAACACTATTTTGTATAAATCATGGGTATTCATGTGAATACCCAGGAATACACCTGGCGCCGCCCCTGGACACCACAAATCATGGAGAAAATAGGGATAAAATCGAGCTCGATGGTGAAAACCAGAGGAGATAAAAGAAGTTAGCTAGCTCGGGAATTTCATCAAACACCTCTAGTCCAAAATGGAAAAACAGAGTACACAGTGAAGAGGCAGGGCCAGTTATGTAGGAAACAGAGGACCTCTAGTCCCGCCTCGTAACACGGTCCGGGACTAGAAGTCCTCGCCGCTGTCAGAATTGTGGCGAAAACCACTGGTCCCGGGCCGTGTTACGAGCCGGGACTAGAGGTCACATTCGGACCGGGACTAGCTCAACGAGGCGAATATTACGGTTCCGGAGTGATGGAACCGGAGCACTAGTCCCGGTTGGTAATGCAACCGAGACTAATTCTCCAGACAAAAGCCCATGTTTCTACTAGTGACACCAAGAGCATCTCTTACTCTGTCATAGTTTTCCCATATATTGGACAATTCATATGCCTCGTCCTATGAAGATATGCATAATATGAGATACGGTAACTCCATTAACAAGGTAAAAGGATTGAGAAAGCATTTGATTTGTTATTACTAACTCTAGACTCTGTAGAAATTCCAGACAATTGATGCTCAGGCCCGGCAGTGTAGTCTTGGAGCTCGAACATGCCCAGTGCGCCTGAATTCAGCTATGTATTGTATGGTTGTGGGTTGGGACAGGCCTCTAGAATATTGGTTTGACATAACTCCTTGCCACACTTTACAAACAAAATAACTTAAACTCCACTCGCTAATTAACAACTTCAATGGAAAAGTTAAATGGAAACAACTTTCGCTTGCAAATGGGTACTTCGGCAATGGCGTCTTGACTACTTGTGCACTGAACACTTTGTTGCCCGTGTTCCTCTGCATTGCAGCTCTCCTTGTACAACTGAAAACAGTAAGCTCGATGCAAAATAATATATTTGGATTCATTTCCTTACTCCCAATGGTGCAGAGTTGTGGAGGCACGAAACTGTTGAACATATGCATTACACTTGATAGGGTTGAGAGAACGATTTACACGCTCCAATTACCCATTGGGAGATACTTTTAACATTATCAACGTTACAAGTACTCCCACCATTCGGGTTTGTAAGGTCCACACATATTTTAAGATAAATTTTGACCATCATTTGTACACAAAAGTAGTAATAGTTATATATCATACAAATTATGCCATTGTAAACTTGTTCTGCATACCAAAGCAAAGGAATAATGTTTGTGGTACATAACTCATAGTTTATTTGTAAAATTGATGATCAATGGTCATAGCGAGACTCGAAAGACAAAGGTGTCTTATAAACCAAAGTGGAAGGAGTTCATACATAAGAGATGAGATCGGAGGTCTTGGTAAAAGGTCTAATTTTCATAATTACCTGGCACATTTCGTCAGATATGAGACCCATCCCATGAGCAAATGGAATTTTTGCTGGACTATCGAACTTTCCATCTGTAACCGGATTTCCCAGAAGGTAACCCTGGTCATTTCATTTTAGATTAGCATGGTAGAAAGATCAAACTAATATAACTATGAATGGTCGTGTCGGAAAATCCATATATTAGAAATATCATGGATGTCGCGTTATACTAGGTTACTGTACAATTTTCTAACCTGTAAATTAAGAGCTGATGCATCACCAACTTTGTTCCCTAAAGGAAGTTAGGAATTTAGTTAGTCAGCAAAGAAAAGAAAACAATCACCGGAGGGAAAACAAGATGTACATGTATGTTACCTTTGGCAATTCACTACTGCAGAATAGCCTATCAGTGACATGCCTAAAAGGTCCACTAGTGTAACATCTCACTGGTAATAGGTTACCAGTGACGGGCGCTTGCATGTCACTGATATTTGTTTACTAGTGATAGACATTTAGTAGTGCCTGTCACTAGTTATTTTTCATGGTAGTGCTTTTACCTCATTAGTATGATCTTAGTGCCAACAGATTCTTTGGTAGTTTGGTAGTTTGCCCGTCACTAGTATATATTCTAGAAAAAAAATTCCGAATAAAAGTATATATTGCATTTGCACATTGATAACACAATATGATCATATACACCCATAGGAAACACAATATGATCATAAGTACTACAATGTATAATTAACCTTGATAGCACAATATCCAAAACAATTTGCAGTAATTTCAGAACGAACAACACCTCAAATATAAATGTCCAACTCTTGTGAAACTTCAAAGCTTCCGCCATGTGCTTCCCAGGACTCATCAGACGATGAGACGCTGGCGTGGAGCAGCCATCGATTTAGGAAACTAATCAGCATGGTTTCATAGTTTTTCTCTCCTTTACAGAGCTCATGATATAACCAATTCTAAGATAGCCATCTAATGAGAACAACGGTGAGTCACTGGTAGAAAAAAGGCCTTCCATACGCCCCCTCAGTCCCCAAAATGTCCGAACCGTGACTAAAGGGGTCTTTAGTCGTGGTTCGGGAGGCGACCCGCGACTGAAGGTCTTGAGTGGCGGTTGGGGTAGCGCGCGGAGGGATTTAGTCCCGGTTGGCCTGGCCACCCGCGACTAAAGGTCAGAACTGCTCGCCTCCCTGTCTTTAGTCCCGGTTGGCCTGGCCACCCGCGACTAAAGTTCCAAACTGCTCGCCTCCCGCGCGGTTTTAGTTCGCGAGCGAGAGGCAGAAGGCCTCATTGCTACAGTGCGCGCGCGGCTCTCTGTTCTTCTTCCTCTCTTCTTCTTCCTCCACCCATGGATTCTCCCGTTTTCAAGGTTCTCCATGTGGCCACACCATGCGGCAAGAATCTCCACGTCGCCTATACCAACAGATACGAGAGGCTCCCCGAGGCTCTTGACCGTTTGAGCAATCTCTATGAAGCCGATGAACACCACAAGTTCTTCGGGCTTGATCTCGAGTACACGGCCAATCAAAAGGATGTGGCCGTCATCCAGATTGCTTACAAGGAAACCGTTTTGGACTTCCAATGGGCAAGGTACGCACACGTACAATCTCTTGTAGGATAGTTGTTGCATTTTCGATTTGTTGGTGCATTGGAAGAATACACATGTTGCAACAATATCTAACACGTGTTCCATTTTTGTTGTTTCAGTAGTTCAAAGCAATATCCAGAACTTGTGCATTTTCTTGTCAACAGAGGTTTTGACTTTTGTAGCGTCGACATCGCAAATGACCAGCAGAAGATGATGCGCACGTTGGGTATTGAGATACCTGAAGACCACTACATTGATCTTCAGGACTTGATCCATTTTGATGAGCTGTACGGGCACAAGACCGGGTTGACTCAGATGGCAACTGCCTTCATCCACCACGACTACAGAACCATGAAGACTTGTTTCCCCTCGAGGAATCACAAGTATTGGGGGGAAGAACCCACTTGACCGGATCAATCTCGAGTATGCAGCAATAGATGCATATGTTGCGTTCGAGTTGTTCCGCATCTACTCTTCGGAGCTCGAGTAGATGTTGTTTGTGTACCGCATCTATGTACCGCTATGTTGTGTTCGATATATGTAATGGATATATTATGTAATGGATATATGTCTTTCTATTAATTCCTATATTATTTCTATATTAATTTCTATATTATTTCTATATTATGTAATGGATATATGTACCGCTATGTTGCGTTCGATATATGTAATGGATATATATGCAGCAATAGACTAATGAAATGGCTCAAATAAAATCACGGGTTAAAAAGGACATGATGCATTCATAAGGCTGGAAAATAGAAGAGATTTAGGAAATGGGAAAATGAATTAGTTTTATTTTTCTGAATTTTTTGATATATTATTTGTATTTTTAAGATGGTAAAATGAATTAGTTTTATTTTTCTGAATTTTTTGATATATTATTTGTATTTTTAAGATTTTAAAATGAATTAGTTTTATTTTTCTGAATATTTTGATATATTATTTGTATTTTTAAGATTTTAAAATGAATTAGTTTTATTTTTCTGAATATTTTGAGATATTATTTGTATTTTTAAGATTTTAAAATGAATTAGTTTTAATTTTCTGAATTTTTTGATATATTATTTGTATTTTTAAGATTTTAAAATGAATTAGTTTTATTTTTCTGAATATTTTGATATATTATTTGTATTTTTAAGATTTTAAAATGAATTAGTTTTATTTTTCTGAATATTTTGATATATTATTTGTATTTTTAAGATTTTAAAATGAATTAGTTTTATTTTTCTGAATATTTTTTAGAAATAATACAAATTAAAAAGTTAATATTTATTTATTTATTCAAAATTATTAATTACATCATTACTTTTGTTTATTAAAAGATTTATTTGAAATTCAAACAATAAAGAAACGTGGCATCGACCAACATGTTAATAGGATTGATATGATACTAGTATCACATACATGCGTGCGAAACACTTGGATGCGGGACGGGATGGAACTTGGAAGTTAAGCGTGCTAGTGAAACCGGGACTAAAAGTCCTCCCGCCTCCGGCGCACGCCAGCTGCCCACGTGACGGGTCTTTAGTTGCGGTTGGTAAGAGACGCGACTAAAGGGGGCCTTTAGTCGCGCATATTTAGTCCCGGTTGCACGGTCGGGATTAATGGCCTTTGCGAACCGGGACTAAAGGCCTATTTTCTACCGGTGAGTTCTCTCCTCGAAGTGGCATTGATAATGTTTCGATAGGAAAAAAGAATCCATCAATTGTAGCATGCATTGAAACCTAAACACATAACAACACAAGCGTTAGGGGAAAATATATGACAAAAAGACTTGCAAGGTGAGAATGTGTGACAACAAATTAATGATTCGGTTCTTCACAACAACAGACTTTACGATGTTCCCAAATATGATTTGTGGTTGTACCGGCTTTTCTCCGTTATGTTGGATGCTTGAGAGAATTTGAATAATAATTTATTAAGTATACCTGAAGAAACACCAACTGATCATGTTGCAATAAGAGAAATACGTCGTTCCCAATTGTTCTCCCTCAGTTTAGAACACCCATTTGTACAAGGTTTACCGGTGCCAACAATTAGCCCTTCATGTCCGAGTAAACATGACATTGAATGTTGGAAAGATTGCAACCCTGAAATCAATATCCTCCTATTAATAACTCCAAATGGCTAGAAAAGCAAGAAAGTTAGTACTATAAGCTATGCAATCAAATAACAATTGAAAATACAAAAAAGGCCAGTCCCTACAATGATTACTTTTTTAGCTCAAGAAATTGTAAGATGCACCGGTGGACCATCCATATTCATCAAAAGGAGCAGCGTGCCTTTCTAGTTCCCATGTGTTTTAATATTAGGTCAAATTGGCCTCGTCTTAGAATAACTCACCCAGCCTTTTCATCAGCCAGGTCGTAAGAAGAGTAAATAAGAGTATGTACCGAGAGACACAGTTGACCAAGACCAGCAGTAAGAAGACAGTAAATAGAAAAAAAAAAAACCCCTCTTTGTAGCTTGGTACATGAGTGTCCTATAATGCGTGCCAATGTATATTCACATCCAGAACCGGAAGTGTTCACTGCAAACTAAACGGCTATCACCCACCTACATCATAGAAACAGATTGGCATAAATAACCACGTTACAAAAATCAGAGTAAATTTCATACAGGAAAAAAGGTAAATGACAGGGGAAGTAAATGATGGTTCTATGAGGAGTATAATTTTGTTACGCGTTGTATTTAAATGCTAACAAAAGCAAGGTTATGATCCATAGGATATACTGGTCAAATTAACAATAGCATCTCCCTCTTTGATTCAGTTTGTTGCATGGAAGAACTGGAAACAATTATATCAGTGGAACCGTTGTGTTGCATAGCGAAATTCAGACACAGACACCATATTCAGATATTCGGTTCGCCCTTTCACCCAGACATATTTCACTTCCCTCTGTTTGCGATTCAAGAATTTTTCTCGTATGAATGGCTCGTAGTCCATCAAAACTACTGCCAGAAACAATGATATATTGAACAAACTATGACCCGTTAAAAGAATAATTCAATACCTACAGCTTGTACGTACGTACGTTAGATGTGCAGAGTAAAAAAATCCTCAAAAAAGAATGCCGAACCTCAGGAACTTTGCCAACATACGCTCACGGCGACCGCGGAGACGGTGGTTCAATCAAACGGAATCACGATTGACCGTGGAGTTTGGTCACTGGGTGTTCGCTGCTGGTCCGCCCGGTGCGCGTGCAGGCGATGTCGATGCTTCAATGGCGCCATGGGGATGGCGTGGCGCTTCGTCAGCAACGGGCGTTGACTAACGTCGCTGCGGTTGGTGCTGGCTGGACGGTGAGGCGGGCCAACATCGATGAGGTTAGGAGGTAGGCGGCGGAAGAAGGCGGGGACAGGCGAGGCGACGAGCGGCGGCGGGATTCGTCCAGATGTGGAGGACTTGCGAGGAGGAGATCAAGTGGGCATTCAGCGGGACAGTTTTCTTTTGGACGCGTGTAGGTAGCGCCTAGCAGGTCGGACGTAGCTCACCGCATGAACGCTCGATGTACCTTGCCGGCCCAAAACATGTGCGCCTCCACCCAAGGCCTGCGAAGGCCTCACGTCCATCAGCCAAGCATCTAGCAAACCACAATACCTAGGGCGAACCGAGCGACTCGACGACTAGGGTTTTGATACCCTCACCGGCGAACTGATCTCCGGTGATCGGGAGAGCTTTGCGCCAGCGATCCGATCAATCTCTTCTCTGTATCAAGGGCTACGATCGGCATGGCGGCTACTGAGGAGAAAGGAGATGGCAGTGGATCAGGGGGTAGGCGGCTGACACCTCCCCTAGAGGATCTGCTTCGTAGTCCGAACCTCAAGGAGGATGACATCAAGGGCATATCCGTTCCAAAGGAGGAAGTAGCATTGCTCACAGAAGGAGCGAAGTGGATGGCGATGATGAAACTGCTATCCCCAAAACCGTTCAGCGCAATCTCTCTGAAGAAGACGCTGCGTTTTGCTTGGGCTCCTGCACAGGAAGTTACTTTCAGAGATCTTGATGATGGCAAGTTCATGGTACAGGCTAGCTGCCTGGGGGATTGGCAGAAAATTACTGAACAAGGGCCGTGGATATTCAGGGACCATGGTCTTCTTATTGAGAAGTATGATGGCAGTAGCAAGGCGTCATCAGTTGAGTTGAATAGAATCCAAGCATGGGTGCAAATCCATGATATACCGGAGATGTTCCGCAAGAAAGCGATCATTACTAGTCTGGCAGGAAGTATCGGAGAGGTCATCACGGCTGATCTGACTAGCTCGATGGTTGGAGGTGATTTCGTGCGGGTTAGGGTGTGGCTGGACGTCAAGGAAGCACTCACCCGTTTTGTTTCCATCACACCGGAGGGACAAAGTGCGGTAATTATGCGAGTATAGTATGAGAAAGTACCACGTTTTTGTGCTGTGTGTGGTAAGCTTGGACACGTCAAAGAGGAGTGTGGCAGCGGAGTTCATCAGACCGGCACTGAGGGCTTTGGCATGTGGATGTTAGCGGACACGGCGTGGAATCGATCACTGTATCAGGATTAGTACGCAACGCCTCCCCAACGTCCTGATTCAGGCAGAGGACGCGGCGCGGCGGGGAGAGGTGGAGGACGTGACAACGGACGTGGACGAGGCCAATGGGAAAGCAATGTGGAGAATCGGAAGTGCAACTCGGTCGATGCGAAACTCACGGAGGTGAGCCCAGCTAAGGAGCCTCAAGTCAGCATGGTTGTCCCTCTCATGCTCGAGTGGAAGAAGGAGGGTGTTATTGAGGCGATACCAGGGGCACAGAAGCAGCTTAACTTTGATGAGGAAGCTCGAGCTAAAAACTATGTGCCTCGCTCGGGCACCCCACCCCCTCCCCCCTCGGCTAAGGAGGTAAAGAGATCTAAGAAGCATACGACCCCCAAGAAGGACAAGCAAGCAGTATCGGCGGGCTCCGACGAGTAGTGCCGCCGGGCACAATGAGTATTTTCATGTGGAACTGTCGCGGACTTGGCAACGCTGCGACGGTTCACGAGCTTCGCATTTTTGCGAAGGAGTTTGCCCCCTCGATACTTTGTGTGATGGAGACACAAGTTGATAAAATGAGGGTAGAATGTTTAGCAGCCACATTAGGCTTTGACAATGTGTTTGCACTTAGTAGTAATGGCCGAAGCGGAGGCTTAGCCATATTCTGGAATAATGAAATAAAGTTGGATCTTTTACCGTACTCTCAGTACCACATTGACGATGTTGTTTTCCCTCCCTCGGAAGAGGCATGGCGTCTTACATGCGTGTATGGAGAGGCTCAAGTTAATGAACGCCATAAAACATGGGACATGTTGAAGTTCATTAAGAGTTCATCGCCACTACCTTGGATGTGTATAGGAGATTTCAATGAAGTACTCCTTAGGGAGGAACATGTGGGAGTTAATCAGAGATGTAATTCCCAAATCCAAGCATTCCGTGAAACATTTGACATTTGTGAGCTAATGGATCTTGGTTATACTGGAGTGCCATGGACGTTCAAAAAGAAAGTGGCGGGCGGTTCGTACTGTAGGGTTCGCCTCGACAGGGCCTTGGCTTCGGCAGGGTGGTCATCTCGATACCCCCTGGCAGGTGTCCAACATCTATCTGCTGCAGCGTCTGATCACTCACCGATCCTACTTCTCCTTGAGCCAAGAGAGGATCTGCCCCTAAGATCACGTTTGTTTCGGTATGAAGAAATGTGGGAATCACATGGGGATTTTGAACCACTAATGCAGCAACTGTGGAAGGAAAAGTCGATCACGACTGTGTTTGATCTCAAAAATAAACTTAAGGGTTTATCTACTTCCCTTGCTGCTTGGGGAAGGAATACTTTCGGCCATGTCCGATTGGAACTGAAAATTTGAGGGCTGAACTGGAGTGCTTGCGTAACTAGGCCGATCGAAGGGGTCCAAACCACCAAGAGTTAAAAATTGTTGAGCGGATTATGGAGCTACAACACCGAGAGGAGACAATATGGAGGCAAAGATCCCGTATCCAATGGCTAGCCGAGGGTGATCGAAACACACGGTTTTTTCACTTAAGGGCTAGCAAACGGAAGAAACGGAATCGTATTACTCGGTTACGCCGTCCTAATGGTGAATTTACCGAGGATGCTAAGGAGCTAAGCCTCCTGGCGCGGTCTTTTTACAAATACATCTATACGTCGGAAACGACGGTGGGTACAACTGAGGTACTAGCATCGGTACCGGTTTCTGTTACCCAATTCATGAATGAGCAGCTACTGAAGCCGTATAACACAGAGGAGATCAAGCAAGCACTCTTTCAGATGGCACCGTTGAAGGCCCCGGGGCCTGACGGGTTTCCAGCCCAATTCTTTCAAAAACACTGGGGAGTTTGTGGAGAAGAGGTTTTCAATGTTGTCCTTCGGATCTTGAGAGGAGAAGAAGATCTGAGAGAGATAAACAAGACCTTTATTGTGCTCATTCCGAAAGTAGCTTCACCGGAGGAATTGGGCCAATTTCGCCCTATCAGTCTGTGTAACGTCATATACAAGATGGCCTCGAAGGTTTTTGGCAAATAGACTGAAGGTTATACTACCAGAGATCATCTCGGAGGAGCAATCTGCTTTTGTCCCGGGGAGACTCATTACGGATAATATTATTACGGCATATGAATGCCTTCATTTCATGAAGAGGAATAGTGCAAAGAAGCATCATCACTGTGCACTCAAACTTGACATGCGAAAGGAAAATGATCGCGTAGAGTGGTCTTATCTGAAGGCGATCATGCTTCGGATGGGATTCGATGAAAGGTGGGTTAACTTAATTATGAAGCTAATCTCTTCGGTCTTATTTTCAGTCTTGTTCAATGGAGAACCGCTTGATGAGTTTCAGCCAACTAGGGGTCTCCGTCAAGGTGATCCGATATCCCCATATTTGTTTTTGCTCGCAGCAGAGGGCCTTTCAGGCCTATTGAAAAATTCTCGTCAGTCATCACAACTTGAAGGAATCAAGGTGGCAACCGCAGCCCCTGCAGTAAATCACCTCCTTTTTGCAGATGACAGCCTGCTGTTTGTGAAAGCTAGTGAAGAGGGAGCAAGGGAAGTGAACAAAATCCTAGAAAAGTACTGTAATGCATCAGGCCAACGAGTGAATTTTGATAAGTCTTCGGTTTTCTTTAGCAAGGGATGCCCAAAAAACAGGAAGCAAGCAGTCAAGGATATTCTCAATGTCCCTAACGAGACTTTAAACGAGAAATATCTCGGAATGCCATCGGATGTGGGGAGATCAAGGTTTGGCTCTTTCAAATACCTCAAGGATAGGATTTGGAAGCGCATAAAGGGGTGGCTGGAGCAAGCTTTGTCTACATGAGGGAACGAGGCATCAATCAAAGCAGTGTCTATGGCTATTCCTACCTTCTCGATGTCATGTTTCAAACTCCCACGAAGGTTGTGTGCGGCAATCAACTCGATGTTACGCAGTTTCTGGTGGGGAAACAAGGACGGCAAATGCAAAACATGCTGGGTTGCGTGGGAGTCCATGTGTACACCAAAATCATCAGGTGGTCTGGGCTTCCGTGATGTGGAGCTTTTCAACATTGCGATGCTAGCTCATCAGGCGTGGATGATTCTCCAAAACCCGGAAACGCTTAGTTCTCGGATGTTGAAACCGATATATTTCCCTAATACTGACTTTCTCGATGCCTCCCTGGGTTCTCCCTCGCAGGTGTGGAGAGCGATCTTTGAAGGGATGACAACGATGAAACAAGGGCTCATCCGCCGGATCGGGTCGGGCCAGGATACACACGCATGGAATCAAAACTGGCTACCTCGTAATTTTATGCTACGGCCACTGGCATGCTTGGAGGACAACCCACCCATTAGGGTCGCCTCTTTCATTGACCACTCCTCGGCGAGCTGGAGATCAGACAAATTGGCACAATTCTTTTTGCCGATGGATATCGAAGCTATCAAATCCATACCACTGAGCACCAGACAGATGACGGACAATTGGGCATGACATTATGAGAAAAACGGGATTCTTTCGGTCAGATCGGTGTACAGACTTCTAGCACGTAGGAAAAGTAGAAAGGACGATTGGATGGATGAGCGCGCTGCTGCATCAAACACAACCATGAACGAGAAAGGTTGGATGCACCTATGGAAAATTAAAGTGCCATCAAAGATCCGACTATTCATTTTGACAATCGCTACCCACGGGGGATGTTCATCATCATCGAAAAATGGCAGAATCTGATGCCTGTACTATCTGTGGGGCGGAGGATTCGTGGAGAGATGCGTTGATCGACTGTACAGTGGCTAGATGCGTATGGGCACTAAGCGATGAAAGTATGGTGGAACACATGTGTTCGTCGGAGGAAGCATCAGCAAAGCTTTGGCTAATGACTATGATGGAAACTTTATCGCAAGAGGAGTTTACATGCATGGGAACAACGATGTGGGCTATATGGTATGCGCGGAGAAAGATCATGTTCGAAGGGGAGTTCCAGAGCCCGATGGCAACATACAATTTCGTGCAGAATTTCTTGCGTGATCTTCCAAGGACCCCGGTTCGTGCTGCTGCAGGAGTGAGGACAGTGAGCAATCATCCTAAGTGGATTCCACCACTTCACGGGTGTGCAAAGCTGAACGTAGATGCAGCAATGGCAAAGAACGGACCAGGCGGGGCAGTGGCAGTCATTTGTAGAGATGCAACGAGCTGTTTTCTTGGAGCATCTTCAATTACCCTGGAAGGGATTAATGACCCGACGGTTATGCATGCTTTAGCGTGTAGAGAGGCTCTAGCATTGGCACAAGATTTAAAAATTACGGTTGCGTCCGATTGCCTGGCAGTGATACAGTCCATGTCTCAGCCGTTTGCCGGGAGATACAACACTATTATGGAGGAGATTAGACTCACACGTAGAGTTTTTAGTGAGGTTTCTTTTAAACACGTGAATCGAGCTTCGAATTCTAAAGCTCATAGGCTAGCTCAATATGCATTTTCCTTAGAATTTGGCCGTCAGGTTTGACTAATTCAGCCCCCAGGAGGTCTATGTATCCCGAATTTGGTTTCTGTTCAATAAAGTGTGTTTTTAGCTCAAAAAAAAAGCAAGCCTAGTAGCTAGCTCAATAGCTCAATTTTTTTTGATAGAAGCTCAATAGCTCAATTGGAATAGCGCATCTGCGATTTTAAGTATTTGGGTTCTTTTAGTTCCATGATTTGGGGGCACGGGGGGCGTCTCTATCGGATCAGAACTGCGGAAGTGGGACGCGGATCGGTTGGAGGACAATCCGTTCAATAGGCACAAATTAGGTACTCCAAGGATCCCGCTCTCCATTGTACGCGTTGGTTTCTCCGGATGGATTGGTCAACTGCGTTGCATGCTTGATTTATGCAAAGGCCCCGCCATGCTGGACGTGCACGATTGGGTATTGTTTGACCTTCCCGGAAGAACTACCATAATCACGTGGGATTAAAATAGTAGCAGCAGTGTAGATATATACCAATATATTTGATTGCAAATAATATGAATAGAGTTGACTAGTTTGGAACAGGTTAGTCCACGTACCCGTCACTAGCAGTATATGAAATTAACGGTGACGGGCGAGGATATTATACTGTCACTAATATATTCTGCAACCAACTACCGAGTTGTACCCGTGACGGGCATATTACCTTCTGTCATGGATACCTGTCCAGTGACATGCATAATTTTTTCAGTCACTAATGTGCTGGTGGATATAAGCCATTCTGCATTAGTGATTTCAAGGGTGTGTGCCGGCACAATCATACCAGCGTAGGATTTCAAGGGTATGTGCGTCACAATCTTCCCCTCTAAGTTCGAAGCTTCACTCACTCTCTCTCTCTCTTTCTCTCTTTCTCTCTCTCTCTCTCTCTCTCTCTCTCTCTCTCTCTCTCTCTCCTTGCCATTAATGCAAGCTTCAAACTCATAGATCTCCCTCTCCAACCACCCAATCACGCTTATACTTTCTGGAGAGCTAGAGGAGACCTAGATCCGTGATTCCCCCAAAGAAATTATAAATCCATCCACCAAATCCTAGCGGATCTTGAGATCTCGTGGGTACCTTGTAACCCTAGAGAAAACCTTAGTGCTTGTTGCTTCCACCTTGATTCAAGAAGCATCGGATAATTGAGAGCCTCCCTCCATCTTGTGGAGTCGCTTCAACCTTGTGTAAAGGTTTGATCAATGCCTTCAAGTCGACCTCATAGTGGAAACGAGAATCTCCCTCATCGGAGAAGCTCAAGGAGAATAAGGTGTGCACATCCGTGCTATTAGAGTGTCTAGGTGGCTCCACACCTCTCCAACATAGACGTACTTCCCTTGGGAAGGAACTACGGGAAACATATCCTTGTCTCCTTGTTTACACTTGTGGTTTATCTTGTTGCTTTTACATATTGCTTCTGTCGTGTACTTTGTATCGTATCACTTAGGTTGTTCACCTAGTTGAACATCTAGATAACCTTGTGTTTACTTGTTTATCCCAAACTAAACAGAAAAAAGAGAAAAAATGTTAGTCACCTATTCACCCCCCTCTAGTTGACCATACCGCACTTTCAATTGGTATCAGAGCCTCGGCTCTTACTAAAGGCTTAACTGGCTAAGAGTACTATGGTCGATGAAAATGATCCTGATTCTTCTAGTGCGGAAATCGCAAAGATGACCGACACTGTAGCTAACCTACAAGAAACGGTTGGAACCATCCAAGCCGAATTTACTAAGGTTAGCTCTAGTGTTGGTTCAGAGGTTTATAGCGTAAACAAGATGTTGGAGGTCATGATGGGTAAACCTCAGGGCCCCGAGGAACCTCCTGTTATCGCCGATGATGTTATCTCGGACGATGATTCCACTCCGGACATTGCTGAAATGGAGGCTAACATTGCGAAAGCCAAGGCAAAAGGCAAGGCGAAAGCCACTAAAGGGGCTAAGGGCGGGCAAAAGTTCCGAAGGCTCCAAGTCTCAAAAGGCTAATGGTTCGGGGTATAACTCAAGAGTCCCACCACCTTCCAACTTTGACTGCATCCCACCCATTGTTTCTATGCCACACATTTTAAATGTTTGTCATCATTCAAAAGGTCTCCCACGGGAGCATCTCACTCACATCCGAGGATGCAAGAACGCCAAGGAGGCTTGGGATAAACTTGACACTTTGTTCCAAGGAAATGCAAGAATCCAATACTCCAAGTATGATGTGCCAGTGACAAGTCCGAGAACTTTGTCATGCAAGAGGATGAGAGCCACGAAGAACTATATAGAAGAGTTTTCACCCTTGCCAATCAATTGAGGTACTTTGGAAAAGAGGAAATCTCCGATGAGTGGATCAAGAGGAAGTTTGTCAAAGCAATAACACCTTTTGAGAAAAACCTCTCCACTAGCATCCGAACAAGAGAGGACTACAATTCCCTCAACTCCATTGGTGTTCTTAGTGAGTTCATAGCCATATCCCTATCTCACAAGAGTGTGGATGATGCTCTTGCCCTCTCAAGAGGAATGGGAAAGTATCCCAACCTGTCTTTGAAGTCAAAGACGACTGCTCGGATAGAAGAAGTTGAAGAGGATGATGATTATGAGGACACATACAAGGGTTCTCACAGGTGCATTGCTCTTGCCATGCATGGCTATTGGAAGAGATGGGAAGATGATATGTCATAGACGTATCTATAATTTCTGATGTTCCATGTTGTTTTCATGCCATATGCTACATGTTTTCCTTACACTTTATGTCATTTTTATCGATTTTACGGACTAACCTATTGACAAGATGCCACAGAGCAAGTTCCATGTTTTCTGTTGTTTTTTACTTTCAGAAAAGTTGTTCTGGAAATATTATCGGAATTGGAAAATTCGAAGCCCGGAAGTCTTAGAATTCCCGAAGCTTTCACGGAGTCCCGAAGAGGCCCGGAGTGGGGCCACACCATAGGGAGGAGCCCCCCCGGCCGCGTCGGGGGGTGGTGTGGGCCATATCCCTTTCGCCTATTTATTCCCCCCCGATACATCAACCCTAAAAGTATACTCCCTCTGATCCGAAAAAAGTGTCGGAGGGAGTAGAGCTAAGTACGTACGTTTCCTAATATCCCTACGACACTAATTTACGATCGGAGGTAGTACCACTTTGTCCCGAGAAACACCCGAGGCCGCTGTCATCGTCAACACGAGATCGGGAGGGTTCTAAAGCTCTCCCCGGCACCCTGCCGGGAGGGGAATTGATCACCGGAGGGGTCTACACCACCATGCCAGTTCATCCTTGGAGTACGGGTCCATAGCAGTTGCTAGATGGTTGTACTATCCACTTTATGCCTCATGTTTAGATCTCGTGAGTTGCCTAGCGGATCTCGAGATCATCTATTTGTAATGCTAGATGTTGTGTTTTCTAGGATCCGATGATTATTGAATGATATGTCTGTTGATTATCAATCTATCATGTTATCTTCATGTGTATGTTATTTATGATCATGCATGCTCTCCGTTGTTAGTAGATGCTCTGGCCAAGTAGATAATAGTGACTCCAAGAGGGAGTATTTATGCTCGATAGTGGGTTCATGCCTTCTTTGCATCCATGCTCGAGTGACAGAAACGTGATAGACGGAGGATGTGTTGTTGCCATTAGGGAGAAAATAACGATGTTTACTTCGTTTACATTGTTTACATTACACACTTTGCTTACTACGATTACCCGTTGCTTACAACTTAATCCCAACGTTTGTTCGGATGATATTCGAAGCGTGGATTATTAGTCATAGATGCAGTTGGATGGCGATCTATGTATTTTGTTGTAATGCCCGCATGAATCTCATAGTAATCTTTATGTCATGCATGATCTTTATCTGTTAGTTGCCCAGCTACAATTTGTTCACCACGCATGTTAGCTATCTTTTATGGAGAGACACCTCTAGTGAACTGTGGACCCTGGTCCATTTTCTCATACTGATAATACACACACTATTTCCACTTCTTTCACACTGCTTCCACTGTTTTCACACTGTTTCCACTGCTTTCACACTGCTGCTACTGTTTTCATATTGTTCTCATACTGTTTTCCACACCATACATTTAATCTCTTTGTTATCAGCAAAACCGATGAGATTGACAACCTCACTGCTTCGTTGGGGAAAAGTAATTTATTTGTGTTGTGTAGGTTCCACGTTGCTGCTGAACCGGTAGTGCGCCATGCCATCTCAGCTGCATCAACCTTCTGAAGTTACTCCTTCCTCCTACTGGTCGATTCAACCTTGGTTTCTTTCTAAGGGAAACTTGCTGCTGCACTCTTCATACCTTCCTCTTGGGGTCTCCCAATGAACGTGTGTTCACACACATCAGAAGCTCATAAGGCCGATGCTCCTAGACCCCCTAGTAACAAGAACTACAAGAAGAAGGCGGAGTGGCCAAGGACATGCTACAATTGTGGAAGTGCAAATCACTTTGGAAAACAGTTTCCCTTTGAGTCAGAGAGGAAAATGAAGGCAATCTTGTTCGAAGGGACAAGACCAAAGCTCCACAAAACAAGAACCTCGCTCAAATAGTCCCAAGGGAACTATATGTTCAAGAAGGGGCCATACTGGAAACATATTATTTCGGAGAAGATGAAGTCATAGGTGTGGCTCACACTACTAGGAAAACAACTATAGGAGGAATCTGAAAAAAGATACCCGTGACGCACCAAATGCTCGGTGCGTCACGGCTATATACCCGTGGCGCACCAAACGGTGAAGGGCCTCGGTGCGTCACGCCTAAGGGCATACCCGTGACGCACCAAACAAACGGTGCGTCACGACTATAGGTGGGTGTTCGGTGGATACCATAGCCGTGGGCAAAGATAGCCGTGACGCACCATATGTTTGGTGCGTCACGGGTATTGCAATAGCCGTGACACACCAAACATATGGTGCGTCACGGCTATGGTATCCACCGAAATTTTCCCTCCACACCCCCTGGGACCGCCTTTCTAGTTTTGTCATGGAAGAGTTCCATGTCTAAAAATCATCAAAAAATAAATTCCTTATAGATGCACGGAGAGTTTAAGGTATACTTTTTTAACAAATTTTGAAATACGTATTTCGACTTTCTGAGCAAAAGTTCGTTAAAAAAAAGTAAAATGGGCATAACTTTTGCATACGATGTCGGAATTTAAAGTTCAATATACCAACGGAAACTAGTGAAAAAAAGGAATCAACCTTCGGCCTGTGAGCCTTTTTTAGATTCTCCAAATTCCGAAAGGAAAAAAAGTTATGGCCGTTTGAAGATTTTTGACTAGAAAATAAAAAAAAATAAAAAAGATAGGCGTGACGCACCACATGTATGGTGCGTCACGGCTAAGTAAGATAGGCGTGACGCACCACATGTATGGTGCGTCACGGCTAAGTCTGGGCAGAAATTTTCGAATTTCGAACCCGGGAGAGGCCACACCCCTATATATACCTCCTCCTTCCTCCACTCTTCTCCATTCCCTTCTCATTTCTTCTTTCTCCTTCCTCCACTCTCCATTCCCGTTTCTCCCTTACTACCACCACCACCACCACCACCACCACCACCACCACCTCACATCCACTCCGGCGACCACCACCTCACATCCACTCCGGCGACCACCTCCTCTCCGGTGACGTCCGCTCCGTTGACCTCCTCTCCGGCGACCACCTCTACTCCGACGACCACATCTACTCCGGCGACCACCTCCTCTCCGGCGGTATCCTCCTCTCCGGCGGACTCCTCCACTACCACGACCACCTTCTCTCCGGCGGCCACCTCCACTCCGGCGACCACCTTGTCTCCGGCATCCATCTCCACTCCGGCGGCCTCTCTGTTTTTCGTTTTTTCAAAATTTCAAAATTTTGGGCGGCCAGATCTGGATCTAGATCTAGATCTGGATCTGTCCCGCTTTTGTTTTTAATTTCGAAATCAATAGCCGTGACGCACCATCCATGAGGTGCGCCACGGGTAACTAAAGATAGCCGTGACGCACCAAACAGGCGGTGCGCCACGGGTAAACGAGATAGCCGCGACGCACCAAAAATAGGTGCATCACGGCTATTTTAATAGGCGCGGCGTGATAGCCGTGACGCACCGTGGTGCATCACGGGTATAAAATTTGGTGCGTCACTCATTAGCGTTTTCCTAGTAGTGTCACGTCGCCATAGCTACGTCTTCCTCTGCATCAGCCTCTCTATTTGAGTCCCCAATGAGAAGGCATCTATCCGACCTACATGATTCATGGCAAAAGCCACCTCGGTGAACTCTTCCACCTCCAAGTCTATTACAACTAGCTCTCCCTAATTATTGGATTGTGTTGAAAATATTGTTGATGATGATGAGGAGTCTAAAGATCTAGGCTTATGGTTGTCTAGCCTTGAAGGTGAGACCAAAGAAAAGGTAAAATCCCTTTTGGGGCAAATTGATGATGCTAACTCTCTTATAGATGAGAAGGAAAAGATCATCGTGACCTTGGAGAGTTAGGGTGGTGGCCATTTTAGCAATGACAAAGAGCAATCCATTAGAGCTTCTCATGAGGAGAAACTATCTAGTCTAGAGGAGACTTATGCTATTAGTGTTTCCAAGCTTAGGAAGGATAATGAACAATCGTCTACTCTTGCTAAAACTCGTGAAAATTAAAAGTTAGAGCTAGGGATTGCTCATGAGAGACTTTTTGATAGTCATGAAAAACTAGAAAAGGAGTTCATGTCTCTTAAATAAATTCACGATAAACTCACCAAGTCTCGTGATAAATTCCTAGCTCAACAATCTAATAAGCAAGTGATGCCTTCCTCTACTAGCATTATTATCTCGTCTAGCTCTTGTGCTACTCCTAAAATTGTAGGAAGTGAGAAAATTCTCAATGATGCCATAAACTCTCAAGGAGTTAAGAATGGGAAGAAGGACTTGGCTTTGTTGCTAAGTCAAAGAAGAAGAATAACAAGAAGAAGAATGTCACATCTCCTTCTCAACATATTGTCTTTGTGAAGGAAGGAGAGGTGATCAAGGAGAAGAAAACCAACACCATTGTGGGTGGTGAGATCTCTAGGGGGAGCGCCACTCACAATGACTTTGCCGGGAAATATAACCCCTCTTATGTTCATATGAAATCTAGAGATGGTCATGTTTATGCTAAATATGTTGGTACTTCGTATGGTGATGATTACCATTGGTCTATTTGGGTTCCTAAGACCCTTGTTACTAACAAAAGAGGACCCATTGAAGGATGGGTACCTAAATCAAGAAATTGATCTCTTGTAAGGAAGTGCTTCCGGGTCAGACCATTGGACGGTAGATAGTGTTGCATCCCAACATATGACCGAAAGCAAGGACACAATTAGTAATCTTGAACCTCCATCACCATTTCTCAATTGTGTCACTATTGGTGATAATTCCGAGCTTAAGGTATTGGGACGAGGCAAGGTGGCTATCTCAAATGATTTATAAATTGAGAATGTCCTTCTTGTTGAGTCCCTTGGCTACAACTTGATGTCTGTTCTTCAACTTGCAAATTGCAGTTTTACCTCTTTCTTTAATAAACAAAATGCGATTTCACTTGGGAAACAACTCTTAAAGTAGACTTTGTTGGGTTTGTTGAGAACAACATATATGTAGTGGACTTCTCTAAAGTAGATGCGTGTGACACGACATGCCTAATGGCTAAAGTTGACGTGGGTTGGCTTTGGCATCGCTGGTTAGCCCACACCAATATGAGGATGTTGCATGACCTACAAAGTGGAAATCATGTTTTAGGAATAACCAAGGCTAAGTTTGCTAAAGATCGTGTGTGTAGCCCTTGCGCCTTTGGAAAGCAACATGGACAACTTCACCCTACCAAGACCACCATCTCCACCACAAGAATTCTCAAGCTTATTCACTTGGACCTTTTTGGTCCACTATCCTATGATAGTCTAAGAGGAAAGAAGTATTGCTTGGTGATAGTGGATGACTACTCAAGATATTGTTGGGTGTATTTCTTCAAGAAGAAGAGTGAGACGCAAAAGAGAGTCATCGAGTTCATCACTTTGGTTGAGCGCATTATCGCAATCCAGAGTGATAATGGCTCGGAGTTCAAGAACTACACCGTTGAGGGTTTTCTCAGTGAAGAGGGCATTGCTCACCAATATCCCACTCCATATAACCCTCAACAAAATGGTGTAGTAGAGAGGAAGAACCGGACCTTGATGGATGCGGCTAGGACAATGATTGCGGAGTTCTCTTCTCCCTATAATTTTTGGGCCGAAGCCGTGTCCACCGCTTCTCATGTTACTAACTGGTTATATCTTCACAAGATCTTGAACAAGACTCCCTATGATATTCTCATGGGAAAGAAGCCGGATGTATCTTACTTCAAAGTCTTTGGTTGCAAGTGCTTTATTCGTAAAAAAGGTAAACGTTTGTCTAAGTTTGAGACCAAATCATATGAACCCCTGTTTGGATGTAAGAAAAACTGTCTCAGAATTGAATTGGACTGGAATACCAAATATAAGATGGAAATGAAATGGGCTCCAATTCAATTCTATTGTTTGGGTGTGCTTGGCATTTACAGTTAGAATCAAAGTGTAACGGCCAATTCCAATTTCTGTTTGGATGTAAAAACAATGGAATTGACCGTTTATAAATTAGTTTTCAAATATAATAACATTCAAACTATAAAGCATATTTCATCATCTAATCTGGTACACTTTGTTTCATGATAATCAGTATATACGTCATTGAGCTCACATAGTATTATATACTTACATGCACCAAAAAGCACTATATACTTAAATGGACAAAAAAGCAATATATACTTCTTGCAACCAAAAAGCAGTACAGAATAAGACAAGAAGTATGCAGCTTGCTTTTACAACTTCAATGTATATATTACAAAGTGGTGTACACTGCGTATATCTTGCGATCAAGCCGAGAAGTGTTTCATCATATTTCAACATGTCCTGGCTTCCAAAGCATAGATTTGTACCATATTTTGATTTGGTAGCTACATGGTGGTTGCAGGATAAGAAAATAGATTCTTCAATATTGGTAATGCTTCACTCTTTACAATCCACGGAAATCGATAGAAATCTGCCGTCAAAGAAATACACAACATCAGGCAACACAAAATTTATGTGTACATGTCCTGCATCAGATGAATTAACATGAAAAAAGAGGCCAGGGGAGAGCCTATCTTAGGGAGGGATTGAGAGAGGCCAACTTCCACACTCCCGCCGTCGCTCACCCCACCACTGCTCGATCTATGGTCAGAGCCGGCTCATGGCAGGGGACGGATGGGCATCTCTCGACCCGGATTCGGAGGAGGATGGGGAGAGGGAGAGGATGCGAGGAAGGGAGGAGGGTGAGGGGAGGGGAGAAGCATACCAGTGCCACCACCGCCATGAGTTCCTTTAGGTTGCTGCTCGAGGTGGACAGGGACTACCGATACCCCCACTCCCACGATCTATGGTTCAAGCTTGAGGGACCTACGGGGGACGGAGAGGAAGGTATGGAGAGGGAGAGGAGGGCCGAGGATCTCACTAGTTCCTCCACCGGCGGCGGCTTCATCTCTAGGTCAGGGCGATGGTTGCCTCTCCTCCGAGCAATGGAAGAGGCACGAGGGAAGCGGGCAGAAATTTTCCATGGGTTTCCGAGGTCCCAAGCTCAGAATCGTGGAGCGAGGTGCGGACGTGCGTGGAGGCCTCGCGTGGAATTGTAGTGTGTTTCCAGAGCCTAATTCTTCAACCACCCCAACCGGTAGAATTCGAGCCGGAAATTCCATGTGGGTAATTCCGAGGCCTTTTTCCAACATGCAAACAAGGGGGTTTCTTTGTTGGTTATGCCACAAAATCCTACGCCTATAGAGTCTACAACAAGTCCACCAGACAAGTGGAAGAAGCTATAGATGTGGTATTTGACGAGGATAATGGCTCTCAAGGGGGCTGCATAGATCATGGTGTTGTAGGAGATGCAATTCCTCCCATCGTCATAAGAAGAATGGGGATTGGTGAAATAATCCCCATTGAGGGTTACCGGATGACAGAGGGAGAAGGACTATGATCTACTCAAGTGGATCCATTGACTACACCGATTGATTCAAAAGCTACCCAACAAGATGCACCATGCCCTCAAGCTAATGAACAAGGCCAAGCTAATGAACAAGGCAAGCTATCAATGAAGGCTAGGATCAAGATCCTCCCATTGTTGAGAGAGCTCAACCAAGTGGTGATCCTTCACCCATTGATGATCAAGGCCAAGATCAAGATGGACATGACTCTGCTGAAGAAGGTGATGCCCAAGCTATATCCAAGGAAACTTTGGAGGAGATACTAGCTCGTAGAGCAAAGAGAAGCCTAGAAAATCTTGAGCGTGCGGGTCACACGGAGAAAAAGATTCTTAGGAAAGTTTGTGGAAGGGTTGTCACTAGGAAGAAATTGAAGGATTTCAGCAAGGCTCGTGCTTTTGTCTCATTCGTTGATATCAAGAAGGCTAGGGCTCATAAACTCTTTCTTTCATTCAGAAAGGGGTCGGTCACTTTTCCGGGTCAGGATCGATAAGTGTAAGTCATAAAAATGAGATGTTTCTCTTCACACCTCATATCAAGAGGAAAGGTAGCTTGTAAATCTGGTTTCACCATTGGAAATTCTAGCCTTTTTTTAACCGGCTCTCAAAGATCAATATTGTCTTGAAGCCATGCATGATGAACTCAACAGCTTCGAGCACAACAAGGTTTGAAAGTTAGTGCCAAGACCCAAGGATTGCAAGAATGTTATTGGCACCAAATGGGTGCTCAAGAACAAGCAATACAAATATGGTATCATCATTCGAAACAAGGCGAGATTGATGTCTCAAGGGTTTTCTCAAGTCGAAGGTATTGATTTCGGTGAAACCTTTACTCCTGTAGCTCGTCTTGATTCTATTCACATCTTATTTGCTTATGCATCTCATCATAATTTTGAGTTACAACAAATGAATGTTAAGAGTGCTTTCCTAAATGGTCCCATTAGTGAGTTAGTATATGTCAACCAACCTCCAGGTTTCGAAGATCCTAACCACCCTGACCATGTCTATAAACCCGATAAGGCGCTCCATGGACTTAAACAAGCTCCACGTGCATGGTATGAGCACCTTAAAGAGTTTCTATTAGATCGTGGGTTTCATGTTGGTTTAATCGATCCCACCCTCTTTACCAAGACGGTTGGGGGTGACTTGTTCATATGCCAACTCTATGTGGATGGCATCATTTTTGGTTCTACTAACACTTTGTTCAATGAAGATTTTTGCAAGATAATGACTGATAGGTTCGAGATGTCCATGATGCGGGAGTTGGATTACTTCCTTGGTTTTGAAATCAACCAATATCATGAAGGAACCTTCATCAAACAAGCCAAGTATACCCAAGAAATGCACAAGAGATTCAACACACATGATGCCAAGCCTATGAAGACTCCCATGTCCACAACCCTTGACTTGAAACCCTACCCTAACGGTAAAGAGGTAGATTAAAAGGTATACCATTCCATGATTGGCTCTTTGCTTTACCTTTGTGCATCTAGACCGGATATCATGTATAGTGTTGGTAAATGTGCAAGGTTTCAAGCCTCTCTGAGGAAAAGACATTTGGAAGCGGTTAAAAGAATCTTTCGATATTTAGTTCATACCCCAAACTTGGGTCTTTGGTATCCCAATGGTTCAAGTTTTCAGCTCATTACGTATTCGGATGCGGATTATGTGGGAGAGAAGACAGATAGGAAGCCAACATCCGGGGGTTGCCAATTCCTTGGTTGCTATTTGGTGTGTTGGTCTTCCAAGAAGCAAAATTGCATTGTTGTCTCCACCACCGAGGACGAGTACATTTCCACGGCAAGTTGTTGTGCTCAATTACTTTGGATGAGGCAAAACTTGAAGGATTATGGTGTCAATTTTGACAAAGTGCCTCTTCTATGTGACAATGAGAGTGCCATCAAGATCGCCTACAACTACGTTCTTCACTCCAAGACGAAGCACGTCGAGATTCATCATCATTTCATTTGGGATCATATTTATAAGGGTGATATTTTTCTCTCATATGTGTCAACCAAGGATCAACTTGCGGATATCTTCACGAAGGCCCTTGATTAACCAAAATTTCGAGCTTTGAGGAATGAACTAAATGTAATCGATTCATCTAACTTCACTTGATACCTTGCATAAGTACCTTCATTATTCGTGTTATTAGGTTTGTATGTAGGCATGGACATAGGGGGAGCGTAAATCAACTCATGAGTGAACACTCTTCTTATTATGCGTAAATTAAATCTTCATTGCATATCTAGTTATTTTGTGATTTATTGTGTTTCATTGTGAGTATTACTTTTGGACCCAAGATATATCTTCGCGGTGCCTAGGTACACACTCAAACATGGTGGCTAAAGCCACCGACCTCCTCTTTTGAAGAATTACGTCCATTTGGTTCTTTCATTTGCTTAGCTATACCCTCCTTGGAGAATTGCACAAGCTCGGCTTTTCCATTGTTGCATCTTCCGAACTTGCGTGTATTTTTGCATCGCGTATGACAGTGACATTTTCCTATCCCAATCCTACTCTCATAAAAAGCTCGTTTCTCTCTCGATGTCTTTGTTTTATGCTCTTGGTGCGCAGAAAGTAGATCTGGCGGTTCCTCCGCTGAAACCACTGGTACCTCCACTGCTGATCCGTCTCCAACGTATCTATAATTTCTGATGTTCCATGTTGATATTATGACAATTGCTACATGTTTTATCCCTTCTTTATGTCATTTTTATCGGTTTTCTCGGACTAACCTATTAACAAGATGCCAAGTGCCAGTTCCCTGTTTTCTGCTGTTTTTTATTTCAGAAAAGTTGTTCTGGAAATATTCTCAGAATTGGACCCCACGAATCCCGAAGTTCCTATTTTCCCCGGAAGCATCCAGAAGTCCCGAAGAGCCCCGGAGGGGGGCCACAGGGTGGCCACACCACGGGGTGGCGCGCCCCCTGGCCGCGCCACCTAGGGGTGTGGGCCCCCTGGCCACCTCCCGGCATCGCCCTTTCGCCCATATATACTCCCCGAGGCATAAACCCTAGGAGAATTGACCTTTTCCACAAAATACATCCGTAGCTCCGCCGCCGCCGCCGACAAGTTTCGGGGGATAGATCTCTGTTCTGGCACCCTGCCGGGACGGGGAAGTACCCCCGGAAGCCATCTCCATCGACTCCACTGCCATCTCTATCGCCGTTGCTGTCTCCTATGATGAGGAGGGAGTAGTTCTCCCCCGAGGATGAGGGCTCTACCGGTAGCTATGTGGTCCATCTCTCTCTCTCTCGCATGGTGTGATCTATATGTGATCATGAGCTTTGCAATCTATTTGAATTCGTAGATGTTACTCTTCATCTGTTGCTACTCAAGTGCTTTATTAATATGAACTTTGGAGTCACTTTGTCCACGGTGTGAAGGTGACTGTGTGCACGCCGTGTGTGTCTCCTCTATGAAATTGTGGAGTTTACTTAGTACCTTCTAGGGCGCTCATAGTGACAGCGTGGGGTTAACTAGACATGGGAATACAAACTTTAGGAATGTTGTTACAGCCCTACGCAATGATTAGTGTTCGTTATCCAACCAGAGAGGGTTAAGAGTAGCATAGTGAGAGAGGTTATCTAGTTATTCATTTATGTGATCATTGTTGAGAGTGTCCACTAGTGAAAGTAGGATCCCTAGGCCTTGTTTCCGAGCATTGAAACACCGTTTTCCGCCTGTTCTTCTACATGTTTGCTTGCTGCCATTTTTATTTCAGATTGCTATTATCACTTATTATCATCCATATTACTTGCATTTTACTCTCTCTTCGCCGAACTAGTGCACCTATATACCTGACAAGTATATTGGGTGTGTTGGGGACACAAGAGACTTCTTGTATCTTGATTGCAGGGTTGCTTGAGAGGGATATCTTTGACCTCTACCTCCCTGAGTTCGATAAACCTTGGTTAACCCACTTAAGGGAAACTTGCTACTGTTCTACAAACCTCTGCACTTGGAGGCCCAACACTTTCTACAAGAATAGAACCGTGCATAGACATCAAGCTCTTTTCTGGCGCCGCTGCCGGGGAGGTAAGGTAAAAGGTACTCACATCCTCGGGTGTGAGTGCTCGAAGTTATTTCCTTTAGATTCTGCAATTATATCTTTTTGTTTCTTGTTTTTATTTTGACTAGTTAGGCTTAATGGAAAACAACAAAAATATGAGAGAGCTTTCGAATATTTATCTTGAGTTAGGACATGAAGTGTTTGAAGAGAAAATTAAAAAAACGCATGGAACTTTATTTGCATGCTAGTGGCAATGTTATTAGTATGAACTCTTTAAACACCATTATTGCTAATGCTATGGAAAAGTCTAAGCTTGGGTAAGCTAGTTTTGATGAATATGATATTTTTAGTCTCCCAAGTTTTGAGGAGGAAATTTTCTTTGATGATACCTTGCGTCCAATATATGATGATTATAATGATTGTGGTATTCTAGTTCCACCTGTTTACAATGATGAATATGATATTTTCAGTCCACCTACTATTGAGGAAAAAATTAATTATGATTACAATATGCCTCCTATATTTAATGATTATGGTGATAAGAATAATAATGATAACTATTTTGTTGAATAATGATAACTATAATGACTACTATTAATAAGAATGACTATGCTTATGTGGAGAGTATTAATTCTTTTATGCATGTGGCTCATGATAAGAATGTTTTATGTGATAGCTATATTGTTAATTTTATTCATGATGCTACTGAAAGTTATTATGAGAGAGGGAAACATGGTTTTATGTATCTCAATAATATTAAGTTTCCCTTCTTTATGTTGAAATTTTTGAAGTTGCACTTATTTTGTCTTCCTATGCTAGTCACTTTGTGCTTCGTTGACTTGTTTTTCTACAAGATTCTTTTTTCTAGGAAGTGGGTTAGACTTAAATGTGTTTTATATTTTATTATTTATGCTCTCTTATTGTGCTTAAACTCTTATTCTTACGTGAGCATCTTTTAAAAATCACTATGCCTAGCTGAAAGGCCTTAAAGAAAAGCGCTACCGGGAGACAACCCGTTTTATTTCGCTGTTTTCAATCTGTTTTCCTTTGTTTTCTTTTGTGTGCTTTACACCTGGGTGTTTTCTATTTCGTTAGAAACCCTTCTGTATCTTTTCTTTTGAGTTTTTTTGAGCCAAGTAAAGCCTCTAGTGGAAAGTTCAGCCTATATTTCGGATTTCTGCGCAGGAAACAGATTTCCGCTGTCCACTGTTAATTCCGTTAAAAATCACAAAAAATTCAAAATGACCTGAGAATGTTTGTGCGTAATCCTGGGCTGTATAAGAAACTTTTCTTAGTTTACCACCTTTTGATTTGAGCAACATAAGATTTTTGAAAAAAGCGATATTTACCTGCTGTTCTATTTTGACAGATTTCAGCCATTTATTGCATTTGCATCTTAATCTCTTTCTTTTGGTGTTCTTTTGAGAAGAAGAGTTTTAAAAGAAGTTGTGACAGTAGCTAATGTGTTTTTGGGTGTTAGACTTGTGTTGAAACTGAACCATGTGAATTTATTATTTCTATTGCACTAACGTTGCTAATGAAGATTGTGAGAAGTTTGGTGTGAAGGAAGTTTTCAAGGGTCAAGAGAAGAGGATGATATGACGTGATCAAGAAGAGTGAAGAGCCTAAGCTTAGGGATGCCCCGGTGGTACATCCCAGAAAATTCCAAGAAGACTCAAGCGTCGAAGGATCCCGTTCTTCATCAACAAATTATCAGGTCACTTCTAGTGAAACTACATTTTTATTCGCTCACATCTTATGTGCTTTACTTGGAGCATCTTTTATTTTTGTTTTCAGTTTGTTTGGTTTTCTTTGCTGTAATAAATGGTTGGATCTTATCATACTTGTGTGGTAGAGAAAAACACTCCGTTTTCATTGCTTAGAACACTCTAGTTTTCATTCTTATTGTTCTGTGAGTGTTCACTTTTTGCTAGTACTGTGTTTAGCTTTTGTTTTCATGCATCTCTTACTTAGAGATGTTAGCTTTTGTAGTTAGGTGGTTCTCATATATGTGCTTGGTTGAGAATAGAAATGCTTATGTGGTAGTTGGTATAGTGGAAAAATTCGCATGGTCTTGTAGATCACTAAACCGCTTCACTTGAATTACGGTTGTTGTTTTGAGATATTAATTTTCTTAATGGATAAACGAGAAGGACTAGTAAGTATAAAATTTTAATGGTTGGTCAAAGAAACTTGAAACTGTGCCACACTTAAATTACCAGGTGATAGAAACAATGGTATATGATTGCTACGAGTGATACATTTCTGATCGGCCTTTTGTTACGCGCTACGGTCGGGGTAGCTAACAATGACTTGTCAATGCCACGGCCCCTCTTGGAGTGATTTGAATTGTGACTTGTAAGATGATTTGCTTGCTGTAATATTTTAACTCGTGAGTCTATGTTGCGGTTCCTGGCACTTCCACCATCTATATTTGCTAGCCTCTTCGATACTGTGCATTGCTCTTTCTCACATTGAGAGTTGGTGCAAACTTCGCCAATGCATCCAAATCCCGTGGGAGGACTTTGTTCTCCTACACATAAGCCCATATATTCTTCCTTAAAAAAGCCAAAATAACTACCTATCATGGCATTTCCATAGCCATTCCGAGATATATTGCTGCACAACATCCACCTCCATTATGTTACTTGATGATGAGCTTCATGGTTATTTATGCATACTGCTACACTGGCAGGAGCATGTAGTTAGAGACATCAGAGATATTTCTTTATGAGTTATGAGTACTAAAAGTGTGATGATTCATTGTAATATAGGATGTTGCCCCTACCGGTGAGGATATATAAAATAAAAAAATAAAAAAATGAAAAAGCCCAAAAAGGAAAAAAGGGACAAAGAGAGAATATAGAGAGAGGGGGCGCATCACTATCCTTTATACCACACTTGTGCTTCATGTTTAGCACCAATACTTTAGTTTGGAGAGAGTTTTCATATTATTATCATTCATAACTATGTGGGGAACTTTACATTATAGAACTTGGCTTGTATATTCCAATGATGAGCCTCCTCAAATGAGCTCTAGGTCTTCGTGAGAAAGCAAGTTGGATGCACCCCACTAGTTCAATTGGAGAGATTTCATACACTTATAGCTCTGTATGCATCCGTTGTGTGGCAATCCCTACTCCTTGCATAGCTTCGGTTGTAAGACTTTCTCTTGTCTAATGACCACTTTCAGCTTTGCGAGCCTTTCTTCCATTGACCTTCCAAACCCCCCATAATGTTCTCTTAGCCATAACATCCCGGTGCCAGGGACCAACGCAGAAAGTTTGCTTGTTTTTAGTGTGCAAATAGTTTAAGATTCAAGCATTGCATTGTGTGGAAAGCTTGACTTGATCCTAACAGGGGTTGTGAAGATCGTTTGACGTGCATGATATTGTTGTTCTTGAAAGCTTAAATCATCTCTAATAAACTTTGCATGGTTGATAGTCTTTTAATATTGATTCATTAAAAGTTTTGCTTCTTTCTTCTTATTTGTTTATGCATTACTTATTGATATCAAATATAGATGACAACTTTAGTTCATTTGATCCTAGTTTACATGCTCTACTTTACAAATTATGATCAAGATTGTGTGCTAGCATGTCACCTCAGAAATTATTTTGTTTTATCGTTTACCTACTCGAGGATGAGTAGGAACTAAGCTTGGGGATTCTTGATACTTCTCCAACGTATCTATAATTTCTGATGTTCCATGTTGATATTATGCCAATTGCTACATTGTTTCTCCCTTCTTTATGTCATTTTTATCTGTTTTCCGGGACTAACCTATTAACAAGATGCCAAGTGCCAGTTCCCTGTTTTCTGCTGTTTTTTATTTCAGAAAAGTTGTTCTGGAAGTATTCTCGGAATTGGACCCCACGAATCCCGAACTTCCTATTTTCCCCGGAAGCATCCATAAGTCCCGAAGAGCTCCGGAGGGGGGCCACAGGGTCGCCACACCATGGGGTGGCGCGGGCCCCCCTCGTCGCGCGACCTGGGGTGTGGGCCCCCTGGCCACCTCCCGGCATCGCCCTTTCGCCCATATATACTCCATGAGGCATAAACCCTAGGAGAATCGACCTTTTCCATAAAATACATCCGTAGCTCCGCCGCTGCCGCCGACAAGTTTCGGGGGATAGATCTCTGTTCTGGCACCCTGCCGGGACGGGGAAGTGCCCCCGGAAGCCATCTCCATTGAATCCACCACCATCTCCATCGCCGTTGTTGTCTCCTACGATGAGGAGGGAGTAGTTCTCCCCCGAGGGTGAGGGCTCTACCGGTAGCTATGTGGTTCATCTCTCTCTCCCATGGTGTGATCTATACGTGATCATGAGCTTTGTAATCTATTTGAATTCGTAGATGTTACTCTTCATCTGTTGCTACTCAAGTGCTTTATTAATATGAACTTTGGAGTCACTTTGACCACAGTGTGAAGGTGATAGTGTGCACGCCGTGTGTGTCTCCTCTATGAAATTGTGGAGTTTTCTTAGTACCTTCTAGGGAGCTCATAGTGACAGCGTGGGTTTAACTAGACATGGGAATACAAAGGAGTGTTGTTACAGCCCTACGCAATGATTAGTGTTTGTTATCCAACCAGAGAGGGTTAAGAGTAGCATAGTGAGAGAGGTTATCTAGTTATTCATTTATGTGATCCTTGTTGAGAGTGTCCACTAGTGAAAGTAGGATCCCTAGGCCTTGTTTCCGAGCATTGAAACACCGTTTTCCGCCTGTTCTGCTACATGTTTGCTTGTTGTCATTTTTATTTAAGATTGCTATTATCACTTATTATCATCCATATTACTTTCATTTTACTCTCTCTTTGCCGAACTAGTGCACCTATATACCTGACAAGTATATTGGGTGTGTTGGGGACACAAGAGACTTCTTGTATCTTGATTGCAGGGTTGCTTGAGAGGGATATCTTTGACCTCTACCTCCCTGAGTTCGATAAACCTTGGGTAATCCACTTAAGGGAAATTTGCTGCTGTTCTACAAACCTCTGCACTTGGAGGCCCAAGACTGTCTACAAGAATAGAAGCGTGCGTAGACATCAATTGCCTCGCAACTGCTAGGATGCGGTGGTACCTATGATTTCTGCGGGGTTCCCCCAGACGTCGGTACTACCGGTGTTGCACCGGTACTACCGCTAGTGCGTGTTTTCTCCAACAGGCCAGTATCGCGTGGCACAAGAACTATCGGGAGCGGTACTACCGGTGGATCCGGCGCTAGTACCGCCCGCTGCGATTTTCGTGAGGGTTAACTAGGCCGAGCGGGGGAAGGGATCGATTTAGATCTCACTTTCCCCCACTCTCCCTAGCTTCTTCCCCACCAAACCGCCACCACCAACACCTCTTCTGCCGCTGGGAAGAGTTCCCCGCCGTAGGGAGGACCCTCCTCACTGCCGGGGGCTCTGTGCATCTTCCTCCCTCCTCGATCCACGCCATGGATCCTGGTATGTTGCCCCCCTCTCCCCCATCTAGTTGGTAGATGGAGATGAACTAGGAGCTCCATGTTTGTCGGTGTTCTTGCATATGAGGGTAGATATGTTCCTTGTACAAATCCTAGGAATTTCGAATGCAATTAGTAGGGATAATCTCCGTCGATTTTTAGGTTGGTTCCATGCTCATGTGCCCCGATCCGGCGATGATTTTCCTTACTACTCTCTTTCTCGTTTCCTTCGATTTGTGCAGATCAAAACATTAGCATCATCTCGTCTTTCTGCTTTTATTACTATTTCAATTCACATCTTCTAGTGTCTCACGGGGAGGTCATACCAAGAAGAGTGCGGGTCGGAAGACACCTAGGGTTGATGACATCGAAGAGACTCTTGATCCTCCAAGCCCAAGCGTAAGCCAAGATTTCCTGCTCCTGAGAAGACCCTTCCCGGCAAAGAAAAGACAACATCTCAAGTATCCGATTCGGTGTTCCTTTCCACTCATCGTGAGAATACGTATGTCATTGAGTGGTGCTACGCCTCGATGGTGCTAGGAATTCTTACTGCTTGTGATGGCGTGTTGGGAACCCAAAGAAGAGGGTGTGATGAGTGTAGAGGTAAGAACTTCCCTCAGTTAAGAACCAAGGTTATCAATCCAGTAGGAGAAAGAGGATCTTCGGAAGGTGATGTCACTGGCGGTGGTGATGGCTCACCGGTGTCAACAACAACGCGGAACCTGCACACAACACAACCAAAATACTTTGTCCCAACGGTACAGTGAGGTTGTCAATCCCACCGGTCTTGCTAAAAACAAAGATTAGACATATAGTGTGGAAAATAGTGTGTGCTTATAGTAAGTAAAGAAAGCAGGAAATTGTAGTGGTTTGTATTAACAATGTAGGAAAATCGAACGGGGTTCATAGGTTCATTAGTGGTGTCTCTCCATAAAAGATAGCATGCTGGGTGAACAAATTACAGCTGGGCAATTGACAAATAAAGGTTGCACCGTAGTGCACATTCATGACATGATGAATAGTATGATATTTAGCGCGGGCATTACAACAATATACATAGACCGTAATCCAACTGCCTCTATGACTAATAATCCACCCTCAGGTTATCATCCGACCCCCCTTAGGTATTAAGTTGCAAGCAACAGATAACTGCATTAAACAAAGTGTGTAATGTAAGCGATGATTGTACATGCGGGCACTCACACCGCTGTTTTCTCCCTAGTGGCAACAACACATCCTCCCCCGTCACGTTTCTGTCACTCGAGCACGAAAAGGAGGCATGAACCCACTATCGAGCATAAATACTCCCTCTTGGAGTCACTAGCAACTACTTGGCCAGAGCACCACTAGCAACGGAAAACATGCAAGATCACAAATAGCATATGCAATAAAGACTATAATCAACTTGGCATAAGTTCAATATTCATCGGATCCCAGCTAACACATCACATAGAATTACATAAGAACAATCTCGATCATGTTAGGCAGCTCACGAGATCAAAACATGGAGGCATACAAGGAGGATACAACCATCTAGCTACTACTATGGACCCGTAGTCCAAGGATGAACTACTCACGCATCACTCCGTAGGCAGACATGGTGATGAAGAGGCCTCCGGTGATGATTTCCTCTCCGGCAGGGTGCCGGGAGACAGCTTCAAAACCCCCCTGATCTAGGGTTGACGACGACGGCGGCTGCGGAACTTTTCGAGGACTTTTGATCAGGTGCCTAGGGTTTTCCATCCGGGGGAATAAATAGGCGAAATGGTAGAGGCGGTGGATCCCTGGGGGCCCCACACCACCCCTGGCGCGGCCAAGGGGGGAGCCACCCCATGGTGTTGGCCCCCTGGTGCCCCTCTTCGACTCCTCTTTGGTCTTCTGGATGCTTCCGGGGAAAATAGGTACTTCGGGCTTTGTGGGGTCCAATTCCGAGAATATTTCCAGAACAACTTTTCTGAAATAAAAAACAGCAGAAAACAGAAAACTGGTACTTGGCATCTTGTTAATAGGTTAGTCCCGGAAAACGTGTAAAAACGACATAAAGAAGGAAGAAAACATGTAGCAATTGGCATACTATTATCATGGAGCATCAGAAATTATAGATACGTTGGAGACGTATCAAGCGACACCATTTGACGCCTCAGTTTCGAGGGAGGGATACCTGTTTTCACACCGTCTTTCAAGCCTAAATCTACAAGGAGATTCTCATGAGGAAAGCTAAGAACAATATAATGTGGCCACTCAACACACCATTTGTCTTTACCATATGGAGAGGAAGCCCGATTACTTTGGCGAGGCTCTTGCTATTTGTGATGCTTTTGTCCTTCGTCCTATCATGAAGTTGTAGCAGAATTATGACAAAGGGCTTGTGTGTGAGTTCCTTGCTACCGTTCACCTTGGCAATGAGACCATGCATCATATCATATGGATGACCAAGGGTGAGCAAATTACTCTCAAGTGGGGAGAAGTGGGGGATCTTCTTGGCTATCCGGATCATGGTCCCTTTGGTGGTAGCCCGGAGTATGATCAAGCATGGTTCCATGTTGTTTCCGCCGGCAAGACCATCAACAAAGATCAACTTGCGCTGCTCTACTCATGGAAGAAGTATTCCGTAGGTTTCTCAAAGGGGCTCTACCACTCATGCTTCGCATCTATTGTGAAACCATCAATCCCATGGTTAGCAACGTTGACGAAATCCAAGGTTATCTCAAGAATCTCATGGTCCTCACCCATGAGAAGCGGATCCAAGGGTTAACTAAAAAACTTGATGTGATGGATTTCATATGGAATGGGGTATGGTCTGCCATTGTGTTCAAGAAGAATGCTTGCTATGACCCTCTTATCATGAAGATCATCTTTCATGCTTGGGATGACAAGCACCTGGAGGATCCCATTGGTGATGACACTTTGTGGGTCTCTCACAAGGAGAAGCGGCTACTTATCAAGGATCACACCAAGCCCGTTGAGCACCCCACTCCTTCTAGTCGCAAGGGCAAGGCCAAGCCTCAGGTTGTGGTTGATGAAGAAGATGGCGCCGGGCCCTCTCGTCCTCCTCCTTCTGAGGGCGCTTTCCAGTGGATGACTCGTGCTCTTAAGAAAGTGTTTCGTGTGAAGAAGAAGATAGAGAAGAACCAGTGGGAAGTGCACTACGACAAGGAGATCAAGCACTGCAGGGCTGCTCAGGCTTCTAGGCAGCTTCGTCGTGATGCCAGTGAAACGGTTGAATCTCCTGTTTAGGACAACATCACCACTTGGGGTAGGTGGCAGGCCAGTGACTCGAGGGGAGATATTATCACTTGGTCTGATGAGTAAGAAGTCACTAGCTCTCATTGCCGTCCTCGTCCGCCAAACATGGACGATCTCTCCGATTGAGCTTTGGGACTTTAGCATCGACCTCTCTCCTTTTTCTATCTTGATGCCAAAGGGGGAGAGATATCTATTTAGGATACGTTTGGGTATTTGCATGGGTTTTTCACAAGCTTTGATATTTCGCGTTGTCTCTTCTAGCTTGTGAAATGGTTATGTTGTTATTCGTGAACCTCGTCATGCATGGTGTAAGACACGTGAACCTTGTTTTAATTTCTATTCGTATTCTTTCGGTTCACTATTGTGTTTGTGAGCAAGTTATCATTTTATTTCTATCCTATATATATTTCTTGGTCCATTCATCATGAAGGGAGTATAACTCTAGGGGGGAGCTCCGTCCATGTTGTTTAGACTTCGTGTTGCAAATTTTTGTGTTGTCATCAATTTCCAAAAAGGGCGAAGATTGAACGATCATCTGCCGTTTTGATAATTGATGACAACACAATTAGAGAACTAATCTTTTATGTAGTATATGCAGGGTCTGTTTGCAACACTTGTATGGTGCCCCGTATTCCCTATAAACATCTATAGGGGCATCGTGGCGATATTTCATTGGCGACAATCTGAAAATAAGAAAGTTGGCTAGCCTTTCCCCAGGTGGCGGTAGTACCGGTGAAACCACCGGTAGTACCGCCCCTGGTACCTCCAGCACATCTACATCCAGGAAGCTCCAGTGGTGGTACCGCCATTTCGTCGTTCGGTTAGCACATCGCGGAAGCCACATCGGAGGCCACCAATAGTACCGGTGGGCGGTAGTACCGCTTGTTCCACCGGTACCTCCGGCAGTTCTTCATGCTCCCAGGAGCTATCTACCACCAGTGGTGGTGCCGCCAAACCAGCGCTCTTATGGTACATCGCGAGGCAACGACAGAGGCCACCGATAGTACCAGTGGGCGGTAGTACCACTGATTCCACCGGTACCTCCGGTGTTGTGGAATCTGGTCCGTAGATAGAGAGAGATGTTTTTGCTCTGGGGCACTCACCGCACCGGTACTACCGCTGCTGCGAGAAAGTGGCCAACGCCTGGATTGGAAGAGGAGTATTTCATGCACTCCTTCTTCCCCTCTAAGCTCTAAGATTCTCTCTCTCTCTCTCTCTCTCTCTCTCTCTCTCTCTCTCTCCTTACCATTAATGCGAGTTTCAAACTCACATATCTCCTTCTCCAACCACCGAATCACTTCGATACTTTGTGGAGAGTTAGAGGAGACCTAGATCCGTGATTCCCATAAAGGAATTGCAAATCCATTCACCAAATCCTAGAGGATCTTGAGATCTTGTGGGTACCTTGTAACCCTAGAGAAAACCTTAGTGCTTGTTGCTTCCACCTCGATTCAAGAAGCATCACATAGTTGAGATCCGCCATCCATCTTGTGGAGTCGCCTCAACCTTGTGTAAAGATTTGGTCAACACCTTCAAGTCGACCTCATAGTGGAAACAAGAATCTCCCTTACCAGAGAAGCTCAAGGAGAATAAGGTGTGCACATCTGTGCTACTGGAGCGCCTAAGTGGCTCCACACCTTTCCAACGCAGACGTACTTCCCTTGGGAAGAAACTATGGGAAACATATCCTTGTCTACTTGTTTACACTTGTATTTTATCTTGTTGCTTTACATATTGCTTCCGTTGTGTAATTTGTATCGTATCACTTAGGTTGTTCACCTAGTTGCACATCTTGACAAACTTTTGTTTACTTGTTTAGCCCAAACTAAAAAGGAAAAGGAGAAACAATGGTTAGTCACCTATTCACCCCCTCTAGTTGACCATAACACACTTTCACCGCCAGCATCCATAGCCAGTGGCAGCGTTAGGGGTATTCTCATGGCTTCATACGAATACCCAAAGATTCACGTAAAGAAAGCATACATACTAGTTATAAGGCCCAATGGCCCATACAGCCTACTAGTCCGCTACTTGTCTACTACCCAGCATTCAGCAGCCCAGTAACCAACAGACTACCACGACAACACGTATGCGCACACGTCCGGTATTTTTCACATCTCGACGCATGCACATGATCATGGCAAGCCAGCGACCAATCGACAAGCCGATCGTAGAATGCTACGTCGGTTTGGGGGGGCACGTTTTATTTTGCAGTTTGATTATTTGCCACATCCTGTCTCATTGACATATGGTGGTCACAGGGCAAATAATCAAATGTCACACATAAAATGTGGCAAATCATCAAAAATCCAGGCAGTTTGCGCGGAGGCTAGGTGCGACGGCAACAACAATGTGGCGATGCCCTCGACGACTACCGGCATCTATATGCCGGCTGAACAGTGCATGGTTCCCCCTTGTTTATTTGTTCATCTACCACAAAGATATAATCGCTAAGCTTTTAGTTTTCTGAATTTCGCCTTGTTTTTTCTTCTAACAAAAAATGCTGATGCCAATTGCATATTTGCGTTGTAATAAAACCCAAAGAAGATAGATGAAAAATCCGCAACAAATCGATTCTTCACTCAAGAGGTACTGTACTGTTTTACCGCCTCAATGCTAAATTTTTATTGCAGTATCGATAATTATTACGAAATTATGTCTTATGTGCTGTTAATTGATTGAATAATTGTCCCTATCGTAGTATTGTGTGTATCTTCTATGAATGCCCACCCTCTAAAACCTGGAGCCGCCACTGTCCATGGCCAGCGTTGATGTGGTCAAGCACGAGCAGGCATGCTACTCGGCCACATGGTAGCATTCAGGCAACAAGATTTTGTTTGACAAATTGGTGTAATCCAGAAAAGAACACCCGCACCACACACGTAGATAGGACATAGTGTCGGGGGGCTACCCCCGAGTAGGGGTAAGGCAGGTGAGAAACAGGGTTCAAGATGATGTTTACCAAGTTCAGCCGTACCGAGTTGGTACCGGCCGGGTAGGCTGCTACCCGAGTGTCTGCTATCCGGCTGGTGCTATTCGGTAGAAAGAACAAGAGGCAAGTCGGAATAATCAAGCGTATGTCTGGATCAACCGGGTAGCGCTCGGGTGATCCGGAAAGATGAGAAGCTGTCCTACTTGGGCACAAAGTCAATGGAGCCGTTGTGGAAGATCCCGCGTATCCCGGGACCGTACAGGCGTGCGGTTCAACTTACTAGGTGTGTGGTTATCCGCAGCGAGACGTGGGCATAGTACGGGATATGAGCTGTCAAGTCCTGTCACTGACAAGGGGGACAGGACATGTCAGCGACCTACCCTAAGAGACTGACAATGTGGACAAGACCTGTCAGCCGCCTACTGCGGAGACTTTCGGCGACGGTGTCGCGGGAACATGGAGGCGTGCGCGGAGGCATGCTCCGTTGTCACAGTGGAGTTGTCTACTCTGTACTTTTATTCATAGAATAGTGGTTGGTCACCAGTATATAAGGTGGCCTACCCCCTCCTTCGCGAGGGACGTTGGACTCTAGCTCATTTATTGCGAGGCTTAGCCACTCACAGATAGAACAATAGAGAGAGATAGGAGCCTTGGCTACTCGGCACAGAGAGATTCACTGAGAGATTGTAGTTCTTCTACTCGGTACGACATAATACAGAGAGATAGGCAGGAGTAGGGGTGTTACCTCCACACGAGGGCCCCGAACCTGGGTAGATTGTTGTGTTTGTAGTGTTTCTGAGCGCACCATCTAGGCGTGCAATCCCTCCCTGGATACCTACAGCGTCCATCGGCCCCAAACTCGAGCCATCCTATGGCATCTGTCTTCTCCACACCACGACAGTTGTCGCCCACCATGGGGCCAGCAGCGGCGCTGGCTGGGGTGCATATTCGGACGGGACCCGTTTCTCCGTCGGGGGAGCGCGTGGTTTGTGGCCTCGTCCACAGATTCAGCTCCTTCGACTTCGTCACCGACAACGCTGGTGATTTCGGCGGCAGGCCCGTGCCCGCAGGCGGCTCTGTCCTTTCCTTCGGCGCGCATTTGGTGTACGTCGCCACCACCGTCATCCGCGAGTACCCCGGGGTGGTGCTCGTCGCTGAGGACCCTCTTTCTGTTATCGCCGTCCGCGGGAAGCCAACCGGCTGCTCTACGGGCAGCGTGGAGGTGATGATGACTGGCATGGCTATCGATGCCGGGCATGGCGCGCCCGCTGCGCCCGAAGTCGTCGACGAGCCTGCTGCTCGCCAGGGCCACAAGGCCTACGACCGGCCTCAGAACCCGGGCTACAAGGATCCTTCTACATCGACTGTGATACCGGCGGCTCGTACCGGTGTCGAGCACCTCGGTATGCCTCTCGCCACGGACGTGGATCTGGCTGTGGTGAGGACGTAGCTCGAGTAGCAGCGCCTGGCTTTGCCGCAAGAGGCCCAGGAGCTGGAAAAGGTTAGGCTTGAGCTCAACCTGGATCAAAACGAGTACAATAGAGCCCATGGTTTTACTCTTGTATCTAGAAATCCTAGTAAGATAAGAATCATTCGTCGCAATCTAGGTGCTGAGCTGGCTAGAGATGGTAGAGCTTCTAGCAAGTCTGGTAGTTTAGCTTATGCTGGTAGGCCGAAATATATCTCTCCTGCCAAAACACTTAGAGCTGCAGAGGCAGTTGCGGCCGAGTTGCCGAACTTGACCGGCGAGGCTCGCGCTAGGCAGCAGGAGCGGCTCAACGAGCTCGTTCTAGAAGCTGGTAGGCAGAATGAGGCTTTCCGGCAAGCTAACCCGGGGGCTGGTGCGTCCCATGTTGTTCAGTCGTATGGGGCAAGATCCGGAAAGTAGGCCTCTTCACCACTTCCCGGTGGTGAGAGGGCCCCAAGTGTTAACTCTGGGAAGAGCAAGCAGATGCAGGTGTACGACCCGGCTGTCGCTGGAAAACAGCACGTTGTAGAGCGGCAGCCCGGTCAAAAACACAATGCTGCAGGAACTGGCCGCCAGGCCGCCCGAGTTCATCAAGAGGGGAAAGGAGGAAACCGAGATGGCCCATCTCGGCATCATGTTTCTAACCCGGTTCAGCATGTTGTTCAGCCACAGGTGGTTGCTGCGATGGTCAACCCGGTTGCTCAACCTGTTCCTGTGTACCAAGACCGCTACAACGACATGTACTCGACAATGGAGCAAGCCGGGTATGCTGACGCAAGAGATCTCGCGGCTCGGTTGGGAGCAAGGATGCCGGAACCAAGTGATGTAAGGTACAAGATGGACCGAATCTATCGGTCCGAGGAGGTAGAAGCAAGGGGCCAGCTGTGGCCAAGTTCCAGCTGGCTAGAGGGACCAAGACCTACGACGGAAGCACCAAGCCAGAGGAATGGCCGAATGATTATGTTACTGCTGTGTATGTTGTAGGTGGCAACCGGAGATGGGCTGTGCGGTATGTGCCCCAGATGCTGGAGGTCCCTGCCCGGATCTTGCTCAACAATCTGCCGAAAGACAGTGTCAACTGCTGGCTTGACTTCTCGGAAGCCTTCATTAGCAACTTCACCAGCACTTAGAAGAGGCCAAACCGACCACATCAGCTCTCGGCGTGCACTCAGAGAGAAGAGGAAACTGGCCGCGAGTACCTTACTCGGTGGAGCACTCTGAGGAACACCTGTGAGGGTGTGAACAAGTCACAGGCCATTGCCTGGTCCGCTCAAGGCTATCGACATGGCAGCATGCTGTGGCAGAAACTGCAGAGGGAGATGCCGAGTACCCTCGCCGTGACAATCAAGATTGCAGATATGTATGCTCTCGGCGACACTACTCAGCCTTTGCTCGATTCTTTTGAGCCGAAGAGGAAGCACCATGATGGAGCCCGGCGCCATGACCGCCAAGACTTCCGCAACAAAAGAAGAGAAGATCGTCCGGATATCCGCTATGGGTCGGACCATGTTGCTGCAATTACTCAGGATCAAGGTGCTGCCGGGAGCAGCCAGAGGCAAAAAACTGCTGGAGCCCAGTACGGGCAAAACCAGACTCAGGGCCAGAACTTCAAGAAGAAGTACAATGCTCCCCAGCAGAACAATGTCCCCAGGAGTCCGGAGATCCTTCGAGGTTTGTCTTTGAAAATAGGAAGGATGGGCCGTGCAGCTTCCATACTCGGCATCCGAGTAGACAAGCCAATCACACTACCCGGCAGTGCAGCTGGTGGGACCGGATCAAGAGCGAGGGCTTTGGTCAGCTGCCTCCTCCTCCTCCTCTTCTGCTCTCAGGCTCCAATGTGCAGCCTATTCGAGCAGCTGCTCCCAGGCCGGCCGAGAAACAGAGAAGGGAGAATGTGAACCAAGTGGCCCAGGGAGCCAACAACAACTACAACCGCAACTACAACAACAACAACCGCAACAACAACTACTACACCCGCAACAACAACCACAACAACACCAATGCCAACCAGAACAACAACAACAACAATGGTGGTGCTGGGGACCGGAACCAGTACCAGGAGCATCATGAGAGCTATATGGTGTTCACCACTGAGCCGGATGACAAGCAATTCCAGCGCAGGCGCGCGATGGAGGTGAACGCTGTGATTCCGGCTGTGCCACATTACATGGATTGGTGTGACCAGGACATAGTCTGGTCCAGAGAGGATCATCCCAAGATAGTGCCCAAACCGGGTACATATTCTCTGGTAGTAGACCCTACCTTCGTGGGGACCAAGAAGAATGTGAAGTTCAGTAAGGTGCTGATCGACAACGGGAGCAGCATCAACATCATGTACCGGGATACCATGGAAAAGCTCGGCCTTGCCGAGAACATGATGCTACCCAGTCGGACTGCATTCCATGGCATTGTGCCGGGAGTGTCTTGTGCTCCCATTGGCCGGATCGGGATGGATGTGCTTTTCGGCACCAGGGAGAACTGCCGGACCGAGTCCCTGAAGTTCGAAGTGGTTGTTCTTTAGAGCCCCTACCACGCTCTACTTGGCAGACCTGCTCTGACCAAGTTCATGGCTTCAACTCATGCGGCCTATCTAAAGATGAAGATTCTCGGCCCCAATGGCATCATCACCATCTCGGGTGATTACAAGCGCTCCCTGGAGTGTGCATCTGCTGGATCTCGGCTTGCCGAGTCCATGGTCATCGCTGCCGAGAAGAAGAAGATACATGAGGTGGTGGCCCTGGCACAAGCAGCTCAACTCGGTATTCTTGGCATGCCGAGATCTCAGCATGGAGCCACATTCCAGGCCTCCCAAGAGACAAAGTAGGTGCAGATTGACCCGGAGTTCCCGGAGCGTGTGGCCATCATTGGTGCCGGGTTGGAGGAGAAATAGGAAAGAGAGCTCATCCACTTTCTCCGTGAGAATCCGGATGTCTTTACACGGTCCAATCAGGACCTGCCGGGTGTCCCGAGGGAGTTGGTTGAGCACTCTTTACATGTGCGTCCGGATACCAAATCAGTGAAGCAAGCTATGCGCCGCTTTGCGGCCGAGAGGAGGAAAGCCATCGGTGACGAGGTCACAAAGCTGCTAGCAAGTGGATTCATCATGGACGTGCTGCATCCGTATTGGCTGGCCAATCTAGTCATGGTGGAGAAGAAGAAGGATGACCCCATGGTTGTTGTGGTGTGGTGCATATGCATGGACTACACTGACTTGAACAAGGCCTGCCCCAAGGACCCGTTCCCGCACCCCGGATAGATCAGGTGATTGATTCCACTGCCGGGTGCGATATTTTGTCTTTCATTGATGCCTACTCTGGTTTTCACCAGATCCCTTTAAATCCGGTTGATCAAATAAAGACTTCTTTTATTACCCCCTACGGGGCTTATTGCTATCGTGTTATGTGTTTTGGCTTGAGGAATGCTGGGACTACTTATCAGAGATGCATGCAGAAATGCCTGCATGAGCAGATTGGCAAGAATGTGCAGGTGTATGTAGATGACATTGTCATCAAAACAAAATAAAAACACACTCTGCTGAGCGATATTGAGGAAACATTTGCCAGTTTGCGCAAGTACCAGATGAAATTAAATCCAACCAAGTGCACATTTGGCGTCCCGGCTGGCAAGCTACTCGTCTTCTTGGTATGTAGTCGGGGCATTGAGGCCAATCCTTCAAAGATAAAAGCTACAGAGAGCATGTCTTTGCCGAGCTCATTGAAGGATGTGCAGAAGTTTACCGGATGCCTGGCTTCTCTTAGCCGGTTCTTGGGACGAATGGGTGAGAAGGCATTGCCTCTCTATCAGCTCATGAAGAAAATTGACAAGTTTTTCTGGACCCCACAAGATGATGTGGCATTCAAGGAGCACAAGACCATGCTGGGCAACGCTCCTGTCCTCGCATCTCCACTGCCTAAGGAGCCAATGCTGCTCTATATTGCAGCCACTAACCGAGTTGTGAGCGTAGTGGTGGTAGTGGAACGGGAAGAAGAGGGCAAGTCGGTGTAGAGGCCAGTCTACTATCCGAGTGAAGTGCTATCCAGCTCCAAGCAAAACTATCCGCACTACCAGAAGATGACATATGGAGTTTACCTGGGTGCCAAGAAGCTCAAGCACTATTTCTAGAAGCATCCAATGACAGTGGTGAGCACTTCTCCCATCTCGGAGATCATGGGCAACAAGGATACAAGTGGCCGGGTGGCCAAGTGGGCAATTGAGCTAGCTTCTTACACCCTGTTGTATGCAAGAAGAGAAGCCATCAAATCCCAGGCCCTGGCTGATTTCTTTGTTGACTGGGCCGAAATGCAGTATGAGCCTCCCTTGCCGGAAACAAACTTCTTGAGGATGCATTTCGATGGATCCAAGGTAAAGGAGGGACTCGGTGCTGGTGTTGTACTCACCTCACCCAAGCGGGATCAGCTCAAGTATGTACTTCAAATTCACTTCACGGCATCCAACAATGTTCGCGAGTATGAGGCCTTGGTCCATGGGCTGAAAATATCCAAGGAAATTGGAATCAGGTGGATTGTCTTTTATGGTGATTCAGATCTGGTGGATCAACAGGTCTCGGGGACTTGGGACGCGTTGGATGGCCTACTGGCATCTTACCGGTTCCTCGTCCAAAATATGACCGGATTCTTCGATGGGTGTGAGTTCCATCACATCCACTGAGCTGAGAATGATGCAGCAGATGCTCTGTCCAACTTGGGGTCTTCTCGACAGTTTATCCCACCCGGGATTGCTCTGGAGCATTTGAGGAATCCTTCTATCAAGCCATCACCCAACTCGGAGTCTATATTCATCCCGGCTCTACCAGACTCTGAGGCTGTTCCCATGGAGATTGACTGGGAGAGCTCAAAGGAGAACCCGGGGACTGCTCCATCCAACCCGGGGACTGCCTCTGCAAACCCGGGACTGTCGCATTCATTGAGGGGATCATTTCTCAGTACTCGGGGACTCGGGGACTCGTCTCCAACTCGGAGCAAGTCATGGTAGCTGATCCAATGGAAATGGACGAACCAGTTTTTCCTATTCGGGAGACATCGAGTTGGGCTTTTCCCATATTATCCTTTCTGATGGATGGTACTTTGCCGAGTGACAAGGTCACAACCCGGCAAATTCAAAGGAGATCCAAGGGCTACACCATCATCAACAAGGAGCTGCACAAGAGAAGTGCTACCGGTATACTCCAACGCTGCGTTGAGCCAGAAGAAGGAGAAGAGATTCTCAGAGAGATACACAAAGGAGAATGTGTTCACCATGCGTCATCTCGGGCCTTGGTCAAGAAAGCATTCTGGCATGGATTCTTTTGGCTCACCACCTTGCAACAAGCAGAAGATCTGGTGAGGAAGTGCAATGCGTGCCAGAGATATGCAAGCAAGATCCATATGCCAGCCTCCGAGTTGAAGACAATCCCCATCACTTGGCCATTTAATGTCTGGTGTTTGGATATGGTGGGCCCTTTCAAGCCAGCTCGGGGCAATATGACTCACATCCTGGTCATGGTTGATAAGTTCACCAAATGGATTGAAGTGAAGCCAATCCGGAAGTGTGATGGAAACACCGCAGTGAGCTTCTTGAAGGATATTATTCTGAGGTATGGCTACCTGCATGGGATCATCTCGGATAATAGAACAAACTTCGCCGAAGGAGCTTTTGCTCGATTCTGTAAGGAGAAGCAGATCCGGCTAGACATTGCATCAGTCGCCCATCCGGCTTCCAACGAACAAGTTGAAAGAGCAAATGGCATGGTCCTTTCCGGAATAAAGCCAAGGTTAATTGAGCCATTACAGCGAACCCCTGGTTGTTGGCGGTGTTGTGGAGTCTAAGGACTACCCCTAACCGATCAATCGGATACACACCATACTTCCTGGTATATGGATTTGAGGCCGTGTTGCCCACTAACCTTGAGCATGAATCATCCAGAGTAACCCTCTATACTGAGGCAGAGGCAAGCGAAGCCCGAGAAGATGATGTGGATTTTCTCGAAGAAGCAAGAGAGTTAACTCTGTTGCACTCTGCTGTATATCAACAGAATCTGAGACGCTATCATAGCCGGAAAGTAAGCCCAAGGGTTTTCCGAGAAGGAGATTTAGTGCTGAGGCTTGTGCAATGCACGGCCGGGATGCACAAGCTTTCCCCTCCATGGGAAGGTCCTTTCATTGTGAGCAAGGCACTGCACAATGATGCCTATTATCTCATCGACGCACAAGCACCACAGAAGAACAGCACGGATAAATCCGGAGAGGAATCCAAGCGTCCCTGGAATGTAGATCTACTCCGCCGTTTTTATTCCTGAACAAACATTGTATGTATCTCCTCAACCGAGTTAAATTCCTAGTCCGCACTCTGAATTGAACTCAGGGACTGCCTGTGCCAAACTGATCTGTGTTATTTACTGTCTTTACTTTGTCTACTCGGTTGGTCAACTCAAAATTTCACGCGCATGTCTAGTAATGTGTTTAAACCTAAGGGCCAACTCTTCGACTTTGCTTCTGTCCGCAAACCGGCTTCATGGCAAGCAAGAGAACAATCCAAAATTAATGAACACATGAAAAATTGCTAAGGAAAATAGGAATGTGTCAACCGAGTAGAGCGTTTTTTCCTTCTGTATTTTCGGCTAAGTGTTGGGCAGCGTTAAAATTCAAATCTCAAAGTGGTTAAGTATCAGAAACTCGGTTTTGGAAATCTTGTGACTCGACTACCAAAAAGCCACAAGTGGCAGGTAAGAGCAAAGACAAAAGAACTGAGTGGATGAGAAAAGCAACTCGGGTACTTGCGTTTAACACAATCCGGCATTGAGCCATACTTGCTAAGAAACTTGATAAAAACAAAGTAGCACTGGAACAATAAGTTGTTGATACATTTGCACCCGGCATACCGGGGATCTGAGAAGCAGTTTTGAGACAAATTAAAAGCAGGAACTTAGGAGATGTTCGATGGAGTGGAGTTGGCTTCTACGCTGGATAGGTCTGAAGACGCGAAGCTAAGCGTGGAGACGGGATTGGGAGCAGCAGTGGAGGTCGGAGGAGCGGACCCGGACGCGACGTCCTCGGCTGCGGCCCCTGTTGTGCCCAACTCGGGAACAGGGGTGGCGATCACCATCTCGGTGGTCACGGCTCCGATAGAGGCGGCGGGCTGCGAGCCAGCTTGGACTTCTTCAGAGCCTATTCCCGGCTCGGTGGCCCCCCGGTCGCCTCCCGTCTCGGATTCCTCCTGGACATTGACCTGATCGGCTCCCTCGTTGCCGGGTTCTTCCTGCTCCTCCTCATCACCGTGATCACCTTCCTCGCCAGCGTCAGCATCATCATCTTCTTCATCCTCAACATCGGTATCCGGCTCCGTGGGGCCGTTGAGTATTGCTGAGTATCTGCATATGATGTGAGCTCGTAGACGGCCTCCTTGCGGCGCAAGACGTACTCGTCCCTGTCGGTCCACTTGGATTTGTTCTGGAGGTCCTTGAGCTTCTCAAGATCCAGATTCCTGTACCAAGATAGCACGACGTGGAGGGCTTCATCTGCACCGGCTCGGGCTGCAGAGGCGCGCCACTTCTTCAACTCCTCCTTGACGTGATCCAGGTCGGAGGCGATCTGATTGATTGTGTCTGGGATCTCCCTCTCCGGACAGAAGAGCTTATGCAGGCGCATAGCAGTTGATACCATGGAGGCGTCCATGCCCTTGAGGGAGAGCACCCGAGCTTTGATGCTACCGATCTGATCATCAATTGTGGCCGGATCACCAACATTGAGGCCTGGAGCTGCCCTCAGTTTCCTGGCCTTCTCCACAGCAGTCTCAGCAACAAGGTTGAAATTCGGAAAGGTGCCTAGGGTGGGTCATGCTGGGTTGAGTCAGAAAAAGGAACCGAGAATAAAAGCCGAATAGAAGAAACTGAAAGGAAGAAACCGAATAGAGCAAGGGTCCGCGATAACTCACAGCATAACTCCAAAACAAGAGCTCCTAGCCGGCGGTTCTAGTCCTAAACAAGCCTGAAGTGCTTGTCCTGAAGGCGGTGCGAATCGACCACCATGGTGTCGAGGGCTTGGTTTCTGTTCTTCAGAGCCTCAATCTCCTTCTCAAGCTCAAGCTTCTCGACGACATCCCGGTTCAGCGCCTCGGTCTTATTGTTGCCGGCCTGCAACACAGTCTTGAGGGCCTCAGCAAGATCGAGTTTGAGATTATGCACCTCCTCCTTTTCGGCAGCCAGCTCCTTCTCCAACTTGGCCTCTCTGGCCTGCACCTGCTGCTATACCTCGGCAGGAGTGACACACCCTTGGTGTTGCTCCAGGAAGATTTTGCGCTCATCTGGGGAGAAGCAAACCCGATTAACGAGGGAGAAGAAGGCGGAAGCCGGAGAAGGGAAGATGCAAAGCGACTTACCCTCCAGAGAAGAAATCTTGCTCTGCGTAGATGCAGCCATGACTTCACAATCCTGGTGCTTCTCGGCGAGAGCCTTAAACTCACCTGCAGAGAAGAAAAAAAGTGAGCAGAGATGAAAAAATAGGCGTAAACACAAAACGCATAAACCAAAAGTGTTGACACTTACTCTCTAACGAGGAGATCTTGGTGGTGACATCCATGATGCCTTGCTCCAGGACAGCTGCAGATTGGGAAGTAGGAACCAAGTTAGAAAACTGATGCAGATAAAGCACAAGTAGTAACTCAGTGAGAATAGAAGTTACCTCTCTCGCGCTTTTCCGCCTCAAGCGCCCGGTTCTTTAACTTGGCAGCTCGGTGAGACCTGATGGGGGGATGCTAACCCGGTATGTCAGGATCCGAGGAATAACCCGGCCCAGAGACAGTGAGTAGGATACGGCTAGGGATAAAGATGTTTGTGAAGGCCCAAGCTCGTGGGCCTGGTGACCCGGATTGTGGGTGTTGTAAAGGAAAGTTAGGCTTAGCACGCCGTGTCTGGGTAGGACCCGGGCGTGCCTTGTAAAGTAAGTTAGGGGGTACGGGAGCTATATAAACCGACCCCCGGGTATAGATTGAGACAGAGATTCGAGAACCTTAGCAATATCGAGTGGTATCGAGTATCCAGTGTAAACCCTAATCGTGTTATTGTATCGAGAATAGAGATCCGGCGACTTCGATTGCCGGCTGTCATATCAAGTTGTATCATGTCTTCCTTTGAGCTAAACCCTCTCCCGAACGCCTGTGTCGACTTGCCCCAAGATCAGTTACCCCTGGTAACATCTGCCGTGATTATCCCACGACAGTTGGCGCCCACCGTGGGGCCTGCGTCCAAAGGCGTCTACATCACGGGAGAAGCTCGGAAGGGCATGGAGGATCTTGTCATTGGCGAAATCTACATCGACCACGAAGAAGAAAAGTTGGTGGACGATCCCGGCTGGGGGCCAGAACCGGATCACCTCGAGTCCGGATTTATATTGACGGTCGGCCGGATCAATATCTTCGTCGACACGGTACGAACGACTAACTTAAAAGGACAATATCATGTGCATACTACAGGAACTTCTAGCAGGAGCAAAGAGACATCAAAGCAGGCGGCAAATTCGGTTTCATCGGCCGCGCTGGGATACCTTAGATGGGCAGAACAAGAGATAACGTGGAGTAGAAGAGATCATCCGGAAAAGGTGGAGCGTCCAGGAGTCTTGGCGTTGGTGGTCGCTCCACAGGTTAATGGTTACGAGCTGAAGAAGGTCCTGATGGACGGTGGAAGTAGCATCAACATCCTTTATTGGGAGACCTTCTTACGGATGAGTCTCAAAGAGTCCCAGCTGCAGAAAAGTTCAACAATCTTTCACGGGATCGTACCGGGTCACTCGGCGAGCCCCGAGGGAAGGATCACCTTGGAAGTTGCTTTTGGGGAATCGACGGATAATTATCGAGTGGAGTGGCTCACGTTCGAGGTGGTCAAGTTGCGCAGTCCTTACCACGCGCTGTTGGGGAGACCGGCTTACGCCCAATTCATGGCTAGGCCGTGCTACGTGTATTTGCAGCTGAAAATCCCGGGTCCTAAACGGACCATCACTATACATGGGAACCGGGATATAGCGGCCGAGTGCGACGAAGGAGATTCAGTTATGGCCGAGCAGGCATGCCGGAAGGAAGAACTCGAATATTACCGATCTCAAGTAAACCCGGACGATAGAACAGCCTTGAAAAAACCGAATACTGAGGATGAGAGAGCAAAATTCAAGGCAGCGCAAGACACCAAGAAGATAGATTTTGTCGAAGGGGATTCTACTAAGCAGTTTACCATAGGGTCTAACCTGGGAAAAGAGCAGGAGGGAGCGCTCGTGGAGTTCATTCGCTCGAATGCAGATGTGTTTGCCTGGACACCCAGCGACATGCCGGGTATCCCTACAGAATTGGCTGAGCACAGTTTGCATGTGGATCCCAAGTCTAGGCCCGTGAAACAAGGTTTGAGGAAAATGAATGAGGAAAGAAGGAAAGCTATAGGCGAAGAAATCGCTCGGCTACTGGCAGCCGGCTTTATCATGGAAGTATTTCACCCGGATTGGTTGGCTAACCCGGTTCTGGTGATGAAAAAGACCAACGAGTGGAGGATGTGCATTGACTTCACTAGTCTTAACAAGCATTGCCCAAAGGATCCGTTCGCGCTCCCAAGGATAGATTAGATTATAGACGCAGTAGCGGGAAGCGATCTGTTATGCTTCCTGGATGCATATTCCGGGTATCATCAGATTAAGCTCAAAAGGGAGGATTGGGAGAAAACATCATTCATAACCCCGTTTGGGGCCTTTTGTTATAAAACTATGACATTCGGGTTGAAAAACGCTGGCGCAACTTACCAACGGTGTATTCAAAAGTGCTTTGAGGACCAAATCGGACGTAACGTCCATGCTTACGTGGATGACGTGGTCATCAAGACCAGGAAGGCGGAGACATTTATCGATGATCTAAAGGAGACATTCAAAAACCTGAGGAGGTACCAGATGAAGCTTAATCCAACTAAGTGCGTGTTCGGAGTTCCGGCTGGGAAATTACTCGGCTTCATAGTTTCCGAGAGAGGAATTGAGGCAAATCCAGATAAAATCAAGGCAATCCAGAGTTTGAAAAAGCCGGAGAACTTGAAGCATGTTCAAAAGCTCACGGGCTGTGTAGCAGCCTTGAGCCGGTTCATATCTAGACTCGGAGAAAAAGCAATACCCTTGTATCGGCTCTTGCGAAAATCGGATAAATTCGTATGGGACGAAGAGGCAGATGAAGCGTTTGAAGCACTAAAGAAGCAACTATCTGAAGCACCAGTACTAGCGGCGCCGGGTCCTAAAGAGCCTATGTTGCTATACGTGGCAGCTGGCCCCCGAGCCGTTAGCGCAGTGGTTGTCGTGGAACGCAAAGAGGACGGGAAAGGTTACCCGGTTCAGAGGCCGGTTTATTACGTTAGTGAAGTATTATCAGAAGCAAAGCAGCGCTATCCGCATTGGCAAAAGTTGGTGTTCGGAGTCTTCATGGCCAGCAGGAAGTTGAAGCCGTATTTCCAAGAACATCCTATAACGGTGGTCAGCTCAATACCAATGTCGGATATTATCAGAAACTCGGACGCGACGGGAAGAATAGCCAAGTGGGCAATAGAGATGGGGGATTATCACATAAACTACGAACCCAGGTCAGCAATCAAGTCCCAAGCTTTAATTGATTTCGTTAACGACTGGACACATACAGGTATGGCTACCACAGTTCCAAAATCCGAGTCATGGACCATGCACTTCGATGGGTCAAAGCAATATGAGGGATCAGGAGTTGGAGTAGTGCTGACATCGCCCAAGGGAGACAAATTGAGTTACGTACTGCAAATTCACTTTGATTGCTCAAACAACGTGGCCGAGTATGAGGCCCTGTTGCATGGTTTAAAGGTAGCCAAGGAAATGAACATTAAAAGAATACGATGCTTCGGAGATTCGGATCTTGTGGTACAACAGGTATCGGGAACTTGGGACAGAAAGGATGCAACCATGGCGGCATACCGCAGGGAAGTCGACAGGGTTGCCGGGTGCTTTTCCGGGTATGAGGTGGAGCACATAGACAGAAGAAAAAACGAGGCAGCAGACGCACTCGCCAGACTCGGCTCGCGTAGGGAGCCAGTTCCACCTAATGTGTTCCTGGACGAGTTGTGGCGACCATCAGTTAAAACCGAGTCTGAGGAAGAACTGGCAAATCAAGACCCGGATTTGGAGTACGTGGCCACAGTACACGCCATCCCCGAGTGGACAGAGCCATACCTGGCCTACCTATCGCGGGGCGAGTTACCAGAACAGGAGGTATTAGCAAGACAAATCCTGAGGCGAGCAAAGGGGTATTCTATCATCAACGGAGAATTATACAAGAGAAGCGCAACAGGAGTCTTCTTGCGCTGCGTAGCGCCAGAAGAAGGCCGACAGATTCTCAAGGAAATACACGAAGGCGACTGTGGGCATCATGCATCTACAAGGTCTCTGGTGGCTAAAGCTTATCGACACGGATTTTTCTGGCTTACGGCTCTATCGGATGCAGAACGTTTGGTAGCAAGATGTGACGGATGTCAAAGGTACGCTCGCCAAACTCACGTACCGGCTATGGAATTACGGACCATCCCATTAACTTGGCCGTTCGCCGTTTGGGGTATGGACATGGTTGGTCCCTTCCATATGTCACCATGCAAGAAGACGCATCTTTTGGTGGCCATTGACAAGTTTACCAAGTGGGTTGAGGTTATGCCAGTTACTAATTGCGAAGCGGCTACAGCAGTCAAGTTCCTGAAAAAGATTATCTACCGGTTTGGGTATCCTCACAGCATAATCACCGACAACGGAACTAACATGTCTCTTGGCGAGATGGAGAAATTCTGTGACAACAATGGAATCCGGCTTGATGTTGCATCAGTGGCTCATCCGCAGGCCAATGGACAAGTGGAGAGGGCAAACCAAGAATTGCTTCGCGGATTAAAACCACGATTGCGAGTCCCCTGTATCAGGGCAGCTGGTGCATGGGTCGAAGAACTTCCTTCTGTGGTTTGGGGTATCAACACTACACCTAACAGATCCACTCAGATGACACCCTTCTTCATGGTCTATGGTGCGGAAGCAGTGTTACCAAGTGATATTATTCACGATTCGCCCAGAGTATCAGCTTACGTCGAAGTGGAGAACGAAAAAACCCGGCAGGACGCCGTAGATATGTTAGAAGAACAAAGAGAACAAGCCCTGGAAAGATCAGCCATATATCAGCAAGATCTACGGAGGTATCATAGCCGGCGTGTGAAGACCCGGGTATTCCAGGAAGGAGACTTGGTTCTGCGTCTGGTACAGTCAAACGAAGGAAAACACAAATTATCACCACCATGGGAAGGACCATTTATCGTAAGCCGGAGCCTGCATAACGGATCATATTATTTGATAGATGCAAGGGAAGAGTCGGCTACAGTCAATGACACCGCACACACCACTTCATCTATGCAAGAAAGAGATAGACCATGGAACGTGGCTCAGCTGCGTCCGTATTATACTTAGTAAAGACTATATTGGCAAGTGGAATTGCACGATGTAATAGGCAGCAGGTTTTCTGACGTACTCTTTTCCTATCCAGGGCACCTTTGGGGACTGGACGGGTTTTTAATGAGGCGGCTTGCTGACCTACATTTTTCATATCAAGTAAAGAGATGGTTATCAAGAAAAGAGATAGTTGTTATCAGTTTTTCATATCAAGTAAAGAGATGGTTATCAAGAAAAGAAGATGGTTGTTATCAGGTTATGTACGATGCGTATATCTAGGTCTTGGGGGCTGATCGCTTAAATAGCACAGTTACAAACTCAAAGACCCGGCCATGATGCCTATGAGTTATAAGGGCCGATTACTCGCAAACGAGTACGGCTACAATCTTATAACCGGACAAAGAAGTCCAAATTTCTTGGCTACTCTTACTTAAGCTCGATGTGACTCGCATTAAAGTGGCATGATTTGTTCGCTTACGATGGTAGTTAGTCATGAAACCCGACGGGGATTGGCTGGCTACGTCTTCGTATTGATGTAACAACATGGTATCCACGCGAAAGCCGGCTTACAGTACAAGACAGTCAAAAGGGTCATCTAAACCACAAGTTATGCAGAGTATAAGGCTGAATAGCTGGAAACTCAATGACTATTAAGCATAACTTCAAATCCGATGTGAAACAACTCATGGATCTTTGTGAAAATAGCAATAAGTATTTTGTTGCCTTTTCAAGATCAAGTGTCCTAGGCTCGGCAATCCGGGCCCGGTAGCTTGCAATCTTGAAAAGAACTGGCTTACTTGTATAGTTGCAAAAATCCAAATATCCGAGTCTTGGGGGCTTGGGGACTTCGAAGCAAAATCCGCTTGTCAATACCCCTGAGACCCGGAAATTGAGTTTTCACAAAAGGAGCAATAAATAAAACCAGATATCGAGAACAGATGAGCTTAAACTTACAAAGGTTGGAACAGGCATCGAGTATATCAAGGCCTTAGTGTGCATTACAAAATACTGGTGAAAAAATATCAAAGGTGCACAAGCGCACCGCCTAAAAAATGACTGTTTTAAGAAGAGGCATCGGAAACCATATATCACTCGGCGCTCATCTTGGCCTTACCCTTGCCATCATTGGTGGCAGCAGCAACACCCGGATCGGCGGCGCCAGCTCCCGCAGGAGGCGGAACGACTGATGTTGAGGCAGCAGGAGCAGAGCCGGCTTCAGCTTGTTTCTTGGCAGCCTCCGCCCTTATCGCAGCAGCTTCCTCCTTCCACCGAGCCATCATGTCATATGGTTCGGGAATATCTGACTTAATTTCCACACCAGCAGCATCATAAGCAGGGACAAGAGTATTGACGTCCAGTTCATCAGCGATCACGCTAGCCGGGTAACGGACCTCTTTCTGCACAGCCTGAAAATCCTCCCGCGAGAATTTTGAACCATCAAGCTTGAATTCGGGGAAGCCGCCCATGAGCTTTGCCAGATCGAGCTTGGGGAAGTAAGCCTTGGCGAGTGATAGCCCCCGGGTCATCCCAACCCGGCAGGACGAGCGCTTCCAGTGCCAAATCCACTCAGGAATCGTGGAAAAGGCGTCCAACATCCTCTTCAGGTCAACATGTCCTCTACCTGGCCACCGTAACTCTTCCAAAATCCATCTGGTTCCGGCACACAGTTGCCGGATAACATTCTTCATGGTCTTCAGCTTGGCAATATCATCCTCATCCGGCATGGTTTCATCCGGGCCTGGAGTAAAGTGAATATATCAGCTAAGCATTTTTTGCTGTTGGTCAAAAGGATAAACCCGGAGAAGGAAGCATACCAAGCAAAGAACGATAGGTATCAGAAATTTCGACAGAAAGGCTTGTCAGGTCGTCTTCGGCTCGGTGAGCCCTTCTTCGGTACTTCTTCATTAATTGCCTATTCCTTCTGGCTTCAGTCTCGGCCGCTTCGCGTAAAGATATTTCTTTTTCAATGAGCTTGGTGGCGTATGCAAGTTTCTCCTCATATTGAGTCACGAAAGACTGCATGGATGTTAAAAAGTGTTAGTCGGATAGAAGAGCACGGTTATCAGTCAATGGTATAATAAAGTCCCGAGCAAGTCATGAATGAACTCACTCGGAACTTGGGGACTGGACAAAGGTACAAGCAACATTAGTTCAACTTACCTCATGTTTGGTTATTAAGGCTCCCAGGATGTTTTCCTCGTTAGCTCGTAAGGTGCGCAGGGTTTCCAGCATCTGGGCAAACGTTAACTCATCGGAATGAGTCCGGGAAGAGCCGGCAGCTTGGTCATCAGGCAGGGGGGTTTTCCTCGCATTTGGAGTGGAGACCCGGACAGTCTGAGTGTCCGGGTTGGGAGGGCTCATCTTCGTATCTAGAATTTCTATCTCTTCGTCTACTGGTTCCGATAAGGAAGGAGATCCGACGGTTTGGGAAAGTGGATTGTTCAGAGGGCCTTGTTCCCGGTTAGTGGCTGCATCACCTCCAGTTGCGGCGTCTGCGTCGTCAGTCGGCTTCTCCACCTGAGTGTTAGCCGTTTCTGTGTTTTCCGGGTCACTGACGGTGACCTGAGCACTGAAAGAAAGATGAAAAAAGGCAGTTATTGATGATGACGGTGGCTCGGATGAAAGTTCGCTAGAGGCAAAAAGAAATAGTAAGGCAAAAACTTACCCGGCATTTACGGTGTAATCCGATGGGAGCTCGCCACTTGAAGTAGATGAGGTATTCGCAGGAACCACTAATGGAACCCGGAATTGCCCGGCACGTGGGTGGTTAGGAGAAGGGTGGCGCTGAGGAGAGTTGGAAGAACGAGATGGAGGAGCACTGCCACGAGGGACTAAAGGGGCGGAGATGCCCGGGTTAAGGGGATCTTCACCCGGGGAGCTCCGAGTTACCCTGCGCTTGGCGGGGAAAGGTTCCTTCAAGCACGGCGAATTTGATAATTGATGGTTAAGTCTTCGCATGGCGTCAAAGGAGTAAGATTCGGAAGATAGTGAGGAAAAAGGAACCTTGGATACTGTCCCCCTGCTTTTCCTCTTGGCCCCGGCAGTTGCCTCTGGGTCAGACTCGGTTCTCTCCGGGTCATCCTCGTTGTTTCCACCTTCGTCCTCCAGCCCTGCGAGCCAGATGTGTATTCATTGGGAAAAAGACAGACGAAAGGAAAGTAATACAAGCAAAAGTATGTAGATCCTGGGTGAGTACCTTCGCTGTTGTCAGTCGTCTCGTCCTCCTCTTCCGGGTCTCTGGAGGGGGGGAGCGGGTCCACTCTCCAGAAGGGGTCATCAGCCTAAGGTAAAAAGATAAAGTTAATGTTTAGAAGCAGTATCGAGTTGAAATATGGAGACAAGTTATGAGTGCCGGGTATTACCGTTGGAGCTGGATTTTCCCGAGTAAACGGAGGTAACCCGGAGATGCCCTTTATCACATCCAGCTTCTCTGCCAAGAGGCTCTTGATGGTCTTGATAGTGTCACCAGTCGCAAAGCTTTTGGAGGAATAGCGAAGTGCATCTGTAGTGTGACCCGAATACTCGCACATCAATTTGGTGCGGATGGAATTAGGTTGGATTCGGAAGTCGACCCATGTCTTTATCAAATTGAGCCCTAGGAGGCCTTGGGCCGAGAGAATGGCTATTTTGGCTAGTGCAGGAAGGATTGCTTCCCTGTCCGAGTCTGGTGCGAAGGCACTGAAAGACTCGGAGGGTTTGAGGGGGGTCTCTGAGTAACCCGGCAGCTTCTTCTCGCTGTCGGGGGAAGTATCGCGACAGTAAAAAAAGGATAACTGCCAATGTTTGGCACAGGATTGCAGGTTGAGGGTTGGCATTAAAGAATTCCTACGGCGTTGGATGGATACCCCGCCGCAAGTGAGAAGCGCCCCGTCGCCGCTTTCGCGGCACGGTTTGCATTGGAATAACTCAGTGAAAAGAGTCAGGTTTGGTGGCATGCACAAATACGATTCAGATAGAACTATGAAGTGGGTGATGTTCAACATAGAGTTAGGCCCTATGTCGAACACCCGGAGTCCGTAGTGATCTAAGACCTCTCTAAAGAAAGGGTGACCCGGAGGGCAAAATCCTCGGGTCACGTGCTCTACAAAGCAGATTACCTCGTCTTCTGCGGGGGTGGGATGAGTTTCGTTACCTGGCACCCTCCAGTGGATGTCTTTCTGAGAGGGGAGGGTGCCTAACTCGGTTAGTTCGTCCAACTTGGCCTTAGTGGTTGTGGAGCGCCCCCAATTGGCGGATATGGCTTGGGTGGTCTTTGCTTGAGCAGGATGTTTTCCTTGTCGCTTGGGAGCCATGGGGTCAGCCTGCGAAACACAAAAAGAAAAAGATGTATGAAATAAGACCCGGGAAAGTTGAAATATCCGAGTATAAGGTATCAAGAAGATGCGAAGTTGAGAACTGTCCGGGTATTGAGCACACTTGTGGAAATTGTTGGTCACTTACGTAGGAAAAGGTATTTGGGGATGACGGATGGTTGCCCATATTTATACCGCAAATGAAATAGCTGGAAAAGGAGGGTTTTTCCGGGTGTTAATGCAATAAGCGGAAAACAGCGGAGGAACGGTTCTAGATGGAAAGGTTCGCGGATGGCTTTTAAGTAAAATTGGTGATCAGTAATGGTTGAAGGATCATTTGTGGCTATCAGGCAGGCAATTAAAGGGGTTGGCGAGCATTGAATCGATCTAATCTGGTGCAATCGGACAAGTAACTTGCGGGATGACCTAGATCTGATCTTGGATGGATTAAAAGCTGCGGGGCTGAATTAATTGGTTGCGAAGGGCTTACCGAGAAGATTGGGGCTTAATGTGATGGCGACAAGCGGTGCAGCTCGAATGGGAGGAATGGAGGTACAAAGGTGGCGCTCGACGGCGGCGCGAGGCGATTCAAGGGCGGGCGCGGCCGCTGTTAATCTTGCGTCAGTGACAGGCGCGAGTTCTTCACGATGGTGCTGCGAAGGTATTAGGAGCAATGGGGGAGAGGAGAAGTTGTGGCGTGGTGATGGGCTTAGGGTTACCCTCTAAGCGCTATTTATAAGGCAAGGGAGAGCTTATCTTAACGGCTAGGAGCCGGGAACCGCGGGGTAATGGTTATCCACGAAGATTTCGCAAGATGTGCGTTAAGTGTTGGGCAAGGCATCGTGACAGAGGAAGGAAGGGGTTCGTCCGTAATGACAGGACTGACTATCAAGCATGAGATCTTGTCATTTCTTATTGTAGTTTGGACTCAGGAATTTGGACCCAAGTATATGGAGGAAAGGTCCGGGTTATTGTATGGCCACCATGGAGCAAGGCCTAGCAGAATATCAAAGCATCTTAACTCGGTTTCCATGTGCCCGTGTGATTGATATTTTTTCAGGAATAGCAAGCGCTTCAAGGAGATCCGTGAAGCCCAGGCTATTCTGGGGACTACTGATGGGGGGATGCTAACCCGGTATGTCAGGATCCGAGGAATAACCCGGCCCAGAGACAGTGAGTAGGATACGGCTAGGGATAAAGATGTTTGTGAAGGCCCAAGCTCGTGGGCCTGGTGACCCGGATTGTGGGTGTTGTAAAGGAAAGTTAGGCTTAGCACGCCGTGTCTGGGTAGGACCCGGGCGTGCCTTGTAAAGTAAGTTAGGGGGTACGGGAGCTATATAAACCGACCCCCGGGTATAGATTGAGACAGAGATTCGAGAACCTTAGCAATATCGAGTGGTATCGAGTATCCAGTGTAAACCCTAATCGTGTTATTGTATCGAGAATAGAGATCCGGCGACTTCGATTGCCGGCTGTCATATCAAGTTGTATCATGTCTTCCTTTGAGCTAAACCCTCTCCCGAACGCCTGTGTCGACTTGCCCCAAGATCAGTTACCCCTGGTAACATCTGCCGTGATTATCCCACGACAAGACCATAGAAGTTGCCGGAACAAGTTGGTACGTGCATTCCTGGAAAAGAAGATGGAGAAGGTATGAGTGGAAAGATTCGGCCCGAGTATATTGTAACTCGGTCGAGCTTTGCCTACTCGGCCCAAATTTCGGGGACTGGATGGTAGAGAAGAAAAGAGATAGAAGAAAAAGGAAAAAATCGCAACTCGGAAATCCAAACAGTCAGAAAGTACACTTACTCGGTTGGTGTTCTCGGCATCCTCAGCAGCTTTGCACAGACAATACATCTTGTGCACCAAGGTGCTGCTGGACGCGGCTATGGCCATTGAGACAGGGCCAGTATCTGCTTGGTTCCAGGACTGCCGCTAAGTCTCGCACCGTCCCATTCCGGACGGCCGATCTTCGTGCTGTCCCAGCCGGACTCAATGTGGCCTATCCGGTCTAGGACAGTGTCGATATCCTCCCGGAGCTCGCGGGCAAGCTCCGTTATTGGAGAGGCAGAGTGGATGGTTAGGGAACCCTCTTTGCCTTTGGATCCGGTGGAGGTGAGTTTCTTCCTCCTCTTCAGCTCCTCGAGCCGCCCGGCTTCTCGCGCCTGCCGCTTTTTGTTATCCTCCTGCAGTTCACGCTAGTGATCCGGGAAACTCACTGGGGCAGCTCTCTCGTTGATACCTGCTCCAGGAGCTTGTTTGTCCTTGGAGGCAAACTGAATATTGGTCTGGAAAAGCTTGGAGCTCCGAGTAACAGGGCTGCTCTTGGCCAGCTCGGCTGCAGCTGCATCCAAGGGTTTAACCTGCTTGGGTTTGTTGTTGAGTGGCCAGTTGGTTTTCTTGGCTGGGGGCTGCTGCTGTTGTGGCTGCCCGGCTTGCTTGGCACCTGGCAGCGGGTACTCAGAAGACTGTGCGGGCTGCTGCTGTGGTGGCTGCTGCCGCGGTTTCTCGGGCTGCTGCGGCCTAGCCTGCCGTTTCTCAGGCTGCTGCTGCCCGGTTTGCCCCGCAGCTCATTTGAGTTGCCCTTTGGGCTGCTGCTGCTGCGAAGTCGGCGTCACCACTGGCAGTGGCGGCTGATTCGTGGTGGCAGGCTCGAGAGGCTGCTGCTGCGGAGTTGGTGTTGCTGTTGGCTGCTTCTCGGCAGCAGGCTTTGGAGGTTGTTGCTGAGAAGGTGGCTGAGGTGCGGAAGGAGGTACTTGAACTGTTGGTGGTGTGGGTTGCGGTCCACTCGGCTCTGGTGCTGCCGGGGTTGACTGCTGCGGCTCAGAGATCAGATCTGGCATGGACTGCTGCGTCTCGGTGGGTGGCTCCATGGCTGGCTGCTCGGTGTTGGGTTCCAGCTCCTCCGGAACCCGATTAGTCTCCATCTTGGTGCTTGTGTTCTCGGCACCGAGGTATTGTTCTTCCTTAAGAGGATAGGGCACCTTGGTCCTCTCCTCTGGTTGATCTTCCCCTTCATCAGTGGTAAGGTCCACGATGTTCTCGGATGCACGTGGCTCGGGTGGCGCGTTGGTAGCGTCCGCATCCAGTGGGTCACTGAGAAGGGAAGAAAAAAGAAAGGATGAGAAGGATGCAAATACATAGAACAGAGAAGAAACAGAGGAAACGGCTAGATGAAAACACAAAGCATAAATTCTTGGTAAGACTTACGCGTCCACAGCAGGGCGCCTCTTGCGGGTAGCGGTCTTCTTGGCGGTCTTCTTCGGCTTCTTGGCAGGAGGGCTCCGCTGCTCCACTGCCTGGCCTCTTCTTGGTTCCGGTGGGTGCAGCCATTGACACGGGTTGTGCGTCTATGGGCTCTTCATCCTCCGACTCAGCTGCAGACCAAGAAGAGCACATTCGGAAATCAATAAGGAAAGAAGTAGAGATATGTGGCCGTGGGCACATTGGTGAACTCGGTCACCTTCATCATCCTCGGACCAGTCCCGAATGGAGGTGGAGACTCCGGACTTACCATCCCGACCGGCGAGTGGGATACAAAGCGTATCTTGGACGTCAAACGCCTCTGCGTCATCCTCGGTCCGATCCGGCGACAAGTTCTTCTCAGGGATAGGATTGTCCTCTTTTTTCTGGCGAGGGATGACCTAAGGATACGGGCAGAAAGCATAAGGAATAAACTACATTCGAGATTACCGAGTGGAGGTTCTACTCGGTCTAGCGTGCAAACACAAAGCATACAAAGCTAAGTCTTAAAAAGGAAAAAACAGTTTGAGGAATTCTACTCGGTATAGCATGCAAGTACAAAGCATAAAAAGCTAAATCCTAGAGGAGGAATTCTAGTCGGTGTGGCGTGCAAGTACAAAGAATAATAAGCTAAGTCCTAGCAGAGAGGTTCTGCCCATCATGCAAACAGAAGCATATACAGCTAAGTCTTGAATAGGGAAACGGGTGGAGGCTCTACTCTGAGTGGTATGCAAGCATAAAGCATAATAAGCTAAGTTCTAATAGAGGAGTTATATTCGGTATAGAGTGCAAACATAAAGCATATGGAGCTGAGTCTAAGGAAATGAATCCAAGATACCTCCTACTCGGTATGAACTGAAGAAACAAGAGGTTGTGACGCCCCGAGATCGGGCACTATGCAGATTTCAGCATTCCCGCCAAAATCCACATAATAACCGATTCCAGGTTGCCACTTGTGATAACATTACAATAGTTCACGAATATTCCACAATTACAACAGAAACAGATAGATACAAGATGACTCAAACGAGCCAGGGTTACAACTGATACAATACAAAGATCCAAATAACAGCGGAAGAAACAACATAGCGTCCGGCTACGGACAAGATCCAAATTGGACTAAGAGTCCTGAAGATAACCGAGAGCGTCCAATCCCTGCCCAGGCCAAGCCGGAGGGATTCCCAAGCTAACGTCGTCAGACTTCATACCTGTTGACTGCAATGTTGAATATGCAGCCACGAAAGAGATTCGTGGGTCAGTACGGTTAAGTACTGGCAAGGGGATAAAACCCATACTCACAAGAATACCGGCGTAGCCAATCATCACAAGATACACATACTTTAGGATCAACGGAGAGGAAGGGGTTATTGCAAATAAGCGACAGCAGGCTGCATTAACCAACTACAGAGAGATAATACAACTTCCGGCTAACAGAAAGAAGATAAGATCGAGTATAGTAACCAACTGAAAGTAAATCCAAAACAAACCCATCCTGGATCTCGCCCCTTATCCAAAGAAGCAATCCGAGGATAACTCACACCGTTGGATTAATGATGGTTCAGATTATTGTGCCAATAAGCCTATTACTAGTCAAGTTGTTAATCATGGGGTGAAAGATTGTTAATGATTAGGTTTAAGTTGTCCTGAGTACTTGTTAGCCAGTACTTTCACCAAGTAATCCATAACCGCGGAAAACACGGCTTCTCGAGAAGATTATCCCTGCAGGGTTGCACCAATTTAGCCGTACACGTATGAATAACCCGCCAGATGGAACGGCCGTTCCACCAAGCGGGGCACTCAACACAACCCAACCCTTCTTCGCATCAAGCCCAAAGCACCACGTGCTGTGCGTGCGCGGCTAATCGAGCCCCCGAAGAAAAGGGGACCCTCATAGCACTGGAAGACCACGCCGCCCTAAATGCCGACTACGAAAGTTCCACCCGGGTACCAAGGCTCGCAAGATCATGCATGCAGCAAATGGAACACCCGAACTAAATGTGGCGATTTGGACGAGATGCGAATCGAGTCAAGTTGAGGGGGGCGCCCATACTCGCTTCCCACATGCGGGTAGTGCGCTCATCATGGATCAGTAGACAAGACCCTTTTCCTATTAGGGTCGACACTAGCAGGCCTCAAAACCACCCTAGGCCTCCTGCCGGTGCATTATCATCAAATTTATTATTAACAATAACATTAACATGATTGATTGATTAAACATCGAGCCCCCCAGAACATAATGAAATAATAACAGAAAGTAACGGGTAACAGACTCGAGCAAAACAACCTAAGCATGCTAGTAAGACACGGGCACAAGCAATGGTTATAGGTGTGGAGGTGAGGTAATATCAGGGTTAAAGGATTCATGTGATAGGTTTGTAACAGAAACAACTACTACTAAGGCTAGCAGAACAGAACAACGGAAAGTACCGGTAACAAGTGATGAAAGGCAGCCATTTGGCAGCAAGTGAGTATACTTGCCTGAGATCCCGCAAGGTAGCAGAACTTGTCGTTGCTCACATCACCTCAACGTCCTATCCGGGAAGAAGCAATGAACCTCGAACAAACACCGGATGCAACAATTACTACTACGACAAAAGATCCAGCATGATCAAGATATGGATGCATGACAATTTAATGGATGCATAGCAATAAACTAGTTGACAAGATAAACAAATTTAAATGGACCCATATGCAATGTGAGTTGCATATGGATGCACATGTTGAGGTTGGAGCAATGATCTATACTTAGTTAACATGTGTAAGTGGTTTATCATGAGGCATGCATGATGAAAGCTATAATGAACAACAAGATTAGATGCAATTGGAATGATAGTGAACAAGTTAGGGAATTTATTATTAAGTTTGGAAATTGGGTTACTTAATGATGTTACACAATTAATTGTTGTTTTCATCAAGTTAAAGGGTTCAAAACAATTGACAAAAATTATATTTGAAAAGAACATCAAATTTTAGTTGGATTAGATGTTTCAAATATTGAAATTGGAATTAGGATGAATTTATTATGACTTAAACAATATTAAACAAGTTTTAATTGAATTTAAACAAGTTTGAAAATTAATTGAATTTTATCTAGCCAAAACATAATTTCAAATTCACATTTGCAACGTTCACACTTTGGTGGTTTGAAAACATATTTTGCCTGTTCAAAGTTATTTTATTTTGAGCAAGTTAGGATTTTATCAAATTTAAATGAATTTAAACAAGTCTTACATTATTTAGGCAATTTAAATTATTCAAACAATGGAACAAGTTTTATATTTTAATAGGATATTCAAAATGGTATGAAAAACATATTTTATTTGTCTTATTTGGAATTAGTATAAATTATTTATGAATTGTAGCAAATTATATTTGAATTATTCAAATTTGAATTTTAAATGCATTTTGAAATTTCAAAACAGGAAACAAAAGTTATATTTGAAAAGGGTATTTGAAAAGGCATGGAAAACATATTTTATTTGCACTTATTGGATTAATAATGAATTAGTTATTGATTTTAGAAATTTGCAATTGATTTGTTTGGATTCAAATTTAAATTGCATTTTGGAATTTCAAAACAGTGAACAAATGTTACCAAAAGATAGAGAATTTAATTTAGATTAGTGTGCATATCTTATTTGCAGTTTTTAGAGTTATAAAATAAAAGTTATAAGCAAAACACTTTCAGGGACTAATCTGTTAAAATAGAGGACTAGATTTTGATTACAGAAATGTGCAAAACTCGTTTTATACGCACAGAAACACACCCTAGGGCGCTGCCAGGTGGGCCCTGGGCCTGCGCGTGCCTGCGTGGCACGGGAGTGGCTGACAGGGGGGGCCACCCTGTCAGCACTAGGTGCAAAAATTGGGGTTCAATTGCGCTGTCCAGGGATCGAACCCTGGACCTGCCCCGCGCGCGCTGTGCCTGTAACCAGATGTGTTACTCGCGTTTCGTTGTCAGATAACATACGCGCAGCCAAGATATGGTTCCTCTTCGTTACTGAAATCTACGCTGACGAAGACATGACAGAACGCTGACAGAGCTAAGCGCTCGCCGCCGGTGAACAGCGGGCCGTGCTGCGCCGTGGCGGTGGATGCAGTACGGGGATGAATGCCTCTGTGCTTGCAACCAAGGAACAGGTAGGAGGAGGAGGTGACGGTCGCTCACCGTGGGGTTACAGAAGGTGAACGACGGCGAGGCGGTTGCCGCTGCGGTGACGGAGATGGCGGCGACGTTTCCGACGGTGACGGCCTCAGCTGGGACCTCCAGGATGTCGAGGGAGAAGCGGCGGATGAAGTCCAGCAGCTGGATCACGACGAGGAGTAAGACTGCGACGCCGGCGAGCAATTGTTCAGAGGGGCGCCCTCGGTGGCCGGAGGCGAGGTAGCAGATGGCGGCGGCGTTGCCAAGGTTCACCGAGTGCGTGCGGGTGTCCAGACGAGAGAGGGTGACGAGGGGGTTTAGTTCCCGTGTTTAGATAGGAGGGGGAAGCTGCCTGGCGACGGCGGCGAGGGTGGATTCAGGCGAGGTTTTCCGGCGAGGTTCAGAGAGGACAGAAAACGCCGGGAGAGAGAAATTGGCGGCGCCTCGAAGGGAGAGAGAGGCCTAGGGATTAGGGCAGGGGTTCTAGGGTTTCGTAGGGCCTATATAGGGCGCTGGCGCCGAGGACGGCCGTCGGAATTGCCGTACGGCGACGTGGAGGCTCGGATCGCCCTGCCGTACGAGGAGACGATGACCGAACAGATCAGAAAAAAAAACGAACCGGTACGGTACTTAAGTGATTGGGCTGGGTTTGCGCTGCGCGTTAGAGAAGGGATGGAGCAGTGGGCTGGGCGCAGCCCACTCTCCCTGGCTGTTCCTTTTCTTTTTAAAAATTTCCTTTTCTGTTTTTTTTTTGTAAGGTTTGGTTTTAGAAGAAAAACATAGCTTTTAGCTTAATAAAAATTCTAGAAAAATTAGGTTATGCTTGTTAGCTCAAAAGCAAACAGATGCCAAGGTTGGTTTCCAAAAAGTTGAGATTTAAATTGCTGTTTGAAATTTAAACCAATTTTAGGTGAATTTTATTATTAAAAGATCATTAACAAAACAAACCTTTTAAATAGGGTAACCCTAAGGTTTAAAGTGATTTAAAGATTATCAGTGTGTGGTGAACTTCATGGATTCAAAAGGGTACTGATTTGAAGAGTTGGATTGAATTTGAAAGTGATTTAGAATGAATTGATTGAAGTAATTGTTTGATTAAAACCAACAATTTAATGAGTGATTTGATTTAAAATTTTTGAATTAGCCATTAGGGTTTTTTTAACAAAAGGGGAAAAAAATTTATTAACAGGCAATTGGATTAAAACAACTTCAAATTGTTGAAAAACAAATGAGTGATTTAGTTTGCAATTTGAAATTGGAAATTTGTGAGCAAGGGGTGAAAGTTTAAATTGTTTTGAATTTTCAGTTGTGATGCAAACATGGTGCAATGCAATGTGATGCATATGATGAAATGCAACAACCAACTTTCTATCTAGGGTAACACCCCCAGGTGTTACAGACGACACCACTAACAAGGGATTGCGCCCTCGCAATCCACCTGCTAACCCGGGAGGGGAAAGAAGTTCGACTATCGATTCTTCGTGCTTCCAGTTGATTTCCTCGACACCACTAACAAGGGATTCTTGCTCGGAGTGACGACGATGTTCTTCCACCAGGAATCTTCCGATGATCGAACCTATTAGGTTAAAGGCTCAGAAAACGTCCACCCACGTGGGATCCTAATAATTTGGAAGATAGACAAGGGGGGAAAACTCCAAAACAAATAAGATGGGAGGGGAAATAGAATAGGGATAAGGAGAAAACAAGAATCCTATTGAGATGTTTTTCCAAAATAGCTTAGCAGAAATAGTTTTGACACTCTAGGAACAACGACCGTTAGCTAGGTTAACCTACAGGCTTTGCGGACCCGTTGCTTCGATAACCATTCGTATCGAAACAATATCGGGAATCGGAACCAAGGCTCTGATACCATTTGTGACGCCCCGAGATCGGGCACTATGCAGATTTCAGCATTCCCGCCAAAATCCACATAATAACCGATTCCAGGTTGCCACTTGTGATAACATTACAATAGTTCACGAATATTCCACAATTACAACAGAAACAGATAGATACAAGATGACTCAAACGAGCCAGGGTTACAACTGATACAATACAAAGATCCAAATAACAGCGGAAGAAACAACATAGCGTCCGGCTACGGACAAGATCCAAATTGGACTAAGAGTCCTGAAGATAACCGAGAGCGTCCAATCCCTGCCCAGGCCAAGCCGGAGGGATTCCCAAGCTAACGTCGTCAGACTTCATACCTGTTGACTGCAATGTTGAATATGCAGCCACGAAAGAGATTCGTGGGTCAGTACGGTTAAGTACTGGCAAGGGGGATAAAACCCATACTCACAAGAATACCGGCGTAGCCAATCATCACAAGATACACATACTTTAGGATCAACGGAGAGGAAGGGGTTATTGCAAATAAGCGACAGCAGGCTGCATTAACCAACTACAGAGAGATAATACAACTTCCGGCTAACAGAAAGAAGATAAGATCGAGTATAGTAACCAACTGAAAGTAAATCCAAAACAAACCCATCCTGGATCTCGCCCCTTATCCAAAGAAGCAATCCGAGGATAACTCACACCGTTGGATATGATGGTTCAGATTATTGTGCCAATAAGCCTATTACTAGTCAAGTTGTTAATCATGGGGTGAAAGATTGTTAATGATTAGGTTTAAGTTGTCCTGAGTACTTGTTAGCCAGTACTTTCACCAAGTAATCCATAACCGCGGAAAACACGGCTTCTCGAGAAGATTATCCCTGCAGGGTTGCACCAATTTAGCCGTACACGTATGAATAACCCGCCAGATGGAACGGCCGTTCCACCAAGCGGGGCACTCAACACAACCCAACCCTTCTTCGCATCAAGCCCAAAGCACCACGTGCTGTGCGTGCGCGGCTAATCGAGCCCCCGAAGAAAAGGGGACCCTCATAGCACTGGAAGACCACGCTGCCCTAAATGCCGACTACGAAAGTTCCACCCGGGTACCAAGGGCTCGCAAGATCATGCATGCAGCAAATGGAACACCCGAACTAAATGTGGCGATTTGGACGAGATGTGAATCGAGTCAAGTTGAGGGGGGCGCCCATACTCGCTTCCCACATGCGGGTAGTGCGCTCATCATGGATCAGTAGACAAGACCCTTTTCCTATTAGGGTCGACACTAGCAGGCCTCAAAACCACCCTGGGCCTCCTGCCGGTGCCTTATCATCAAATTTATTATTAACAATAACATTAACATGATTGATTGATGAAACATCGAGCCCCCCAGAACATAATGAAATAATAACAAAAAGTAACGGGTAACCGACTCGAGCAAAACAACCTAAGCATGCTAGTAAGACACGGGCACAAGCAATGGTTATAGGTGTGGAGGTGAGGTAATATCAGGGTTAAAGGATTCATGTGATAGGTTCGTAACAGAAACAACTACTACTAAGGCTAGCAGAACAGAACAACGGAAAGTACCGGTAACAAGTGATGAAAGGCAGCCATTTGGCAGCAAGTGAGTATACTTGCCTGAGATCCCGCAAGGTAGCAGAACTTGTCGTTGCTCACATCACCTCAACGTCCTATCCGGGAAGAAGCAATGAACCTCGAACAAACACCGGATGCAACAATTACTACTACGGCAAAAGATCCAGCATGATCAAGATATGGATGCATGACAATTTAATGGATGCATAGCAATAAACTAGTTGACAAGATAAACAAATTTAAATGGACCCATATGCAATGTGAGTTGCATATGGATGCACATGTTGAGGTTGGAGCAATGATCTATACTTAGTTAACATGTGTAAGTGGTTTATCATGAGGCATGCATGATGAAAGCTATAATGAACAACAAGATTAGATGCAATTGGAATGATAGTGAACAAGTTAGGGAATTTATTATTAAGTTTGGAAATTGGGTTACTTAATGATGTTACACAATTAATTGTTGTTTTCATCAAGTTAAAGGGTTCAAAACAATTGACAAAAATTATATTTGAAAAGAACATCAAATTTTAGTTGGATTAGATGTTTCAAATATTGAAATTGGAATTAGGATGAATTTATTATGACTTAAACAATATTAAACAAGTTTTAATTGAATTTAAACAAGTTTGAAAATTAATTGAATTTTATCTAGCCAAAACATAATTTCAAATTCACATTTGCAACGTTCACACTTTGGTGGTTTGAAAACATATTTTGCCTGTTCAAAGTTATTTTATTTTGAGCAAGTTAGGATTTTATCAAATTTAAATGAATTTAAACAAGTCTTACATTATTTAGGCAATTTAAATTATTCAAACAATGGAACAAGTTTTATATTTGAATAGGATATTCAAAATGGTATGAAAAACATATTTTATTTGTTTTATTTGGAATTAGTATGAATTATTTATGATTATTGCAAATTATATTTGAATTATTCAAATTTGAATTTTAAATGCATTTTGAAATTTCAAAACAGGAAACAAAAGTTATATTTGAAAAGGGTATTTGAAAAGGCATGGAAAACATATTTTATTTGCACTCATTGGATTAATAATGAATTAGTTATTGATTTTAGAAATTTGCAATTGATTTGTTTGGATTCAAATTTAAATTGCATTTTGGAATTTCAAAACAGTGAACAAATGTTACCAAAAGATAGAGAATTTAATTTAGATTAGTGTGCATATCTTATTTGCAGTTTTTAGAGTTATAAAATAAAAGTTATAAGCAAAACACTTTCAGGGACTAATCTGTTAAAATAGAGGACTAGATTTTGATTACAGAAATGTGCAAAAATCGTTTTATACGCACAGAAACACACCCCAGGGCGCTGCCAGGTGGGCCCTGGGCCTGAGCGTGCCTGCGTGGCACGGGAGTGGCTGACAGGGGGGCCACCCTGTCAGCACTAGGTGCAAAAATTGGGGTTCAATTGCGCTGTCCAGGGATCGAACCCTGGACCTGCCCCCCGCGCGCTGTGCCTGTAACCAGATGTGCTACTCGCGTTTCGTTGTCAGATAACATACGCGCAGCCAAGATATGGTTCCTCTTCGTTTCTGAAATCTACGCTGACGAAGACATGACAGAACGCTGACAGAGCTAAGCGCTCGCCGCCGGTGAACAGCGGGCCGTGCTGCGCCGTGGCGGTGGATGCAGTACGGGGATGAATGCCTCTGTGCTTGCAACCAAGGAACAGGTAGGAGGAGGAGGTGACGGTCGCTCACCGTGGGGTTACAGAAGGTGAACGACGGCGAGGCGGTTGCCGCTGCGGTGACGGAGATGGCGGCGACGTTTCCGACGGTGACGGCCTCAGCTGGGACCTCCAGGATGTCGAGGGAGAAGCGGCGGATGAAGTCCAGCAGCTGGATCACGACGAGGAGTAAGACTGCGACGCCGGCGAGCAATTGTTCAGAGGGGCGCCCTCGGTGGCCGGAGGCGAGGTAGCAGATGGCGGCGGCGTTGCCGAGGTTCACCGAGTGCGTGCGGGTGTCCAGACGAGAGAGGGTGACGAGGGGTTTTAGTTCCCGTGTTTAGATAGGAGGGGGAAGCTGCCTGGTGACGGCGACGAGGGTGGATTCCGGCGAGGTTTTCCGGCGAGGTTCAGAGAGGACAGAAAACGCCGGGAGAGAGAAATTGGCGGCGCCTCGAAGGGAGAGAGAGGCCTAGGGATTAGGGCAGGGGTTCTAGGGTTTCGTAGGGCCTATATAGGGCGCTGGCGCCGAGGACGGCCGTCGGAATTGCCGTACGGCGACGTGGAGGCTCGGATCGCCCTGCCGTACGAGGAGACGATGACCGAACAGATCAGAAAAAAAACGAACCGGTACGGTACTTAAGTGATTGGGCTGGGTTTGCGCTGCGCGTTAGAGAAGGGATGGAGCAGTGGGCTGGGCGCAGCCCACTCTCCCTGGTTGTTCCTTTTCTTTTTAAAAATTTCCTTTTCTGTTTTTTTTTGTAAGGTTTGGTTTCTGAAGAAAAACATAGCTTTTAGCTTAATAAAAATTCTAGAAAAATTAGGTTATGCTTGTTAGCTCAAAAGCAAACAGATGCCAAGGTTGGTTTCCAAAAAGTTGAGATTTAAATTGCTGTTTGAAATTTAAACCAATTTTAGGTGAATTTTATTATTAAAAGATCATTAACAAAACAAACCTTTTAAATAGGGTAACCCCTAAGGTTTAAAGTGATTTAAAGATTATCAGTGTGTGGTGAACTTCATGGATTCAAAAGGGTACTGATTTGAAGAGTTGGATTGAATTTGAAAGTGATTTAGAATGAATTGATTGAAGTAATTGTTTGATTAAAACCAACAATTTAATGAGTGATTTGATTTAAAAATTTTGAATTAGCCATTAGGGTTTTTTTAACAAAAGGGGGAAAATTTTTATTAACAGGCAATTGGATTAAAACAACTTCAAATTGTTGAAAAACAAATGAGTGATTTAGTTTGCAATTTGAAATTGGAAATTTGTGAGCAAGGGGTGAAAGTTTAAATTGTTTTGAATTTTCAGTTGTGATGCAAACATGGTGCAATGCAATGTGATGCATATGATGAAATGCAACAACCAACTTTCTATCTAGGGTAACACCCCCAGGTGTTACAGAGATGAAATCGGCTAAGTGCGTAAAGAGGAGTACTCACTTGGGGGATTGGTTTGTTGCGGCTATACGGCACGAAACCGTAGAACCAAGTATCCGAGAGCGTGGCCCTGAGGATGGACTTGGCCCAGATAGCCACCTCTGCTTTGGTGAGCTCAAAGGTGGTTGTCTGGGTGCAGTCTCGGGCCCCACCCATATAGCTCATCTTGTGCGCTCGCTCTTGGAGAGGGAGAACCCGGCGCTCTACCCAGCAGGCGATCAGGTCGTCCTTTCGGAGACCTTACTCCACCAACTCCTTCAACCGGTCGTCTACCCGGTTCACGTCATTCACTGTCTTCCTGGGATGGTAGCCCCAATTACTCATGTCGGTGGGGGGCACATTCCGGAACTCGGGCAGCTTGATGAGGTCGACTGGCTTCTCGCCTTTTGCTAGAGTAGGGTTCTTGACGTATAAGAACCCTCTCTGCCACTTCCAGCAGGTGTCCAGTCCAAGTACCCGCGGGTGGCTACCCGTGCTCCGCAGAATCATCATGGCGGCCCCTGTCTGAGTCATCTCCTTGGGGGCAATCGGGTGGGAGGTGTTGGGAAGGACCTGTTGGCGAAAAAAGAAGTATTTTGCCCAGGTGTCTACCGTGGGGTAGACACTGAGAAAGGCTTCGCAGCAGGTGACATAGGTGGAGAGCATCGCTATAGCATTGGCGGGGAGGTGATGTGGTTGGAGGCCGAAGTGGCGGAGGAATTCTTGCATAAACTTGGAGACGGGAAGGCTGAATCCGCGCTTAAAGTGACTCAAGAAAACGACATACTCACTAGGGCCAGGGGACGGCTCCCGCTCCTTGCCGGGAGGCCGGAAGATGACGCCGGGAGGCACCCGACGGGTGTTGACCAGCCACTGGCAATCGGATTCCATGACGTCGGATCCTTCCCAGGCGGCGCACATCGAGGGAGGGTCCTCCTGGTGCAGATCTGTAGCGGCCTCGAGCTCCATCTAAGGCTTGGCGGAGGAAACGGAGGCGGAGAAGACGAGGCGCGGCGGAGCAGCGACGGCGGCGCAAAGTCGAGGAGGACAACGTCGCGCTCTGAAGAACTTGTCGCGGTTGAGCGCACTTTGGTGAGCAACGGCACACGGGCATGAATCTTTCCTCTCCCTGCACGCGGAGCGGTGGTGTGCTGCGGATTCGCGGTGGCGCTAGCTGTTCGCTGCGAGTGTGGAGACGGAAAGGGAACGACGCAAGGGAAAGTGGCGAGGAAGATTGGACGAGGGGCGGCGCGGAGGTATTTAAACCTCCTCGGGTGCAGTTACGGCGCAGGATTGGTCGTGGAGAAGATCGTGCGGCGCGGGGGTTACCACGCCCGTTAGAAACGCACATAGCGAATAACTCACGCGTAACGGGCGCAGTTAATCCCACGTCGCAGATTGTGGGCTCTCAAGTATCTGTGCGAAGGGACATGACGCCTTGTGGGCCCGATGTGCAGTGGAAGGCACGTGCCGAGCAGCCGCACTAGATTCGAGGCGTTGCGGGCCGCAGTTGCATGACACGTGCCAAGCCTTACACGCGAAGATAGAAACACTCGGTGGTGAGCGGCAAAGTTTTGGAAATTTGGCTAAGTGTTGGGATCTCGGTTGGATCCAAGTCAGCTTGGTCTATCCGGCGCAATGATGAAAACTCCAGGAACCATAGTGGAGGAGGACCGAATTTAGATTGTGAGCAACCGAGTTGAGGTGCATGTTGGCTGATGTTCGGCACAGAGCTTATTTTTGGTTTAAGCTGGCAGGGCCCAACGACCAAGTTCGTCGGACTCTACCAGCTTCGGGGACTAGTGTCGGGGGGCTACCCCGAGTAGGGGGAAGACAGGTGAGAAACAGGGTTCAAGATGATGTTTACCAAGTTCAGTCGTACCGAGTTGGTACTGGCCGGGTAGGCTGCTACCCGGGTGTCTTATATCCGGCTGGTGCTATTCGGTAGAAAGAACAAGAGGCAAGAAGGAAGAATCAAGCGTATGTCTAGATCAACCGGGTAGCACTCGGGTGATCCGGAAAGATGAGAAGCTGTCCTACTCGGGCACAAAGTCAATGGAGTCGTTGTGGAAGACCCCGTGTATCCAGGGGCCGTACAAACGTGCGGTTCAATTTACTAGGTGCGTGGTTATCCGCAGCGAGACGTGGGCACAGTACGGGATGGGAGCTGTCAAGTCCTGTCACTGACAAGGGGGACAGGACATGTCAGCGACCTACCCTAAGAGACTGACAAGGTGGACAAGACCTGTCAGCCGCCTACTGCAGAGACTTTCGGCGACGGTGTCAGCGGGAACACGGAGGCATGCGCAGAGGCGTGCGCCGTTGTCACAATGGAGTTGTCTACTCTGTACTTTTATTCATAGAATAGTGGTCTACCCCCTCCTTCGCGAGGGACTTTGGACTCTGGCTCATTTATTGCGAGGCTTAGCCACTCACAGAGAAAACAATAGAGAGAGATATTAGCCTTGGCTACTCGGCACAAAGAGATTCACTGAGAGATTGTAGTTCTTTTACTCGGTACGACATAATATAGAGAGATAGGCAGGAGTAGCGGTGTTACCTCCACACGAGGGCTCCGAACATGGGTAGATTGTTGTGTTTGCAGTGTTTCTGAGTGCCATCTAGGCATGCGATCCCTCCCCAGATACCTACAGCATCCATCGGCCCCAAAATCAAGCTATCCTATGCTACCTGTCTTCTCCACACCACGACACATAGTAGGTCGACGCATGTGTACATTCAGGAAGGTAACAGGAGAAGATCAATCCCCTTGCGGTGGACCAACTTGAACAAAATTCTAGGATGCATTTCAAGTAGTATAATTAGTGTATTACGAGGATCAATCTCTCTCTTGTGAGTTCAGTCATCAGTACAACGGATCCATATTTTCTTGTGAGCAGATTCTTGTGTTCGCCTTGCCTTGTGTGCTTACTCAAATGTGATAAATCTCGATGGAATCCCACGTCCACCAACCATCCATGGGAGGGGTCTATAACAACGTGACCTGTTGGCTCTGATTTTTGTTCCACATCGCCTTGAAACCTCCGTGTTATAGACGTCTGCTCCAACTTTCCAAAAAAAATCAAATCTCCGTGTTCCGCTCCCAGGGAGATATGCAACCTGAGATTCTCTATGTACCCTGTTAACGTTGTGGTGTCCCTCCAGCGACAACTCTTAAAGACCCATGACGTTTCAAACTTGCGAAAACGCAAAGCCACGCTTAAGGGCTCCTTTGATTCAAAGGAAGTTTATAGAATTTTTGAAGGATTTTATCCTATAGGATTTTTTTCCCTACGTAAGTCTTTTGATTTATAGGATTGGCTCCTATAGAAATTTTTCCCATAGGAATCATTTTACTACATCCTATAGGAATTCTAACATTCACTCCAACGTCTTTTTAGAATTCCTTTACTTTTCCTTTGTCATCAAACACAATTGCTCTTCCCCTATTATTCTACTAGACATGACATTCCAATCCTATGGGTTTTTCTAATCCTACACTTTTCATATACTATGAATCAAAGGGGCCCTAAATGGATCTCCCACTACGATATAGATGAACACACGGCCTTAACAAAGCACAAGGTAAAGACAAACACACAGTAAAGACGACCAAAAGCACATGGCAAAGAATGCACAATGCAAACTGCAAGAACTGACCACGTGTCCACTCCGTCGGGCTCGCCAACGGCGCCATCGCTTTAGGACTTTACCGTGTACTAGCACACAACAAAGAATTAAAGAGGTTTCTTTACTGCGCGGCACACTGTAAGTGCTTTCTCATGTGCTGACACACGACAACAATATATTCTTTGCCGTGTACTAACACACAACAAAGACCATTTTTTTCTTACCAAATTTGCTTGTTCAATTTATAATAATAGATTATATTTTTTTTTATCAATTTATAATAAATTCTCTTGTCTACCCTAACACAAGCATGCAATTAGTTTCAATTTGCTACCCTCTTTCGACGTGTCGGAGTTTTCTCCAACTGGTCTGGGGTTTCGTCGGAGAGGGGCTCTGAAGCGTTTGAATCCCACCAAATGCTAATGGTTTCCATATCATGTGTGTATAAGTGAGATTTGAGTTGTAAATGTGAAAGATTCCCTCGCTCTTTGTGTTATGCCTTCACGGATATCGGTTTCTCTCTGGCTGGTTTCAGGACTACTTAGAGCCCGACACTCGCGGATCTGACAAACCGGAGAGAATCTTATCGAGGGTGTTTGTAGAACATTGTCTTGGGTGTTCCTAGAGACTAACCAAACACAACCAAGAAAATAGTTCCACTTTGCTACCCCCTTCTAACTCATGTATAGGAGATATAACTATAAGTCAAACTTTTCTCTAGCGGATCTAGAGTTTCGCCGAGAGGGGCTCCGCAGTGTTTGAGTACCACAAAATTCTAGTGGTCTCTATACCATGTGTTTAAATGTGTGATTTTATTTCTAGATGTCCGATATTCCCTCACTCTTTGTGTTAGGGCTTCACCGGTATCGGCTTCTGTCTATCGAATTTCATCACTACTTAAAGCCTGATATTCCCGAATCTAACGAACTGGGGGGGATCTTGTCAAGAGTATGGATATACCATTGTCTTGGGTGTTCCAAGGGCTAACCAAACACAACAAATAAATTAGTTCCACTTTGATACCCCCTTCACTACTAGAGGAAAGCTTACTCCAGGCGAACCAAAAAGGCCTACCACAGGCGCATTTCGGTTCGCCTGGGACCATATCGCCAGCGGTAATGGCTTACCCCAGGCGAATTAGGAAATGCGCCTGTGGTAACTTGACATACCCCAGACGAATAGGCCTTGTGCGCCTGGGGTAAGCCTTTTACCTGTGGCGAACAAGCACTGTGCGCCTGGGGTACAGATGCGCCTGGGATACTATATTCTGTTCGCCTGGGGTATGGTTTTGCTGTGTCAAAAAATAAAAAAAAACCAAAATAACAGAAATACAGGAAATTGACAGAAATAAGTATCAAAATGACAGAATAACAGCAAAATGACACAATTAAGTTTCATAACAGAAATATTCTCGATCATCAACACACAGTCTTGATCATCACCACATAGTTCAACAAAATTACATAGTCTCGAAAACAACCATAATACTAATAAATCCAGTAGTTAGTCAGATGGAAATGATTATTTGTTCTAATTTGAACAAACTCATCATCTATCTAGCGCGGGCTGATGTAGTTGATGACCATGATCTTGTCCAAGTTGGGGATGTCACTATTCCTCATGGTGATCAGAATAGCTCGGCCAGCCTCCATACCAACTCTTGCGGAATGGAACTGCCTCCATGCTTGAGAGTTGAGGACGACGCGACCATCAGCATTATCCCTGGTGATCGGAACTGCGGTGACATTTCCTGATTCTCCACGGCGTACTCCAATGGTACCTTGCTCCATGCCAGCACTGTCCGCTACCGCCATAGGTATTTTCTAGAACACACAATTCCAAGAAAGAATAAAAGCACAATGTCACATACCGGCCACATTATAACATAAGAAACTATAGGAATAAGAAAGTGGTAAGAAACATACCATGACATGTCCATTGGAGACATTAGTGTTGGTGATGCGATGCACGAAAGGGAACCCGATGTAGCTATCTATCTGGGCGAGTTTCTGAAGGACACGGTCCTTCTCAAGCTCGCTAAGATTGGCTCTTTGAGCAACCACCACATGTTTCCATGGGTCCTCCTCGTCCATATCATCCTCAGTGTCCATATGATCCTCAGTGTCCATATCATCCTCACTACCGCCATCCTCGCTCGCAATCCCGCCCATATACACAATTTTGATACGAGGTTGCGGTCCTGCCATAGAGAAGTGAATGTAATCACATCCGCTTAAATTTTAGGTGGCGATGATAGCCTGCAATTGTTCCCCGTAGAAGTAGGTCTTCTTTCTTTCTTCACTCGAAGAATGTAAATGGTCCCGTGAACATCGAAATCCACGGTATTGCCTACTAACTCGTTGAACTCTTCCCGAATATTGCATGGTACAATCTAAAAAAGAAATATAAAAGAATCTTTTGTTAAGAAACATACCAATCTAAGCTGGATAGTAAAACGAAAGAACACAAGTTGCAAGTTAACATAAAAAGAATCGTTTGTTAATTACCAAAGAATCAAGGTCACCGTCGTGGAGCTGAAGCATGAAAGAAGACCCGGTGAATCGTCCTTCGGCACATCGGGACCGACATACTTTGCAAGCCATGTTCTATTAAATTAAGAAATTAGACATGAGTAAATTGCTTGTATTTTTATAACTTGTTGAGACATGGATCGTTTTTAAAGAGTTATAAAGAACAACTAGAATGGTTCATCTGAAGTTGTTCAAGATAAAATGTAGAACTCATAATATATAGTCTGCTCACAATCAGAAAGGCTATCTACTTTATTGGAGAAAGGCAGCACCTACCTATCACAAAACAAAGGCAGCACCTACCTATCACAAAACAAAGGCAGCACCTACCTATCACAAAACAAATGGCAGCACCTACCTATCACAAAACAAATGCAGAAAGGCTATCAACTTTATTGGAATATCCAAAAACAAAGCAAACTTGTAGGTGGATTCCTGAATCATGGGAAACAGTTGGTATGCATTGGCGGTGGGGGAAATGTTCTATTTTCTCGATACAACATTATCATCTCCGTTAACTGAAACTATACCAAAGGATTCCTAAATCCATTTCAGATTCGTCTAATCTAGGAACAAGCATTAGCATCTCCGTTAAGTGAAGTGTCTACCGCGTGTTCATCTAAGGTTGTAAACAAGAAGTTCACCCCGGCCACCAGGAGCAGGCGCATCCTGGATCCACAACGACGACGGGAGGGAGTGGGCTAGGATGGAGGGGGATGGGAGGGAGGGGGGCTGACCTGGATCCACAACGACGACGACGACGAAGTTGGCGATCTGCTGCTCGACGACCTGCTCTGCTCGACGACGGGGATGGGAGACGACGGCGGCGTGTGGGTGCGGGTGCGAGTGATGAAGTTTGATCTGTGGTGACCACCACTTAGAAAACAAAGCATTGATCCAAGCACATTGGAACCGGTTTGTGATACAAACCGGTCCTAAAGGGTCTGCCCCTGGGCCCCACCTCCCTACACCAAATGGCCGCAAGGCCTTTAGGACCGGTCTGTATCACAAACCGGTCCTAAAGGGTCTGTCCCCTGGGCCCCCCTCCCTGCAGCAAATGGCCGCAAGGCCTTTAGGACCGGTTTGTGTTACAAACCGGTTCTAAAGGCCTTGCGGCCATTTGCTGCAGGGAGGAGGGCCCAGGGACAGAGATTTTCTAATTTTTTGCAGCAACAGCGAGGGCTTACCCCAGGCGCTTCAACAAAAATTCGCCTGGGGTATGTGTTATACCGGAGGCGAACAGGTATGTTATTCGCCTGGGGTAAAGGAAGAGTGCCAGGGGTGGTGATGGGTGGCCCTGCCACACTTTACTCCAGGCGCTTCCGGAATTTGTTCGCCTGGGCTAACGGACTTACCCCAGACGCGTAGCTCACCTGTTCGCCTGTGCTAAGTAGCCCAGGCGCATCGAATTGCTTATTCGCCTGTGGTAGGATATGCTGCTATAAGAAAATCTCTAGTAGTGCTTCCGGCTCACGTATAGGGGATAAAACGATAAGTCGGGCTTTTCACCAGCGGGTCTAGGGTTTCGTCGAGAGGGGCTTGATGGCCGACGTTGGTAAACCCGAAGCGCAAGGTGTGAAGAGTGCAGCAGCAAGTTTTCACTCAGAAAAGAAACCAAGGTTGAATCGACTAGTAGGAGGACAAGCAATCTCTGAAGGTTGATGCAGCCGAGGTGGCAGGGCGCACTACTGGTTCAGCAACAACGTGGAACCTACACAACACAATCAAATCACTTTGCCCCAATGAAGCAGTGAGGTTGTCAATCTCACCGGTTTTGCTGAACACAAAGAGGTTAAACGTATGGCGTGAAAAACAATATGAGAACAATATGAAAGAATTGGAAGCAATATGAAAACAGTAGAAGCAGTGTGTGTATATCATTACGAGAAAATGGACCGGGGTCCACAGTTCACTAGTGGTGTCTCTCTGTGAAAGATAAATAACATGTGTGGTGAACAAATTACAGCTGGGAAATTGACAGAAATGAAGGATGCACTGTAGTGCATATGCAAGACATAAAGATTACTATGTGATTTATGCGGTCATTACAACAAAATACAAAGACCGTCATCCAACTGCATCTATGACTAATAATCCACCCTCCGAATATCATCTGAACAAACGTTGGGTACTAAGCTGCAAGCAACAGATTATCGCAGTAAGCAAAGTGTGTAATATAAACAATGTAAACTAAGTAAACACCGTTGTTTTCTTCCTAATGGCAACAACATATCCTCCATTCGTCACGTTTCTGTCACTCGAGCATAGATGCAAAGGAGGCATGAACCCACTATCGAGCATAAATACTTCCTCTTGGAGTTACTAGCATCTACTTGGCCAGAGAATCTACTAATAATGGAGATCATGCAAGATCATAAATAACATATGCATGAAGATAACATGATAGATTGATACCAGAAGACATAGTATTCAACATTCATCAGATCCCAGCAAACACAACATGTATCATTACATAAAGATGATCTCGATCATGTAGGGCAGCTCACGAGATCTAAACATGAGGTACGAAGGGGAGAAGACAACCATCTAGCTACTGCTATGGACCCGTAGTCTAGGGATGAACTACTCACGCATCACTTCGGAGGAGGACATGGTGGTGTAGACCCCTCCAGTGATGAATTCTCCTCCCTGTAGGGTGCTGGGAAGAGCTCCAGAACCCTCCTGATCTCGGCATGACGATGACGGCGGCCTCGGGTGTTTCTCAGGAAAAAAGTGGCATATCTTTAGGGTTGACGTATCGGGGGGATTATATAGGCGAAAGGGCGATGGCGATGGACGCCCGAGGGGCCCACACCACCCCAGACATGGCCAGGGGGCGCCGTCTATGGTGTGGCCCCTCTCCGGGTCTCTTCGGGACTCCGTGGAACCTTTGAAAATTCTAAGACTTCCGGTCTTCGAATTTTTTAATTCCGAGGATATTTCTAGCAAAACTTTTCTGAAATTAAAAATAACAGAAAACAGAGAACTGGCTCTGTGACATCTTTTCAATAGGTTAGTCCAGAAAATTGATAAAAACGACATAAAGTGTATAGAAAACATGTAGAAAACAACATGGAACATCAGAAATTAAGGATACGTTTATGACGTATCAGAGCTCCAGAGCGTCTGAGTCCCACCAAATGCTAGTGGTTACCATACCATGTGTTTAAAAGTGTGAGTTGGTTTGTAGATGTCCAATATTCCCGCACTCTTTATATTAGGGCTTCACCGACATCGACTTATCTCTGGCTGGTTTCAAGACTACTTAGAACCCGAACCTTACGGATTTGATGAATCGGAGGGAATCTTGTCAAGAGTGTTGGTAGACCATTGTCGCGGGTGTTCCTAGGTCCTAATCAAACACAGCCAAGCAATTAGTCTAGTTTGCTACCCCTTCCAGCTCACGTATAAGAGATAGAACGATAAGTCGGAATTTTCTCCACCGGTTCTAGGGTTTCACCGGAGAGAGGCTCCAGAGCGTCTAAATCCCATCAAATGCTAGTGGTTTCCATACCATGTGTTTACAAGTGTAAAGACTCCGGAGGAGGATCTATGTTTCTAAAGATCGACCTGAACTGCAACGAGTAGACTCCATACTAGTTAGATCTACTAGTCATCAACCCGTACACCTGCACGGACTTATCATTTAGACAATACATAAAAAAGACTTTTGAAAAGAATTTCCGTACACACGTTTGCAAATAGATATACTTGTTAGTCCTCTATTAGTTGGTTTACACCACAATATTACTAATGTAGAAAAAAAATCTATAATTGCATCTACGTGTGTCAAAAGCACATATTAAAACCAAAACATTGAAATTGAATAGACTTCCCTATAATTTCTTTGTTTGTGTCAGTTTTCTAATTGAAAAAATACACACGTTTATTAATGTAACCAATACATGTATGACGCATTCATTTTGCCATTAGTAAACCTTTGTATGTTTGACCAAGTAAAGAAATCATGATTTCTATTGATATTTACCTTGTATTAAATGTATTTTTTATAAACTTTGTCAAATATTACAAAAGATCCTAAAAAAAATCAACATGCCTTATATTTTTTATTGCACAACAGCTTTCTTATATGCAAATCATGTGCGGAAATGAACAAACATGTGAGGTCATAAAATACTTCCATGCCCACATGTTGAAGATAATATTAGCATAGTGGTATTTTCCAGAGAAGAACAAAACTGATGACCGATAGTACACACTTAATATCACAAACAAAATTGGTCTGTTATTTTTGTTAACCAAGTAGACTGAATCACTACATTTCTATTTTGATAATGTTAACCTTCCACGTGTCTGAAACATCGTTCCAAATATCTGAAAATCAAGCTCCTCACAGTACTGGTACATCCTTCCACGTACCTGAAACAACTACCAAAATCTTTGGTGTAGGATACAAAATTATGCAGTTAACTGTACCTCCATTTTTATCTACTTCTTTGGTGCAGCAATAGCAACCATATGTTTCACTAAACTCATGGGTACACCTATGGCCTGTCAAATGGTCATACAAATCAAACATATTCATGGTGTAATTTAAATGATTTGTAGTGCCAAATTCGTTCGGTTGAAGAGCTAATCTACAAACAAAAGCATGTACCCCCTCCATTCCAAAATAGATCATACATGCATGTATGGACAAATGAAAGTCATCTATTTTGGAACGGAGTGAGTAGTAGGGATGAATTTCACTTGTGTCATGTGAATACTATTATAATATATTCTTCCGAACAACTATAAAATGAACAATACGTTGATGGCTATTTGAGAAATAAAAATGTTTGATGTTGAGCTGAGAGAAGATATTTGTTACCTGGCATTGCAATGTCAAGCTGTATCAATGGGGAGTAGACACCAGCGAAGCGCACAGATAGACACCTCCTCTGAATTGCAACTTACTTTTTTCTGGTGTAATTGTTGGTGGCCCTTGCAAGGAAAAAATTCGGCACACGTCAGCAAACTGAATCAGAAACACTTATCGTGATATGGAGAGTAAAAACATGGTAGTAAGTTTTTCATTGCCTTGCATACTACTATTTAAATTTGAATCAGTGTGGGCACATAATTTTCATGAAAAAAGAGACAGCCTATAATGCTGGGAGGACAAAATCCTTAATAGAACAGGGAAGCATGATAATGTAATCTAACAAAGGTCTGCCCATACTATTTGGGTAACTGTAGAACCTATGAGGATAGGGGACCGTCAACTCAGCTGACCAAGTTCTAATCTGAAGCATTTAGTCCTACTCAACATAAATCCACATAAGGCAGCTGCCAGGGAGTCTGCTTATTTTCATCTGCGTTTTATAAATACATGTCACGGTCACATCTATATATGAGGATTTTGAGTGCTTATGGATAGAGAGCAAGAGGAAAACATCTAAATAAACATAATGAAACCAATGGGTCGGATTTTTAACATATGAGGTAAATTTGTCCCAATCCAAATAGCATTTTTTAAGTTTGTAAGAAGTTAAAACTGTTTGTCATAGACTATGTTTTTGGTTCTAGGCAACTATACCACTATATCCATATTTCCCGCAGCAATTCATTTGTTCACGAACAGCATTACAGACCAAATGTAAGCTAAACAAAAAATATATCACTAAACCTTCACCACGGTCCCATGCTGGATAAGTAGAAAGAAGTTCACTTGCATGGATGTCATGGCCAGCCTGCACATAACCCTTTGTACGTACTTCTAGAGGGACTGTATCTGCCAGTTTTGACATTCGGCCAGACTGCACACAAATGTGCTTGCATGTACGAAGTACCTGTTACAATCCAGTCATGTAGAATATCCCAACCAATTTAAATAAGGAGTTCACATGAGATTAGCGATCCGAGTCGAAGAGAGGGCGCGAGGCTATACTGAATATTGTTTGCTCTTGTCGTCAGAGATGGCCGAAAGTCATTGCAGCGAAGGCGCACGGCAGAGGTCGCTTCACCACCTCGGGTGGCCATAGAGAAAGGCTGGGATGTGAGATGGCTGCCAGATAAAAATCACACCAAATGATTTAACCTTAAGATATTATTAGTTTGGTAAAACCTAATACAATGATATATTCCACAATTCAAAGACATATAAGCTTGTTAGAATACGAAAACGTATATGTGTAGGGATAGATTATGGCTCTAGGTGTCTTGTACTCCAAGTCTCCCTCTACCCCTTGTACCTCCTTTATATACCCCCATATGAGGGCCAAATCAATACAACAAACTATTAGGGTTCAATAATTTCCACATGGTATCAGAGCGGTTTGCCTCACGGCGCCGATCCTAGGTTTCTCCACCACTTCCGCAGCGCGCCGCCCCCGGGGAGATCTCTCCTCGGGGGCGCGACACCCGGTTTCGATCAATGATCGGATCGGTTCTTTAGATTAGATTAGACAATTTCGAAATTATTCCGTAGACTAGATCCAATTTAGTCAAATAAATCCGTAGCTACTCTCCACGATCCTCGAATCTCCGGTGAAAATTAGTGAAAATCCGTGCGCGGCGCTACTTCGACTCCAACAACCGGTCATCCTCTCGGCAAATATCCGGCGACCCGACCTGCATGGACCTCCCACATGCGTGCACCTCTAGGCAACTTCGTCAACAACTCGGACAGGACATGAACGCCTCGATCCAATCTGCCACGCGGAGGTGGCAACGCGTGCGAAGCAGAGCGGTCGTCACCAACACAATCCGATCTGGGTACGTTGTTTAGTAGTAATACTTCTAATCAGCATGCACTAGAGGTCAAGATGCAGTACACGAGCATACGATGCACATAGAAGAAGCAGATTAACTCCAGCAAACGTCGGCTCATGACCACAAACGCCAGCGCATGGCGGTGGACAACGGCAGGGCCGGCAGGTCTTTGTCCACCTCTGCGCGCGTCGGCATGTTGCCTACGTCGAGCACCGCGCTGGGAAATCTACACCGACACCTCCGCCGAGCTGTAAGACTACGCCCTCTACACGCCGAAATCTTCATCGAGCCCAATAAGAAGCGACGACATCCACCACACGTCAGGCCGGTGTGGAACTTCGTCGACTTTTCCGCCACCATGGCATCTACGTCATCATCGCCGCGAGGGACGCCTCCAAGCGATGTAACAGTTCATGCCTGCAGCTCATCGCCGACACTACATCGCCAAGGTCTACATCACGTGGTCATCATCGACAAACTCGTCAACACACCGCCGCCGCCGCTACAACTACGACGTCCACAAGGCTGGATATGCGTCCTCTGACAGTACTACTGCAAGACGCCACGACACCGATGACGGCATCGACCGCGTCCGGTGGCTAAGACTGCATCGACAACCCGGCATCACTACGGTGAAAGCCCCTACAACCGCACACACGGTTCTGGCAAAACCATGTGTGCTTGGTGAGCTTCTCCCAGTCCTGGCAAAACTGGTGGACTCACTTATGACCTACGACCGCGGCCTTTGACGCCAGCGACTGTACCTCTCAAGGTGCGAAACGTCGTAAAAAAAAACACAACTGTAGCACCGTCATACACATCGCGCAATTTTTTGCGCCTCCGGCATTGCGGCTACAATGACTACGGCGAGTACTACATCGACCACTACTACCACGACTACGGCTACATCATGATCAACTACCTCGACATCGACATCACGGGCTACGTCTACAGCAACACATCGGCAACAACTCCAGTTGGCAGCGTCCGCGTCGTCACTTCCGTCCACGCCACTCCCGCTGTGACTGCGGGAGGGAAGAGAGGAGAGATGATGATGACGGAGAGGAGGAAGTGACGGAAGCGCAAATCTTCAAATCCACTCGCAAGCGTCCGCTTCACTCCCGTTACGACTGAGGGGGGATGGTAGAATACGAAAACGTATATGTGTAGGGATAGATTTGGGCTCTAGGTGTCTTGTACTCCAAGTCTCCCTCTACCCCTCGTACCTCCTTTATATACCCCCATATGAGGGCCAAATCAATACAACAAACTATTAGGGCTCAATAATTTCCACAAAGCTGACACTTGATAATATATAAGATGATAGGAAGGAGTTATAAAACCCGTAGAGGGTCATTTGAATTAGAGAGGTTGCTCTTGGCTAACCATTTATCGGACGTGGCATGGACACTGCACTTGAGAACGGTTAATACATGCTCCGGTGAATCGGCAACAACCTTTTTACTCCCTTCGTTCACAAATAGATGACTTCCATATGTCTATATATGAATGTATTTAGACACACACATGTCTACATGTATTCATATTTGGACAAATGAAATTCATCTATTTGTGAACAGAGGGGGTAGCTAGCATTGATGCACCTCCTCTCTGTCACATCCCAATTTTGGAATACCTGAAAACACAGTTGTTTTGCTAATTGCTTGACCAATAAACTTTGATTGTGTTTGTTTAAGTGCAACTAAACAAACTAATTATATAAACTTGCAAACTTAAAAAGATAGCAAAGCAGTAAACTAAAAATATTCAACATATTGTTCCAATGACCTTGGCAATATTTTCTAAAGTAAATATTGATCAAAGAGTTCTCCAAAAACTATCTTATGAATCCCATACTTGTTGAATATTATTCCAAGACCTAATTTAAGAAAGAGGAAACACTTAATAAATTTCCCTAAAAGATTATCAGGAAAGAGAGGCATTCTTAGATGCTTCACCAAAATCTTATCAAATGTTTTTCCAACCTTGCAAGCTTAAAAACAAAAGTATTGGAGAGCAGTGACTTGCTATCCCAAGTCACATAAATATTTTGGCAAAGCATTGTTAAAGAAAAGCCAAGTGCCTTATTAATTTGAATTTCCAATATTTCCAGAAACAGAAAACTAAAACAAGTTACTATTGGAAACTTTCTTCAAATGGTCTTAAATTAATACCATTGCTTCCTTATAGCAAATAAGGAAAACACACAAGAGGAGACCAAAAATTGAATCCATTAAAGTCCTGAAAACATGATTTTTCTCCACAGCAACAATTGGAATTTTGAACAAGTTTGTTCTACAAACTTTTTCGAAATGCCATGAAATAAATACCACATTCTCTATATCATAAATAAGGCTGAAAACCAAAAGGGCACAAGTTTTTGGATAATTTAAGTTGCCAAAAACCCCTGTTTTCTAGACATCACCTTTTTCAAATTTGAACAAGTTTGTTCTATGAAGTAACTCAAAATGACTTGAATTTTATACCACACAAGGAACACACCAAATAAGGAATGTGTGCCAAAAATTATCATTTTTGGAAGCTCCTAAGTAGTCTAATAAATTCAATGTCCATTTATGTCAGAATTGAAATTTGAACAACTTTGAACAACTTTGAACAACTTTGAACTATCAAGTTTATCTAATTGAGCCAATTTTCACACATGTTGTGAATCTCAACTAATAAGAATTTTGGGCAAAAGAAATTTAATTTTAGACTTTGTTTTCCTAGTGAAAACATCTTTTTTCAGAAAGGACAGGGACCTATTTGTAAAATACCAGAGACCTAGTTGAAAGCTGAGTCACACCTTCTTCAACCTAGCCTCTCTGTAGCAGCAGTGCCCTAGCCATGGCTTCGAGTAGAAGAAATATCTCGAGGATAAGAGGCCCCCCATGTGCTCATGTCTCCCACATGCCCCCTCTCTCCCCCCCACTCGAGCTCTCCTCTCTCTGCTCAAGAAAAAGCCCAACCCGAAACCCTAGTCCATGCCCGCCGTCGATTTAGGCCGTGGCTGAGCTCGCCGACGGCCGCCGTGCAGCTCACCGTATCCGCCTCGACGTGTTGATCACTTGTGCTGAAGGAATCATGGCGAATCGACTCGAGGAGGCCGCGCCGTCCAACCTTCTTCCTCGAGCCCGGCGGACTCCGGCGAGACATCCCCGCGCCCTCGACCCTCCTTCGTCCTCACCGAGCCTTCCATCACGTTCGTGGTGAGCAGGGGAATCTCCCCGACCCTTTTCCCCTCCCTCTCCCTCTAGAACGACGCCGAGCCATGGCCGCTGTCCGGCCGCCGTGAGCCCTCGTCGCCGCCGCTCTCCGACGCCCTCCCGGGAAGCGGCGCTGCCTTCTTTTGGTTCCCCTCGTCGAGACCAACGCGTAGACGTTTTCGTTTCGCAAAATGGTGCACAGATGCGTCGATTAGCACCTCGCCGGAGCTCTCCCGCCGGCGGGTGACGTCGCGTGGGCGTCACGCTGACGCCAGCGCGGCTGACCGCGCGCTGGCAGTTGAACCTGCCCGTGGGGCCGCGCACCTGCCGCGTGGCCGCTGGCCCGCTGGTCAGCAGCATTGGCTAGGTCCTGCCGCGGTGAGAACTAGATCTGGCCGGCCCAAATAGTGGATCTGGCCCAGATCAAATTATTTTTCCATTTAATTTGCACAGAATGTTACCTGTTTACTTTTGGCCCTAAAAGGCAACCTAAAAGATGAATTTGACCAAACCAAAATTCACAGTGGTAAATAAACAAAATCTAAACCACCTCCAATTTGTAGATCTACATTTGGATGAATATTTTTGAAACGAAAAATGATTTGGCAAGAGGTACCAGAAACACCAAAATGAGCACCATTTTAAATCCACAACTCATAATGAGGTTTATCCAATTGCATTGGAAAGCCCTTGAAATTTCCTAACAGGAGCAATTAACCTTGCTTCCAAATTCCTAATATTTTTGAAATGTCATGCAATTTGGTAAAACACCAGAGAGCACTTTGGTGATTTTTATAAAATCATTAAAAATGATTTTTGATGCAAACACAACTGGATGGTCTTGTATATGTTTAGGACTATCCAAACCTAGCTGGGTTTAATTTTTAGAGAATCATAGAATTTTTGGTGGACAGATCTTTGTTTTGCATGTTTCTGCCATTTTGGCATTTTAGGTAATTAATTGTTGTGAATATGTTTTTGTGTTGCAATATTGTTTTCTAGCATGTACAAGTTGTGTGAACTTGTTTTCTAAGTGTTACTTAGCTATTTTAGCATGTTAGATTGTGTGGACTTGAGTTGAGAAGAAATAGGATTTTTGTTAGTAGCAGATGTTTATTCTCTAGTTTATACTTGCATAGAATTTTTGAGTGATAAATTTTTGTGCAAGCACTTGGATTGTTGTGTTGAGAGATTGGATCCAGTACCATGTTGGTACTTATATTGTGTTGTTATCACCTCTGCTAGCTTGCATTTGAGTTGGTAGAAAAGCATGAGTAGCTTTGTCATGGCTATGCAAATGTTGGAAAAATTCTCTCATGTGTAGAATTTTTGGCATAAGAATTTGTGGTTGTGTAGCCACATATTTTTGTGTTGAGTTCATAGGACCAGTAGCATTTTTATGATGTTTTCATCAGTACTTGACCCCTGAAGTTTTCACTTGTGTGGAAATAATAGCATGAGTATCATTACCTTGCTTATTTTTAGCACCCTATTATTTTCTACTAGTATGGTTATTGCACTAGATGCTAGTTTAGTATTTTGTTAATTTTTAGCAATTGTGACCAGAGGCTTTGTGACCTATTAATGCTTTGATATGCTAGGAACACCCACTGGTGTCATTGCATTTTTGGTGGAAACATTATTTCCCCCACACTAGATGTGTTTCTTTTATATAGTTTCTCTAACTAATGAGTGCCTAGTATTTTTGCCTTGGACTTTTGAGTGCTAAATGAAAATGTGTATGCTTCTGTTTGTAAGTGGTTGTAATCATGTGTGACTTGCTAGAAAAAAACCATTCTTGGAGTGTGGTTTGATTCCTCTAGTAATGCCCCTTTTATTACCACTAGTATGTAGGAGTTGCCCTGCAAATTGATGCATTGTTTTGTTAAATGGGATATTTTTGTTATAGAAATTATAGATGTTTTTCACTCCTGTTTTTATAACATGGACCCTATGGTTGTATTTCAATTACTTGATTGAAATACATCCATTGATTCTTCATGTTTGAGTAGTACTAGTTTCCCTAGCATTTTTGTATTGAATTATTTTTCCTGCCAACTTGTGTTTGGTAGATATTTGTGTACCCTAGCATGACGAAATGTTTTCATTTCCCATTATGATAACATGGTTCCTTTTTTGCATTTTAATACTTTACTTATTATGCATGCTTGCATAGCAAACTTTTAGTAGAAACATGTCACTAGGATCCCTCCTTTTTAGTCATTGTTTCTATTATTCTCATTATGAGAATTGTGTGTTTTGTGATGAGTCTATTACCTTGTTACACTTGTGTAGGCTCACTGATTTGTAAAAGTAACTTTTGCAAATCATGTGTCTTATTTACTCTTGATGTGAATTTAGGCTTAGTAGATTAGCTATCTTGTTCTTTTTGTGGTGTGGTTGATAGACCCATTGCCATGATTATTATTGTGCATGTTTTATATACTTTTAGTAGTCTCACCCTTGTGAAACTAAGTGTATTTTGGGTTTATTAATATCTTGGAATGAGAGTGGCACACCCACTGAATCCATGATATTAAGGTTGTGAGATATGTTCCTCCAACCTTAAGCTGTCTTATTAAATGGCATTTCTGCCAAGTGTGTTTGTTTGATTGTTTGCCTCAATTAATAGTTGGGTGATTGGTTATTATTAGTTTCCTTGCTGTATGTATTGTTATGTATGTTTGTTTGCCTTGATTGGTTCTGAATGTGTGTCCTTTATTCTTTTTACGACGTTCGAAAACAAAGAGGAAGGAAGTGTCGGGAAGCTCTGTTCCAAGTTCCAGTCACTCCAAAAACCAGGGACACAAGGAGTTACCAGGCAAGCCATCATGATGCTTGCTGATACAATACTTATCATTATCTATCATGCATGTTTTACCTCTGAAGTTTTACCAAAACTTGATTATCAAAACTATTTTTGATGTGGCTATTACTACTATACTAGTATATAGGTTACTATTATGCCAATAGTTAAACTTGGTAATACCAAGTCCATAAGCCACCATATGGTATTTATTACCATCAAATATACTAGTCCCTAAGTGGACACCCTAAAATTGTGATTCTACAAAACAAAGGCTTTACGGAAAAACCCGGAGAAAAGGCGGATCCTTGTTCTCCGGAGGAATGTGGAAGTGGTCATTTTTGAGAAATTCGTGTTTTCAAAAATGACACATAACCTAGTCTTCGCCGGACAACCTTTACCGTACTGCCACCCTACCCCAACATGGGCACGGGGCTTAACTTGAAGTTTGTTCTTGTTAGTATGTGTTCTATCTCAATCGCTATAAGGGACGTCGTACCCTCGAACCGAATGTCGTGGAGACATATAAAGTGTGGGATTAATTTTCCCTCCGGATGCAGCAGTTGGGGCTCCTGGCTTGGCGGGAATTAGCTCGGTGCCGGGGAGCGGACACTCGACTGAGAGATAGGCATATTCTAGCTTGAACATAGTGGATGGTTATGATCAGATACCTGATGTTTACATACTGTTGTTACAGTCCGTGGTTGTTCACGGTAGGTGTACTGGATCTGGTGGATGAGTACACCTCTGCAGAGTACAACTTTTTCGAAGAAGCCGCGTCCTCGGATATGGACAGTTGAATGGCCATGTAGCTAGCATTGTGTCAATGTTTTCAAAAAGGAGTTTTTTGAAAGGAAGTGTTGAACTTGTGAAGTTCGGAAAGGAATGGAAACTTATACCGTGGAGGTATCGTCGATGATGAAAAGCCAGATGTTGTTATACAAAACAAAATGTTTTGCAAAAGAAAACCTTTTCTACTCTAAGCAAGAATTCTGGAAACTGATTCCAAGAAGTTTTGCAAAGAGAAAATATTCTTTAACAAAGCTTTACAAAACCTCTTGTACATGTGATATCTACAAGAGAAAGAAAACTATATTATTTTCTTCTGAAGTATCTTCTTCAACGAAGATACAGATTAACCTGACTGCAACTGTGGTGTCATCATATATGAACACCATTGATAGTGAACCCTATTTATAGCCTACCTATTCCACCATATAAGCATACTTGCATGTTGGTAAGTGATATGATGGATGTCTTGCTGAGTACATTCAAATGTACTCATTATGGTTTCGCCCCTGGTATCTACTTGCCAGATTTTGAGAAGGAGCCTCCGAAGGATTTCTATGAAGAGAAGTACGGAGCTGACGGCTATGCGAACTAGGATCGTCTCCGGGTCAGCAGCCTGTAGGTTAAGGCGTGACTTGGGCTCATCTACGTTGTGATTTAAATTGTCTTCCGCTGTGTTTGATAAGTTGCCTGCCCTATGTGGAAGTTGTGTTAAACTTGATCATGTGATCTTTTTGTAATACCTTTATGTATTCGTGTAATGGATGATGTATTTCTGTGTGCCAACTTTGTATGTTGTTCACGACTGATCTTTCTGGGATCGTGAATGTATGCATACGGAGGGTTTCAGACTGCCGGTCTGGGGTCCTTACAGAGTTGGTACCAGAGCCATCCTGACCTTAGGAGACCTTAGTTAGCATGGACGTCAGATAGGAAAGAAAAGTATTTTTGAGTAAAAACCTATTTACTATCTACATTATTTTTATCTAAGAGAATTTTAGTATATTTTCCCTCCTTATTATCTTATCAAAAGATTCTGAAGGCATATCTCTCTCGGTTAAGAGTTTATTTCTTACTTGTTTGCAACTGCTCCGCTCTGTTTTTGAAACATCTCTCGTCTTTGAAGTTTTCTGTCCAGAAAATAGTTGGAGTTTCAAAAACAGATTGTTGCATAGTCTTACCTCTCTCAGTTAAATGTTTTATCAACAATTTACTTCTATTATCTTGTTTCCATCCAAAAACTTGTATACTTGCCGATGTCCCGAGAGGCCAAAATAATTGCCTAACTCTACGGTGATGATGGTCAGAAGTAGATATAGTTCTTCAGCCACTTCTAGGATTTTGGATTAGTCTAGTTTGGAGTAATTTAGCGATGACTCCATGAGTCGCCTCCCCCGACGTAGCTCCAATGGAGCCTTGCTTGTGTGTTATGGCTTGCATATGTGTGTCCTTAAGGCTTTGTGCTATTGTGTGCTGTAGAATTTGGTTCATCTAGGCTTCTATATGTTTGTGGGGTGCTCAAAATTTGCAGATTTGTGATTGCCCCGCTCTTGTTTTTGAATCGCCTCGTGTTAGATTTTTGCAAGCAAAAATGTTTGTATAGTATTCAAAAACAAGAATTTGTTGCCTAGACTTATACTTGTTTTCGCTTCATAATGCCACCGTCGTGAACCACCACCATCTCCCCCACCATCAATGAAAGCACCGTTGGGCCTAATAATAGAGGACCATCAAGCCACACGAGCTGATAGCGTTGCTACCAGTGATGCACTCCAACAGATAAAGCTCCAACAACGACAACCCTCAAAGAAGAAAAGGCGTGAATGCACCAACCACCACTGACCAAAACCTCTATGTTTGTCTGTTTGCAAAAGACTCTTTTTACCTTGTTGGCTAAATGTCGCACCTTTTTATGTCCCCTTTTAAAAGACCAAACTAAAGAGATCCCCTTTTAAAAGTTATATACCTCCCTCCTCTGGAGAAAGGTGCAAAAGAAGTCTTCACATGCCATGATGCGCAACCCCCTCAAAAACCAATCCGAAGAGCACCATTCAATATTCGACGTACGATGACGCTAGTCGTATCTTGTCGGACAAACATGATTAAATAGAAAGCTAACAAGACTAACATGCTTTGTTATAATCTTAGGTTGACACCTAACCAAAGCATGCGAACAACTGACAACTCTTTCTAAATCAAGAAATTAAGTGACTTAGGACACCTTTTAATCTAGTTGGTAAAAAGGAGAAGTCACGAGAAAATAAGATGATGACCTATTCGTTTACTAGTCAATAGGATATCGGGTGTATCTACTTTGGAAACCAAATCTTAGAAGACATTTTAGGTACTATGAAATTCGGGGTTTAGAAATTAAGTGAACGATGAAATGGTTATGATAGATCTAGAAAACAACAGTTTTCCTATTTTTGTTTCTTTGTGTGCTCTTGATTGAAATAAATTTGCGTTTTATTCAATCTTGCTTCCTAACTTATATGGAGTTGTTAGGACTTGTTATTAGGTTGTTTTCTTACAGTAAATCTACCCTAGAAAGTGTGTGCATGATTGGAAACTCGAACACAAATGAAATAGCATTTGTTACCTTCTAGTTTATTATCTGGAAGTTTTGTGAGAGCTAGATCTGTGTATACTTTCTTAGTAGATTTTGTGCTATGATTTCTTTGAGTCCAGTACCATTTAGGTACTGTTATTTTGATGCTTGTACCTATGATAGCTTGCATGTATCTTAATAAGTAAAGCATATGTAAGCATTGCTATCAATATGCACTAGTATTGCTTCACTAGATTAAATAGCCTTATATTTTTATCTTGTATGCAAAGTTTTTCATGAGTAACCAGAGGATTAGTACCTATTTTTCCTTAGTTTAGTAGGCCATAGCCCACTGGTCCCATTGCACTTTGGCTTGAGGATGAAAATCCCCAACCATACACATGTGTGAAAATAGCATGTTTCACTATGTGATTGATTTCTATTTTCCACCAGGGAAAATATAATTGTTTGTTCTCACCTATGAAAGTGAGAAGTTTATTTCTTATTAGTAAATACTAATATGTTTAGGTGTGATCCTTTTGTTAGCATAATATTCCTTAGGGGTATCATGTTAAGAAATGTTTCACTATCGTGTGCTAAAATTAAATTGTTCGCAAATAAAATAAATTCCTCTTGATTGGTCGATTGTTTGTGAATAATTTTAAATTGAGTGTATGGATTTTTGAAAAGGTTCAGATAACTTTTCATTAATTGCATAGCTACTGGTTGTGTGAGTTATACCTTGCTTGTTTGCTAGAATTGGTTAAAGGAAAACAGAAATTGCTAGAAGAAATTTCTGCATGCTTAATGGTTGATTCATAGAATTACTTTGGTGTTTGTGCTTACTAACATGAGTAAGTTTTGTGTACTGTTATTAGGTACACTTATATTCATGACTTGCTTGTTTAGGTTTAAACATCATGATAGCATTGTTTGCTTCTCTAGAGTGAAACTAGTTTCACCACTAGAAAAATGGTGATTTTTGCTCTAGTATTACCCTCTTTTTATTTTATGAGTATATGTGTTGATATAGCATGTTTAGGAAGTTATTACTTCTGTTATCATGCCATGAATTATTTAGTTGCATGTTCTATGGTTATAGGATATGATTATCTCTTATAGCATGCTGGTGTGGATTTTTCATACTAGTGTGTTATTTGTGCAGTCCTGTTTTTTTTATGCCTGTGTAATAGGAGTTTTATCTTGTGTAAAGATAGTGTTTTAGCTAGTGGTTGGATTAATTGGTTTTTAGCTACTGTTTGTTTGCTAATTTTTCATGATTGATGGATTCCAAAACCTCTAGTAAACAATAACCTAGTGAATAAATAGTCTATTCATCTGTGGCGTTGTTTGCTTGCTTATTGGATGTTGTTTAAATGTTTTACCTTAGCAACCTAACCTTTGCACCCACAAGCTATATTTTTAGCTTCTTATATACCTTGTTATGAGAGTGGTACACCACTCCATATGTGGTATGTAAGATGTGGGATATAGCTAGGAACTCATGTAATAATTTACGGTACGTCTCGAGGTAGTTCTGCACTAACCTTAATTTTGTTGGTTTTTAAATCGTCCAAAACCCAAGGTGAGGAGACCCTGGTCAAGTCTCGTCAAACTAGGAAACAAAAGTTTTGGACCTAAAACAGTACTGGTGTTCCTTTTTAAAAATAATTTGCTAATTTAGGGGAGTACCCCGCCTCCCAAGAAAAGTCAAAGGGGGGAAGCACCTGCACTCCAACACTAACATTGTGTTTGTTGGCCCTCCCTTAGTCCTCGCTTGCGAATCTCGGGGACGAGATTCTTTTTAAGGGGGGAAGACCTGTCACATCCCAATTTTGGAATACCTGAAAACACAGTTGTTTTGCTAATTGCTTGACCAATAAACTTTGACTGTGTTTGTTTAAGTGCAACTAAACAAACTAATTATATAAACTTGCAAACTTAAAAAGATAGCAAAGCAGTAAACTAAAAATATTCAACATATTGTTCCAATGACCTTGGCAATATTTTCTAAAGTAAATATTGATCAAAGAGTTCTCCAAAAACTATCTTATGAATCCCATACTTGTTGAATATTATTCCAAGACCTAATTTAAGAAAGAGGAAACACTTAATAAATTTCCCTAAAAGATTATCAGGAAAGAGAGGCATTCTTAGATGCTTCACCAAAATCTTATCAAATGTTTTTCCAACCTTGCAAGCTTAAAAAGAAAAGTATTGGAGAGTAGTGACTTGCTATCCCAACTCACATAAATATTTTGGCAAAGCATTGTTAAAGAAAAGCCAAGTGCCTTATTAATTTGAATTTCCAATATTTTCAGAAACAGAAAACTAAAACAAGTTACTATTGGAAACTTTCTTCAAATGGTCTGAAATTAATACCATTGCTTCCTTATAGCAAATAAGGAACACACACAAGAGGAGACCAAAAATTGAATCCATTAAAGTCCTGAAAACATGATTTTTCTCCACAGCAACAATTGGAATTTTGAACAAGTTTGTTCTACAAACTTTTTCAAAATGCCATGAAATTAATATAGCACATGCTCTATATCATAAATAAGGCTGAAAACCAAAAGGGCACAAGTTTTTGGATAATTTAAGTTGCCAAAAACCCCTGTTTTCTAGACAGCACCTTTTTGAAATTTGAACAAGTTTGTTCTATTAAGTAACTCAAAATGACTTGAATTTTCTACCACACAAGGAACACACCAAATAAGGAATGTGTGCCAAAAATTATCATTTTTGGAAGCTCCTAAGTAGTCTAATAAATTCAATGTCCATTTATGTCAGAATTGAAATTTGAACAACTTTGAACTATAAAGTTTATCTAATTGAGCCAATTTTCACATATGTTGTGCATCTCAACTAATAAGAATTTTGGGAAAAAGGAATTTAATTTTAGACTTTGTTTTCCTAGTGAAAACATCTTTTTTCAGAAAGGACAGGGACCTATTTGTAAAATACCAGGGACCTAGTTGAAAGCTGAGTCACACCTTCTTCAACCTAGCCTCTCTGTAGCAGCAGTGCCCTAGCCATGGCTTCGAGTAGAAGAAATATCTCGAGGATAAGAGGCCCCCCATGTGCTCATGTCTCCCACATGCCCCCTCTCCCCCCCCCCCCACTCGAGCTCTCCTCTCTCTGCTCAAGAAAAAGCCCAACCCGAAACCCTAGTCCATGCCCGCCGTCGATTTAGGCCGTGGCTGAGCTCGCCGCCGGCCGCCGTGCAGCTCACCGTATCCGCCTCGACGTGTTGATCACTTGTGCTGAAGGAATCGTGGCGAATCGACTCGAGGAGGCCGCGCCGTCCAACCTTCTTCCTCGAGCCCGGCGGACTCCGGCGAGACATCCCCGCGCCCTCGACCCTCCTCCGTCCTCACCGAGCCTTCCATCACGTTCGTGGTGAGCAGGGGAATCTCCCCGACCCTTTTTCCCCTCCCTCTCCTTCTAGAACGACGCCGAGCCATGGCCGCTGTCCGGCCGCCGTGAGCCCTCGTCGGCGTCGCTCTCCGACGCCCTCCCGGGAAGCGGCGCTGCCTTCTTTTGGTTCCCCTCGTCGAGACCAACGCGTAGACGTTTTCGTTTCGCAAAATGGTGCACAGACGCGTCGATTAGCACCTCGCCGGAGCTCTCCCGCCGGCGGGTGACGTCGCGTGGGCGTCACGCTGACGCCAGCGCGGCTGACCGCGCGCTGGCAGTTGAACCTGCCCGTGGGGCCGCGCACCTGCCGCGTGGCTGCCGCGTGGCCGCTGGCTCGCTGGTCAGCGGCATTGGCTAGGTCCTGCCGCGGTGAGAACTAGATCTGGCCGGCCCAAATAGTGGATCTGGCCCAGATCAAGTTATTTTTCCATTTAATTTGCACAGAATGTTACCTGTTTACTTTTGGCCCTAAAAGGCAACCTAAAAGATGAATTTGACCAAACCAAAATTCACAGTGGTAAATAAACAAAATCTAAACCACCTCCAACTTGTAGATCTACATTTGGATGAATATTTTTGAAATGAAAAAATGATTTGGCAACAGGTACCAGAAACACAAAAATGAGGACCATTTTAAATCCACAACTCAGAATGAGGTTTATCCAATTGCATTGGAAAGCCCTTGAAATTTCCTAACAGGAGCAATTAACCTTGCTTCCAAATTCCTAATATTTTTGAAACGGCATGCAATTTGGTAAAACACCAGAGAGCACTTTGGTGATTTTTATAAAATCATTAAAAATGATTTTTGATGCAAACTCAACTGGATGGTCTTGTATATGTTTAGGGATATCCAAACCTAGCTGGGTTTAATTTTTAGAGCATCATAGAATTTTTGGTGGACAGATCTTTGTTTTGCATGTTTCTGCCATTTTGGCATTTTAGGTAATTAATTGTTGTGAATATGTTTTTGTGTTGCAATATTGTTTTCTAGGATGTACAAGTTGTGTGAACTTGTTTTCTAAGTGTTACTTAGCTATTTTAGCATGTTAGATTGTGTGGACTTGAGTTGAGAAGAAATAGGATTTTTGTTAGTAGCAGATGTTTATTCTCTAGTTTATACTTGCATAGAATTTTTGAGTGATAAATTTTTGTGCAAGCACTTGGATTGTTGTGTTGAGAGATTGGATCCAGTACCATGTTGGTACTTATATTTTGTTGTTATCACCTCTGCTAGCTTGCATTTGAGTTGGTAGAAAAGCATGAGTAGCTTTGTCATGGCTATGCAAATGTTGGAAAAATTCTCTCATGTGTAGAATTTTTGGCATAAGAATTTGTGGTTGTGTAGCCACATATTTTTTTGTTGAGTTCATAGGACCAGTAGAATTTTGATGATGTTTTCATCAGTACTTGACCCCTGAAGTTTTCACTTGTGTGGAAATAATAGCATGAGTATCATTACCTTGCTTATTTTTAGCACCCTATTATTTTCTACTAGTATGGTTATTGCACTAGATGCTAGTTTAGTATTTTGTTAATTTTTAGCAAGTGTGACCAGAGGCTTTGTGACCTCTTAATTCTTTGATATGCTAGTGGAACACCCACTGGTGTCATTGCATTTTTGGTGGAAACATTATTTCCCCCACACTAGATGTGTTTCTTTTATATAGTTTCTCTAACTAATGAGTGCCTAGTATTTTTGCCTTGGACTTTTGAGTGCTAAATGAAAATGTGTATGCTTCTGTTTGTAAGTGGTTGTAATCATGTGTGACTTTCTAGAAAAAAACCATTCTTGGAGTGTGGTTTGATTCCTCTAGTAATGCCCCTTTTATTACCACTAGTATGTAGGAGTTGCCCTGCAAATTGATGCATTGTTTTGTTAAATGGGATATTTTTGTTATAGCAATTATAGATGTTTTTCACTCCTGTTTTTATAACATGGACCTTCTGGTTGTATTTCAATTACTTGATTGAAATACATCCATTGATTCTTCATGTTTGAGTAGTACTAGTTTCCCTAGCATTTTTGTATTGAATTATTTTTCCTGCCAACTTGTGTTTGGTAGATATTTGTGTACCCTAGCATGAGGACATGTTTTCATTTCCCATTATGATAACATGGTTCCTTGTTTGCATTTTAATACTTTACTTATTATGCATGCTTGCATAGCAAACTTTTAGTAGAAACATGTCACTAGGATCCCTCCTTTTTAGTCATTGTTTCTATTATTCTCATTATGAGAATTGTGTGTTTTGTGATGAGTCTATTACCTTGTTACACTTGTGTAGGCTCACTGATTTGTAAAAGTAACTTTTGCAAATCATGTGTCTTATTTACTCTTGATGTGAATTTAGGCTTAGTAGATTAGCTATCTTGTTCTTTTTGTGGTGTGGTTGATAGACCCATTGCCATGATTATTATTGTGCATGTTTTATATACTTTTAGTAGTCTCACCCTTGTGAAACTAAGTGTATTTTGGGTTTATTAATATCTTGGAATGAGAGTGGCACACCCACTGAATCCATGATATTAAGGTTGTGAGATATGTTCCTCCAACCTTAAGCTGTCTTATTAAATGGCATTTCTGCCAAGTGTGTTTGTTTGATTGTTTGCCTCAATTAATAGTTGGGTGATTGGCTATTATTAGTTTCCTTGCTGTATGTATTGTTATGTATGGTTGTTTTCCTTGATTGGTTCTGAATGTGTGTCCTTTATTCTTTTTACGACGTTAGAAAACGAAGAGGAAGGAAGTGTCGGGAAGCTCTGTTCCAAGTTCCAGTCACTCCAAAAACCAGGGACACAAGGAGTTACCAGGCAAGCCATCCTGATGCTTGCTGATACAATACTTATCGTTATCTATCATGCATGTTTTATCTCTGAAGTTTTACCAAAACTTGATTATCAAAACTATTTTTGATGTGGCTATTACTACTATACTAGTATATATGTTACTATTATGCCAGTAGTTAAACTTGGTAATACCAAGTCCATAAGCCACCATATGGTATTTATTACCATCAAATATACTAGTCCCTAAGTGGACACCCTAAAATTGTGATTCTACAAAACAAAGGCTTTACGGAAAAACCCGGAGAAAAGGCGGATCCTTGTTCTCCGGAGGAATGTGGAAGTGGTCATTTTTGAGAAATTGGTGTTTTCAAAAATGACACATAACCTAGTCTTCGCCGGACAACCTTTACCGTGCTGCCACCCTACCCCAACATGGGCACGGGGCTTAACTTGAAGTTTGTTCTTGTTAGTGTGTGTTCTATCTCAATCGCTATAAGGGACGTCGTACCCTCGAACCGAATGTCGTGGAGACATATAAAGTGTGGGATTAATTTTCCCTCCGGATGCAGCAGTTGGGGCTCCTGGCTTGGCGGGGATTAGCTCGGTGCCGGGGAGCGGACACTCGACTGAGAGATAGGCATATTCTAGCTTGAACATAGTGGATGGTTATGATCAGATACCTGATGTTTACATACTGTTGTTACAGTCCGTGGTTGTTCACGGTAGGTGTACTGGATCTGGTGGATGAGTACACCTCTGCAGAGTACAACTTTTTCGAAGAAGCCGCGTCCTCGGATATGGACAGTTGAATGGCCATGTAGCTAGCATTGTGTCAATGTTTTCAAAAAAGGAGTTTTTTGAAAGGAAGTGTTGAACTTGTGAAGTTCGGAAAGGAATGGAAACTTATACCGTGGAGGTATCGTCGATGATGAAAAGCCAGATGTTGTTATACAAAACAAAATGTTTTGGAAAAGAAAACCTTTTCTACTCTAAGCAAGAATTCTGGAAACTGATTCCAAGAAGTTTTGCAAAGAGAAAATATTCTTTAACAAAGCTTTACAAAACCTCTTGTACATGTGATATCTACAAGAGAAAGAAAACTATATTATTTTCTTCTGAAGTATCTTCTTCAACGAAGATACAGATTAACCTGACTGCAACTGTGGTGTCATCATATATGAACACCATTGATAGTGAACCCTATTTATAGCCTACCTATTCCACCATATAAGCATACTTGCATGTTGGTAAGTGATATGATGGATGTCTTGCTGAGTACATTCAAATGTACTCATTATGGTTTCGCCCCTGGTATCTACTTGCCAGACTTTGAGAAGGAGCCTCCGAAGGATTTCTATGAAGAGAAGTACGGAGCTGACGGCTTTGCGAACTAGGATCGTCTCCGGGTCAGCAGCCTGTAGGTTAAGGCATGACTTGGGCTCATCTACGTTGTGTTTTAAATTGTCTTCCGCTGTGTTTGATAAGTTGCCTGCCCTATGTGGCAGTTGTGTTAACCTTGATCATGTGATCTTTTTGTAATACCTTTATGTATTCGTGTAATGGATGATTGTCGCACCCGGACTTCTAGGGGATACTCGTAGTTCCGTTGAACAGCAGATGATTGGATTACGGGGCTTACCTGCACCAGCATCTCTTACGAGTAGGCCAACACACGTATGTGTGACAACCAAACTCTACTGTTCATCGTCTACGTAAACCATCCCATAGAAATCAGGATACTTCCATTGACGTACTTAAAAACATACACACATGGTACGTCAACGGCGTTTGAACAAGGGATATCACAACAGATCTCTACGACACAAAAGATTGAAATAAGTTGCAAATAGCTCTCACTAGAGCAGAGATAGCAAATACAATCATCTAGAGGACACATGTCCCAACAATTCATCATTACATCACAGCGGAAGCATTCAACATGTCTGAGTACAGACAAGAACCAAAATAGGCCTAAGAGGCCGGAAACGAAAAGACGGAGCCCATCCACGAAGTCTCGGATCCTGCCCGGGTCCGCTATCTACTCGTCAGCAGTCTCGTCATACTCCACGTAGAAGCCACCATGGGGATCCTCGGAAACGTAGTCTGCGGAAACCACATCCCCAAAGGGGTCAGCACATAAACGTACTGGCAAGCAAGACTCACAGTTCACCAAAGTGTAACCCGTCAACACCAAGCACAGATGCTTTGGGTTCAACGGAAGAAAGGGGATATAAAAGATGCGGCAACTGGCTGCTCTAACCAACTACAGAGTTACTACCACTTCCGGCTAACAGAAAGGAGATAAGATCGCGTATCGTAACCAACTACAACTAACCACCAAACAAACCCATCCTGGACCTCGCCCCTTACCCAAAGAAGCAATCCGAGGATAACTCACACAGTTGGATTAATGTTGGTTCAGATTGTTGTGTCAATAAGCCTATTACTAGTCAAGTTGTTAATCATTGGGTGTAAGGTTGTTAATCATTAGGTTTAAGTTGTTCTGAGTACTTGTTAGCCAGTACTTTCACAAAGTAGTCCATAACCGCGGAAAACACGGCTTCTCGAGAAGATTTATCCCTGCAGGGGTGCACCAATTTGGCCGTACACGTAAGAATAACTCGCCAGACGGGGGATCAACCCACCAAGCGAGGTACTCAACACAACTCAACTCTTCTCCGCATCAAGCCCAAAGCACCTTGGGCGCACGGCTAATCGAGCCCCGAAGAAAGGGGACCCTCATAGCACTCTAAGAACGTGTCCCCCTATATGCCGACTACAAAAGTTCCACCCTGCGCTGGGCTCGCAAAAACATGCATGCGGCAAATGGAAAACACGAACTAAATGAGGCGATTTGGACGAGATGCGAATCGAATCAAATTGAGGGGGGCGCCCATACTCGCTTCCCACATGCAGTTAGTGCGCTCATCATGGATCAGTAGACAAGACCCTTTTCCTATTAGGGTCGACACTAGTAGGCCTTAAAACCACACAGGGCCTCCTGCCGGTGCCTTATCATCAAATTTATTATTAATAATAACATTAGCCTGATTGATTGATTAAACATCGAGCCCCCAGAACATAATAGAAATAGTAACAGAAAGTAACGGGTAACAGACTCGAGCAAAACAACCCTAAGCATGCTAGTAAGACACGGGCAACAACCAATGGTTATAGGTGTGGAGGTGAGGCAATATCAGGGTTAAAGGATACATGTGATAGGTTCGTAACAGAAACAACTATACATAGGGCTAGCAAAATAGACAACGGAAAGTATCGGTAACCAATATTGAAAGGAACACAGTGGTTCATGTGAGTGAATACTTGCCTGCAAACCCAGTAGCCTGGTACTGAGCTAACTCCTTAGAAGGGGTGTCGTAAGTATCGTCGGTCTCAACGTCATCGTGTATCCGAGAAGAAGCAAACAAACAACATAGAGAACAAACAATCAATATCATGGCATAGTGCACAAACATGGGATGATGCATGACCATTTAATTGATGCAACAAAATAAACTAGTTGACGAGATAACAACATGATTAAATGGACCCACATGCAATTGGATTGCATATGAAAAGCCCATGAATTATGGTTGAATTAATTGTTCTACAACTAATCATCATGTGAAAGTTGATTAGCAAGATGCATGGAAGAGGAAAACAACAAAATAACAACAATAGAACCAAATGGAAATAAGGTTTACCAATTTTGGAATTTTATTTATTAAGTTATGAAATTTTGGTTCCTTAAAGGTGTCACACTAGCATTTGTTGTTTTCACCACTTTAAATTGTTTAAAATAGATAACAAATATTATATTTGATAAGAACACACAATTTTAGGTGGAATACATGTTTCACTTGTTGAAAAAGGATTTCAAATAAATTATTTATGAATTAAACAAGTTTAAGCAAGAATTAAATGAATTTACTTCAAACATGAACTTATTTGAATTTTTATTTGTGCAAAACATTAAGTGAGATTCATATTTGAAAAGCTTATACTTTTATGGTTGGAAAACATATTTTATATGTCCCAAAAGAAATTAATTTGACCAAGTTATGAATTTAACAATATTAAATGATTTAAACAAGGTTTAAATCATTTAACCAATTTTAATTATTCAAAACATGAAACAAATTTTATATTTGAAAAGGTGGTTTAATTTTGCATGGAAAACATATCTCATTTGTTGAAATTGGATTTAAAATGAGAAAGTTATTATTTTAGCAATTTTAAATGCATTAATTAAGAAACAGTTGTTTTCAGCAATTTTAATTATTCAAAACAGCAAACAAAATTGATATTTGGAAAGTACATGAAAATTGATTGGAAAACATATTTAGTTTGTGGAATTTGGAATTTTTATGCCCAAGTTATGATTTTTGCAAAATTAAGTGAATTAAACAAGATTTCAATTATTGCACCAATTTAAAATATTCAAAACAGTAAAAAAAATTTATATTTGGATAGAACATTTAATTTGGTACAGAAAACATATAAAAAATGTTGAATTTGGAGTTAAGATGAATTAGTTATGCATTTTACAAGATTAGGGTGCAAATCTGCCATGTTTATGAACTAGGGACTTGGAAATAATTTTACAGGGGCCTAGAAAGAAATATACAGGGACTGAATTGCAATACTGTGAAGTTTCTGTAACCAAACAAATAAATAAAAAAGGTTTGGTTTATTGGTGGGAGGGGGACTCGAACCCCAGACCTGGGCTTGTGCGCAAAGGGGTGCTAACTGGCTGGGCTGTGCTCTTCGGTTTGTAACAGAAGGGGGCAGTGGGGGGTATAAGGTGCACTTTGGCGAACTTAACTGAACTGAACGAGCGCTCGCGACAGAGATTGGAAGGCAGCGATGGCAGCGATGCCCGCCGTGGTGGCCGTGGGCTCCTGTGGCTGCGGCGTGGGGTGTGCGTGTGCTGCTTGCGCTCGAGTAGAGAGGAGGAGAGAGCGAGAGAAGAGGAAGCTCACCTCGAGGGCATCGAACAGGAGGAGGCGCAGAAGGGGTCGCTGCAGGGGGCGGAGCAGAGGGCGACGGCGGCAAGACCTGCACGGCGGCGGCGCTCCGGTGCCCCTCGGGGGCAACCGAGGGCACGACGAGGGAGAGGGAACCCTGGGGGTTCCATTCCCATCCTTAGCACGGGCGGAGGGGAGCTCCAACATCGGCGATCACCGGAGGAAACAGAGGTGAATTTTCGGTGGGGAGGAGGTTCAGTAGTTACAGAGAGAAGAGAGATGGAGGGGAGGTGGAAGGGAGAGGGAGGATGGAGGCGAGGAGAGAGGAAGGAGGGAGAAGAGGGCACTAGGGTTAGGGCAGGGGGACTCGGCTTGAGTTATAAGGGGGAGGGGTAAGCTCACAGCCGTTGCCTCCCTCTCTGAACCTACGTGGTGTGCTTAGATGACTGCCGTACAGGAGGTTGAAGAAAGGGGTGCTCGAAGGGGTATTTGGGCTGAGGGGGTTGGGCTGGGCCTTGTGTGCTCCTCTCTCCTCTCTTCTTTTTATTTCTTTTTTTGTTCTATTTTTTTTGCTGAATAGAATAGGAAGAGAAAAGAGAGGTTTTTGGGTTCGGAATTTTTAGGGAACTTTTTGTAACAACTCCTTATTGGAAAATGCAACATGTGCAAGTTTGGGTTTCCAAATATTTCAAAATATTTTGATGGTTGCAAATTGGTTGAACTTTGAATGAAAAATGAGATTAAGTGATTTATTAAAAAAAACAACACTTAAATAGTTTGATCCTTATAATTTAATTGAAACAAAAGGATTAGAAATGTGTTGTAATTATCATTAATCCCAAAAGGTTGCTGTTTGGAAAAATGTGATTTGAATTTGGAAGCAATTTGAATTAAGTGAGTTATTAAAAGCCAATTTTAATAGTTTGAACCTTAAGGTTTAATGGAAACAAATGATTGATTTGTTTTGCAATTTTCATAACTTTCAAAAGGGTTGTTGTTTTGGAAATTAATTGAATTTGCAAAGGGTTTGGTATTAAATGAGTTTTTGATTAGAAACAAAACAATAGTTTTGGAATCACAACTTTAATGGAAACAATTGATTGTTTTGATTTGAAATATCATTTTGGAAATTGGAACATCACAAGTATGAAACAAGAGGTTTAAAATTTGGTTTGAAATTCAAATAGAAAACAAAGGAAAACAGTTGGAAAACAAATGAAAACAGAGGAAAACAAAAGGAAAACAAGCAAAACAAATGCAATGAACATGATGTCATGATGCAAAACATAAAATAACCGAGAGCAAACATTCTAATGGCTATTTTTCATACTTGGGATGTTACAAAACGCCCCCCCTTGAAGGAATCGCGCCCCGAGATTCCTTACGGAGAAGATAAAAGGTCCGGATACTTCTTGCGAAGATCCTCTTGAGCTGTGATACGTGAAACACATCGTGCACCTTGGATAGTTTTTCTGGAAGTTCAAAACGATAGGAATTCCTGGCAACTCTTCTGGAAAAACGTCAGGGAATTTGGAAACCACCGGAATATTTTCAAGTAAAGGGAGAGGTTTTGTTTCGAGGGTGTATAGCTGGATAGAACTCGATTCATTTGGAGAATAGACTATCTGGCCAGAAGGGTGGAACAGAGTTATTGATTAGACACCGGTAGAATAACTGAAATGGGAAGCAACAACAAGGTTTGAACGGACGAAAAGGATGTTGAGAAGAACAGGATATCAACATCGGGGGAAAACACGAGACCAAAACTCCTGAGGTACTACGGAAAACCCATCCGGACTTCTAAAGGATCAATATCTACTGCTTAAGGAATAGAGGATCTGCTTCCGGGGCTTACACGCCTCCGTTCTCAATCATGAGTAGGAAACATGATAAATCATGTCACAACCACCTCCATTCCTATGGTCTAGTAGATATAACCATCCTAGAGAAACCAGGATACGTGAAATCCTAACTTGAAAGTTTAGATGAGACGGGAAAAACAACGTTGCACTTCCTTACCAGAAAAGGGAGGGTGGGTGGGGAAAGAAGAAAAAGAACAGAATTCCTACTCTCGCGTTTCATTTTTCCTATATAGCTACAAAATAGTTTCTAGACTCAACTGCGACCAGTAAAAAGGGATCCTACAGGCAGACAGGCTCTGATACCATTTGTCGCACCCGGACTTCTAGGGGATACTCGCAGTTCCGTTGAACAGCAGATGATTGTATTACGGGGCTTACCTGCACCCGCATCTCTTACGAGTAGGCCAACACACGTATGTGTGACAACCAGACTCTACTGTTCATCGTCTACGTAAACCATCCCATAGAAATCAGGATACTTCCATTGACGTACTTCAAAACATACACACATGGTACGTCAACAGCGTTTGAACAAGGGATATCACAACAGATCTCTACGACACAAAAGATTGAAATAAGTTGCAAATAGCTCTCACTAGAGCAGAGATAGCAAATACAATCATCCAGAGGACACATGTCCCAACAATTCATCATTACATCACAGCGGAAGCATTCAACATGTCTGAGTACAGACAAGAACCAAAATAGGCCTAAGAGTCCGGAAACGAAAAGACGGAGCCCATCCACGAAGTCTCGGATCCTGCCCGGGTCCGCTATCTACTCGTCAGCAGTCTCGTCATACTCCACGTAGAAGCCACCATGGGGATCCTCGGAAACGTAGTCTGCGGAAACCACAGCCCCAAAGGGGTCAGCACATAAACGTACTGGCAAGCAAGACTCACAGTTCACCAAAGTGTAACCCGTCAACACCAAGCACAGATGCTTTGGGTTCAACGGAAGAAAGGGGATATAAAAGATGCGGCAACTGGCTGCTCTAACCAACTACAGACTTACTACCACTTCCGGCTAACAGAAAGGAGATAAGATCGCGTATCGTAACCAACTACAACTAACCACCAAACAAACCCATCCTGGACCTCGCCCCTTACCCAAAGAAGCAATCCGATGATAACTCACACAATTGGATTAATGTTGGTTCAGATTGTTGTGTCAATAAGCCTATTACTAGTCAAGTTGTTAATCATTGGGTGTAAGGTTGTTAATCATTAGGTTTAAGTTGTTCTGAGTACTTGTTAGCCAGTACTTTCACCAAGTAGTCCATAACCGCGGAAAACACGGCTTCTCGAGAAGATTTATCCCTGCAGGGGTGCACCAATTTGGCCGTACACGTAAGAATAACCCGCCAGACGGGGGATCAACCCACCAAGCGAGGTACTCAACACAACTCAACTCTTCTCCGCATCAAGTCCAAAGCACCTTGGGCGCACGGCTAATCGAGCCCCGAAGAAAGGGGACCCTCATAGCACTCTAAGAACGTGTCCCCCCATATGCCAACTACAAAAGTTCCACCCTGCGCTGGGCTCGCAAAAACATGCATGCGGCAAATGGAAAACACGAACTAAATGAGGCGATTTGGACGAGATGCGAATCGAATCAAATTGAGGGGGGCGCCCATACTAGCTTCCCACATGCGGTTAGTGCGCTCATCATGGATCAGTAGACAAGACCCTTTTCCTATTAGGGTCGACACTAGCAGGCCTCAAAACCACACAGGGCCTCCTGCCGGTGCCTTATCATCAAATTTATTATTAATAATAACATTAGCTTGATTGATTGATTAAACATCAAGCCCCCAGAACATAATAGAAATAGTAACACAAAGTAACGGGTAACAGACTCGAGCAAAACAACCCTAAGCATGCTAGTAAGACACGGGCAACAAGCAATGGTTATAGGTGTGGAGGTGAGGCAATATCAGGGTTAAAGGATACATGTGATAGGTTCATAACAGAAACAACTATACATAGGGCTAGCAAAATAGACAACCGAAAGTATTGGTAACCAATGTTGAAAGGAACACAGTGGTTCATGTGAGTGAATACTTGCCTGCAAACCCAGTAGCCTGGTACTGAGCTAACTCCTTAGAAGGGGTGTCGTAAGTATCGTCGGTCTCAACGTCGTCGTGTATCCGAGAAGAAGCAAACAAACAATGCAGAGAACAAACAACCAATATCATGGCATAGTGCACAAACATGGGATGATGCATGACCATTTAATTGATGCAACAAAATAAACTAGTTGACGAGATAACAACATGATTAAATGGACCCACATGCAATTGGATTGCATATGAAAAGCCCATGAATTATGGTTGAATTAATTGTTCTACAACTAATCATCATGTGAAAGTTGATTAGCATGATGCATGGAAGAGGAAAACAGCAAAATAACAACAATAGAACCAAATGGAAATAAGGTTTACCAATTTTGGAATTTTATTTATTAAGTTATGAAATTTTGGTTCCTTAAAGGTGTCACACTAGCATTTGTTGTTTTCACCACTTTAAATTGTTCAAAATAGATAACAAAGATTATATTTGATAAGAACACACAATTTTAGGTGGAATACATGTTTCACTTGTTGAAAAAGGATTTCAAATAAATTATTTATGAATTAAACAAGTTTAAGCAAGAATTAAATGAATTTACTTCAAACATGAACTTATTTGAATTTTTATTTGTGCAAAACATTAAGTGAGATTCATATTTGAAAATCTTATACTTTTATGGTTTGAAAACATATTTTATATGTCCCAAAAGAAATTAATTTGACCAAGTTATGAATTTAACAATATTAAATGATTTAAACAAGGTTTAAATCATTTAACCAATTTTAATTATTCAAAACATGAAACAAATTTTATATTTTAAAAGGTGGTTTAATTTTGCATGGAAAACATATCTCATTTGTTGAAATTGGATTTAAAATGAGCAAGTTATTATTTTGGCAATTTTAAATGCATTAATTAAGAAACAGTTGTTTTCAGCAATTTAAATTATTCAAAACAGCAAACAAAATTGATATTTGGAAAGTACATGAAAAATTGATTGGAAAACATATTTAGTTTGTGGAATTTGGAATTTTTATGCCCAAGTTATGATTTTTGCAAAATTAAGTGAATTAAACAAGATTTCAAATATTGCACCAATTTAAAATATTCAAAACAGTAAACAAATTTTATATCTGGATAGAACATTTAATTTGGTACAGAAAACATATTAAAAATGTTGAATTTGGAGTTAAGATGAATTAGTTATGCATTTTACAAGATTAGGGTGCAAATCTGCCATGTTTATGAACTAGGGACTTGGAAATAATTTTACAGGGGCCTAGAAAGAAATATACAGGGACTGGGTTGCAATATTGTGAAGTTTCTGTAACCAAACAAATAAATAAAAAAGGTTTGGTTTATTGGTGGGAGGGGGACTCGAACCCCAGACCTGGGCTTGTGCGCAAAGGGGTGCTAACCGGCTGGGCTGTGCTCTTCGGTTTGTAACATAAGGGGGCAGTGGGGGGTATAAGGTGCAGTTTGGCGAACTTACCTGAACTGAACGAGCGCTTGCGACAGTGATTGGAAGGCAGCGATGGCAGCGATGCCCGCCGTGGTGGCCGTGGGCGCCTGTGGCTGCGGCGTGGGGTGTGCGTGTGCTGCTTGTGCTCGAGTAGAGAGGAGGAGAGAGCGAGAGAAGAGGAAGCTCACCTCGAGGGCATCGAACAGGAGGAGGCGCAGAAGGGGTCGCTGCAGGGGGCGGAGCAGAGGGCGACGGCGGCAAGACCTGCACGGCGGCGGCGCTCCGGTGCCCCTCGGGGGCAACCGAGGGCACGGCGAGGGAGAGGGAACCCTGGGGGTTCCATTCCCATCCTTAGCACGGGCGGAGGGGAGCTCCAACATCGGCGATCACCGGAGGAAACGGAGGTGAATTTTCGGTGGGGAGGAGGTTCAGTAGTTACAGAGAGAAGAGAGATGGAGGGGAGGTGGAAGGGAGAGGGAGGATGGAGGCGGGGAGAGAGGAAGGAGGGAGAAGAGGGCACTAGGGTTAGGGCAGGGGGACTCGGCTTGAGTTATAAGGGGGAGGGGGAAGCTCACAGCCGTTGCCTCCCTCTCTGAACCTACGTGGTGTGCTTAGATGACTGCCGTACAGGAGGTTGAAGAAAGGGGTGCTCGAAGGGGTATTTGGGCTGAGGGGGTTGGGCTGGGCCTTGTGTGCTCCTCTCTCCTCCCTTCTTTTTATTTCTTTTTTTGTTCTATTTTTTTTTTTGCTGAATAGAATAGGAAGAGAAAAGAGAGGTTTTTGGGTTAGGAATTTTTAGGGAACTTTTTGTAACAACTCCTTATTGGAAAATGCAACATGTGCAAGTTTGGGTTTCCAAATATTTCAAAATATTTTGATGGTTGCAAATTGGTTGAACTTTGAATGAAAAATGAGATTAAGTGATTTATTAAAAAAAACAACACTTAAATAGTTTGATCCTTATAATTTAATTGAAACAAAAGGATTAGAAATGTGTTGTAATTATCATTAATCCCAAAAGGTTGCTGTTTGGAAAAATGTGATTTGAATTTGGAAGCAATTTGAATTAAGTGAGTTATTAAAAGCCAATTTTAATAGTTTGAACCTTAAGGTTTAATGGAAACAAATGATTGATTTGTTTTGCAATTTTCATAACTTTCAAAAGGGTTGTTGTTTTGGAAATTAATTGAATTTGCAAAGGGTTTGGTATTAAATGAGTTTTTGATTAGAAACAAAACAATAGTTTTGGAATCACAACTTTAATGGAAACAATTGATTGTTTTGATTTGAAATATCATTTTGGAAATTGTAACATCACAAGTATGAAACAAGAGGTTTAAAATTTGGTTTGAAATTCAAATAGAAAACAAAGGAAAACAAAGGAAAACAGTTGGAAAACAAATGAAAACAGAGGAAAACAAAAGGAAAACAAGCAAAACAAATGCAATGAACATGATGTCATGATGCAAAACATAAAATAACAGAGAGCAAACATTCTAATGGCTATTTTTCATACTTGGGATGTTACAATGATGTATTTCTGTGTGCCAACTTTGTATGTTGTTCACGACTGATCTTTCTGGGATCGTGAATGTATGCATACGGAGGGTTTCAGACTGCCGGTCTGGGGTCCTTACACTCTCGGGTGGAGGAATTGGATTGAGTGGGAAGACGGCAGATCGATAGTTGGCCATGCGAAGGCAGCTGAGGTTCACATGCTAGCGTATCAGCGATGACTCAGCCATGCGTCCCATCCGAGTAATCGTGCGTGAGGACTGTTTTACTTCAAGGAGAGGAGTAGCTTATGAGTGGAGATAGCTGGTCATGAGATCAGTCCGTAATAGTATAGCGCAGGTACATTACATCTGATTAGAAGAGGAAGAAGCGTTGCATACCTGAAATTCCTGCGCAAATGTTACACGCAATAGCAAAACAACGATGAAATTAAGCAAGATCGAACCAACGGGGACACGAGATTTTAACGTGGAAAACCCTTCCAAGGAGGAAGAGAAAAAACCACGGGCGCCAGCCAGCAATACTTCACTATTTCGGGTGAGGTTACAATCGCGCCGGGATTTACAATGTATGGCTTATCCCGTGCGGCGGCTTACAAGAGGTATATAAAGGCGGTCCTGACCTAACTAGGTCGGTAACAGGTAATCCAACTCCGACTCGGTAACAACTCGTACCGTACCGGCTCCACTACGTCTTGAAGTTCGGCCTTTATCAGTATATACGAATATGAATTTGGATCACCATAAAATAACACTCCACCTTGAGACAAATTCCCTCCTGTAGCATAAATGAGAACCTTCACCTGAAACACACAAAGAAAACACCTTCGGCGCCAAACAGCCCCTTGGGCTAAGCAGTGATACCAACTAAGCTTGAGCAAAGCTCAAACTTAGCAATAAGAACTGGCTTTGTCATCATATCAGCAGGATTATCATGAGTACTAATCTTGCATACCTTCAGCTTACCTTGTGCAACAACATCACGCACATAATGGTACTTGACATCAATGTGCTTTGTTCTCTCATGGAACATCTGATCCTTAGTAAGGTAAATTGCACTCTGACTGTCGCAAAATAGGTTAAAGCAAGTATCATCTCCACAAAGCTCAGCAAACAAACCTTTCAACCAAACTGCCTCTTTGCATGCTTCAGCAATAGCCATATACTCAGCCTCAGTAGTAGATTGTGCAACAACACCCTGCAAGGTAGCCTTCCAGCTAACGGCACATCCACTAATCGTAAACACATAACCTGTGAGGGATCTCCTCTTATCCAAGTCGGCAGCATAATCTGAATCCACATAGCCTGCGAGTCCCTCACCAGTCTTGCCAAACTTCAAGCAAGCTTTGGATGTGCCGTGAAGGTACCTGAAAATCCACTGAACAGCTTTCCAATGTTCTTTACCAGGATTAGCCATGTATCGACTGACCAAACTCATAGCATATGATAAATCAGGCCGAGAACACACCATGGCATACATTAAGGAACCAACAGCACTAGCATAAGGAACTCGTGACATATACTCAATATCTTTGTCAGTAGTAGGACATTGCAATGCTGACAACTTGAAGTGTGAAGCAATTGGAGTACTAACAGACTTTGCATCATGCATATTAAAACGATGAAGGACTTTCTTAATGTAATTCTCCTGACTAAGAAATAGCAATCTAGATTTTCTGTCTCTTGAAATTTCCATACCTAGAATTTTCTTAGCAGGACCAAGATCCTTCATCTCAAACTCACTACTCAATTGTTTCTTCAATGTAGTGATTTCTTTCATGCTCTTGGCAGCAATTAACATGTCATCAACATATAGCAGCAAGTATATAGGTGATTCATCAACAAATTTAATGTACACACAGCTATCATATTCAGACCTCTTAAAACCATGTGACATCATAAAAGAATCAAACCTTTTATACCATTGTCGAGGAGACTGTTTCAAACCGTAAAGAGACTTCTTTAGCTTGCACACGAAATCCTCTTTACCAGGCACTATGAACCCTTCAGGTTGGTCCATGTATATTTCCTCCTCAAGTTCTCCATGCAAAAACGCAGTCTTCACATCTAACTGCTCAAGCTCAAGATCATGCATAGCAACAATACTAAAGAAAGTACGAATAGAACTATGCTTGACAACAGGTGAGAACACATCATTATAATCCACTCCTGGAATCTGACTGAAACCTTTTGCTACTAACCTTGCCTTAAACCTTGGAGGCTCACTGGGAGATAAGCCCTCCTTTCTTTTGAATATCCACTTACAGCGGACGGCCTTCTTTTGTTTAGGCAAGCGCACAATATCCCATGTGCCATTCTTCTCAAGTGATTGCATCTCTTCGTGCATTGCACCAATCCACTTGTCACGATCAACCGAAGCAATAGCTTCATTATATGTAGCAGGTTCAGCATCATTCTCCACCTGTTCTGCACAACTTAGAGCAAAATAAACAACATCACATTCCTCAATTAAACGAGTACGAGGTCCTTTATTCCTCTTCTCTCTGCGCTCTGCAATAGACAAATTTTCTTGCTGCACAATAGGAGGTGAGGGCGGCACAATATCATCCTCATCAATTTCAGTTTCCTCCTCATCCAGGTGGTCTAGCTCCACCTGCAAACGAACTCGTGGTTCGTCCTCATCAGAAGAATCAGGCATAACATCAGTTGACAAACTGTCCTCATACATGACAGATTCATTAAACACAACACTTCTGCTAAAGAAAGTCTTTTTGGTTTCCGGGTTCCACAACTTATATCCTTTTACTCCAGAACCATAACCAAGAAATAAGCACTTAATAGCTCTAGGCTCTAATTTTCCATTGTCAACATGAGCATAGGCAGTGCAACCAAAAACTTTCAGTTGTGAATAATCAGCTGACTCACCAGACCATACCTCAATAGGAGTTTTCTTGTCAAGAGGGATGGATGGTGACCTGTTGATCAAGTAGCAGGCAGTGTTGGCAGCCTCAGCCCAGAAACGCCTATTCATGCGGGCGTTGGACAACATGCAGCGAGCTTTGGAGATGATCGTCCTATTCATCCGCTCAGCTACACCATTCTGCTGAGGTGTGTATGGGATGGTGTGGTGCCTGACAATGCCTTCCTGCACACAATAATCATCAAAAGCATGCGAACAAAATTCGCCACCATTGTCAGTACGAAGCACCTTCACCTTTCTCTCAGTTTGCTTTTCAATCATAACTTTCCACTCTTTAAAAGCAGCAAAAGTATCATCCTTAGTTTTCATAAAATAAGGCCAAACTCTTCTAGAGTAATCATCAATGATAGTAAGCATATAACGAGCACCACCATAAGAGGGCTTACGTGAAGGCCCCCATAAATCAGCATGTACATAATCCAATGTACCTTTAGTGCTATGAACGGAAGCATTGAATTTAACTCTCTTATGCTTACCAAACACGCAGTGTTCACAGAACGGCAACTTACTCATATTGCAGTTCTTCAGCAGTTCTCTCTTCACCAATTCTGCCATACCATGTTCACTCATGTGTCCAAGCCGCTTATGCCAGATGTTAGTTGTACTTGCATCATCATTAGTAATAACAGCAGCAGTACCAGACAAAGTGCTACCTCTAAGAATATATAACTTGGCAGAATTCATATCACCAATCATAACAATGAGAGAACCTTTTGATACCTTCAGGCGTTTATCCCCTCCGGCATATTTGTACCCGTCACAATCAAGGGTACTCAGCGAGATCAAATTTCTCGCCATGGATGGTATGTGTTTCACTCCCGTCAATGTACGTGTCATCCCTCCATGGGTCTTGATCTGAACAGATCCAACGCCAACAATGTGACATTTGTTGTCGTTCCCCACACGCACAAAATCTCCAGTCTGCACAGCTTCATAAGAACTGAACCATTCTTTGTTACAGCAAATATGAAACGAACAAGCAGTATCAAGAATCCACTCATCATCACGGGTAACACATGCAGTAAAAACAGCTAAGCATTCACCATCCGAACTATTATCACCAGCAACAACAGCAGCCTTACCAGTACCATTACCATTACCGTCAGATTTATTTTTCGGTTGGTATGTGCCGTTCCTTTTCTCCTTGTTCTGCACCTTCCAGCAATCATCAATGGTGTGATTGGTTTTCTTACAGTACCTGCAGAACTTGTCTCGTCCTTTGGACTTTGAACGGCCCCTACTTTTATCTCTGTTGTTGTCGTTGTAGTTGTTATCTCGCTGCTCTGTTCTGCCTCGAACCTGCAATGCATCGCCTTTGGAGGACGATGGGTTAGACTGCACCATAGCTTTCATCTTTTCCCTGGTCTGCAGGGCCTCACAAACTTCCGCGAGGGTTAGTTCATCGCGGCTTAACAGTATGGTATCACGCAGGTTTGTAAAAGAACTAGGCAGCGAACATAACAGCAGAAGAGCTAAATCTTCATCATCATATTTTACCTCCATCGACACTAGGTCGGACACGATCTCCTTAAAGATCGACAAGTGGCTCATGACAGAACCACCATCTTGCATCTTGAGCGAGAACAGCTTCATCTTTACGTGCATCTTGCTGGTGAGATCTTTTGACATGCAGATCGATTCCAGCTTGACCCACAACTCAGCCGCGGATTTCTCCAACAGCACCTCTTGCAATATATCATTAGACAGATGAAGCTGAATCAACGACAAAGCCTTACGATCTTTGCGTTTCTCCTCGGCAGTCCAAGCCTTGGCTTCCTTATTCCCGAAAGAATCCAGCGCCTCATCAAGATCCGATGTTTGCGACAGAACCGCACGCATCTTTACTTGCCACAGAGAAAACCTCGTCTTGTAGTCCAGCAACGGTAGATCAAACTTCATCGATGCCATCGCGAATCCCTAATCTGAAACGGGGCTCTGATACCACTTGTTACACGCAATAGCAAAACAACGATGAAATTAAGCAAGATCGAACCAACGGGGACACGAGATTTTAACGTGGAAAACCCTTCCAAGGAGGAAGAGAAAAAACCACGGGCGCCAGCCAGCAATACTTCACTATTTCGGGTGAGGTTACAATCGCGCCGGGATTTACAATGTATGGCTTATCCCGTGCGGCGGCTTACAAGAGGTATATAAAGGCGGTCCTGACCTAACTAGGTCGGTAACAGGTAATCCAACTCCGGCTCCACTACGTCTTGAAGTTCGGCCTTTATCAGTATATACGAATATGAATTTGGATCACCATAAAATAACAGCAAATAACCGGCAGATCGGCAGTGATCCTCGGTTATGGCTCAATATTTACCTCGTTCGATGAAAAATTCACACGACCTGCACAGAGCCGTCAGAAATCACCGTAATTACCCGGCGATTAGCCGAATACATGGCCTTTTTCATGTCGCGGCAGAGCGGCAGGTTGGAGATGGCGCAATCTTTGCAGGCTGATGCCTAGGAGGCCAGTCGATCGTAAACAAATCAAGCGTTGTCTCCAGTAGATGAATCTGGATCTGGTGTGAGGGCATGCGACCCTGATTGACCTTTTACCTCAGGTCTAGTAGTCTCGTAACTTACTTTTATTAAGTGAACCTCTATTATTATCTAAACTAAGTATTTCTTTAAACAAACAAATCTTTAATATTCGGAGGAGACCATGCTGACCACGACTTGTGTTTGTCAGTTTGTGGCTTCGTGGAACAACATGTCGGCTATCCTAATTCATCCAACGGTTGCACACGTATTATATATTAATCGGATGGGTGAGGACTCTTAAATTTTAGGATTAACGTGGTGCTTTGTTTGATGCCTCCAATTAGTAAATATAAGATGATTACTTAGTTTTTATGATGTTTAATTAATGTAATTGTCTTGTCAAGCGAAGTATGTAAATTTGCGGGATTTAATAAAATATTTAGTTTAAATTCAAGTTATAAAACCTTCATATTTTGAGTAAAATCTAAAAAGATTTGATAATTTTTTGCGTTAAATTCCATTTAAATTGCTAACACATACTAACGACGACGACGACAACAACAGGCGGTGTGTTCCACTGCATGCTATTGGCGGAACACTTAGGATGGCGCGCGGTGGACACACCACCAGTCAAGGGCGGAGCCAAGCCCCAGGCCACCAGGGCCATGGCCTGGATCGCATCCACAACATGCAGATTTGAATGTAGAATACTACTGTAGTGCACTGTAGCTTCTAAGCTGGCCTGGGGCGTGCGGTGAACGTGCCTCCGCCTAAGCCTGTAAGTGGGCATGCCCGTGGGTGCCCACTACTTAATCACCTCTGTCCATTTAACTAAATGGAATGTCCACTTGCTGCCCACTTATTTGTTTCATATTAAGTGGACGCCGACTCAATTTCAAAAAAAAAAAAAAAAAAAAGTGGACGCCGACTCTGCCCAACTAAACCCACCTACGTTATATCACCTGCAGATCGAAGAGTTATAGGAAACAGCAGCTAGTACGTACAAGCATCGGTCCATCACACCAGTATCGTGCTTGGGTCATGCCGGCGAGGACGAGCTGCCGGATGACACGCTGGCCAAGACCTCGGAAAGAGCCTTCATGGCGCGCATCTGCATCTCCAGCGCCTTGATGTAGTCGGACGCCTCGCTCAGCAACGCCGGGAACGCCAGCTTGTGGCAGCCGGCACTAGTCACCCGAGCACCTTCGCCTTCTTCGCCAGCGCCGGCACCTTCCCTCCCGCCGACGCTGCAGCCGCGGACGGGTGCCGTGAAGCCGGGCAAAAGCTGGGGCGCGGAGCCGCGCACGGTGGTCGGCCTGGAGACGTCGGCGGCGGGAGGCAAGAATGGCACGGCTCCAGCGGGAGCGCCCGCGGGCCGCCACAGCGAGAGCGCGGTCGGCCGCCTCCCGCACTGCCAGGCCGCGCGCAGGGGCCGTCGACGCGGAAGCGGCGGCTGAGCCGCCCCGAACAAGACAGAGCGCCTCGAAGAGCTTGGACGAGTAGATATCGTGCTCGCGCCGCGTACGCGACTTGGAAGCCTGCGCCTCCGTGCCCGGCCCTGCTGACGCCGTCGAGTCTCCCCTGCCGGTTGTCCTCTTCCGCTTCTGCTCCCTCTCGTCCACCGCCGTCGAGCTCGACGTGGACGCCATTGCAATCGCGCAAAAACAATTCTCGCAAGAACTCGGCGGATTGCACAGAGACCACGAGGCAATAGCAGCTCACTGCGTTCTGAATATTTCCCGAGAACCAGGCTGTGGTGCTGGGTGGCGTCGCGGAGCATCTCACCATGGACCTCGCCAGACGGGATAACTGCGACCGGAGAAGAAGAACACGTGGGGAGGGCAGGGGAATGGAGAGGGGTTAGGTCGCTGGTCACGGCGCGGCGGCGGTAGCGGGCAGCCCACTTCTGCCCGCTAATCTTTTCATTCCATCCGTGGGTGTCCACTTGCGGAATTAAGTGGGATGGGCCTGGCGGCGCCGTGGGCTACCCGCTCCCACTTACAGATATACGCTCCGCCGCTCCCACTAGTAGTTGTTACTAGTCATGCATAACTAGTGGTGGACTCATAACACGCCGCCAAGGATCAAATTGACATGCCACTCCTAGCCTATTTTTTATTAGTACACAATTCGTCGATGCAGCCGGTCTAAACATTCTTCATTTATGGAAAGTGTTTTTGGCTCTTGAGCGTCAATGCTCCTGCCTATTTAAAAAATCGGTATATATATATAAATGTCTTAAAAATTATGTAAAAATCTGGAGTTGGCTATTGACGTATCCTACAGACATGCAAAATTTAATATTCAAATATAAAGTAGTATGGGTTTGAAAAAATGTTAGAAATGCTAAAATCTAGAGATTTGAACATAAGTATAACCAGATCCACACTTTTATCATTTTTATGTAGCCCATAAGTGTAGTATTTGAATATGAAATTTTGCACATTTGTAGGATACACCGAGAGTTACATCCAGATTTTCTTTCGGAATTTTATAAAAAAATTAAATATGTTTTTTGAAAATTTTAAATAGTTAGGAGCACCGATGCCGAGGTGCACCAAATCTCCACCACTGGTAGAAAATAGGCCTACAGTCCCGGTTCGCCAGGCCCATTAATCCCGTCCGGGCAACCGGGACTAGCTATGCGCGACTAAAGGCCCCCCTATAGTCCCGCCACTTACGGACCGGGACTAAAAACCCGTCCACGTGGGCGCTAGGGGTCCGTCGCGGCGGAGGACCTTTAGTCCCGGTTCTTGTGGTTAACCGGGACTGAAAACCTGCGCAGGTTTAGGGTTTTAGGCCCCCTAAACCTGTTTCCTTTTTAATTTGTTTTGTTTAAATTTCAGTACACATATACATGCATATATATATATATATGAAATATCAAACAAGGAGAATTTAATAGGAATATATAATATATATTCAATATCGGGTGACCATATATACAACCTCGAACAAGTTTCCATATTACACAATTAAGATGGACGAGCATACACAAATTCGCACAAGTTTCAAAGTACTCAGGGCTTATACATGCGGATAATAGTCATCGTCGGTGGACGCATGGAACTCTCCTTTCTTATGGATGACATGCCTAAGGAAAAATCCTGCTATTTCCTCTTGAATTGGTCGGAAGCGGGCTTCTGGAGTAAGCGCCCTCCGCAAGTTATTGAGACCCTTCCGCGTTTCCTCGTCCTTCTTCCTCTCAGATATTTCTTTCCGTATGTTCTCACAGACATAGTATCCACATAGACCGGTCCCCGGTGGCTGCTTATCCACACTTTTGACCACATTTTTAAATTGTAGCAGATCTTTGAATTCACCGACATGTTCAAGTGAGAGCCGTCTCCAAACTCTACAATGCAAATAAAATTAAATGAACAAGGGAGTTATTAGCTTAGAAAATGAACAAAAGAGACCGATCGATATAGAGCGCAAATGATTGAAAAATAATTACCTTTGCATCATTTTTCTCATGTTGACCCAAAGATCTGTATTTGAATTCATAGAGTCAATGATCAAAACTAAGGACTTGTGAAGATCAATTTTTAGCAGAATCCAGTGGTACCTGCGGACACATTAGATGCACAGTCATGCATAATTTATCGATTGGACATACCATGCATGGAGTAAACAAAAGAGAATGGGAACATGAGAGAAACACTCACCCAAAAAGGTAAGGAAATAGAATATATCTTTTGGATTCATGCTTTTTAAAAAAATTGTACAAGTCTTTCTCCACGTCTTTGGGATGATTTTCTAACATAGTTCCATTAATGATTTGTGGGTCAATGAACCCAACATCATGGATGAGTCTTACTTTGCATTCCCAAATCTTCAATCTGCATAATAGCGTACGGAACAATATAGTTAGGACAATATATATATATATATATATATATATATATATATATATATATATATATAAATATAGTGTAGGCAATGAAGAACGAGATGAGGTAGAAATAAATCACTTACAGAACGTAGCAACTCAGGATAGATTTGTCGAGCTCACGCATATTGAACAGTTGGAACAATTCACTCAACTCAACTGTTACAGAGTACTTTTTGGTGTGATGCTCCTCTGTATAATCCACATACACATATTCTTTGTCAGTCCATGCTATGAAATCTTTGTACCAACGTAGCAGACTTTGCATTAGTGGTGGTAGATCCTTTTCCTTCGCAGGCTCGACGAGAGGCCCTTTCTTCACATATTTTAATGCTACCTCACCCATTGGCGTCTCGTCCAGGCCTAACGAGGCACGAAGAGACACACCCATGTCGGACGCATATTTCATGGCACTCTCTACAGTCATTCCAACTATTGCCAAAGCATTTATGACCTCGGGGTCCTGTTCCGGAGCGGCTTTCACTATGAGCGGGGGGATCGATTGTTTACTCTGCATCCCGAGCTGGGCAACTTGTTTCCCGCTTTTTATCATTTTTCCTTTTCCTTTCCCCTCCTCCAATATTCCTGCTTGCTTACGAAGTTCAATGGTCCGACCAAGATCATCAGCGGGCTCATCATGTGACTCTTCTTCACCTTTACCAAACCCTTCCCCACCTTCAGCATCATCCTCCATGAAAGTATCACCGAAAATGTCATGATAGTTGAAATCGATATCATCCTCTTCTTCATATTCTTCCATTCTAACCCCTCTTTCTCCATGCTTGGTCCAACAATTATAGCTTGGCATGAAACCGTGCCGAAGCAGGTGCATGTGAACGACTCTTGAGGAGGAGTGACCCTTCTCATTCTTACATTCAGCACATGGACAGATAATAAAACCTCGCTGCTTGTTCGCATTTGCCACTACGAGGAAATCTTTCAAACCCGTAGTGAACTCGCCGGAGAGTCGGTTACCGTACATCCATTGCCGATTCATCTGCATTATTATTATATAAAGTATATAATTAACCATCATGCATCTGTTAAACTAACTAGCTAGCTGGAAATAATACAAATCATGAAAGGTTCAAGTTGCTAACCGCGATCACGGAGGTAAAATAAATGAAAACGCTCAAGTGTGTTTCATGCTATCGGGCATTTCATCGAACACCTTGTGTGCATAATAGGAACCAAAAGCATACCCACCACCCCTTGTGAATATTGTGAGCAAATGTGGCTAAGTGCAGCGAGCTGGGTCCTATATATAGGGATGGGCCTTTAGTCCCGGTTCACCTGGACAACCGCGGCTAAAGGCCTTGGGGCCAGCCCGAGGACCTATTCGTCCCGGTTGGTCTGGCCAACCGGGACTAAAGCCCCTCCCCTCCGCCAGCTGTGGGCCGAGCACGCTGGGCCCAGACTATTGGTCGCGGGTCTCGTCCTGAACCGTGACTAAAGACCCCTATGGTCGCGGGTCCATTATTTTGGGGACTAATGGGGGCGTACCGAAGGCCTATTTTCTACCAGTGCACTCCTTCGTTTAGACATAATTTCGTGATAATGTTATACATGCATCACTAAAGAACAATATTATTTTTATTCTGAATAGATATTTCAAATTTATGTTTGTTCAAAGTACACCTTCCTTGTACATTTTGACCAACCAAATAAGATCTATATTGCAGTGTTATGCGGTGGTGAGTGACCACGACATGAGGTAAGAACACCATCAAAGACGTTCGCCAGAAAGCCACCTTCCAAACATAGCAAGGCATTGCTTTGGCTTGTACTCTGGAGCAGTATGTCCGGCATCCTAATAATCAAACAAAAAACAAGCAAGTCACCATCGGTTGGTTAGCAAATCATGCACCAATCTTGTAATTTTATTTGTTTGTGCACAAATATGAAAAGAGTGGAAAGCGGTACTTCTCCTACCTTCACACTTGCAAACGTAAGGTTATTCGAGTATGACTTTGTATATCTACAACCCATATGAAGGAGAAATCAGTCCTCAAAGTAAACTGTCATGCATGGACTAAATAGAAATAGTTTTGTTTTAAACCGTATTCTATTGTTGTAATCTAACTCACCCTGCAATCTGCGCATCGACATACCATGGTCTCCAGTTTTCCACAATAGAGAAATTTAGAGACCTTATCCAGGCTTGCGTGCCAATGGAAGGTATACGCATGTCATGGTCGCCACTGTAAATTAGACTTCTATAGCCTCTGGTGGTCACATCAATATGGTGTTGCACTGAACTGGCAAAATCCCTAGTATACGGTAAATACTTGCATCTTATCCATGAACCAACTGTTCCCTGGAATATGTAGAATATAATGGTCAACCACACCAAGCAGAAATTGGCAATTGATGCCAGGACAGATAGTTGGGCACGAGCTTATGCCGGCAATCCTCATTTCAAGGGTAAAAGAGGATGACTAAGTTGGTGGTCTCATCCCTCATCTTGTGAAGGGCAGAGTATCTAGGATTTAGTATACCACGATACAATTATCTTCATCGAATATGACTTGCAAAAAGCTGTGAATATAAAATTCATCCTATCTATTTTTGAACAACTATATGGTTTAAAAATAAAACTTTCATAAGTGAGAAATGTTAGTTTTAGTAAGGCGAAAGTGGTGGACACTAAGAGTTGCACGAGCTGTCTTACCTTGTGGACACCAAGAGCATCTCTTACTCTGTCATTGTTTGCCCATATATTGGACAATTCATATGCCTCCTCCTATGAAGATATGCATAATATGAGATAAGATAACTCCATGAATAAGGTAAAAGGATTATGGAGAAAGCATTTGATTTGTTATTACTAACTCTAGACCCTGTAGAAATGCTAGACAACTGATGCCCAGCCCCGGCAGTGTAGTCTTGGAGCTCGAACATGCCCCGTGCGCCTGAATTCAGCTTTGTGTTGTATGGTTGTGGGTTGGGACAGACCTCTAGAATGTTGAATTTACATAACTCCTTGACACACTTTACAAACAAAATAATTTAACCTCCACTCGCTAATTAACAGCTTCAATGGAAAAGTTAAATGGAAAAAGCTTTCGCTTGCAAATGGATACCTCGGCAATGGCGTTTTGACTACTTGTGCACTGAATGCTTTGTTGCCCGTCTTCCTCTGCAGTGCAGCTCTCCTTGTACAACTGAAAAAAGCAAGTTCGATGCAAAATAATAAATTTGGATCCGTTTCCTTACTCCCAATGGTGCAGAGTTGTGGAGGCACGAAACTGTTGAACATATGTATTACACTTGCTAGGGTTGAGAGAACGATTTACACACTTTAATTATCCATTGGGAGATACTTTTAACATTATCAACGTTACAAGTACTCCCACCATTTGGGTTTGTAAGGTCCACGCATATTTTAAGATAAACTTTGACCATCATTTGTAGAAAAAAAGTAGTAATAGTTATATATCATACCAATTATGCCATTGTAAACTTGTTCTGCATACCAAAACAAAGGAATAATGTTTCTGGTACATAACTCATAGTTTATATGTAAAATTGATGATCAAAGAAAGACTCGAAAGACGAAGGTGTCTTATAAACCAGAGTGGAAGGAGTTCAGACATAAGAGATAAGATCGCAGGTCTTGGTAAAAAGGTCTAATTTTCATAATTACCTGGTACATTTCGTCAGATATGAGACCCATCCCATGAGCAAATGGAATTTTTGCTGGATTATCGAACTTTTCATCTGTGACTGGATTTCCCATAAGGTAACCCTGGTCATTTCATTTTAGATTAGCATGGTAGAACGATCAAACTAATATAACTATGAAAGATCATGTCGGAAAATCCATATATATAGAAATATCATGGATGTCGCGTTCTACTAGGTTACTGTACAATTTTCTAACCTGTAAATTAAGAGCTGCTGCATCACCATCTTCGTTCCCTAAAGGAAGTTATGAATTGAGTTAGTCAGCAAAGAAAACAAAACAATTACCGGAGGGAAAACAAGATGTACATGTATGTTACCTTTGGCAATTTCAAGGGTGAGTGCCGGCACAATCATACCAGCGTAGGAATCACCTGCAACGTAAAGTGGATTTGACAAGAACTCTGGGTGTTCATCAAACCACTGTAATATATCCGGGTAAGAGATATTAGCATTTGAAGTTCGTATACTAGTGGTTGGATGATTGAGAAAGTCTGACCTTCTTGAGAAAGATGAAATTATGGGTGACAGCTTTAATATCACTTGGTTTGTATCCTTGCTCTGTTTCGACATACGAAAAGCCAGTTCCTACTGGGGAGTCCATGAAGATGACATTGCATAACTGGGAGAAATCCATGTGCAACTCAGAATCATACAAAATTAGAATAAAAAACATGAGATTGTGGTCCAAAAAAAGAAAAACAAGGTATTGGCATTTACCTTTGTCCACGAGTCTGGTCTGTAGAGCAACTTAGGCACGCCTTCGATGTAGGTATGGCCGTCGAAAGCCAAGGGGCCTGCGGATACTTGATTATTGGGACCATAATAAAAAAAAGGTGTACATATACATGTAAGGAGTCACATGCTTGTCAACATAAAGTATCGCACAAGTTTTGGCCAGTACATAACAAGAGTGTCTTTGGCAAATGTTCAACATAAAGTATTATCACACTGTATGCAACTTGAAATATATATATATACACATATATATATGTGTGTGTATATATATATATATATATATATATATATATATATATATATATATATATATATATATAGGAAATGAATATTCTAGAACCCCCTCCTAGATAACCTTCTTATCCCGTGTCAACCCCATCCGCGTCGCCCATCCCCGCCCCGTCCGTCTACACCGCCCACGCTCGTGCCCTCATCTGCGCCGCCCGCGCCACCATCCGTACGTGCGGCCCGCGCCCGCGTCTGTCTACGTGAGCGCGCCGCTGTTCGTCCCGGCCACCACCGCGAGCGCGCCACCCTCCGTCCGCGCCTCCACTGGGGGCACGCCGCCATCCGTCCGTGATTATCGTAAACGGAAGTTCATGTTGGCCAGAAACGGAAGTTCACCGGGAATTTTTCTCTCCATGCACCCCTCGCCCACGGGAGTCCCCGAATCGAATCCCTAACAAGTCCATGGCCTGGAAGTCGCGAGAACTTCACATTTTTTCGTACAAGGAAGTTCACATTGTTCGGAAACGGAAGTTCGCCAGGAAATGTTCACCACAACCCTAGTATCACCTTTTCAGTTTTGTACGGGGTAAAACAAAATGTAAAACATTCAAAAAATAAAATCCTTTCACTTGTTGCTTGGGTTTGGGGTCTAGTTGTTAGGAAAAATAAAAAAAACATGCATTATCACATTGTATGCATTTTTTTAAAAAAATAGTAAAACGGTCATAACTTTTGCATACGAACTCGAAAAAAAAGAGTTTAGCACCTTAAAAAAACTAGAGCAAATTTCCAATCCAACCTTACCGGGGTTTACCCGGTCAGGTTTTCACATATTTGTCAAATTCGAAAAGGAAAAAAGGTTATTTCAGAGAGAAGAAATTTTCCTACAAAACCAAAAAAAATGGAGAAACACGTCAAAATCAGAAGTTCGAAGCCATAATATTAGAAATTTCAGAACAAAAAGATGGTCCGTAAAAAATATACAGTTTTCAAATTACTAAAGAAAGTAATTTATATACGGAAAAAATGGAAGTTCACTTTGTGTTAAACCGGAAGTTCACCGTGCATTAAAACGAAAATTTGCACCGCGAAGTTCACTTCATATTAAACGGAAGTTCACACAAAAACATAAGTTCAGACCATGTACTCATTTCTTATTAAACGGAAGTTCAAACTCGCGAAGTTCACTTCATATTAAACGGGAGTTCTACCCACGCAATTTATATTGTATTGAAACAGAACTTCACATCACGAATTCATGTATTGAACGAGGGTAAAATCGGAAGTTCACTTCGTACAAAAAATAGAAGTTCATAACACGAGGGGCAGGAAACAAAAAAACAGGATCGAGAGTTCACTACCATATAAATGAGAAGTTCACATTTATTATATTAGGAAGTTCAATATACTCTGTTTTTGGGAGGAAATTTTAATGAAATAAAAAAATTTCTCCGTAAACAACACAAAATCGCGATCATAAGTTCACTAACACATACACCCGAAGTTTGCAGCTATACTAGGAAGTTCAGTATTCCAATTTTTCCGTTTTTACTATTTTCAAAACTGGTCTTAAATCATAAGGAATTTCGAAACTTGGTAGAAGTAAAAAAAGTTGCGTATTTTCCATACCTTTCGAATGGTATATTGTTTGCATCAATCGGACAAGCGATTTTAAAGGTTACGCCCAAAATAGAGTGCAAAAACGGATAGATTCGCAAAAACAGTGTTTAGTATATTTGAAATTGTTTTAAATCCTTGAGAAATTTGGAAACTTGACAGAAGTAGAAAAGTTGCGCATTTTACATACCTTTAGAGAGGTATATCATTTGCATCAACCGGACAAGTATTTTGAAAATGGCGACCAAAATACAACACAAAAACAGATATATCTGTGAGGTTCGAAAACGGACAGTATATTTGGAATTGTTTTAAATCTATGAGAAATTTTGAAAAATGGAAAAAGTATAAAAGTTGTGCATTTTCCATACCTTTCCAACGGTATATCGCATGCATTATTCGGATAAACGTACCGAGAAGCTCACTTTTACGTACAGGGAAGTTCAACCGGGGTTCTAGAATAGATACCGAGACACTTAGGGTGCAGAATAGTTATTCTACACTCACACAATATCTTTTGAATCGTACATGATTTTTACGTCACGTAATTTTTTTTCGTATTCCTTATGTCGAGTAGGGCGTAAGAAAATATATAAATGACACAAACATTTTGTTACATGACGCTACAAAGGATATGCAAAAATACATATTTTTATGTTGTTTTTATGACTTTTATTTGCTATGACTCGTTTTTTTTTTATGTCGAGTATTCTCTTATGGATCAAATATGAACATAAATAATTACATAGTAACATAAATTTTTGATTTGGGAACATAAGAAAAAAATGTGGGTGCAAAATAAGTTTTCTACACCTAGGGTGTTGAATAGGTTGTCTATATATATAAAGTTCATCCCCACTAAGTGTTTTTAATGTTTGGAAGCTTGACATGCAAATTTTCCACATCATTTGTATTTTCTTCCTCTTTGTCAACCACTGTTACTTCGTCTGGCTTCGATATGTACCTTAAGCAAACCAACCAATGAGCCCAGAACTGGAGGCCGCATGCAGCCCATAACTACAGTCTCCTTGATCCTCACTTCGTAAAAGGAACCGGCTCACCCATAGTTTTCTTATCCGTCAATATTAGCACCAAATGAGCAACTATATCTCTGCATGCTCCACCTTTGCCTGATCATGTTCTTCCTTAATAATCCACCGATGACATTAATGTTTGTCCTTTCTCCTTCAGTTGGTCACACCTGGTTGCTTATATATATGCCCCTACTCCCCGTTTTGTTTTTGTCTTCTTTCTATTGGCAACCATTGAGATCAAGCAATCAGAAGTAACCTTCATCCTTTTTCCATAGACTTATTTCCCCAAGGATCTCGCATCAAGAATTGCAATGTTGTGATGACGGCAACGAACACACGGTATCATGCATGGATGTGGCAACACCTGCCCCAACAACACATCTACCATGATGAATTCTTGACGACGCCATTGATTTTTCTTGGCCGCCGTCTCCAGCAACAACTCTGCTCCTAAAACTACAACCTCGCTGTCAGGACCCAACCAGCCACAGGAACCAACGGTCCAGATGATCAGCTAAGTGTTAGCAGTGTTACCTTCCTAAGTTCTGTAATCGGACAGTGAGACTGTCACGAGTCCTTTTTCTGTATCCGTACAATGCTTGAGCCTACCTTTCAATATAAAGGGTAGGTGGGGTGGATGGGTGGATCAAGCAATAAAAATCCTATTTTGTTATCTCCTTCCAGTTCATAGGCTTAGGTTAATTAGCTCTGAGCTCCGTTGCTCCTCCTTCTTCCCCTTCCATCGATGGCCATGTCTGGTACCCTCGGATCCTGACATCGTGGTATCAGAGCGAGCGGTCGTTCCGCACGCCCCTCCCTCCCAAACCTACTCGATTTTTCCCCTCCTCTCCCTCCTCCCGTGAGCAAGGTTACCGGATCTCATACATCCGGCTGTAAAATCCCTTCCACCACGGTCGATGCCCACAGAGACTCGCCGATCCCGCTCCAAATCGCGCGATCCCGCGCCCATGCTCGAGGACGATCTCACCACGGCGGCGGATGCGGAGGCAAGGGAGCACGCCGATGCGCGCATCCGGGAAAACCTCCCGAGCGCAGTGGTGGACCTCACCCACCGATTCGATCTGCACCAAGCTTCCTCCCAGGCGTCCATGTCCTCTCTCCAAGGGGAAATCTCCAAGATTTCCGAGCTCCTCTCCGGATTGGTGGTGACCATCAACCGCCAGGCAGCAATTTCGCCGACAGACACCGCAGCACCGAGCTCAACGACTCAAGGTGCGATTTTCACCACTCCCCCTCCGCTTACATCCCATGCGCTGACACCCATACCCGAATCTTCCACTCCACTGCCTACCACCAAAGCCATCCCCAACATTCCACTCCAATTTGGCAATCTGACACCGGACAAACTCCCTCACCCAACCTTCCCCTGCCACCCACAACCTGTTCGGCCAAATGCCACCATGACCGCAGACGTTACCACCACTACCCCGATTGTTGCCACTTCCATACAGTCATCACTACCTTCTTACACCAACCATCTCACCTCTCCCGAATCCCACCCACATTACTATGCACCCCAAAATTCACAACCTTTCCCCTTCAACCCATACCCACCGACCTCCTACTACCCACAACCATACAATCCATACTACCCTCCTCCCAATTTCCCACCAAACCCCCAATTTCCATACAACCAGTACCCACCGCCCTTCCCACAACACCCCCCACAAATGTTTCCACCACCTCCACACCCCCACCAACCACATACAACGGATAACCAGCCTACAGGGCACACACACGAACCGCACTTACGAGCACCTCATGTCGAACTCCCCATCTTCACGGGTGACAATCCCAGGGCCTGGCTCCTAGAGTGTGATGACATTTTCACATTGGTAAACATTCCCCCGGAACAGAAGGTACGATGGGGCATTGCACATATCCGCGGGCAAGCAAAGACATGGATCAGCAGCACTGGAATCAACTTACAGAATGTGTCCTGGGCTAATCTGTCTCAAATTCTGCTTGAGCGTTTTCCAGACACCCAATCTACCGACTCCATGGATCAACTCCAACATCTCAAGCAAGTTACCACTGTCAACGTTTATATCGAGGCTTATGAGCCTTGGATGACTGCTATGAAAAGGGAGAGAACCTACCTGCCCCAAGATTTTTTCATCGATCGATTCATCAGTGGTCTCAAGGAGAATATCAAACATACCGTGCAATGCCAGAAACCAAGCACACTCCTGTCAGCTTACTGGTTTGCTAGACAGTATGAGAAAGCTTACTTGTCAACAACAAATCGCAGAACAGCCCCAATACAAGCACCCCCGCAGGTCAGACCTCTCCCAGGCAGAGAAAATTACATTCCTGCCAGACCGAGAGCACCTCGCAAGTGTTGGTACTGCCCAGAAAATTGGACATTGGGGCACAAGTGTCCTTCCATGCAGAGAGCCCTCAATGCTATAGAAATGCAGGACAACCCTGATGAGGAACAGGAAATGATACATCTGGTGCATCAAATAAACCAACAAAGAGAGCTGTTAGAAAACAGTACACAAGCAGCTCCAACAGACCAAGCAATGCACATCTCCACATCTGCATACACTGGTACCCCAAGTGGAGAAACAATTTCTCTACTCCTCAAGTTCAAGAGCTTTACAGCTGTGGCTCTAGCAGATACGGGAAGCACAAACACCTTCATGGATCAGACTTTTGCCCTCAAGCACAACATTCCCTTAACCCCAGCTAAAGCAAGACAAGTAACAGTGGCAGGTGGAGGCCTGTTAACCTCTGATGCAGTAGCCCTCAATTGTTCCTTCACCATTCAAGGACATACATTCAAGGCCACATTCAGAATTCTGCAGCTCCAAGGCGCAGATATAATCTTGGGAGTCAATTGGTTCAAGGGTTATAACCCTGTCACATTTGACTTTGTCCACAGAACTCTCACAATCACACATCAGGAGAACAAGTTGACCTTCTGTGATCACCTACTGCCTACGGCCAATCTGCTAATTAATAGTGAGGAATGCTCTAAACTAATTGAACAAGGAGCAAGTGGCTATGTCTTACTGAACCCTCTCAACGAACAGAACAACCTAGCCCCTCCTACACAGCCAGAGGTGGACACAGACCTGGAAGCTCTCTTGGCAGAATTCCAGGACATTTTCAAGGCACCTGAAGGATTGCCACCCTCCAGGGCAGCAGATCACACTATACCCCTCATTCCGGGTGCTAAACCTCCCAACATTCGACCTTATCGAATGTCTCACACCCAGAAGAACATGGTGGAGCAATTGGTTACTCAAATGCTCAAAAATGCTGAAATTCGACCAAGTACAAGCCCCTTCTCCTCACCAGCAATATTAGTGCGCAAGAAGGACAAATCTTGGCGACTGTGCATCGATTACAGAAGTTTAAATGACCTAACTGTCAAAAACAAGTTTCCTATTCCAGTGATTGAGGACCTCCTCGACGAACTCTATGGAGCTACCATATTCTCCAAGCTGGACCTCCACTCAGGTTATCACCAGATAAGGATGCATGAACCTGACATTCCCAAAACAGCCTTCTCCACTCACCTCGGCCACTACGAGTACCTAGTGATGCCTTTTGGGTTGAGCAATGCACCAGCCACCTTCCAAGAGCTCATGAATTCTGTCTTTGCTCAATTCCTACGCAAGTTTGTCCTAGTGTTCTTTGATGACATTCTCGTTTACAGCAAGAACAAGAAGGAACATCAACAACACCTAGCAATGGTCCTTCAAGTGCTACAGAACCACCAGCTACGAGCAAAACTGAGCAAGTGCACCTTTGGACAGCCACATGTTGAGTACCTAGGTCACATTATCTCAGGCACTGGAGTAGCAACCGACCCCAGGAAAATTCAGGCCATCATTGACTGGAAACAACCTCCAAACATCAAGAAATTGAGAGGTTTCCTCGGTCTTACTGGCTACTACAGGCGATTCATACAAAACTACTCCATTATTTGTCAGCCCCTATTTGCTGCACTCAAGAAGGATGCCTTTCACTGGGGGCCAAACCAAGAACAAGCATTCCTCCAACTTAAACAAGCCATGACAACACCACCAGTACTAGGGCTGCCGGATTTCTCAAATCCCTTCATCCTGGAAACAGATGCGTGCGCCACAGGAATTGGGGCCGTACTCATGCAACACAACAAGCCTTTAGCCTTTCTCAGCCAAAGCTTGGGTGCAAAAACAAGTTCTTCTTCCATTTATGAAAAAGAAGCACTGGCTATCTTCACAGCCCTGAAGAAATGGCGCCACTATTTCCTAAGCAACAAGGTAATCATCAGAACGGATCAACAAAGTCTGAAATATCTAAACAGCCAGCGCCTCCTGGAAGGAATTCAGCATAAACTGATGCTAAAATTATTAGAGTTCGACTACAGCATAGAATACAAGAAGGGTACTGACAATGCTGTTGCAGATGCTCTATCTCGTAAATATCAGGACAATGAACCAGAAAGCTGTATGGCTACTTCCCAGGCAGTCCCTACATGGGCAGAAGACATCCTTAATTCTTATGAGGGAGACCCACACTGCACCAAACTGTTGCAAGAATTAGCTGTCAATCCCTCCAGCCACAAGAACTTCTCGTTAACATCAGGGGTCCTGCGTTACAAAGGAAGAATCTACGTCGGGCAACACACCGACATCAGGAGCAAATTATTCCAGGCTTTCCACTCCTCAATTTTCGGGGGACATTCAGGAAACAGGGTCACTTATCAACGACTGAAGAAGCTGTTCTACTGGCCAAACTTCAAGGCATTCATCGCACAATTGATAGCTGTATGCCCAGTCTGCCAAATCTCCAAAACAGAGAAGGTTCCCTACCCAGGTTTACTCAACCCACTACCTATTCCCAAGATGAAGTGGTCTGAAATCAGCCTCGACTTCGTGGAAGGCCTCCCAAAATCTAAAGGCAAGGATGTCATTTTGGTGGTAGTAGACAGACTGACCAAGTATGCCCACCTTCTTGCTCTCTCACACCCCTACACAGCAAAATCAGTGGCAGACCTCTTCTTAGACAACATTGTCAAGCTTCACGGCCCACCATCCGTCATTATAAGTGACAGGGACCGTATTTTCACCAGCAGCCTGTGGAAAGAAATCTTCTCAGCACTCAAGGTTGATCTTCACTTCAGCTCAGCGTATCACCCAGAGTCAGATGGACAAACCGAAAGAGTGAATCAATGCATCGAGCAATATTTACGTTGCATGGCCTTCCAGGAACCAAAAAAATGGTGTCAATGGCTTCCAGCAGCTGAGCTTTGGTACAACTGCTCCTACCATACTGCAATCAAGATGTCACCCTTTGAGGCACTCTATGAGTACTCTCCTCCTTTACTACAAGAGATTGCTATACCCTGCAATGTATCAGAAGAGGTGCAGATAACACTGGCTGAGAAGGATCACATGATCAAAGTTCTGAAACAGAACATCGAGAAAGCTCAACAACGCATGAAAAAATTTGCCGACCAACATCGAACTGAAAGGGAGTTTGCAGAGGGAGACTCAGTTTACCTTAAGATGCAACCATACCGGGAGACAGCGCTGGGTCTGCGGAATTCCCTGAAGCTGACATCCAAGTGGTATGGCCCTTTCAAAATCCTGAAGCGTGTGGGCAGGGTAGCCTATAAGTTGCAACTACCTGAAGGTACACAACTTCATGACGTTTTTCACGTCAATCAGCTTAAGAAGCACCTGGGAAGCTCGGCTGTTCCAAACCCCACGCTACCGCTCCTAACTCCTGATGGCAAGGTAAAAACCACTCCTCTTGCTGTTTTGCAACGCCGCCAGATACCCCGTTCTGCAGGAACATACGATGTCGCGGTGCCACAGTGGCTAATCCATTGGGAAAACATGGCACCTGAAGATGCAACCTGGGAAGACGCAGCGTACATCCAAACAACTTTCAAAAATTTCAAGCCCTGAGGTCTTGTCTTAAGGGGGCGGTACTGTCAGGACCCAACCAGCCACAGGAACCAACGGTCCAGATGATCAGCTAAGTGTTAGCAGTGTTACCTTCCTAAGTTCTGTAATCGGACAGTGAGACTGTCACGAGTCCTTTTTCTGTATCCGTACAATGCTTGAGCCTACCTTTCAATATAAAGGGTAGGTGGGGTGGATGGGTGGATCAAGCAATAAAAATCCTATTTTGTTATCTCCTTCCAGTTCATAGGCTTAGGTTAATTAGCTCTGAGCTCCGTTGCTCCTCCTTCTTCCCCTTCCATCGATGGCCATGTCTGGTACCCTCGGATCCTGACACTCGCTTGGCAGCCTGCACTCTGTTGTTTCCAGGTTTGTCTCCTCTATTTGGTTTAACTATTGCACCTTAAGTGTTTTCTGACTTTCTACCTTTGCAGGCTTTCTTCTTCCCTAGAACACGTATAGCTCATCATGCTTTGTTTGGTTCATCAGTTATCATAAACAACAAAGTATAAGGTCACTCGGATGATTTTAGTTTTGAAAATCGCATCTAACTTTGCATTTATCTCTCATGTCACCAAGACTAATCTTTGGTATTTTTACAGTACATGCTCTGTTGGTGCACCTTATCTGGTGATAGCTGTCAAATTGTGCAACTATGGAAGTGCTTCTTAGATTAGCACCACGCTGTCAACTATGATATATATATTTCTCGTGCTTACTGAGTATGCATATTTTTTTGTGTGTGGGTTAAATAATTATTTCCCTTTCTCGCATGTAGATACAACCAGTACTCACTGCTAATAATTCCGATTAATTGTTGTATTAATTTTTGCAGCAACAAATAATGTGAAAGAAAGATTCGGTTAAAAAATTGCACCAATGTGGTGGGGTCATATTGATGTCGAGCAATGAACAATAGGATGTTGTAGTTTTTTCAATGTATATGGTAACTCCAGTATGTTGTTTACAACATATCCTCCTCCTAATCCACTTTTATCCACAAGATTCGTCCTGAGGAGCGTCCCACACAAGTGTTTCTTTTTTACAGACACAAAAGAGTTTGTTGATTCATTATTGCATCGTGTATGCACCCTCATGCCAGCAGATATGTCAGCGCTGTCGATGTTGCTACAGGTTTTGTAGGAGTCAGTCTGTAGGGCCCAAGAGGATTCCCGAGGTGAACTACGACCGCAAAAACCACACACAGGTATGCATGCGGCGGCGGACCATCTGCCAAGGTCGGAGGCACGCGTGTCTCTTATATCTAGCATACGAAGTACTACACAATCTTATTCCCTTTCCTTTCTCCGATGTTTCTCATTAGCAGGTCGTGCAGGCTTCAAGTCCTTCACACTCCGGCCCTTCTGCATACTCTTGGGTTTCTACAATTTTATGCATCTGCGAAAAAACGCAATTCTCATTGGGTTATGCTCATCCTAATCTACACACTTGGGTACTTTGAACGTTATTACTACTCCCTTAGGAAGTAGGAGTATACGTTTTTCTCAAATATAAATTTTGTTTAGGTGGCTATGTTGCTGCAGCCTCCAGGACTCCAGGTCACAGCTTCATAAAACAGTTTGTTGCTACGAACTTCACCTTCGTTTTTGTTTTTTTGCGTCTTCCTTAGGTCCTTCTCTTCGCTTTCAGGATCACTGTCATGTGTTGTGTCGAGACATCGTAGTAGAATTCATAGACGGGGGTGCCATGAGACTACGGGTAGAGACGTGGGGGAACGTGGTTGCGCCAAGGACGAAAACACAGATTTACCTAGGTTCAGTACGTCGTAATAATACGGCGTTCCTACTCCTGCAAACTCACTATTCAGGTCTAAAGCCTGTGTATACAGAGTACAGCGTGAGGTTCTGTTGGCTATTCGTCGAGGATCAACCTCTCGGCGAGTTAGCTAGTAGCTTCTTGTCTATCTATCATATCTCCCGTCCGACTTTATATAATAGCCGGGTTAGGGTATACAGAGTAGGAAACCTAGAAGACTACGGCAACTATTAACTTGGAAAGTAAGGAATCCGCCTTCTACTCCAAGCCAGATCACGTGGGCCGTGATCCGGGTTCTTCTAGAATCCGGCTTCTGTGCGTCATCTTACTGGGCCGTCCAATGGACCGTAGCCCACTACCATTTGGGCCACCCGGGTAATCCGGCACTTTAGACTACCATCCGATATACCCCTATTCGGTATATATCCGACAGTAGCCCCCAAGAAGGATCGAGACTCCGTTTTCGCCGTCTTTCGCCAAATGCATCTTTTCCGAGAAATATCGGCCTGCAGTCTTGATTCTTCTTTTCTCCCCTTAAAGGAGGTGGTAACGTAAAACTCGGAATCCAGAAAATCCGGCTTTTCTCGCACGATCCTTCGCGGAGAAGGAACTTCCTACGTCAGCGCTTAAAACTTGCTGACGTAAGGGACGTTTGGGTTACAGGTGAGAAACCCAGAAACATATCTCTGACAGATTCTCGAATGAAACGAGGAGATAGCCATAATCATCCTGTCGTTTCATTTCCCGGATTTTCCGGCGAGTGACACGCGTTGGCCATCCAACGGTCAAAAGAGCCGTTAGCACGCATCGTGACGAAATTCCGGCTATAAATACCCGTCTTCGTCCACCGTGAAAATCTTCCGCACGCCATTTCCAGCGCCCAAGCTCACAGCAAGCAGCTCCCGAGCGCACCACCGCGTCTAGGACCTCACCGGAATCGACCAAATCGCCACCACCCGATGGCATCACCGCCGTCTTCCCCAGCCCGAGCTGTCGCCAAAGAGATTGACGAAATCATCGGCACAATGGACCCGCAACTGGATTCTCCGGTGCGGGTCTCCGGCGATGAGCTGACGAAGGCCGCGGGCGATGCGGAGGGCGAGTAAACTTCTCTCGCCTCCGCGGATCTTGCGGGATCTTCATCCGCGCCCACTCCACCGTTCGCTCCCGAGACGGTGGAGGAAAAGATTGCACTTGTCGGCGACGAGCTCGCGGCCGCGGAGGCCGCAGCGTCCGCCGCCGCCGGAGCCGAGGAAGAAACGAAGACTGCCAGCAATTGGAGTCCGAGCAACATTCAGCCATCCCTCCTTCCGACAATGGAAAAGGAGGGGCTTTTGGTTAAAGATAAATGGCGAAACCCGGAAGACGAATCCGAGCCCAAGCCAAGAGACGGGGAACGCGTCCTCCTTACTTCTCATATTGCGAGAGGTATGGGCTTTCTACCTTCCGCCTTTTTCTTGGAAGTCCTTAACCATTACGGCATTCAGCCACATAATCTTCCACCAAACTCCATTCTCTACCTAGCCGGTTTCCAAGCCCTTTTCGAGGGGTACTTAGGAATAGCTCCCAGACTAGATTTTTGGCAATATTGCTTTGGAGTGAAACGTAACCCTACAGAGGGCATTCTTCCGATCTGCGGGACTATATCTTTCACTCTTCGGAGATTCAGGGAAGATTGGTACCCAAAGATAAAAACATCGGAATCCGTCAAGTTTTGGACGGGTTTTTTCTTTTACCATCATGACATCCCGTTTCCCGGGAAAGAAAACGGGGTTCCTCCATTAGTCAACTCCGCCGCCTTTCCTCAAGAGAGTTGGGCTGCCGAAGCGGTGCAAACTTTGCCGGAAGATTTGATGAAAATAAAGCGACGTATCACCAAACTTACTTCTTCTCGGCCTCCCTTAACTGGAACAGACACTGTTTTGTGCTGGTTTGGACGCCGTATTCAACCTCTCTCTTCTCGTTCCCGACTCCTTTGTGAGTACGAAGGGCTGGAAGATAGCATGAGAGGGACGGATAAATCCTACTCCAAAAGAGATTTCAAGAAACGAGTCAACCAACTGGTCGCTACTCGCGACCAGTATACAGAAAGTTTAGAAATGTATCACGAGGAAAACCCAGTCCCTAAGGTATTTATATTTCCCTTGCTTTTAAATTTCTCTCGGATTATCTCTTTTTCCTGACTTAGTCGAATCTTTTGCCATCTCCGTAGTTCAGTGAACTCAAAGGAAACGACCTTGCCTCCGACGCCGAGCTCGACGAAAAACATGCCGGCTTTTATGGCGGCCGGAAACGCAAGAGACAAGTGACCTTCGAAGAAGTGATAAATGTTGACGAATTTCCTATCGCCGTATCCGGGTATTTTGCTGGAGCTTTTTACTTATCATTCCCTTCTGGTTATTTGAGATATTTATTTCTCGGATGTTTCCCTTTTCAGCCTTGCTCCAGTTCCTCTAAAGGCAAAGAAATTGAAGAAACATAAGGCTGCCGCCAAAGGAGAACCATCTTCCGCTGCAGTTTCTCCCCCTTTAGCTGTATTCAGCAGGGAAGAGAAAACCACAAATCCGGGCGCAGAATTTCAGCGGTCCAGCTAGCCTATTGCATCTAACATGGATGCGAGGGAAAGGGCGGGACCAGAGATGGGTAGAAATCTTCGAGCATCTGGGGAGGACGAACCCATTCCCACTTTTGACAGGAATTTCCAGGTAAAGGAAGAACCGTTCGATGAACTCGGATATATTCGTCCAGAAGCTAGAAAATTCTTCGCTCATGCCCCTCTAATCCGTCCTTGGCCACAAGGCGGGCTAATTGTCCGCAATGACTTCGTATTTTCACCTCGTCAGGTCATACAAGACGGCCTTCACCATGTTGGAATCCTTTTCTCTGAATATGTAAAGGATTTCAACGAAACCTTGTCAAATTTGCAGGAAATGAGCGAGGTAATATCTCTAGCCCCCAAGCAATAAGTCGAAAGCATGCTGTCCACTTAATGCTTCTTATTACGCTTGTTTTTAACTTATGCGTCTTACATTCATTTTCGAGTTTCAGCATACTGCTGATAAAATAAACTTGGAAATTTTTAACAAGCTTAACATCAAGAATGAAGAGGTGAAAACCCTTCTATCTATTATTGATGTTAAGAAAGCAGAGCTGGCATCATCTCAGCTAAGGCTGTCGGAAACAACAGGTATATTTCGATTCTCTGAAGTTCCTTATCCAGTTTTTTGTCTAAGTACTTTCCCAAGTTTTGATAAACTCGGAATTTTGTTCCTTGCTTTCCAGCTGCTTTGGCTAAGGCCAAGGAAATAGCTGAAGATGCCGGCAATGCCGCGATTCTCCGACAGGAGAATTTGGACCTTCATAAGGATCTTATGAAGGCTCAAAAGGATCTGGAGGCCAGCAACATGGCCCTTGGGATTGCTCAATCCAAGGCCTCCCAGCAGGCGGACAAGGACAAGGATACTATCCAAGACTTGGAGAATGCCTTAACCCTGCGCCTTGAGGAAGGCTCCGAGATGGACAAGATTCTCGGTAAGTTGCTATCATTTACCGGTTTTTCCATGTCTTGATTTCCCTCTCTGTTTTTTCGCTAACCTTTTGGTTGTTTGTCTGAAAAAAAACAGGAGATAACCCAGAACTTACTCGGATTGAGAAAATCCGAGCTTTTGGGAAGGTATGGACTGCGATCAGGGCTGCAGGCATGCAGCTGGTCAACAAGTTCCTTCCCTCAGGAACTGGGGAATTCTCGGAAGTTGAAAAACTTTCGGAAGCTATCCTGGAGGTGGCGGAATCCAAGGAGTCCACCTTGCACTCCTCAGCACGGGGTGGTGCACGCATGGCCTTGGCGCGTGGCGTCCGGTATCCCCCTTGGATACTCGGAAACCCAGCGGACCAACATCTTCGACAAGATCAAGGGTCACGCCACCAAGATGGCCTCCATGGTGAACATCTCCCTCACCTATCCGGAAGAAGCGATTCCCGAAGCCCCCGAGAACGACAGCAGCGATGAAGACTCGGATGCCTGAAGGATTCTTCTTAACCTGGATGGTGGAAGTAGAAAATAGGAGCATTACTGCACTTTACAATGTAACCTTATATTGTAATGCTTCTATTCTTTTGTATAAACAAGTACTCCGCCTTTTGCAGTTAATTATGAAATTCTATGCAAGTTTTCCGGGTTTGATATTCCTTTATCTTCTAAGTTCTCTGGCTTATGTGCTTTAACTGTCCTTAGTGTTTGAAATGGCTCAATAGTACTATGAATCTTCATGCCGAGTTACTGGGTAAAACCAATCAGTTTGAACTCGAAAACATGGATCATACTAAGGGCATTTTTACTAACTAGCTCCAGTGACCCAACACATAAACAATCAGATAATGCTTAGAGAATAGTAAGGAATTTTTTGAATGAAACTCGGGCACGCAGGCACAATCCGAGTTTCCTTTAGCCTTTAATGGGCTGAAAATCATTCAGTATTTAAACACCGAGCACGCAGGCACAATTCGGGTTAACATTGAGTATTTTGTAAGATCATTGGGAAATAGATAATGTGGAATCATGTTTTGAACTATAATAAACTTGTAAAAAACATGGATATAAGAATTCCGACAACTTTATTTCATGATCTCAAAGATGTTTACATAGAATTGAACTAAGTATAGAAGGGACGTAACTGCTGGATACTCCAGGGCCTTTTTGTCTCTCCTAGCTCATCATCTATCTTTCTCTTTCTTTTGCGATTCGGCTTCTCGGGATCATCTTCCGTATCACGAATGTCGGCAAGATAATATGATCCATTCTTCATGGCTTTACTGATGACAAATGGTCCTTCCCATACTGGGGCCAGTTTGTGCTTTCTTTGCTGCACCAATCTTAGCACTAGGTCACCTTCTTTAAAAGAACGATGCCTGATTTTCCGACTATGATAACGTCGTAAACCTTGCTGGTAGATGGAGGATCTTTGAAGCACAAGTTCTCATTCCTCTTCTAAGAGATCAACGGCATCCTGTCGTGCTTTTTCGGCATCCGAGTCGTCAAAATCTTGCACTCTTGGGCTATCATGGATCATATCCGTTGGAAGGATTGCTTCCGCACCGTGAACTAGGAAAAACGGGGTTTGCCCAGTTGACCTGTTTGGTGTTGTTCGAATACTCCAAAGCACGGAAGGTAGCTCTTCTACCCATGCTCCAGCTGCTCTATGAAGAGGAGATTCGAGTCTTGGACGTATTCCTTGCAGGATTGAGCTATTCATTCTTTCAACCTGTCCATTGGATTGCGGGTGTGCCACAGATGCAAGATCCAGGCGAATTCCCGTTTGTTAGCAATATTTTGCCAACTCTCCAATAGAGAAATTTGTCCCGTTGACGGTTATTATGCTGCGTGGAACGCCGTATCTCATGACTACGTCAATGATGAAATTTCTGGCAGTTACACCGTCAAGCTTTTTGATGGGTTTAGCCTCCACCCACTTGGTATATTTGTCCACAGCTACAAGTAGATGTGTAAGTCCGCCTCGTGCAGTTTTGAATGGTCCCATCATATCTAGCCCCCGGACCACAAAGGGCCATGTAATGGGGATAGTTTTGAGTGTTTGGGCTGGCATATTAGTCTGCTTGGCGTAATACTGACATCCTGCACATGTATTTACTATGTGCTCAGCATCTGTCTTGGCTGTTAGCCAGAAAAACCCGGCACGGAATGCTTTTTTGACTATGCTTTTTGATTGAGCATGATGTCCGCAATCTCCGACATTGATTTCTTGCAGGATTTCTCGTCCTTCTTATGGTGAAATACATCGCAGAAAAATTCCGGAAGTACTGCGTTTATACAGGCAATTGTTAATTACTGTGTATCCTTTGCATCGACGCTGGATCTGCCTTTGCAAGACTCCGTCTGCTCCTTCCGGGTACTTCTGATTAACTAAGAAGTTTATATATGGGATTGTCCAATCCGGGTTAACGAGCATAACTTCAACTGACTCAGAAGCTAGAGGGTAATCAACATCTCCACCTTTTATCGATGGTTCGTACAAGTGTTGGACGAATACACCTGGTGGTAGGATTTTTACCCTTTCCGATCCCATGCGGGCTAACACATCCGCGTTCCAATTTTCTTCCCTTTTAACATGGAGTACTTCGAATCCGAAGAAACAAATAGCGAACTCGTCCACCGTTCTCCGATATTCGGCCATTATAGGGCTTTTTGCGTCCCAAGTTTGGTTGAGCTGATGCTGTACCAAATCTGAGTCACCGTACCACAAAATGCGCTTGACCCCTATTTCTTTTTCAATATGCAAGCCATGAAGCAGAGCTTCGTATTCTGCCACGTTGTTGCTGGCATTGATGTGTATTTGTAATACATACTCCATTGTATCTCCTTTAGGGGATTTTAAAACTACACCAGCTCCAGCGCCCTCCTTCATCTTGGATCCGTCAAAGTGCATGATCCAGTACTCGGACTCCGGCATTGGTGTTTTCTCCATTGCTTCCGTCCAGTCGGCGACAAAATCTGCCAAAACCTGGGATTTTATTGCCGTCCTGGGCTGATACTTAATGTCGAAGGCTGCTAGCTCGATGCCCCATTTGGCTACTCGGCCCGTCGCCTCCTCATTGTTTATTATATCCCCTAGTGGTGCTTTACATACCACTGTTATGGAATGTCCTTGGAAGTAATCGCGAAGTTTTCTGGATGCGAAAAATACGCCATATGCCAGTTTTTGATAGTGTGGATACCTTTGTTTGGACTCGGAGAAAACTTCGCTTATATAATATACCGGATGCTGGTCTGGTATGCTCTGTTCGTCTTTCTTCCGTTCCACAACAATTACTGCACTGATAACCCGGTTTTTAGCCGTAAGATACAATAACATAGGTTCTTCGTCTTTTGGGGATGCCAAAATCGGAGCTTTCATCAAAGTTTCCTTTAACTGGGTTAACGCTGCATCTGCCTCTTCTGTCCACTCGAATTTGTCGGATTTTTTCAGCAACTTGTAGAGTGGTAAGGCTTTATCCCCCAGCCGACTAATAAATCTGCTGACGGCTGCGGCGGAACCCGTCAATCTTTGGACATCTTTTACACACGTAGGTTTGGAGATGTTTAAGATTGCTTTGATCTTTTCTGGGTTTACTTCTATTCCTCTATGAGAAACGATGAAACCCAGAAGTTTTCCTGAGGAAACCCCGAATACGCACTTTAACGGATTTAACTTCATCTTGTAAGTGCGCAAATTTTCGAAGGTTTCTCGTAAATCCTCAATGAGAGTATCTTTTCCTTGGTTACGACAGCAATGTCGTCCACGTAAAGGTGGACATTTTTGCCAATCTGACTATGCAAACAACGTTGAATGCAACGCTGGTAGATTGCACCTGCGTTCTTCAGGCCAAATGGCATGGTTATGTAATAGTACATCCCATAAGGGGTTATAAAAGAAGTCTTAATTTGATCTTCCTTTTTCATGCGTATTTGATGGTACCCGGAATATGCATCCAAAAAGCATAAGAGCTCAGAGCCTGCAGTGGCATCTATTATTTGATCAATTCGCGGCAACACGAACCTATCTTTTGGACACAGTTTGTTTAAGCCGGTGTAATCTATACACATTCTAAGGGCAGTAGTATCTTTCTTCGGTACTAATACTGGATTTGCAGACCATTCGGTGTGTATAACTTCCTCGATAAAGTCTGCTGCTAAAAGCCGGATAATTTCCTTGCCGATAGCCTTCCGTCTTCTTCCGTCAAATCGACGGAGACCTTGTTTGACGGGTTTGGAGCCTGGAATCACCTTAAGTTGATGCTCAGCAAGTTCCCTGGGTACGCCTGGCATGTCAGCTGGACACCAGGCGAAAATATCCCAGTTCTCACGGAGGAACTTGATGAGCTCGCCTTCCTATTTGTCGGCCATCCCAGTTCCCACCACGACAAATTTTGTCGGATTGTTGGGATCTAGGATTACCTGTCTTGTGTTCTCGGAGGCCTTGAAGCTATCTGCTGGCTTCCGGGTTTCTTTTCCTGCCGGCATTTCTGTCGGCAATACCTCCTTGGCCAGCTCCTTCAACTCTTCCTTTGCTATGATTTTCTCCGCACATAGGGCGTTTTCTTTTTCCAGCTTGTTTGCCAACTTGAAGTCTCCCGATATGGTGATTACTCCTCCTTTTGGCCCTGGCATCTTCAGCTTGTTATAGATATAACATGATCTTGCCATGAACTTGGCGAAAGCTGGACGTCCGAGTATCGCGTGATACACGCTTTCGAATGGCAACACTTCGAAGGATACTTTTTCCTGACGGAAGTGATCTTTTTCTCCGAAAGTGGCATCTCGGGAAATTTCTCCTAGGGATCGTGCTTGCCTGCCAGGAACAATGCCGTGAAAACGTATGTTGCTGTGGTTGAGCTGGGTCTCGGAGATTTTCAGATGCCTCACTGTATCCAGGTACATTATGTTAATGCTGGATCCTCCATCCATCATCACTCTTCTTAGCCTAGTGTTTTGGACAATAGGGATTACAACAAGAGCTTGCGTGCCGGGTTCAGGGATATTCCCAGGATGATCAGACTAATCCCAGGTGATTGGTGTGTTTGAATACTTCAAGAATTTCGGGGTTGCCGGAACAACCGCGTTTATTTCTCGAAGCGTTCTTTTTGCCACCTTTGCTGATGGAGTTGTCACGAAAGTTAGGGCACACTCTCCATCAACTCTCGGAAACTTGGGCTCGCCTTTTCGCTGTTGTTCCTGGATTTTTTCGTCAGTGTCCGATTCACTGTCTTCTTTCTCAGCTTCTGGCTTTTGCTTGGAAAACTTCCTTTTGGAATTCTTCCCCTTGTTTCCGGATCCTGCACTGCCTTTCATATGCTTATTCAGCCGGCATTGTGCGTTAGTGTGGGTGGGTTTCCCGAATTGCGAATGGTGGACACAGGGTTCCGACTTAATCTTTTCCCATTCTTCCTTGGTGTAATTGATTGGTTCTGAACTGCGTCCTTTCCATCTATTCCCTTTTTCACTTCCAAAGGCTATGTTAACTTCTTTGGGCTTTTGTGCTGCGTCTGGAGTTCCTTTTTTCTCAGGGCGAGGATTCTTTTTGGCCTGTATCAGTGTATCGATATTGCCTCCTCTAGCTCTGATGTCGTCTTCGGCTGCAGCGTGTTCATTGGCGGTTGTAAGCATAGATCCGAGATCTTTGTGCTGTTTGGAACCAACCATGAACGGTACAAGTCGGGTTTTAGGCCATTGACGAAAGCATGCATTGCTTGTACGTCAGTTACTCCAGAGCAGTTGTTCTTCATTGCAGTCCATCTTGAGATGAAATCCACGTATGGTTCGTCCTCAAATTGGGTGCAACGGTTCAGCTGGTTGATGCTATTCGGGCGTTTGTAGGTTCCCCGGAAATGCTGAGTGAATACTCGAGCCATATCATCCCAGCTGTCGACAGTTCTGGAAGGTAATCCGTTAATCCAATCTCTGGCTCCATCCAGTAAAATTAGGGGAAGAAACTTTACAGCTTCCAGGTCTGTCCCATTGTTAATCTGGACGGCTGCATAATAGTCTGAGAGCCATGTATCCGGGTTTGTACTACCGGTGTATTTTTGGTACGTTGGACCAACTTTGGCAAAACCAGAATGCAGGGTTATCCTTCGGATCCTATCTGTGAAGCACTTAGGTCCAAAGTATAAATCGTCTCTTTCCGCCCTATCCATGTGTGCGGAGTACCTGCCGGCTGAATGGACAGAAGGGGATCTACTCCTTTCTTTTCCATTGTTGCGCGGACGCGCTTTTTCGGGATCATCTCTATTTCTTCCGGTATCATGCCCCTTTGGATGAGGTGGAGTTCCACTCCTGTATCTTTCCTTGCCCTTGGGGGGTGTCCGAGATCTCTCACGTCTGTGAGGTATACCCTGTCTTCCGGCTTTTTCAGCTGGGTTTCTCGGAGTTGGCATTGTTTTGCCGTCATTCCGGTGTTTTTCTTCCCGATCGTGGAGGTTAATTCCACCTTTCGGGAGATGGGATCCGGTTCTAGACGCTTCATCCTTGTTATCGGGATTTTTCTTGTCTTTTCTCGGATCCGTTTTCCTCTCTTTTGAGTTGTTTGAATTTCTCGGCTCCTCCGGTCCAGGTGCTCCAGCGGCGCAAGTAGCTGTTTTGCATAGGGCGGAGTCGTCATGCAGCCTCCCTGATCGCTCTTTCCCCCGCTGTTGTTGTTGCAATGTCTTTCCGAGGAAAGCATACACCCCTTGAAGTTTTTCACCGTTGGAGTACATATCGTTGTTGAGGATGGCGAACGCTGCTTCCGCGTTTTCTGCTGCGGTTTTGTATATTGGTTCGCCTCTGGCATCTTTGCCGTTTACCTGCTTTTGCCAAGATGGGTTGTGAAACCTTTCTTTTGGCGGCAGTACTTCCGGTCTTACGATTCCGGGTAACCTTGTAGGTTTTAAGGCAGATCTATTCTTTTTCTCGTACTCCTCGATTTCTTCCTTCATGAGATTGATGTCATCCTGGGTTTTTTGGAGGTGTTCACGAGTTCTGAATAGATGTTGCTGTTGCCTTTGGAGAGCTTGTCTCCTGGCTTCTAGCACTTCAGGGGGTTCATGCAATCCCACTGGTGTTTGTAGCAACTCATGTTCTTCTTGTTCTGTCATTTGCGGAACAAGGATTTCTTTTGTTTTCTTCTCCGCAAGTTTTGTTCCGCTTCCATCTCGTACTTCCGGGTTTTCATCAGCTGGATCAGCCGATTTCTTCTTCCAGAGTTTGTATTGGAGTTTTTTAGCGGCTTTGTGCTTTTTCTTGGAAGAGGGAGGTTTTTTGACAGGTTCTTCCTCTGTCAGTTCTTTGACATTGGGAAATATTAAAGAGGTTTCTCCGTCTTCTCTCTCTTCCTCTGGCGGAGGAGTTCTAGGGCTTCCCTGACTGCCGGCATCCGTGTTTTCAGCCGGTTTTGCCATTAGTACTTCGTGGAATCCCTCCTGAAAAGATTTAACCTTTCTTTCGAAGGCGTCCACGTCTTCGTCTTCGGAACCAAAGTCATCTGATCCGGTTTCTGACTCTAATCTCGCCTCGATGGCGGCTAGCACAGAGTCAGCTTCCGAGTTCATCGCTATATTGGCGGATGTCGGATCTTCCACCTCTGTAGTGGGTTTGTTGTTTTCTGCCGCTTGCACGGGGTTGCTTTCATCCGTGTTTTCGGCGACCTCGGATTGCACCATACCGATAAAGTGTGAATCACTTTTTTTTCGGCGATCTGAGCAAAACCCGGTATCATAGTCATCTTCGACTGGGTATAGGGCGGGTGGGAAAAATTTGCGTCCACCGCAAAACCCCATGGCCTCTGCAGTTAGTCTGATGAAGATATTTGTAGATCCAATCGGTAACACGCAGGCACTTACTAGATGATTTTGCGCCGGTATGTAAGATCCATTGTCGAGGAAGCGTCCAACATCGTCGTCGAACTCCAGACTTCCGACAGTTATGGAACTGCCGATTCCGCCAAGTATCCCAGATCAAAATTTAACGCCCGACGTCGTTTGCTCCACGGTGGGCGCCAACTGTCGAGACATCGTAGTAGAATTCATAGACGGGGGTGCCATGAGACTACGGGTAGAGACGTGGGGGAACGTGGTTGCGCTAAGGACGAAAACACAGATTTACCCAGGTTCGGTACGTCGTAATAATACGGCGTTCCTACTCCTGCAAACTCACTATTCAGGTCTAAAGCCTGTGTATACAGAGTACAGCGTGAGGTTCTGTTGGCTATTTGTCGAGGATCAACCTCTCGGCGAGTTAGCTAGTAGCTTCTTGTCTATCTATCATATCTCCCGTCCAGCTTTATATAATAGCCGGGTTAGGACATACAAAGTAGGAAACCTAGAAGACTACGGCAACTATTAACTTGGAAAGTAAGGAATCCGCCTTCTACTCCAAGCCAGATCACGTGGGCCGTGATCCGGGTTCTTCTAGAATCCGGCTTCTGTGCGTCAGCTTACTGGGCCGCCCAATGGACCGTAGCCCACTACCATTTGGGCCAACCGGGTAATCCGGCACTTTAGACTACCATCCGATATACCCCTATTCGGTATATATCCGACATGTTGGATACATGGTTGCATTCACCTATTTCATCTAATCCTCAACATACATAAGATCTCTCCAATTCACGTTCATAGTACTGCTCAATCATACACAACAAAGAACATCCGGACCAGCCTGCAAGCACTATGCATGCACCTTTGCATCTCCCGGATTCCATCGTATCTAGCGGTTCATATTTAATGTAGTTATATATTTTTTCAATTTATTGGCCTTTGGTGCTGAGCCTGATTCGGAAGAAATAAAGGAAAGATGAAGATATATATGATGGTACTCCACAAGTTGATAATGCACAGAATCTTACATCAAGAAGGAATTCCAAAAATTCTCTTCAATTATGTGCTAAAAAGGATAACTCGGACGACAGTCAAAACTTACATAAACAAAACAACCAAACCCAGGTTAATGGTCGTATGCTTCCACCTCATAACAGCATATGCAAATGATTATTACTTTCATATATTGGTTGTGCTATTTTTTGGATACAAGAAAATTATCTCTAATGCCCGGGGTATCAACTAGTATATATATACACCCTATTCAACACACTGAGTGCAGAGAACTTATTTTGCACTCACAATTTTATTTTATGTTGCTAAGTCAAAATATTATATTACGTATGTAAATATTTACATTCATGTTGATCCATAACAGAAAAATCGGCGTAAAAAATTAAAAAAAATGGTTCATAGCAACATAAAACTCATAAAAATAGCATAAATATGTCTATTTTGTTATATTTTTGTAGCCTGACGTAAATGAAAAGTTTACAACATGGATATATTTTTATTACATTCTACTCGACATAAAGAATACGACAAAATTTACGTGATATAAAAATCATATGCGGTTGTGGAGATAGAGGATGGACTATTTTATACCATATATATACAGATATAGAAAATGGCTCCTACTCCTGGGTGTAGCTAATCTCACGTCTCATATACAGTCATACGTAGGTATGTACCATACTTTTTTTTGTTTGAATATGTTCACAAAATATATCTAAGATAATTCAAAACAAGGTACGTGGAAAATGTCTGTTTACACTATATATTTGAAATACCGTCATATTGGTACATAAAAAGGAGTATGTAAAAAAAGTATACATACCAACTAAAAATTGATATATATATATATATATATATAGACACACACACACACTTCCGAAATAATCATACATACTTCATACTTCATTTCATGTATATAATCTTCTTTATGTCAGATACTACCTAGATCGTGTTAAACACACGTGGGTGTAGTTACACCCGGGAGTAGTATGAATATGCCCTAGATATGTATAAATATTTAGAGAATAACTATTATGCAACATTTCTGATCTTTCATTAACAAATCCACAAAACTTCATACACTATATCTAAGAACTTCTTTGTTTTTCGTACTTTTGGACTTAACTTTAAACTGTTGAGAAAATAATGCAAATGTTGTACCGTCAAAAAGATATTTAATAGCCGCAACTTTTTATTAAGATCTTTTTTTCTTCTAATTCCTTATAGTTAATAAGAGGTTACAAATGCTTCATTCTGTAGACCCGCCAATTCACATTTTTTACCTAATCTTTCAGTAGGTTTGTCAAAATGATCTAAACATTTTAACATTAATAATGTATTGATTAGGCACGACTTTTCCACAAAAGATTGTTCTCAATTTCGCAAGGTTCTCAATTGCTTCCCGTTATAGAAAAAATGCACTGAGAGATGGAGGTACATAAATTTTGTATCATGTATTTTGGAAGTAAATCCATCTACCTTGCTATTTTTTATTATGCAAACTTTATATATTTTATTTTGGTTCTTTTATGGTTAATTCCGCCAGAGAGTGAGAAAACGATTATGCCTTGAAAAAGCACATGACGATGATGTATCTTCTGTCGCAAGAAAAAACCCAGCAAAATTCTAAAATAAAGTTACGCCAAAATAAAGTAACCCTCTTCTTCTCCTAGAAATGAAGGGGGTAGATCCTGCCGCTCCGCTGCTTCCATAAGGTATATGGAGGGGCGCTATACGACAAGACTCAAGAGGAGGAAACAGTGCAACAAGGAAAAACAAGATTATTCAGCATGGCTCCGAAGGAGGGGCATATCGTAAAAAGGCCTTTTGACCATCTGGTACTTGTTCTGGGGCAGTTTTGATTTCCCGGCATGAATCCTTGTAACCAAGGGGGTGAGATCCGATCGCCGACGTTATCTTAACCCAATGTGTTTCAACCAACGGGTATGAGGTACAATACGGTGATGGTTGAATGATTCGAAGTCTTTAGAACGCCAGCAGAGAGTTCTGGTATGATCAAGATAGCTTGATCCCAAAGCCTTTGACCAACAGAATCTAGTACGATGAGGGTAGTTGGCCCCTACAACCTTCGACAGGTGGGAACATGTTCCAACCTGGTGAGGGTACCTTAAGCAAAGTATTAAATAGTCTGTCTATAGCTTTCCAAGAGGCTCGGGGATACGGCTAGAGACTTCATATCCTAAATGTATAATAGCTGCTTATAGCACAGCTAAACGGATATAGCCCCGTTTTAGCCCCTTAGCCGGATATATCCTATCTAGGGAACCAAAAAATTTGGTCAAAAAATTGTCAACTTGGGCAATTTTGGAGCCCAAATCAACTACCGTTGATGGTTAAACTGTTGTTGAGAGGTGCGACTGAGACCCGTGGCGGCCTTGTTTCAGGACAACTGAACTGTCTCATGAATAGATGCTATTTAAAATCCCGATTATTCGTACATATTATGTGCCTATGTTATTACATTGTGCATATGTGAATAATGCTATGTATATGATTATATGTTGTTTAAATTTAAATATTTTCAATATTTCGGAAAAACCACTATATGGTTATAGCCCGCTATAGGCCGGCTATAGCATTTTGTAGCATTTGAAATCACCAGGGCTAAATGCAATATCACGCAATTTTAAACAAAATGGAACATTATTTGTCGCCCAAAACATCAAGGTGGTCTCGGCATCAAGGTACTTGACATTAAGATTATATGTCTTCTCAGTAAGCGGATGCATAAATCTGTTTACTGAAAATGGAGTGTGGCAGAAGCTGCTACAGAATAAATATTTAAGGCAAAAACCACTAGCTCAAGCACGACTTAGACCCACTGATTCTCCTTTTTTGGAAGGGTCTCATGGGAGTCAAAGGTTTTTTCCAAGAGAGGCTCATTTTTTGTGGGTAATGTGGTGAACACTCATTTTTTTTAAGATCCATGGTTGGGGCCCAACCCTCTATTAATTCGGGGCGCATCCCTATATAATCTTGTGAGGCATAAATATATAATTGTTTCTAATGGGTTAGCTAATACACCTCTTCTAAATATAGAATTTAGACGTAGTCCAGCAGGGGGATAACTGGGACCCGTGGCCTAATCTGGTTGAGACCGTGATGAGTGTTACTCTATAAAATGAGTCTGGTTTTTTTTAAGTAGAACTTAACGGTTGCAGATCTGTTCTTCTCCGTTAAGTCTATGTACGAAGTCTTTATAAATGGATACGCTAGGTATATATCTATGAAAATATTTATAGAAGGAAAAAAATACCATAACGATAAAGGACTTGGTTTCTAAATAAATTTTTTGTTACCCAGGACAATCTTGCAAAAAAAGTGTTGGACATGATGTAGAAACTGTGTTTTCTGCGATTCACCGCAACCAATTAATATTTTTTTATAAACTGTCACTTTGCAAAATCTGTTTGGAGAGTTGTTCATTTCACCTTTGATATTGGCTAAATGAGGGTTGCAGAAAAGTAAAAGCCTAAATTTGTGTGGGGGTTTGTGCTTTGGTTTGGACGATTTAAAATTGCCCAAACGATTTGGTTTTAACAGAACTTCTATTCCATATTATTTGCAGGCAATCTATAGAGCTGCCTACTGGATTCTTCTACCTCCTCCCTGTCGATCAGAGTTTTTTTATACCTGATGTTCTCATTTGATGGTGGTTGTACAGACTATCTTCAATCAGGCTGCTAGCGGCATCCACTTAGATTATAGTAGCAAAGATTGTGCATAGAGGTGTATTGTTTTTCGTTTTTAGCCGGCTGATTCATATCAAGAGATAGACGAACAGTGAACAACTTGATGCAGAGTGCGGCGCTCTTTCGAGAAAAAAAAACATAGATGGTCGTGAAACCAGCGCGGGTGTCACCTCGGGCACGACGTAGCCCAGTAAGTTAGAAATTAGTTGATTGGGCCGTCATCCCTCCTCTACAACCGTTCCAATTACAGATGATTTGAGGTGATGTAGAAATTCAGAAAAAAATATCCTGATGTTGCTTCCCTCCTCTTATTAAAATGTTTCTTCTTTAAAATGTTACAACTTGTACCTAGCTATATGATTTGAACAATTTAAGTTATGCTACGTGCTAGAAATATATGATATTATGCTCATATTATTGTGTCCATATTGTTTACATACATTATACAAATATGACTATTATAGTAGGGAGTAATTGTGGTGGGGCAAAATGTTTCGAAGCAAACATAGTAGTAGTATGAAGAGCAGTGCGTGAGTAACATACACAGATGTACCGTCCTTTAATGGATAAGAAAACAAAGATACATGCAGAAAATGAAGCTAGACCAACCGATCTCGTAGACGAGGGCGGAGAAGCCGGAGCATCCTGGTCCACCCGACAGCCAGAGCATGATGGGGTCCTCTGCTGGGTTCCTCTCCGACTGGATGAAGTAGTAGAAGAAGTGGACACCATGATCCACGTGTATATACCTGTGATATGACTCGCAAGCACCAGAAATTAGTCGACCGGAGAAAGCGCTAATGCTGCTAATACTGCTTACAGACTACAGAATTACCCTGTTTGGAGCTGGAAGGGGAGCGTCCCATGAAAGCCAGGTAGATGGCTGATGGTCTTGCTCTGCTGCTGCCGGGGAAAGCTCAAGTTCGAGTGGTAGGAAGAAGAAGATGCAGCTGAGGGAAGGAGGAGGAGGAGGAGGAGGAGCCGGACCAGGGCGCTTGTGTCGTCCTCTCTTCTCCTCTTCGTCATTGTCTCTCTTTGTATCTGTCTAAGTCTTGTGAGGCAACATATATATAGTACATACTAGAAGTAGTATCTGTCTATGTACTCAGGCTAGTCACAATAGGAAGTAACATAGACTAATAAGATCACATTTCCCTAAACTATGTTACTAACTCCACAATGGGTACTAGTAATTTATATGCGGTGTCATGCAAAAATTCATTTATTGCATTATAGACTCATATTATCTTGATATGTGTGATGTTATAGTAACTGGTTATGTTACTCAATTTGTCTCTCTCTTTATTAATTAGTCTTCACGTCATATTTTTTGCTTACGTGGCACTGAAGTTACTACCTATGTTACTTCCACTGTGACCAGCCTCACTCCTTTCTACCGGAGCAGCATGGGGCGAGCTTGCCGGCGGAGGAACGACACGGGGAGCAGCAGCACTGGGCGCTTCCATGGCCTTTGTGCGTGACGAAAAGGAAAAGGGAACGAGTGGCGGGGCAAGAGATAAGGAAAATGTGGTGGGCCCATCCTATCGCTGTCTCCACTTTATGGGACGCGTGGCGCGCTACGCAGGCGGGGGATCGGCAGGACGCAGCCCCCCCGACTGTTCGCGTTTTCCATAGTAAAATATGTCTGCAAGTGTATGTATGTGAATGTAAAAAACTAGACCTAGTTGTGATGATCTACGATTGTTCAGAACTCTTCTACAACTATATCGATTTCGTTGCGCGGTGAGTTATGTTACTGATCCTTACATGTATGTGTATGCCTCGTTATCTGCATAGTGATCTTAGCGGACTACATAGAGAATTTTTTTAAAATTCTGCAGCATAGACTTGCAGCAGCGGCATCATCAAGACGGTTATATACGATAACATAAATAAGCGATGAACAAAAGAGATCGACACACGTGGATATGCGATTTTTAACGTGGAAACCCCTTCCAACGAGGAAGAGGAAAAAACCACGGACGCCTGCCAACAGAATTTCACTATATCGAGTGCGGCTACAAATGTCGGGATTTACAACTTGCGACTTATCCCAAACGCTTCGGCCCTAAGCCTCAGGCGACAGGTCTCGCTCTGCTTCGTCAGAAGTTTCCTTTATCTTTATCTTCATGTAAATTTGGATCACAATAAAACAACAAATACTACAACAAGGTAAACAGGCATAAGATGAAAATTTAATCTGCAATGCTACAGTGCATGGAGTTGACGAAAAAAGTACCTTTGGGACATTTCATCAAATATGTTGGGCGCTTGCGTCAGGGCGGAGGCGAAAGCGCCTGCGTGAAGGAGGCATCCGGCGCGTCGCGGCGGCCTTGACCTTTTTGCTCGTCGCGGTCACCGAGGCGGCACCGACCGGGCGCTTCGATACTCCAATCCGTGCAGTTTTGGCCACCTGCGCAGACACGACGGGCACCAGCGGCGCACGACCGTCATGCGCGTTCGTCCAAGGTGCGACGAACAACCCGCGTCTGCGATTCCGGCGCTGCTAGGGTTTGGAGCGAGCGTGTGCGGGCTGTTGGAGGCGTAGGGAGGGGCGAGTGGCGCCCTGGAGAAGTTCTCCATCGCCGGCGCCGCGCGAGGAGGAGAGTAGGTGAGCGCGCGCAGAGACATGCGATCGGCAGTTGCTCCTTCGCGCAGGAGTTCGCGCGACCGTCCGTTGAACTATCAAAAAAGGGTAAATCAATGTGATCATGACATTGTAGGTACTTGCGATGGGACGGATGCGACTTCCCTCATAAGTAATGGGTGGCATAGGCCGTAGGAGAAGTCCCCTTTTTTTATCCATCGTCCTGCGCGCGGAAATGAATGGCCAAAATTCTCCGCGGTGAATTAGGAGGCAAAATTTAGCGCCTGTGCAATTTTAGCGTGATAGTTAAAACAGCGTATTTTTTACTGCGTCCACTAAATCGACGGTTTTTAACACCCGATTTTGGAGCACCGGTGGAGATGCCCATAAAAGTGAACTGAGGATACTCGGTATTAGATATTTCTTTGTTCCGTTATTTTTTATATTAGATGTTCTCTGTCCCGTTGAGAAGGTTGAGGGAGCCGTCCCTAGCCCCGCATGTTTCAGATCGGAATTAAAACGTTGGCCGATGATTAAGAGACAGCAAGTACGACGGGGCCCACTCGTTGGTCCATCCCAAATAATTGGCGAGCGTCCACCTAGCTACCTACTATTTCCACCATCGTCCATCTACCAGCTGGACTATGATTTTTTTTCCCCTCTTCCCTCCACCGTTGCAGCAGAGCATCCCTAACAGTGATCTTATTAGATCCATTCCCCATGGTGATCTTCTGGTAGAGAGGTGCAGCTATCTTTTCCTAAGGATGGACCAGCCAGCCGTGTGTCTTCCTGTCAGTGTTTCTGCTGCCCTTTCTCTCTCTCTCTCGAGATGGATCGATTGACCTCGATGGGGATAGAGAGATTCATGTCTATCCTGGACTCTGTTGCCGGCAGCCACACAAACCCGCACAAACGGAAACATGCGCAATATATAATACACACTCCACACGTATATGATATGAATGAGTTTTATAAGGTTGTGTCCCCATCCATCCATCAATGTCCATATATGTCGGTCTTTGTTTTCTCTTTTTTTTTTCATGGAAATTTTATATATTTTTTCTCATTTCATATTGACCGGCGAGCGATATGTACAGATTTTGCAGCAGCATGCACTACACGTCCACTAATGGTTATCGGCCACACACAAAATGCATATTAAACCAGCCCGTTCCCTTTTCTTTTCTATCTACTACAGGTTTTTTTTTTCAACTGGGCTCACCCCTTTCCATTAAATTGCTTCAACGGAAATACCGAGTACCTTATTACACACAAAACAGCAATAAAGGAAGAGAGAAAGGGGTAGCAGACTAGGTAGGAAAACCCGCTATATAGTCTCAGACTCGAGAACTATAATACGGGGGCAAAAAATCTACCGCCTAACCACCTAAAACCAAACAGGAAACCAAGTCCAGGATACACACAGTTCAACAACAGGAAGCAAACAATCCACCACAGGAAACCAAACACCAAACAGACCACAACGGGCACACAAAGCTCTAGGTCAGGTCGATTACACCACCGAACCATCGGTGATGCGCAGAACATGAGCACGATCTCCCCTTGCACTCCGAGACTCCGAGATAGCAGCAGCAAGCTCCGCAGCTTTGGCCATCAGTTGCCCAGCTCCAGCCTTGATCATCTCGCCATCGACGTCGCTGTACAGGCCTGCCCAATAACATAGAAACGAACTCATGGAGTAAACGGTAACCAGCGGATTCCGCACAATTTTCTTATCAAATGTGACCGCATTGCGAGTGCACCATACATCCCAGCAAAATGCCGCCAAAATAAGCATATGGAACTTTTTACCAAGAGGGCAGTACTTATGAAGCCACGCCACACTCTGCCATAAGGATGAGGGACAGGAATCCGTCCCTAACACAGCCCCCATCGTACCCCAAACAACACGAGAGTGAGGACACCCAAAAAACAGATTGGTTAGCATTCTCCAATTCATTGCAAAAAGAACACAACGGGTTACCCTGCCACTTTCTTTTCTTCAAATTATCCCTAGTAAGTATAGCATTTCTAAACAACTGCCAAAGAAAGATTTTAATTTTCAGGGGGATTTTAGCTTTCCAAATCCAACGCTTATTAGGGCCAGCCAAGTTCGACTTCAAGCATTGGTACAAAGATTTAGTAGAAAACCTACCACTAGTGCATAAAGACCAACTTACTCTATCAGGTTGAGTAGAACCAGGGTAATTCTTAGCGCATTCGACAATATTTTCCACTGGACATCCAACTCAGGGGTCAAACGTCGACGAAATGGAACAGTATAACCACTCTCCATAAATTTCTCATAGGTCCAGTCTTGCCCATGACAGATGTCAAACAGGGCCGGATAGGAGACACAAAGAGATTGCCCATCCAACCAGGGGTCTTTCCAAAACCTCACAAGGTCCCCTTTATTCAACATAACTTTCCTACCCAACAGATAGAAATCTCTGACTTTCATCAATGCCTTCCAGCAAGGAGAGTCAGTAGCCCTGACTTTCACGGATGTAACAGTTTTATTTTTCAAATACTTAGCCTAAACAATTTCCTGCCACAAACCTTCTTGAGTCTCCAACTTCCACCACCATTTGCAAAGGAGACTCACATTTTGCCTATGAAGGTTTTTAGTTCCCAAACCACCCTTATTTTTTGAACGACACACCCTCGACCATTTAACCATACAGTACCCCTTCTTTTTCTTGTTCCCTGCCCAAAAGAATCTTCTCCTATGCTTGTCTAACTTGTCAATACAAGATTTGCTAAGGAGAAACATCGACATAAAGTATAAAGGGATCCCAGATAGGCTAGAGTCAATCAGAGTTAGCCTACCACCCGAGGAGGCCGAGTTACTGATCCAACAATCAAGTTTTTTCGGCATTTTGGCATCTAAAAAGTCTCAATCAATCAATTTCAAATTTGAGAAGGTTACAGGCACCCCAAGATATTTCATAGGGAGCTGCCCAACTTTGCAATTAAACATCTCTGAGTAACAGGCAGCAATGGAGTTATCCCCACCTACTAGGAAAAGTTCACTCTTATCAAAGTTGATTTTTAACCCAGACATCATCTCAAACATATATAATAATAACTTCAGGTTAACAGCCTTGGCCATGTCATGAGAAATGCATAGGACAGTATCATCTGCATATTGCAATATTGCCACCCCTTTTTCAACCAAGTCAGGAGCCAAACCAACCAACAACCCATTTTTTTGCGCTTCCAGGACCATTTTCGTAAGAGCCTCACCCACCAAATTGAACAAAGTAGGAGATAGGGGGCCCCCTTGCCGAACTCCTTTAGCACTTTGGAAATAATCTCCCACTTGGTTATTAATTTTCACACTCACCGTCCCATTGTGGATAATTTTATGAATCCACGAACACCAAGTCTCATTAAACCCCCTAGCTTTGTGACAACTAATAAGGAAATCTCAGTTAACTTTGTCGTAGGGTTTTTCAAAATCCAGTTTTAAGATAATTTTCCTGTATGTTTTTTGACGTGAGTATGGTGAATAACTTCATGGAGAGACATAATGCCGTCCGTTATGTTTCTACCTTTTATAAAGGCATTCTGCTGGACACTAAAAAGCTTAGGAGACAACGGTTCCAGCCTAATAGTAAGGACCTTGATAATCAGTTTATAAATGCATCTCAGCAAAGAAATAGGAAGAAACTGTTGTATTTTGTTGGCTTCAGCACTTTATGGAGGAGAGTGATAATGCCATAGTTTAGGCGCTGCACATCCAGGTCCCCCAAATAAAAACTATCGAACAAACGCATAATATCATGTTTAACAATCACCCAACAATGTTGATAAAACTCTGTTGGGATTTCATCAGGACCAGGAGCACGGTTAGTGTCCATGGAAAACAAAGCAGATTTAATTTGTTCTTCAGAAAAAGGTTTAGTCAAAACCGCATTATCATCAGCCGATACTTTCTCGTTATCGTCCCAAAGAGCAGGGGATAAGTGAAACTTGTTACCAGGGGCCGGGCCAAAAAGGCTCTTATAGTAACTGGTTGCCAATTTAAGTAAATCTTCCGTCCCTTCCACTACAACCCCATCGTTCTCAAGAGATTACACGGTATTTTTCCTTTTACGAACATTCGCAATCCTATGAAAATAAGAAGTGTTCATGTCCCCCTGCAAGAGCCATCTCGCATGAGACCGTTGATGCCAATAATTTTATTCTTCTTCATTCATTTTAAAAAGATTAATTTGAATATCTGTTTTGCGAGCAAACTCCTCAGGGGAGAAGTCTCTTTCTTCCTCGGTCTGTTCCAATACACCTAGCTCATCTCTCAATTCACTCTTCTTTTTCTTGTTATTTCCAAACAGATTCGAGCCCCAGCCCTTAAAATATTTTTTAATACGCTTCAACTTGATGTTAAAAACATCAATAGGATCCGTAGAACCAACATATTGAGACCAGATTTCATCCACTTTTGGCAGGAAATCTTCATTTTTGAGCCAGGATAAGTCAAATTTAAAACCCTTCTTTTTACTAACAGCAGGGTTGCCCCCAGAGTCAAGGATCAGGAGGTTATGATCAGATTGTTCTTTAACTACTTTCCCCAGGGTTAATAAAGGAAACAGGGACTCCCAACAAGGCGACATAAGAACCCTGTCTAACTTTTCGAGAGTAGGGTTTCTCTGTTGATTAGACCACGTATACTTCCCTCCTATCAAGTCAATTTCTCTAAGGCAAAGGGTACGAATGATAGAATTAAACGCCTCCAAGGAGTGAGGCAAACAAGTAGGTTTATTCTTTTCCAAAATATTTCTCATAATATTAAAGTCCCCCCCAACGATGAAAGGGCAATCAATCATATTACAGAAGGAAGCCAGTTCGGCAAGGAAATTTGCTTTAAACTCTTCATGGGCAGGTCCATAAACAACCAAACACGCCCACCTACACTTCTTAACTTTGTCCCAAAGATAAACCAAAATCATATAGCTCCCAATTTTAACATTTTGCACTTCCAGTGATTCATATTTAAAACCACAAAGAATACCCCCTAACTTACCTACTGAAGGAAGCAACTTCCAAAAAAACTTATTAAAAGGATCAATCTTCCTAAAGAAACTAGGAGTATAAGTCTGCTTCATCGTTTCCAGGAGGCCAACAAAATCAAGCTTGCAATCCTCAATCATATCGAGAATACAAGTAGATATACCTTTCTTCCCAGCCCCTCTAATGTTCCAAATCCCCCCAATCATTTAAACTTGTTAGGTACACTCCTCTGCCTAACCGGCCTACCAGGAGACATGGCAGCCACGGCAGACTTATTTTTTTTGACTTCTTGTCATAGGCCTGGACACACTACCAGTATTTTTTCCTACTGGCTCTCTTACTCTTTCTTGATCGCACCACCGTAAAAGAAGCGTCTAGCTCACCATCACTCAACCATGTTAAACATAAAGGAGTTCTCCCTCCATTATCATGCATAGTCACCAAAGGAGTATTAGAAATTGACATGTTTTTGCCATCTAAATTAGCCCTAGATTTTTCCATTTCTTTTAATAAATCAATATTATCAAAATTATCAGAGGGGAAATCTATGCCCATCAAGGATGCCCTAGCAACAATCTCCAAATTAGAAAGAACAGCAAAGGAGTTTCTCGAGTCAGGGAGGGGAAGCTCACATTCAAGGTTCCTTTTCTTAGATGCCTCAGTAGCCATGGCCATCACATCCACTATCTTGGCCTCCTGATTGCGCCTCCCCATCATCTCCACAGGCGTATCCCCTGCCGGGAATTCTCCCCCACCGTTCTCCCCCAAAGATGGTGGCGATTGAACAGAATAAAAACACTCTCCCACATTCCCCACGGGTGATTCAGGAGTCATTTCAGTAACTACAGGTTCGGTAGGCCACCCTGTTGTAACCCCAGTATCACAGAAGGAGACCAACATGTTATGATCAGAGGAGACCATATTATCAGAGGAGACACTTTCCTTATCCACCACAGGAGTAATTGGTGCAAGAATAACACCCCCGACCATTTTTTGCACCATGTTGGACTTAGGAGACTTGTCCAACATGTTATCTTGAACAGATCTCTCCACCTCACTCCCCCCAATAGCAACATTTTTTTCATTTTTGTCACTGTTTTCTCTAGCTATAACCTCAATGAGAAGTTCATTATCTCCTTCACTGTCTTCCTCAGATTCATTCTCAACAACAGCGGGAAGAACCTCACATTAAGACCTGCCAAAGCCAGTGCCCACATAACTAGTTGAGGCAGTCTGTCCTTCAGATGATGCAACAGAGTCCCCAACATAGTTATCATGCCTGATTCTTTTCGGAGAAGGAGGAGTTGCAGAATTAGAGGCATGAATGGATCTACGCACCACAGGATTCCCTTGTTCCACTGTATCATCAATCTCATAAGTGAAGTCATAAAAATAGTCACCCAATACCCCCTCTGCAGTTTTAGGCAGTTTAGCAATATCCCGACACCCAAGCAAAATACGACAATACTCAGGTCTAAAAAGGGTAGCCTGATCAATCTCCAAAGTGACACCAACCAGCAAACCAGCATACGCAGCATGTGCTTCACACCGTTTGTCAATAGGGATATTTCTTACCCTCACCCAAGCCTTATGGAGCACACCCTTAGCACCAACCGATGCAGACCAGGGAGCTAAATTGAGGACAGCGTCACAGAATTTCATTACCATACGCCCCCCTAAGTAACAGGTGCGTTCAACTGCTCTCGGACTAGGGAACCGCATGATGTATTGAGTACTGTTAATAGGCCTAGCAGTGCACCTCCACTTAGTGTTCAAGTACTCATTAAACTCGTGTTCAAGCTCTCTAGTTGTAGGGTTCCCCTCAACAACCGTGATCACGATACTCGACACCCTCTCCTTCTCTTGCTTGGCACTCACCGAATCAGGAAAGTAAAAAAAGCCTTGGCCAGGGGACTGGAAAGCACACATAGCAGCTATACAGTTCCAAGGAAGCAGGGTCTGACAAATAGCAACCATATGGCCAAGCTTGCCGTACCTCTCGCAGCGGATAGTAGGGCAGCGGACTGCGAGATGACCACTCATATTGCAGTTTGCACAAGGCGTAGTCGTCGCAGCAGGAACCTTGCTCGGGGCAGTGGCAGTGGGCGGAGCTCCAGGCCGCCCTCCTCCTTGACCCGGCAGCTGCCGAGGCATGTCGTTGCTTTGCGTCTCCTTCGCCGATGCGGCCTCCCATCGATCGGAACCGCTCCCCGAGTGGCTACCTCCAGATCCACCGGGAGGGTCGCGATGCCGGACGTTGTTACGGCCCGGGATGAACTCCTGGCGGTTGCCGACGCGTGCGTTGCCGCCACCAACACCTCCCCCCCCCCCCCCCCGTCGCGCCGCCCCTGCACCCGCCGTTGCGACCTCCACGGTCCATGTTCCCCGTAGGTCTTGGCTCGATTCGCGGATGCGGAGGAGAAGCCGCGAACGACCTCAGGTCACCTCCAACCTTCCCCCTCCACCAGGTGTGGATCTCGGAGCTCTCGCCGCTAGAAACCCTAGGAACCCTAGCGGGGGTGGACCAAAAGTGGGAGAAGAGCGACTGGATGTCGAAGGCGAGTGGACTCTCAGTGCCTTGTATCCCATCTCCTCTCGATGTTAGGCCCGCCTCTGTAGCTGGTGGGCTGGATGGGCTGGAAACACCCGAACCCAACGTTCCGCCATTAAATCGAAGCGGGCCCTCTGCGCTGCTCGGCGGTTGGATCTCCCGAGCCCCGATCGACGGAAGCGGAAGGACCGCCGTAGGACGAACCTGGTGCGCCGGTAACACGACCACCTCACCGACGAACACCCGCTCGCCCTCCCGCAAGCACCTCGCATCCACCACGTCTCCCTTGTCGTCGAACAACACCAGCCGATCAACCGCACGGCGAAGGATCAGCAAGCCGTCCTGCGGTGGTGTCACCGGCGCGGGGAAATGGTGGAGATGTACGTCATCGTCCACCGATCAATCAGCTCCGGGGGGGGGGGGGGGGGGGGGCGGAAATGTCGCCGCCGCCGCCACCCTCGTCGCGATGGTTTTCGCTGGGGCGAGTCATCGAGGTCCATCTACTACAGGGTTTTGTTCGTTGATGGTTATAGATCGCTTTTGATCCAATCCTTTTCGAGTTGTTTTCTGTATGCAAAACAAATAAAGAATCCATATGCATGCCGCATGCTTCATAATTTATCATATCCCGAGATCTTTTTCTTTTCTCTCATACAGTAATGTGCCTAGCGTACTTAATCGATCGTGAAGCTAGCTAGCACGTAATATGTGTGACTGTGTTACTGTTCTCTGCCTGCACCAGAAGGGGATTGATAAGCAACAAGATCGCTACGTCTCCGGCCGTCGTTGTGTGGTTTAATTTAAAGCTATCTACTGTAGCTCGCTCATCCTGTGACCCTGCTTTGTTCATCTTTATTTATTTATCATCGATCAAAGTGGATTTGATTTTATGTACGTAGAAGTGCGACACGGGAGGCGGCCGCGGCGGGAGGTGCAGCGACCGGTCGGACTTGGCGTGGCCGTTGCCGTTGGCCCTGGGCAGCGCCGCCCCGTTCTTGGCGCGGATGTCGTCCCGAGAAATGGAGGAGAGGCGAGCGGAACCGCCGCCAGCCGCTTCCCCACCGGCGGCGAGGGGGCGGAGGCTTACCCTAGCGCCTGGTGCCCTGGATGCGGCGGCGTCGGCCTCTTCGGGTTCCCGTTTCGAGGCGTTACACGCCCTTGCGACGGCGGAGGGGACGGCACGCGCGTGCGGCGAGGACGTCCTGGCGGAACATCGAGAGGTCTCGCGTGAAGATGTCCGGCGGCCGGCGAAATCCGACGAGACGATTGCAAAGAAATTTTGGGACGAGATCGGTTTCCCGACGAAAGCGACGCGGTTTTGGGAGAAGACAGGAGATGCCACGACGCCATGCGGTGATTCTTGCAGAACAGTGGCGGAGGAAGCAGCGTACGAGCAGACGGGGAAGAAGAAAACGTCTCCGGGGGTCGTTCTCCGGGCGGCGCCGGTGCAGCTCGGGTGGCGTGGTCCTCTCCCCCGACCACGGATCACGCCGCCCGCTTGCCTTGGGGACTTCTTCCCCGTGGGGTTCCGAACGGAGGGCGGCCGGGATGCCGCCGCCGGCAGCGGAGACGCTGATTCAAACGTCGTTGACCCGAGTTTTCCGCTCGGAATCTCCTCCGCAGCTGGCGGGTGGGGCACCTGCGCGAAAACCAGAGCGAACGTGGGGCCACTTGCGTGATTTCCTATCGGGGCTGTGGGCTTACGAGGAAAGTTCGACTCCACAGATGCGATTACCGATCGATCAGCCGCCGCCTTCGACCGCGCTTGCTCGTTCGACGTCGCCTCGCAGCTCTCCGATCGCCTCGTGCTCCAGGTCGCCCCAGCCCCGTGCTCCAGGTCAACGACGCCGCCCCGCCCTTCTACGAGGTCGCCTGCCCCCGGGTCTTCCCTCGCTCCATCGCCAACGGACCCGGATAGGCCTGGTCCACCGCCGTTCGCACGTTCGTTCGCGGAAGTAATGGCGGCGCCTAGACCCCCCGGTGGTGGCCTTCCGCCGGCTGCTGCTGCTGCGGGTCGTGGACGCGGCGTTGTCTTCGGGCCTGGCGCGGGACCTCTGATGTTCGTCCCCGGCTACCCTGCCATGGCGGCGACTGGCGTGGTGGGACCTTTCGGTGCTGCTGCGGGTTTTGCGGCTACACACGGGGGAGTGCAGCCAGGTGCGAATCCCGTTAACGCTCCGGGTTTTGGCCCGCCAACGTTTGCCCCCGTCCCTCCCGGGATGGGGATGCCGAACGTCGGTGGTGGTCATCAGCCTGGAGCCCCGGGGTTTGCTTTCGGCTTGGCTCAACCTGTGGCTGCGGCACCGGCACCGGCACCGGCTCCGGGACAGAAGCGGAAAAAGAAGAAGAAGAAGGCGAGTGGTGGTGTGCAGGTGACGGCGCAGGTGATTGACGGTGCGGATGGGTCTACGGTACCCGTGGTGACACATCTTGTCGCACAGGGGGTTCCAGGGGCAGCTGCTCCGGTCGTTGCAACGGTGTCAGAGGCAGATCAGGGTGCTAAGAGAGGAAAATCTTGGTGCTGGAAGTGTGGTACTGATTCTCATGCAACAAAAGACTGCACAGTGCATCACTACTGTTATGTTTGTGACAACAATTTGCATCCGACGAAGAAGTGCCCAGTTCTGAAGCTGCCAAGGCCGTCGGTGATTGTTGCAGGGCAAGGTAACAGAGAAACTATGTTCAGCATGTTGCCTGACAGTGTTCATAAGGCAGAGTTGGTTCCTACTTCATCACCGATAGCTTTGGTTACGGTGGACGGTACGGAGGCGACGGCTAGCCAGGTGGAGACGCAGGTGGCTCGGATGTGTCCGACTCCGTCCTGGGTATGGGAAGCGGTCCCTAATGGTGATAATTCTTTCACTGTGGCCTTTCCGACCAAGGAGGATTTGCTGAGGTTTGATGGGATGATCCTAGGCGTGCCATCTCAGTCTAGGCGATTGTTGTTCAGCCAGTGGTCGCCAGAGGTGATTGAGCCCATTATGGAGTTGCATCAGCAGTGGGTTCATGTCACCGGCGTGCCGCTGCCGATGCGACACTTTCTGGGTCTTTGGGCAGCGGGTTCACTTATTGGCACCACCATCGATGTGGATATGCTTGGGTTACGTCGACGTGGCTTGGTCCGTATTCGGCTGGGTATGGTGGACGATGATTGCTTTAAGAAGAGTGATGGTCTGGGACCATACATCAAGACGACTAGAGTTTTGTTGCTGAAGGGATTCGAGTTCACCTACAGACCGGAGCCAACTGACTATGTTCCGGATCCTGACTTCATGCCGTTCTTGTGGGATCATAGAGGAGACTCCGAGGACATGGGTTTGGAGGAAGGGAATTCTTCTTCTAGTCAGCAGCGGAATGGAGAGCCATCAGTGCAGGGTTCTTCTGGTGTGGACAGTATGATCATTGATCCGAGGCCAGGAGACACGGCGGCACAGTTGCAGGGGTCGATGTTGGCGGCTTTGCTGAAGATGTTGCCGTCACTCGTCTAAATCCAAATCCGCAGACTCCAATGGGAAAGGAAATCGTCAGGCAGTTTAACTCTTCAGGGGGTCGTTCCGTGACTGATGTGGTTTTGAAGAACTCTCTTCTTCTGCCTAGACAACTTAAACCGAAGGTTGCTAGCACCGGGTTGTTGAGGAGCTTCGACGAGGCTGCACGGTCGCCGCATAGTGTGGCGGATGGTTCTGGTGACGAGACGAGCGTTGAGAGGTCACGCTCCGCTCGTCCACGGTCTCCACCGAGCTCAGCTGGGGCGCGGCCACCGCTCGCCGCCCTGGAGGTCGCGCCGAGCGTTGAGCAGATACGCTCAGCTCGGCCACGGTCGTCACCGAGCTCAGCTGGGACGCGGCCACCGCTCGCTGTCCTGGAGGTCGCGCCGAGCGTTGAGCAGCCACGCTCCGCTCGGCCACGGTCGTCACCGAGCTCATCTGGGGCGCGGCCTTCGTTGCCCGCACTGGAGGACGCGCCGAGCGTTGAGCAGCCACGCTCCGCTCGGCCTCGATCGCCACCGAGCTTATCTGGGGCGCGGCTCTCGATGACCGCCCCGCTGGATGCCACGCACGGCGACAGGAGTCCGGGCGCTTCACGGGTGCCTGCTGGGGCGCGAGCTGGCGGCTCGGCTGCGGACGACGTGCGGAGTGCTGTGCAGGGCGCTGCACGGGGTGACGATACTGCGCCGACGGGATCAGCTATGGTCGAGGGGGCATCTTCTCCACCGCCGCCCCCTTCCGCAGTTCCGAGGGCTACAGGGACGCACGTTCTGATACGTCGTAGTGCGTGACACCCTGTAGCAGCGGACGGCTCGTCGTCTACGGACGAGGATGCGCTGGCCAAGGCGATGCGTTGCAAGGCGGCGATGTTCTCTCCTCCTGTGGCAGGTATACCGTCGACTCAAAAATCGTTTCTATCGTATTCGACTGCTAGGCTGTCGCACCCGGACTTCTAGGGGATACTCACAGTCCGTTAAACAGTAGATGAATGGCTTACGGGCATACCGGCACCCGCATCTCAATATGAGTAGGCCAACACGTAAACGTGTGACTACCATTCTCTACTATTCATCGTCTGCGCAAACCATCCCATAGAAATCCAGATACTTCCATTGACGTACTTCATAACATACACACATGGTACGTCAACGGCATTGGAACAAGTGATATCACAACAGATCTCTAAGACACAAAAGATTGAAATAAGTTGCAAATAGCTCTCATTAGAGCAGAGATAGCAAATACAATCATCCAGAGGACACATGTCCCAACATATCATCATTACAACACAGCGGAAGCATCCAAAATGTCTGAGTACAGACAACATCCAAATAGGCCTAAGAGGCCGGAAACGAAAAGACGGAGCCCATCCACGAAGTCTCGGATCCTGCCCGGGTCCGCTATCTACTCGTCAGCAGCCTCGTCATACTCCACGTAGTAGCCACCGTGGGGATCCTCGGAAACGTAGTCTGCGGAAACGTACTGTCAAGCAAGACTCACAGTTCACCAAAATGTACCCAACAACATCAAGCACAGATGCTTTGGGTTCAACGGAAGAAAGGGTGATGCAAAAGATGCTGCAGCGGGCTGCTCTAACCAACTACAGAGACATGCTACAACTTCCGGCTAACAGAAAGAAGATAAGATAGCGTATCGTACCCAACTAACAACTAACTCCAAAAAAACCCATCCTAGATCTCGCCCCTTATCCAAAGAAGCAATCCGAGGATAACTCACACAGTTGGATTAATGATGGTTCAGGTTATTGTGTCAATAAGCCTATTACTAGTCAGGTTATCATTAGTTAGGTGTAAGTTGTTCTGAGTACTTGTTAGCCAGTACTTTCACCAAGTCATCCATAACCGCGGAAAACACGGCTTCTCGAGAAGATTTACCCTGCAGGGGTGCACCAATTTGGCCGTACACGTAAGAATAACCCGCCAGATGGAATGGCCTTTCCACCAAGCAGGGCACTCAACACAACTCAACTCTTCTTCGTATAGCGCCCAAAGAACCACATGCTGTGCGTGCGCGGCTAATCGAGCCCCACGAAGAAAAGGGGACCCTCATAGCACTCTAAGACCACGCCGCCCTAAATGCCGACTACAAAAGTTCCACCCTGGCGCCAAGGGTTCGCACCTGCACATGCATGCATCAAATGGAAAGCCCGAACTAAGTGTGGCGATTTGGACGAGATGCGAATCGAATCAAATTGAGGGGGGCGCCCATACACGCTTCCCACATGCGGTTAGTGCGCTCATCATGGATCAGTAGACAAGACCCTTTTCCTAATTAGGGTCGACACTAGCAGGCCTCAAAACCACCCCGGGCCTCCTGCCGGTGCCTTATCAGGAAATTGTTATTACCTCAAACATTAACAGGTTGATTGTTTAACATCGAGCCCCAGAACATAATAGAACTATGATAACAGAAAGTAACTGACAACAGACTCGAGCAAAACAACCCTAAGCATGCTAGTAAGACACGGGCAACAAGCAACGGGGTGATAGGTATGGGGGTGAGGCTATATCAGGGTTAAAGGATAACATGTGATAGGATCGAACAGAAGCAACGATTCATCGGGCTAGCAGAATAGACAACGGAAAGTATCGGTATCCAATGTTGAAAGGAACACAATGGTTCATGTAAGTGAATACTTGCCTGCAAACTCAGCAGCCTGGTACTGAGCTAGATCCTCAGAAGGGATGTCGTAAGTATCGTCGGTCTCAACGTCGTCGTATATCCGAGAAGAAGCAAACAAACAATGCAGAGAGACAAACAATCAATAACATGGCATAGTGCACAATCATGGGATGATGCATGACTATTTAATTGATGCATCCAAAAATAAACTAGTTGACATGGTAACAACATGATTAAATGGACCCACATGCAAGTTGGATTGCATATGGAAAGCCCATGAATTAAGGTTGAAATAATTGTTTTACAACTAACCAACAGGTGAAAGTGGATTAGCATGATGCATGGATGAGGAAAACAGAAAGAAAACAACAATAGGAACAATTTGAAATAAGGTTTACCAAGTTTGGAATTTTATTTATTAAGTTAGGAAATTTTGGTTCCTTAAAGGTGTTACACAAGCATTTGTTGTTTTCACCAATTTAAATTGTTCAAAATAGATAGCAAGGTTCATATTTGGAAAGAACACCAAATTTTAGGTGGATTACATGTTTCACTTGTTGAAAAAGGATTTTAGAATAAATTACTTATGAATTAAACAAGTTTAAACAAGAATTAAATGAATTTAATTTAAGTATGAATTTATTTGAATTTTTATTTGTTCAAAACATTAAATGAAGTTCATATTTGAAAAGCTTATACTTTTATGGTTTGAAAACATATTTTATATGTTCAAAAGAATTTAATTTAACCAAGTTATGAATTTAGCAATTTAAAATGATTTAAGCAAGGTTTAAATTATTTAACCAATTTTAATTATTCTAAACATGAAACAAATTTTATATTTGGAAAGAGGGTTTAATTTAGCATGGAAAACATATTTCATTTGTTGAAATTGGATTTAAAATGAGCAATTTATTAATTTGGCAATTTTAAATGCATTAAATAAGAAACAGTTGTTTTCAGCAATTTAAATTATTCAAAACAGCAAACAAAGTTGATATTTGCAAAGTACATAAAAAATGGATGGAAAACATATTTAGTTTGTGGAATTTGAAATTTTTATGCCCAAGTTATGAATTTTGCAAAATTAAGTGAATTAAACAGGATTCAAATATTTCACCAATTTAAAATATTCAAAACAGTAAACAAATTTTATATTTGGGTAGAGAATTTAATTTGGAGTGGAAAAAATATTTGAAATGTTGAAATTGGAGTTAAAATGAATTATTTAAGCAATTTACAAGATTAGGTATTATTCTGCCATTTTATTTACAGCTAGGGACTTAGAAAATAACTTCAGGGACCTAGAATAAACTAGCAGGGACTTGCTGGCGATTCTGTCAAATTTCTGGGCCTGGAAAAAAGGTTGGGGTGTTGTGCGCGGGGGGGGGGGGGGAATCGATCCCTCGACCCCCTGATGCGCGCGGTGGGCAGCAACCACTGCGGTGAGCTGTTCGATCGTTGACAGGAGAGGCAGCGGGGGGGGGGGGGGGTTATTGTTCAGCTGCGCTGTTAACTGACTGAAAACGAATTCAGTTAACTGAAGGTGCACGTAACAGAATCGACGAGGGGACGGCGATGATCGCCGGCCTGCTGCCGCGCGCGCACGAGGCCGTGTGCGTGTGTGCTGTGCTGTGGCCGTGCGTGGAGAGAGGAGGGAGAGGGAGGAGAGGCGAGGGGAGAGGAGATCACCTCGACCTGAAGGAGAAGCAGCACCACGCTCGGTGCAGAGGTGGTCGCCGGCGAAACCGAGCATGGCGGCGGCGCCTCGGTGGTTCCCCGTCCCCATGTCGATGTCGAGAACGAAGAGGCAGGCTAGGGGGTTCGATTCCTGACCCTAGCCTGGCCGAAGGGTGGCCCTCCCGGCGGCGATCACCGGAGAAAAGGAGGTGGGGCTCGGGTGTGGTACAGGTTCAGAGAGAGCCTGGTGCAGAGAGAAGAGAGCAGAGGGGGAGGAGAGAAAATGGAGGCGGGGGAGAGGGAAGAGAGGGGGAAGGTAGGTCTAGGGTAGAAGGGGCCTCGGGCTAGGGTTAAGAGGAGGAGGGGGGCTGTCGAATATATACCAAATAGGGGTATAGAAGATGGTAGACAAAGTGCCGGATTACCAGGGTGGCCTAAGTGGTAGTGGGCTTAGGTCCATTAGGCGGCCCAGTAATCCGACGCACAGAAGCCGGATTCTAGAAGAACCCGGATCACGGCCCATGTGATCTGGCTTGGAGGAGAAGACGGATTCCTTGCTTTCCAAGTTACAAGTTACCGTAGTCTTCTAGGTTTCCTATTCTGTAAGCCCTAATCCGGCTATTATATAAAGCCGGGCGGGAGATAGATAAAGTGGGAGAACGAATAACAGAGAAGCTCTACGCCAACTCGCCGAGAAGCTCATCCTCGTCGAGTAGCTTAGATCTAAACCCTCACATTGTATCCCTGTTTACAGGCTTTAGTCCCGATTAGTGAGAAGTGCAGGAGTAGGCACGTCGTACTGTCACGACGTCCCGAACCTGGGTAAATCATGTGTTCTGTGTTCACTACGCGATCCCGTTACCCCACGTCTCTACCGTAGTCTCATGGCACCCCCGTCTATGAAAACTACTACGATGTCTCGACAGTTGGCGCCCACCGTGGGGCAAACGACGTCAGGCGTAAAATTCCGTTCTGGGATACTTGGCGGAATCGGAAGATCAATCACTGTCGGAAGCTTGGAGTTCGACAACGACGTCGGGCGCTTCCTCGACAACGGATCCTACATATCGGCGCAAAACCACCTGGTAAGTGCCTGCGTGTTACCGATAGGATCTGCTAACATCTTTATCGGACTAACTGCAGAAGCAATGGGGTTTTGCGGTGGAAGCAAATTTATCCCACCCGCCCTATACCCAGTCGAAGATGACTATGATGCCAGATTCTGCTCAGATCGCCGACAAAAAAGTGATACACACTTTATCGGCATGGTACAATCCGAAATCGCCGAAAACACGGATGACGGAAATCCCGTGCAAGAGGCAGACAACCACGCACCTGTCATGGAGACGGAAGATCAAACACCCGTCACAGAGGCGGAAGATCCGACATCCGTCAACAAGACGATGAACTCGGAAGCAGAATCCGTGCTTGCCGCCATTGAGGCGAGGTTGGAGTCGGAAACCGGATCGGATAACTTCGACTCCGAAGACGAAGATGAGGACGCCTTCGTAAGAAAGGTTAAGTCCTTTCAAGAGGGATTCCATGAATTTCTAATGGCGAAACCGGCTGATACCACGGACGCCGGCAGCCAGGAAAGCCCTAAAACCCCTCCGCCAGTGGAAGAGAGAGAAGACGGAGAAACTTCTCCGGTATTCCCCAATGTCAAGGAGATGACAGAAGATGAACCTGTCAAAAAACCTCCCTCTTCCAAGAAAAAGCACCGTGCTGCTAAAAAACTCCAATAAAAAATCCGGAAGAAAAAATCAGCTGATCTCGCTGATGAAAACCTGGAAGTAGGAGATGTTAGCGGAACAAAGCCTGCGGAGAAGAAATCCAAAGAAATCACTGCTCCGCCAATGACGGAACAGGAAGAGCAAGAGCTATTGCAAACACCAGTGGGACCAGATGAACCCCCTGAGATGCTGGAAGCCAGGAGACAAGCTTTCCAACGGCAACATCAACATCTACTCAGATCTCGGCAACATCTCCAACAAACCCATAATGACATCAAGGTCATGAAGGAAGAAATAGAGGAGTACGAGAGAAAGAATAGATCTGCGTTAAAACCTACTAGGTTACCCGGAATCGCAAGACCGGAAGAACTGCGGCCAAAAGAAAGGTTCCATAACCCATCTTGGCAAAAGCAGGTAAACGGCAAAGATGCCAAGGGCGAACCAATATACAAGACCGCAGCAGAAAACGCGGAAGCAGCGTTCGCGATTCTTAACAACGATCTGTATTCCAACGGGGAAAAACTCCAAGGGGTGTATGCTTTCCTAGGAAAAGCATTGCAACAACAACAGCGCGCCCAAGAGAGGGAGGCTGCATGATAACTCCGCCCTATGCAAAACAGCTACTTGCGCTGCTGGAGCACCTGGACCGGAAGAACCCGGGGATTCACACAACTCAAAAGATAAAAAAGAGGATCCGAGAAAAGACAAGAAAAACCCCGACAACCGGGATGCAGCGTCTAGGACCGGATCCCATCTCCCTAAAGATGGACACAAACCCCATGATCGCGAAGACAAACACCGGAAGGATGGCAAAATAATGCCACCTCCGAGAAACCCAGCTGAGAAAGCTGGAAGGTACGATATACCTCACAGGCGTGAGAGATCCCGGACACCTCCTAAGGACAAAGAAAGGCACAGGAGTAGAACTCCGCCTAATCCAAAAGGGCGTGACCACGGAAGAGATAGAAACAATCCCGGAAAAGCGCGTTCGCGCAACAATGGAAGAGAAAGGAGCAGATCCCCTTCCGTCCATTCAGCCGGAAGATATTCTGCACACATTGACAGAGCAAAAAAAGGATGATCTATACTTTGGTCCTAAGTGTTTTACTGACAGGATCCGAAGAATAACGCTGCATTCTGGCTTTGCCAAGGTCGGTCCAACGTACCAGAAATACACCGGCAGCACAAACCCGGATACCTGGCTCTCGGATTACTATACAGCCGTCCAGATCAACAATGGGACAGACTTGGAAGCTGTCAAGTTTCTTCCCCTAATGTTGCTGGACGGAGCCAGAGATTGGATCAATGGATTACCATCAAGAACAGTCGACAGCTGGGATGATATGGCTAGAGTATTCACTCAGCATTTCCGGGGAACGTACAAACGCCCGAACAGCATCAACCAGCTAAACCGTTGCACGCAATTCGAAGATGAACCATACGTGGATTTCATCTCCAGATGGACAGCAATGAAGAATAGTTGCTCTGGAGTAACTGACGTACAAGCAATGCATGCTTTCGTCAATGGCCTAAAACCCGGACTCGTACCGTTCATGGTTGGTTCCAAAAAGCACAAAGATCTCGGATCTATGCTTACAACCGCCAATGAGCACGCTGCAGCCGAAGACGACATCAGAGCAAGAGGAGGCAATATCGAATCACTGATACTTGCCAAGAAAACCCCTCGTTCTGACAAAAAAGGAACTCCAGAAACAACGACGAAACCCAAAGAGGTCAACATAGCCTTTGGAGGAGAAAAGGGAAACAAGTGGAAAGGACGCAACCCAGATCCAATCAACTACACTCCAGAGGAGTGGGAAAGGATTAAGTCGGAACCTTGTGTTCACCACTCGCAATTTGGGAAACCCACCCATACAAACGCGCAATGCCGGCTAAATAAGCACATGAAAGGCAGTGCAGGAGCCGGAAGTAAGGGGAAGGGTTCCAAAAGGAAACCCGCCAAACAAAAGCCAGAAGCTGACAAAGAAGATAGCGAATTGGACACTGACGAAAAAATCCAGGAACAACAGCGTAAAGGCGAACCCAAGTTTCCAAGAGTTGATGGAGAAGCAATGCTAACTTTCTTAGCAACCCCGTCAGCAAAGGTGGCCAAAAGAACACTTCGGGAAATAAACGCGGTTGTTCCGGCAACCCCGAAATTCTTGAAGTACTCCAACACACCGATAATCTGGGATCAGTCTGATCATCCCGGAAATATCCCTGAACCCGGCACACAAGCTCTTGTTGTAAGCCCTATTGTTCAAAACACTAGGCTAAGAAGAGTGCTGATGGATGGAGGATCCAGCATTAATATAATGTACCTGGATACACTGAAGCATCTGAAGATTTCCGAGTCTCAGCTCAACTACAGCAACATACGTTTCCATGGCATTGTCCCTGGCAGGCAAGCACGATCCCTAGGAGAAATTTCCCTAGATGTCACCTTCGGAGATAAAGATCACTTCCGGCAGGAAAAAGTATCCTTCGAAGTAGTGCCGTTCGAAAGCGTGTATCACGCAATACTCGGACGTCCAGCTTTCGCCAAATTCATGGCAAGATCTTGTTATATCTATAACAAGCTGAAGATGCCAGGACCCAAGGGAGGAATAATCACTATAGCCGGTGATTTCAAGTTGGCAAACGAGTTGGAGAAAGAAAACGCCCTTTGCGCTCAGAGAGTCATAGCAAAGGAAGAACTGAAGGAATTAGCCAAGGAGGTATCGCCGTCAGAAATGCCGGCAGGAAAAGAAACCCGGAAGCCAATAGACAGCTTCAAGGCGTCCGAAAATACAAGACAGGTAATCCTAGATCCCAAAGATCCGACAAAATTTGTCGTCGTAGGGACTGGGATGACTGACAAATAGGAAGGCGAGCTCATGAAGTTCCTCCGTGAGAACTGGGATATTTTTGCCTGGTGTCCAGCCGACATGCCAGGTGTACCCAGGGAACTTGCTGAGCACCAACTCAAGGTTATTCCTGGATCAAAACCCGTCAAACAAGGTCTCCGTCGATTTGACGGAAGAAGACGGAAGGCTATTGGCAAGGAAATTATCCGGCTTTTAGCGGCGGATTTCATCAAGGAAGTAATCCATACTGACTGGTCCGCAAATCCGGTATTAGTACCGAAGAAAGACACTACTGGTCTTAGAATGTGTATAGATTACACAGGCTTGAACAAATTGTGTCCGAAAGATAGGTTTGCATTACCGCGAATCGATCAAATAATAGATGCCACCGCAGGCTCTGAGCTTTTGTGCTTTTTGGATGCATACTCCGGGTACCACCAAATACGCATGAAAAAGGAAGATCAAATTAAGACTTCTTTCATAACCCCATACGGGACGTATTACTACGTAACCATGCCGTTTGGCCTGAAGAACGCAGGTGCAACCTACCAGCGTTGCATGCAACGTTGTTTGCATAGTCATATTGGAAAAAATGTCCATGTTTATGTGGACGATATTGCTGTCGTAACCAAGGAAAAAGATACACTCCTTGAGGATTTGCGAGAAACTTTCGAAAACTTACGCACCTACAAGATGAAGTTGAATCCATCTAAATGCGTATTCGGGGTTCCCTCAGGAAAACTTCTGGGTTTCATCGTTTCTCAAAGAGGAATAGAAGTTAACCCGGAAAAGATCAAGGCAATCTTGAACATCACAAAACCTACCTGCGTCAAAGATGTCCAAAGATTGACGGGTTCTGCTCCAGCCGTCAGCAGATTTATTAGTCGGTTAGGGGATAAAGTCTTACCACTCTACAAGCTGTTGAAAAAATCCGACAAGTTCGAATGGACAGAAGAGGCCGATGCGGCGCTGAGCCAGTTGAAGGAAACCTTGATGAAAGCTCCGATTTTGGCATCGCCAAAAGACGAAGAACCCATGTTATTATACCTTACGGCTACAAATCGGGTTATTAGTGCGATAATCGTTGTGGAACGGATAAAGGAAGAACAAAGCATACCAGATCAACATCCGGTATATTACATAAGCGAAGTTTTTTCCGAGTCAAAACAAAGGTACCCACATTACCAGAAACTGGCGTATGGTGTATTTTTCGCATCTCGAAAATTGCGCCATTACTTCCAAGGGCATTCTATAACAGTGGTTAGTAAAGCACCACTAGGAGACATTATAAACAATGCGGAGGCAACCGGCCGAGTAGCCAAATGGGGCATTGAGCTGGCAGCCTTTGACATTAAGTACCAGCCAAGGACGGCCATAAAATCCCAAGTTTTGGCAGATTTTGTTGCCGACTGGACGGAAGCAATGGAAAAAACACCAATGCCGGAGTCCGAGTACTGGATCATGCACTTTGACGGATCCAAGATGAAGGAAGGAGCTGGGGCTGGCGTAGTCTTAAAATCTCCTAAGGGAGACACGATGGAGTACGTGTTGCAAATACACTTCAACGCCAGTAATAACGTGGCAGAATACGAAGCTCTGCTTCATGGCTTGTATATTGCAAAAGAAATAGGAGTAAAGCGCATCTTTTGCTATGGCAACTCGGATTTGGTGCAGCATCAGCTCAACCAAACCTGGGACGCAAAAAGCCCTATAATGGCCGAATATCGGAGAACGGTAGACGAGTTCGCCATCTGTTTCTTTGGATTCGAGGTCCTTCACATCAAAAGGGAGGAAAATTGGAACGCGGATGCGCTAGCCCGCATGGAATCAGAAAGGGTAAAAACCTTACCACCAGGAGTATTCGTCCAGCACTTACATGAGCCATCCATAAAAGGTGGAGACGTTGATTACCCTCTGGCGTCTGAATCAATCGAAGTCATGATCGTTAAGCCGGACTGGACAATTCCGTACTTAAACTTCTTAGTCAATCAGAAGTACCCGGAAGGAGCAGACGAAGTCTTGCAAAGACAAATACAGCGTCGATGCAAAGGATACGCGGTAATTGACGGCTGCTTATATAAACGCAGTACTTCTGGAATTTTTCAGCGGTGCATCTCACCAGAAGAAGGAAGAGAAATACTGGAAGAAATCCATGCCGGCGATTGCGGACATCATGCTCAATCAAAAAGCATAGTCAAAAAAGCATTCCGCGCGGGGTTTTTCTGGCTAACAGCCAAGACAGATGCCGAGCATATAGTTAACACGTGTGCAGGGTGTCAATATTACGCTAAGCAGACCAATTTGCCGGCCCAAGCACTTAAAACTATCCCCATTACGTGGCCGTTTGCGGTCTGGGGGGCTAGATATGATGGGACCGTTCAAAACTGCAAGAGGTGGACTTACTCATTTGCTAGTAGCAGTGGATAAGTACACCAAATGGGTGGAGGCCAAACCCATCAAAAAGCTGGATGGTGCAACTGCTAGAAATTTCATCATGGACTTGGTGATGAGATACGGTGTGCCACACAACATAATAACCGACAACGGGACAAATTTCTCCATCGGAGAGTTGGCAAGATATTGCCGACAAACGGGAATTCGCCTAGATCTAGCATCTGTGGCACACCCGCAATCCAATGGACAGGTTGAGCGAATGAATAGCTCAATCCTGCAAGGAATACGCCCAAGACTCGAAACTCCTCTTCACAGAGCGGCCGGAGCATGGGTAGAAGAGCTACCTTCCATGATTTGGAGTATAAGAACGACGCCAAATAGGTCGACTGGGCAAACCCCGTTTTTCCTAGTTTACGGCGCGGAAGCTATTCTCCCAACAGATATGATCCATGATAGTCCAAGAGTGCAAGATTTCGACGAATTAGATGCCGAAGAAGCACGACAGGATGCCGTTGATCTCCTAGAAGAGGAACGAGAGCTTGTGCTTCAAAGATCCGCCATTTACCAGCAGGGTTTGCGACGTTACCATAGTCGGAAAATCAGGCATCGCTCTTTTAAAGAAGGTGACCTAGTGCTGAGGTTGGTGCAGCAAAGGAAGCACAAATTAGCCCCAGTATGGGAAGGGCCATTTGTCATAAGTAAAGCCATGAAAAATGGATCGTACTATCTTGTTGACATTCGAGATATGGAAGACGACCCCGAGAAACCGAATCGCAAAAGAAAGAGAAAGATAGATGATGAGCTAGGAGAGACAAAAAGGCCTTGGAGCATCCAGCAGTTACGTCCCTTCTATACTTAGTTCAATATCTATGTAAACATCTTTTGAGATCATGAAATAAAGTCATTGGAATTCTGATATCCATGTTTTCACAAGTTCACTATAGTACAAAGCATGATTCCACTTTATCTATTTCCCAATGATCTTACAAAATACTCAATGTTAACCCGAATTGTGCCTGCGTGCTCGGCGTTAAAAAACTGAATGATTTCAGCCTGCTAATGGCTAAAGGAAACTCGGATTGTGCCTGCGTGCCCAAGTTTCAAGAAAGTTCCTTACAAATCTCTAAACATTATCTGATCGAATGTATGTTGGGTCACTGGAACTAGTTAGTAAAAATGCCTTTAGTATGATCCATGTTTCCGAGTTTTAACTGATTGGTTATACCCAGTTACTCGCCATGACGATTCATAATGCTATCGAGTCATTTCAAACACTAAAGACAGTCAAAACACATATGCCAAAGAACTTAGAAGATAAAGGAATAATTCAACCCGACAATCTTGCAAGGAATTTCATAATTCAAAGCTGCAAAAGGCGGAGTTCTTGTTTCGACAAATGAAATAGAAGCGTTACAGTATGAATTACAGTGTAAAAATAGCGCTCCTATTATACAAATCCACCATCCAGGTTAAATGCAGTCCTTCAAGCATCCGAGTCTTCCTCGCTGCTTTCATCTTCGGGGACTGCGGGAACCTCTTCTTCTGGATAAGTGATAGAAATGTTAACCATGGAAGCAATCTTGGTGGCATGGCCTTTGACTTCATCAAAGATGGCGGTTCGCTGATTTTCTGTATACCCTTGAGGGACACTAGAGGCCACGCGCCAAGATTTCGCATCAGGATAATGCAGACGCATAAGGCCTAGGGCCATGCGCGCACCACCTCGTGCAGCGGAGCGTAGGATGGACTCCTTTGATCCCGCAACTTCCATGATGGCACCCGGAAGTTTGTAAACTTCCGAGAATTCTATAGTACTTGCGGGAAGGAATTTGTTAATCAATTGCATTCCTGCATTTCTGATTGCATTCCATACCTCCCCAAAATCTCGGATTTTCTCAATCCGAGAAATTCCTGGAATATTCCCTGTTTTGATGACAGAAACAACAAAAAAAAGTTTAGGCCACAAAATAAGGAAAGTAAGACATGGAGAAATTGATAAAAGGAACTAACTTACCAAGAACCTTATCAATTTAGGTGCCTTCTTTCATGCGCGGGAATAGCATACTTTCCAAATCATGGATAATAGATTTATCTTCCGCCGCTTGCAAAGAAGCCTTGGATTGAGCAATCCCAAGGGCCAGATTACTGGCTTCCAGGTCTTTTTGAACTTTCATAAGTTCCTTGCGAAGGCTCGAGTTTTCTGCACGGAGCCGAGATGCATTGCTAGCGTCCTTCACTACTTTTTTGGCTTTAACTAAAGCAGCTAGAGGACACAAAAACATTTCGAGTTTATGAAAATTCGGGAAAAATGTTATCCGGATAAAAACTGCAGAGAATAAATACCTGTTGTTTCAGATAATTGTAGCTGAGATGACGCCAGCTCGTTGCTTTTCAACTCAATAATAGATTGAAGGGTTTTTACTTCTCTACTCTTGAGATTAAGATTCTTAAAAACTTCCAAGTTTATGGCATCTGCGGAATGCTGAATACGGAAATGAAAGCCAAATGCTTAAGTATGAACAAGCATATGAAGAAACATTAAGAAGAATTCAGGTTTTCAACTTAATGCTTGGGGGCTAGAGGTGTCACCTGGCTCATTTCTCGCAAGTCGGCCAAGGTCTCGTTGAACTCTTTGGCATATTCAGCGAAAAGAATCCCAACGTGATGAAGGCCATCTTGTATGACCTGGCGAGGGGAAAATATAATATCATTGCGAACAACTAATCCGCCCTGTGGCCAAGGACGAATTAGAGGGGCAGGAGCGAAGAATTTTTTAGCCTCCGGACGAATATATCCAAGATCGTTGAACGGTTCTTCTTTTATACGGATGTTACTGTCCAAATTGGAGATGGGTTCGTTTCCAGCAGTGGACCGGAGATTTCCACCCGTCTGTGCTTCCGTTCTACCCCTCGGGCCCATGGCTGCAGAAGAAGATTCTTCTTTGATAGCAGTCTTATGTTTCTTCAGCTTCTTTGTTCTCAGAGGAGTTGGGGCAAGACTGGAAGAAGAATATCCGAGAGTTAAAAATCTCGAAGAATTGAAGGAGGATGATAACTAGGAAAACTCCAGTAAAATACCTGGACGTGGCGATAGGAATTCCGTCGACAGTTACCATTTTCTCGAAAGTTACCTGCCTTTTGCGCTTCCGGTCGCTGTAAAACCTAGCATGTAATTCGCTGAGTTCGGCATCGGAAGCAAGATCATTTCCTCCGAGTTCGTTGAACTAGGAAAGAATTAACAACATATTAAAGGGCGGAGATACAAGTTAATCTGAGAAAAACTCGGAAACAAGGAAAGTATAAATACCTTAGGAACCCGATTTTCCACGTGGTAAATGGCTAGGTTTTCTTCAATTTGAGCGCTGGTGGCGACCAGTTGATGAAGCCGCTTTATAAAATCTTTCTTGGTATAGGCTTTATCTGTTCCCCTCATGCTATCGTCTGGCCCTTTGTATTCGCAAAGAAGCCGGGAACGAAATGAAAGGGGCTGAATACGACGTCCGAACCAGCATAAAATAGTGTCCTTCCCAGTTAAAGAAGGTTTGGAAGAAGTAAGCTTGGCAATACGGCGCTTTATCTTCATTAGATTTTCCGGCAATGTCTCAACTGCTTCAATTGTCCAACTCTCTTGAGGAATGGCAGCGGAATTAACAAATGAAGGAACCCCGATTTCCTTGCCAGGGAACGGGATGTCCTGATGATAAAAGAAAGAACCCAGCCAGGATTTGGTGGGTTCTGGCATTTGTATTCTCGGGAACCAATCCTCTCTATTTTTCCGAAGAATGAAAGATATAGTTCCACAGATAGGGGAAATGCCTTCTGTGATGTTATGTTTTACTTCAAAACAATATTGCCAAAAATCTAGACTAGGAGCTATTCCGAGATATCCTTCAAAAAGAGCTTGGAAACTAGCTAGATAAAGGATGGAGTTTGGAGAGAGGTTATGCGGTTGGACGCCGTAATAGTTAAGGATGTCTATGAAGAAGGCAGAAGGAGGTAAACCCATACCTCGCGTAATGTGAGAGGTAAGGAGGACACATTCTCCGTCTTTTGGTCTGGGCTCGAGCTCACCGTCTGAGTTTCGCCATTTGCCTTTAACTATTAATCCCTCCTTTGACATTTGTCGAAGGAGGACGAGGGAAGAGTTACTCGGATTCCAGTCGCCGACAAATTCTGCTTCTTCGGTCGCGGCGTGTTCGTGGACTTGAAGCAGGATCTTCTCCTCCGCCGTTTCAGGAGCAAACGGCGGGGAAGCGGCGGAGCTCGCGCCCGCAACGTCCGTGGCGGCGGAAAGGTTTTCTCCGCCCGCCGCGGAGGCCGCGGTTTTCTCCGGCTCGTCGCCGGCGTGCTTGGGTGACCCAAGTTGTGGATCTAGGTCGCCGATGAGGTCGTCGATGGCGGCGCGAGTAGGCGAGGACGGTGAGGTTGCCATTTCCTGGCGGCGCGATTCGTTTCCGGTGTGCTTGGAGGCGAGGTGCGCTCGGGGAAGTGCTTTGCTTGAGAGCTCGTGCGCGTCAATGGCAAGTGCGGTGAGAGTGCGAAAGGTTTTCGTTGAGGACGAAGATAGCTATTTATAGCTAAAAATCCGTCAAGATACGTGCCAACGGCTATTTTGACCGTTGGATGTTTGCCGCGTGTCACTCGCCGGAAAATCCGGGAAATGAAACGACAGGGTAATGATGGTTATCTCCTCGTTTCTCGCGAGAATCTGTCGGAGATATGTTTCTGGGTTTTCCGAGTAAAACCCAAACGTCACTTACGTCAGCATGGTTAAGTGCGCTGACGTAAGAAGTTCCTTCTCCGCAAAGGATCGTGAGAGAAAAGCCGGATTTTCAGGATTTCGAGTTTCATGTTACCATCTTTTTCAAAAGAAGAATAAGAAGAATCAAGACTGCTGAATCAATATTTCTCGGACAAAGTATATTTGGCGAAAGACGGAGAATCAGAGTTTCGATCCTTCTTGGGGGCTACTGTCGGATATATACCAAATAGGGGTATAGAAGATGGTAGACAAAGTGCCGGATTACCAGGGTGGCCTAAGTGGTAGTGGGCTTAGGTCCATTAGGCGGCCCAGTAATCCGACGCACAGAAGCCGGATTCTAGAAGAACCCGGATCATGGCCCATGTGATCTGGCTTGGAGGAGAAGACGGATTCCTTGCTTTCCAAGTTACAAGTTACCGTAGTCTTCTAGGTTTCCTATTCTGTAAGCCCTAATCCGGCTATTATATAAAGCCGGACGGGAGATAGATAAAGTGGGAGAACGAATAACAGAGAAGCTCTACGCCAACTCGCCGAGAAGCTCATCCTTGTCGGGTAGCTTAGATCTAAACCCTCACATTGTATCCCTGTTTACGGGCTTTAGTCCCGATTAGTGAGAAGTGCAGGAGTAGGCACGTCGTACTGTCGCGACGTACCGAACCTGGGTAAATCCCGTGTTCTGTGTTCACTACGCGATCCCGTTACCCCACGTCTCTACCGTAGTCTCATGGCACCCCCGTCTATGAAAACTACTACGATGTCTCGACAGGGGCATCAGCCGTTGCTGCTCTGCTGCTGCTACGTGGGTAGCTCCAGATTGCAGCCGTACGAGAGGTAGAAGAACGAGGGGGTATGGGCCTGGGGAGAGGATGGTGGGCTGGGCCTGCCCCTCTCTTTGCTGAAACGTTTTCTTTTTTATTTTTTTGTTGCCGCTGTTTTTTTTTGCTGAAAAAGGAATAGAAAGAAAAGAGGATAGTTTTAGGTTAGAAATTATTAGCAAAATTTTGTATAGGATAGTTTTGTGCAACAGCACCAATTTGCAACATTTAATTTTCCAGATAATTCAAATTGGTTGCTGTTGGTAGTTCATTTGAATTTGAATGAAAATGTGATATTAAATGAAATATTGTAAGTATTAGCTTAATTAGTTTTGAACTTCATGTTTGTTTGAAACAAAATGATTGGAGGTGATTTTGTAATTTTCATAATTTTCAAAAGGGTTGCTGTTTGTAAAATGCAATTGAATTTTGAAAGGGATTTGAATTAAGTGAATTTGCTATTAAATGAATTATTGAAACTTAACCAATTTGATGGTTTGAAATTTATAGTTCAATGGAAACAATTAATTGGTTTGATTTGAATAACTCATTTTGGAAATTGTAACATCACAAGTATGAAACAAAAGGTTTAAAATTTGATTTGAAATTCAAATAGAAAACAGAGGAAAACAAAGGAAAACAGAGCAAAACAAATGCAATGAACATGATGTCATGATGCAAAACATAAAATAACAGAGAGGAAACATTCTAATGGCTATTTTTCATACTTGGGATGTTACAAAACGCCCCCCCCCCCCCTTGAAGGAATCGCGCCCCGAGATTCCTACGGAGAAGAGAAAAGGTCCGGATACTTCTTGCGAAGATCCTTTTGAGCTGTGACACGTGAAACAAATCGTGCACCTTGGATAGTTTTTCTGGAATTTCAAGACGATAGGCATCCCTGGCAACTCTTCTGGAAAGACGTCAGGGAATTCGCAAACCACCGGAACATTTTCGAGTAAAGATAGAGGTTCTATATCGAGGGTGTATAGCTGAATGGAACTTGATTCATTTGGAGAATAGACTATCTGGCCAGAAGGGTGGAACAGAGTTATTTATTAGACGCCGGTAGAAGAACTGAAATGGGAAGCAACAACAAGGTTTCAACGGGCGAAAAGGATGTTGAGAAGAACATGATATCGAAGCAACAATGGGAAACACGAAACCAAAACACTCCTGAGGTACTACGGAAAACCCATCCGGGCTTCTAAAGGATCAATATCTACTGCTTAAGGAATAGAGGATCTGCTTCCGGGGCTTACACGCCTCCGTTCTCAATCGTGAGTAGGCAACATGATAAATCATGTCACAACCACCTCCATTCCTATGGTCTAGTAGATATAACCATCCTAGAGAAACCAGGATACGTGAAAACCTAACTTGAAAGTTTTAGATGAGAAGGGAAAACAACGTTGCACTTCCTTACCAGAAAAGGGAGGGTGGGTGGGGAAAGAAGAAAAAGAACAGAATTCCTACTCTCACGTTTCATTTTTCCTATATAGCTACAAAATAGTTTCTAGACTCAACTGCGACCAGTAAAAAGGGATCCTACAGGCAGACAGGCTCTGATACCATTTGTCGCACCCGGACTTCTAGGGGATACTCACAGTCCGTTAAACAGTAGATGAATGGCTTACGGGGCATACCGGCACCCGCATCTCAATATGAGTAGGCCAACACGTAAATGTGTGACTACCATTCTCTACTATTCATCGTCTGCGCAAACCATCCCATAGAAATCCAGATACTTCCATTGACGTACTTCATAACATACACACATGGTACGTCAACGGCATTGGAACAAGTGATATCACAACAGATCTCTAAGACACAAAAGATTGAAATAAGTTGCAAATAGCTCTCATTAGAGCAGAGATAGCAAATACAATCATCCAGAGGACACATGTCCCAACATATCATCATTACAACACAACGGAAGCATCCAAAATGTCTGAGTACAGACAAGATCCAAATAGGCCTAAGAGGCCAGAAACGAAAAGACGGAGCCCATCCACGAAGTCTCGGATCCTGCCCGGGTCCGCTATCTACTCGTCAGCAGCCTCGTCATACTCCACGTAGTAGCCACCGTGGGGATCCTTGGAAACGTAGTCTGCGGAAACCACAGCCCCAAAGGGGTCAGTACATAAACGTACTGGCAAGCAAGACTCACAATTCACCAAAATGTACCCAACAACATCAAGCACAGATGCTTTGGGTTCAACGGAAGAAAGGGTGATGCAAAAGATGCTGCAGCGGGCTGCTCTAACCAACTACAGAGACATGCTACAACTTCCGGCTAACAGAAAGAAGATAAGATGGCGTATCGTAACCAACTAACAACTAACTCCAAACAAACCCATCCTGGATCTCGCCCCTTATCCAAAGAAGCAATCCGAGGATAACTCACACAGTTGGATTAATGATGGTTTAGGTTATTGTGTCAATAAGCCTATTACTAGTCAGGTTATCATTAGTTAGGTGTAAGTTGTTCTGAGTACTTGTTAGCCAGTACTTTCACCAAGTCATCCATAACCGCGGAAAACACGGCTTCTCGAGAAGATTTACCCTGCAGGGGTGCACCAATTTGGCCGTACACGTAAGAATAACCCGCCAGATGGAATGGCCTTTCCACCAAGCGGGGCACTCAACACAACTCAACTCTTCTTCGCAGCCCAAAGAACCACATGCTGTGCGTGCGCGGCTAATCGAGCCCCACGGAGAAAAGGGGACCCTCATAGCACTCTAAGACCACGCTGCCCTAAATGCCGACTACAAAAGTTCCACCCTGGCGCCAAGGGTTCGCACCTGCACATGCATGCATCAAATGGAAAGCCCGAACTAAGTGTGGCGATTTGGACGAGATGCGAATCGAATCAAATTGAGGGGGGCGCCCATACACGCTTCCCACATGCGGTTAGTGCGCTCATCATGGATCAGTAGACAAGACCCTTTTCCTAATTAGGGTCGACACTAGCAGGCCTCAAAACCACGCCGGGCCTCCTGCCGGTGCCTTATCAGCAAATTGTTATTACCTCAAACATTAACAGGTTGATTGTTTAACATCGAGCCCCAGAACATAATAGAACTATGATAACAGAAAGTAACTGACAACAGACTCGAGCAAAACAACCCTAAGCATGCTAGTAAGACACGGGCAACAAGCAACGGGGTGATAGGTATGGGGGTGTGGCTATATCAGGGTTAAAGGATAACATGTGATAGGATCGAACAGAAGCAACGATTCATAGGGCTAGCAGAATAGACAACGGAAAGTATCGGTATCCAATGTTGAAAGGAACACAATGGTTCATGTGAGTGAATACTTGCCTGCAAACTCAGCAGCCTGGTACTGAGCTAGATCCTCAGAAGGGGTGTCGTAAGTATCGTCGGTCTCAACGTCGTCGTATATCCGAGAAGAAGCAAACAAACAACGCAGAGAGACAAACAATCAATAACATGGCATAGTGCACACTCATGGGATGATGCATGACTATTTAATTGATGCATCCAAAAATGAACTAGTTGACATGGTAACAACATGATTAAATGGACCCACATGCAAGTTGGATTGCATATGGAAAGCCCATGAATTAAGGTTGAAATAATTGTTTTACAACTAACCAACAGGTGAAAGTGGATTAGCATGATGCATGGATGAGGAAAACAGAAAGAAAACAACAATAGGAACAGTTTGAAATAAGGTTTACCAAGTTTGGAATTTTATTTATTAAGTTAGGAAATTTTGGTTCCTTAAAGGTGTTACACAAGCATTTGTTGTTTTCACCAATTTAAATTGTTCAAAATAGATAGCAAGGTTCATATTTGGAAAGAACACCAAATTTTAGGTGGATTACATGTTTCACTTGTTGAAAAAGGATTTTAGAATAAATTACTTATGAATTAAACAAGTTTAAACAAGAATTAAATGAATTTAATTTAAGTATGAATTTATTTGAATTTTTATTTGTTCAAAACATTAAATGAAGTTCATATTTGAAAAGCTTATACTTTTATGGTTTGAAAACATATTTTATATGTTCAAAAGAATTTAATTTAACCAAGTTATGAATTTAGCAATTTAAAATGATTTAAGCAAGGTTTAAATTATTTAACCAATTTTAATTATTCTAAACAGGAAACAAATTTTATATTTGGAAAGAGGGTTTAATTTAGCATGGAAAACATATTTCATTTGTTGAAATTGGATTTAAAATGAGCAAGTTATTAATTTGGCAATTTTAAATGCATTAAATAAGAAACAGTTGTTTTCAGCAATTTAAATTATTCAAAACAGCAAACAAAGTTGATATTTGCAAAGTACATGAAAAATGGGATGGAAAACATATTTAGTTTGTGGAATTTAAAATTTTTATGCCCAAGTTATGAATTTTGCAAAATTAAGTGAATTAAACAAGGATTCAAATATTTCACCAATTTAAAATATTCAAAACAGTAAACAAATTTTATATTTGGGTAGAGAATTTAATTTGGAGTGGAAAACATATTTAAAATGTTGAAATTGGAGTTAAAATGAATTATTTAAGCAATTTACAAGATTAGGTATTATTCTGCCATTTTATTTACAGCTAGGGACTTAGAAAATAACTTCAGGGACCTAGAATAAACTAGCAGGGACTTGTTGGCGATTCTGTCAAATTTCTGGGCCTGGAAAAAAGATGGAAAAAAGGTTGGGGTGTTGTGCGCGGGGGGGGGGGGGGGGGGGGGGAATCGATCCCTCGACCCCCTGATGCGCGCGGTGGGCAGCAACCACTGCGGTGAGCTGTTCGATCGGTGACAGGAGAGGCAGCGGGGGGGGGGGGGGGGGGGTTATTGTTCAGCTGCGCTGTTAACTGACTGAAACCGAATTCAGTTAATTGAAGGTGCACGTAACAGAATCGACGAGGGGACGGCGATGATCGCCGGCTTGCTGCCGCGCGCGCACGAGGCCGTGTGCGTGTGTGCTGTGCTGTGGCCGTGCGTGGAGAGAGGAGGGAGAGGAGATCACCTCGACCTGAAGGAGAAGCACCACCACGCTCGGTGCAGAGGTGGTCGCCGGCGAAACCGAGGATGGCGGTGGCGCCTCGGTGGTTCCCCGTCCCCATGTCGATGTCGAGAACGAAGAGGCAGGCTAGGGGGTTCGATTCCCGGCCCTAGCCTGGCCGGAGGGTGGCCCTCCCGGCGGCGATCACCGGAGAAAAGGAGGTGGGGCTCGGGTGTGGTACAGGTTCAGAGAGAGCCTGGTGCAGAGAGAAGAGAGCAGAGGGGGAGGAGAGAAAATGGAGGCGGGGGAGAGGGAAGAGAGGGGGAAGGTAGGTCTAGGGCAGAAGGGGCCTCGGGCTAGGGTTAAGAGGAGGAGGGGGGCATCAGCCGTTGCTGCTCTGCTGCTGCTACGTGGGTAGCTCCAGATTGCAGCCGTATGAGAGGTAGAAGAACGAGGGGTATGGGCCTGGGGAGAGGATGGTGGGCTGGGCCTGCCCCTCTCTCTGCTGAAACGTTTTATTTTTTATTTTTTTGTTGCTGCTGTTTTTTTTTGGTGAAAAAGGAATAGAAAGAAAAGAGGATAGTTTTAGGTTAGAAAAATTAGCAAAATTTTGTATAGGATAGTTTTGTGCAACAGCACCAATTTGCAACATTTAATTTTCCAGATAATTCAAATTGGTTGCTATTGGTAGTTCATTTGAATTTGAATGAAAATGTGATATTAAATGAAATATTGTAAGTATTAGCTTAATTAGTTTTGAACTTCATGTTTGTTTGAAACAAAATGATTGGAGGTGATTTTGTAATTTTCATAATTTTCAAAAGGGTTGCTGTTTGTAAAATGCAATTGAATTTTGAAAGGGATTTGAATTAAGTGAATTTGCTATTAAATGAATTATTGAAACTTAACCAATTTGATGGTTTGAAATTTATAGTTCAATGGAAACAATTAATTGGTTTGATTTGAATAACTCATTTTGGAAATTGTAACATCACAAGTATGAAACAAAAGGTTTGAAATTTGATTTGAAATTCAAATAGAAAACAGAGGAAAACAAAGGAAAACAGAGCAAAACAAATGCAATGAACATGATGTCATGATGCAAAACATAAAATAACAGAGAGCAAACATTCTAATGGCTATTTTTCATACTTGGGATGTTACATAGGCTATCTTCTAGTTTAGCTAATATAGGAGTTAATATTGGTAGAAATGAGCATGATATAACTGTCTCGGCTAATGCGTTGAAACACGTGGAGTATGATCACCTTAGGGTATCTCCATGTGTTTCTTCTAAGCTGATTACCCCGTCCTCAGATGATGAGGAAGCGAATGCCACAATTGATGGACAGCTTCTATCACATCTTGTGGGTGAGGTGACGGAGGTGGATATGGATGAGGCTGGAATAGGATCTTTGAATGATCTCTTTGCTTCTGTCCGGAAATCCAAGTCTGCCAAGGACAAAAGGAACAAGGTAGCTCGTAAAAATGTGACTGGCTCTAAAATTCCGATTGTTTCCCAATGAACGGTATTTTCACTAATAGCAGAGGTCTTGGTGACTTGGCTAAACATTTGAATATTGCTCAGTATGTGTGGGATCATAAATTGGAATTTTGAGCTATTTCGGAAACGGGTAGAAGGGATTTTGCGCCGAGTGTGTTGGACCGCCTTTCGGGAGGCGTAGACTTCACTTGGCACTCTATCCCTCCTCGTGGAAGATCGGGTGGCATTTTGCTCGGCGTTAAATCAGACTCTATGGATTTATTGGCGGTGACGGATGGTGACTTTCATATTAAAGCACATATCCGGAACCGGGCTGATAATTTTATTTGGAGTTTGGTTGCTGTGTATGGTGCTGCCCAAGAAGAATATAAAGCGGCTTTCCTTCGCGAGTTGGTGAATCTGGCTAATGATAACCCGTATCCTATTTTAATAGGTGGGGATTTTAATATGCTAAGATTTCCACGTGAGAAAAGCAAAGGAAGGTTCGATAGACATTGGCCTTTCTTATTTAACGTTGTCATTGACAGTTTAGATTTGAGAGAGGTTCATATGTCTGGGAGACAGTTTACTTGGGCTAATAGTCTCCCAGAGCCTACATACGAAAAACTTGATCGAGTATTGATGAGCACCGGTTGGGAAAACAAATACCCATTGGTCACAGTACGAGCTCTTGAACGTATTGAGTCTCTATCCGATCATGCTCCCATTCTACTTTCTACCGGCACGTTGAATCCAAATGCTCAACCCCAGTTCAAGTTTGAATTAGGATGGTTGTTGCGAGATGGTTTTGACGAGCTGGTTAAAGATGTATGGGCTAAACCAGTGGCTGCGAATAACCCTATCGGTAGATGGACTGTAAAGTTGCACAATGTGCGCAGACATCTTCGGGGATGGGCTAGACACACTGCTGGCATTTAAAAAAAAGAAAAAGAGCGGCTGTGTTCCATTATTGATGGACTCGACATCATTGCGGAAACGAGGCTACTGACTCCGCAGGAAATTGAGCTTAAAAGCCAATCCAATGCGAAAGTAGCCTCGATGCTGCGAGAGGAGGAGATCAAATGGTACCAGAGATCAAAAGCTAAATTCATTCTCGAAGGAGATTCGAATACGCGATACTTTCATAATGTTGCGAATGGGCGACATAGGAAGAAGCGGATTCATTCTCTATCGCAGGATGAAGGCTTGATCGAAGGGCACGATCAGCTCAAGGCCTACATAACAAAGTATTATAAAGATCTGTTCGGGTCTCCGATTGTCACTGATGTGACAATGGATGAGTCGCGAACAGAGGACATCCCACAAGTTTCCGCCGAAGAGAATACCTTCCTTAATGCTCCATTCTGCGAAGAGGAGATTAAGAGGGCAGTCTTTTTGATGGAACATAATAAGGCGCCAGGTCCGGATGGCTTCCCTGCAGAGTTTTACCAACATTTTTGGGATGTCATCAAGGATGACCTACTAGAATTGTTTGGTTGCTTGCATGAGGGTCAACTGGAACTTTTTCGCCTTAATTTTGGGGATATCGTTTTGTTGCCTAAAACTTGGGAGGCAGAAAGGATACAACAATACAGACCTATCTGTCTTCTAAATGTTAGCTTCAAAATCTTTACAAAAGTGGCTACCATCAGGCTGAATGCGGTAGCAGATCATGTGGTGAAACCTACCCAAACTGCTTTCATGCAGGGGAGGAATATCCTAGATGGGGTTGTCGTTTTACACGAAAATGTCCATGAGATGCATACTAAAAAGCTAAATGGGGTACTTTTTAAAATAGACTTTGAAAGGCCTATGATAAAGTTAATTGGTCGTTCCTCCAACAAACTCTGAGAATGAAAGGTTTCTCGGAGGAGTGGTGCGCCTTGATCCATAACTTTGTGTCTGGGGGGAGTGTTGCTGTAAAAGTCAATGATGACATAGGCAAATACTTTCAGACTAAAAAGGGATTGAGACAAGGTGATCCTTTATCACCCATATTATTTAATATAGTGGCTGATATGTTAGTGATCATGATTGAACGAGCTAAAGAAAATGGTCTTATTGAAGGATTGGTACCGCATCTTGTCGATGGGGGTTTATCGATACTTCAATATGCAGACGATACGATTCTTTTTATGGAACATGATCTAGAGAAAGCGACAAATTTGAAGTTAATTTTGTCAGCATTTGAGCAGTTATCTGGATTAAAGATTAATTTCCATAAAAGTGAGTTGTTTTGTTTTGGCGATGCCCAAGAAGCAGTTGCTCCATACTCCGAACTTTTTGGATGTGAGCAAGGTCAATTTCCTATACAGTATTTGGGAATTCCGATACATTATAGAAGATTGACCAATGCTGAATGGAAACACGTTGAAGACCGTCTGTAGAAGAGACTAGCAAGTTGGAAAGGGAAATTACTATCCCTAGGTGGAAGACTGGTTCTCATTAATTCAGTGCTGTCAAATATGGTACTGTATATGATATCCTTTTTCCAGTTACCCAAAGAAATCTTGAAGAAGTTAGATTACTTCAGATCGAGATTCTTTTGGCAAGAGGATAGTGAAAAGAAAAAAATATCGATTGGCAAGATGGGACGTGGTGTGCCGACCCAAAAATCAGGGAGGGTTGGGGATTCATGACCTCCAGGTTAAAAACTCAGCCCTCCTAGGTAAATGGCTTTTTAAGCTACTTACGGATAACGGTGTTTGGCAAACACTCCTTAAGAGAAAATACATCGACACAAAAGCGTTATCACAGGTTATTTGGAAACCAGGTGATTCTCATTTTTGGGCTGGACTAATGGTGTTTTCTTTCGCTATGGTGTATTTAGCATTAAAGATGGATCTCAGATATGGTTTTGGGAGGATAAATGGTTAGATAATGCCACCCTCCGAGAACAGTATCCAGCTTTATACAATATTGTTCGTCATAAAGGGGATACGTTAGCCACAGTGATGCAAACGTTTCCTCCAAACGTGACATTCAGGAGAGATGTCATTGGACGAAGACTTCTGTCTTGGAATGCTTTGGTAGATAGGTTGGCTTTGATCCAACTATCACCAGCACTGATGAGTTTCGCTGGAGTTTGACTAAGAATGGAAAATTCTCAGTCGATTCCTTGTATAATGCATTGGTTCATTCTAATGTGCCGGTCGATAATAATAAGAAAATATGGCAGATGAAGATTGTTTCGCTAGAAAATGCGTGTTTTTTAGCGGAAACTATTCCCGGGGTTCTAGGGGTTTTCCCTAGATATGTACATGAGAGTACAAATTTGCGGGCGTGCCATCTTGTTAATAAAACAAGCAAATAAAATAACAGAAGACAATAATAAACACAATATATGGGAACACTGCATTTTTATTCATAGCATTGGATTGTACAAATACAAATCACATATTCCCATGAACTATATCTATTCCGCCTTCTGCATCGCGCTCGTGGAGTATCTGAATCAGGAGATTGCGTAGTTCATTGATTCCCGGAGCTTTTTGCAAGCATCCGGTTAATTACATCCGTAGGGTGGAGCCTACGAAATACCTCCGATTAAGCTGCGCTGATGGTCGTCGGGATAATTGGATTGCTCATCCATATGAATTGTGATATTTATCAATGTATTGTGTGGGTGGCTTTGTTTCGCCGATACCCGGTCACGTGCAATATCGTCATGTTGGTGTGACCAACAGGATATGTCGATGAAAGGGATGACTTTCGCCTCGTCGGTGCCCAGTCATGTAACGCCCTGATTTCGTCAGACGTGGACATGTGTGTGTTGCTATCGCCTCGTCGGTGCCCAGCAACGGTGTGTCCGTTCCCGTAGGTTTGGAACATGTAGATAAAGTAGTGACCTGGCCTCGCCGGCACTTGACCATGATTTCGTCTAGCCTCGTCGGCACTAGACGTAAGAAAAAATATGATGTGAAGATGACCTCCATCTTAATCGATGTTTGGCCAAGATATTGGTGTAGAAAATATCATGGATGCATGATGGATGATGCTTATCAAGTATTTTAATCTCGCGTCCTTGTAGGAGCAAGATCAATGTTGTTTATATGATCTTCGCCTCCTTTTGAGGGGCGGTGTAGATGGAAATATGATAAATCCTGCCTCATGGTGAAGGGCAATATCATCATGGTGATTTGGATTCTTTGTACCAGCTCTGAGTCGCGTATGTTCATCGTACTTTACACAAAACCACAGTCGAATACCCTCGGTGGAGTAGACGTCCTGTGGCCGGGTAACTTTTGTAGGTAATTCCGTCTCATCGGAAAGCTTTGATTTAAGCCTCACATCGACGATGGAATTTATGATCGCTGAACATTGCCTTTCACCGTCGAATCGACCGGTGATGATGAAACCATAAAATAATTTATCCATAAAAAGAGATTAGGAAACCACCAAGATTTGGCTAGACTTCTTACCAGTAGGGAAGCATGCGATGATCGTCATCAGAACACCGTGACGGGGATTTTCGTAGATTTTGTTGGACTAGATTGATCTTACTTGAGGTATTGCCTTGTTACGAATCAACTCAAGATGGATCGGTGTGACCGTCGTCCTGCGATCGCCCTTTGTGTTGCAGCGATTTAGATGCAAAACGACAGCCTGTGCGTGGTTGAATTCGCGACGAGAGGTTAGGCGTGTTTTTGCCTTGCTCTCGCAGCGAGTGCGTGTATAGGCTCTCGGCAAGGAATAGGAGTTTTTCGCGTACTTCGCGTCGGCCTCCCCTCGTCCGTGTGCGTGCGTGTGCCTCTGCCTCTCGTGCGTGCGACCTCCTCGAGAGCTCTCCCGTACGGCATCGATCTGCCTTTATATAGACGTATCGGCTTGCCGATCAAGTGAAACAAAATATCGTGTGGCCGTTTAAACCCGGGTCTATCTCCACCAGGGTACACATGATGTCAGCGCTGAGCTCATCTGTATGAAATACGACTCGTACCGGCGAAGGCTTATGAACATATCCATGCAACATGGGCCCGTCAATTTGCTGTACGTGCAGTCGTTTCTACATTGGGTATCCTCTCGTGAGGAAAAACAACCCTAAACTGATTTTCCTTTGCTTTTGTAATCACGTACCGCAGCTATTGCATGCATGCACCATGGAGCGGATCGATCGGCGGCTGGATAGCTAGCTAGCTCATTTCTATGACCAAGTTTCAAATGTTTATATCTCCTAAACGGTTCGTTGAGATTATGATTTTTGCGCCACTGTGACGTGGACGATGAGCTCTACAAAATGAGTGCAATATCACATATATATCTTTTACAAAATATTTACACCTTGTGGGTCCCACACGTCATAGACTAGAGAAAACGTTGTCTTTTTGTGTATAGGGTAGCAACCAGGCAACCGATCGGTTGGTGCTCAAAAGCTGAACTAGCTAGCTCATTTGCATATAGATGTTTCAAATATTTGTATTTCGCAAATAATTCATAAAAAAAATCTGTTGGTGCCAACAAGATGTAGATAATGAACTCTACAAAATGAGTCCGATATCAATATATATTATTGCTGAAATATTTTGTATCGCGTGGGACCCACGCGGCATGGAAAGAACTATGCTTATTTTCAAATTTTGGTACAAAAATTCATCGAACAAATCCCCCCGCCAAGTATAGTGCGTGCGGCGAAGCAGCGGGGACTAGACTTGGCGAAAGAGAAAGAAATAAGAAGGATGAAACCCGTGAGACTTTATTAACGCAACCATATTGCATTCGAATAAGGTCTTGGCCTGCTCAAGAGCGATTGTGACAATATATGGTGATACGTTCATACCATATATGTCAAAGTAAAATTTGTGTACAAACACTTCTTTTATTTGATGGCGCAATACCATGCCATTATACAATAAACACCGACAAGGGCGAGTAGAATTACGAAGTAATATGGCGAAATATTCATGCCATATAGACATCATGCTTTTATTTATTCTCATCGCGACCAAATACAACATGGTGCCAGCCGATGGTGGAAGTCCTCAACCACATGAGTATTTCGATTAGGAAGAAAATTGGCTTATGCGTAGAAATGATTTATCAAGTCATATGCGACCATAAAATGATGCATGGTGCCAGCCATCAGACTTGAAGGGTTTCACAGCTTAGCACTGGACGCACTGGCGCACCTTGCTGCTCCCATAAATTTTTCGAGTTTGGTGCGATCATAAAGATGCCAGCCATCATACTCAAGGGGTTTCACAGCTTAGCACTGGCCGCACTGGCGCACCTTGCTGCTCCCATAAATTTTTCGAGTTTGGTGCGATCATAAAGATGCCAGCCATCATACTCAAGGGGTTTCACAGCTTAGCACTGGCCGCACTGGCGCACCTTGCTGCTCCCAATAGATGAAGTGTCGGAACGTCGTCGACGATGTAGATGAACTAGGCAACAATGGTGCCCCCGGTGTGATTGGTATGACTAGTGGAGGGAAAATGCCCCCAGCGTTGTTGATATGATCAGTGGAGGGAAAACGCCCCCAGCTTGGTTGGTATGATCAGTGGAGGGAAAATGCCCCCAGCGTGGTTGATATGATCAGTGGAGGGAAAATGCCCCCAGCGGCGATACATACGTTGGTGTAGTCTGTAGTTGTTGGACGACTAACAATGACTCATTGCATGCACCGAGCAAGGTTGTTTTAGTATAGAAGTAGTTGCACGAGCCTCATGAAGAAATGTCATGGATCATGAGCAGAAATAAGAAACACACGAAAGAAACAAAACCATGAAAAGCAAAACATTTTTTTTATTGGAGATTTTGGCTTTTCCGCTAAACACTAGCTATGAGTGTGATATCAGAAAAGTCTGCCGAAGGACTTTGTCATTGGGAACCGTCGAAGAACCATGACAGTTATAATTCAATAACCTTTCGTTTCATGTGTGTATGTGTGTGCATAGGGATGATGTGCTTGGTGTAATCCCGAGAGGCAACAAAGAATCGTACCCTAGCCCATCGGGACAATGAGTAACCACATAGCTCCCCCACGCTTCCTTCCATGCTTCAAGAACGCAGAAAACATGGGTGAGGAGGAATTCGGATAACTGGTTTTGGGATAACAGCTTGTAATAGTTTGCCATGCCTTTGATGAGGGGTGGTGAATGACTACCAACCGCCTTCTTTCCAGAGGTCCCCTTATTTCCCAGAACCGCTGGTCTTGCTTGGAGCCTATGGAGACTTTCTTTCTATGAGGATTGCTTGTATGACCCTTTTTTTAACTTCATGATGTATTTTTTTTCTTCTTCCGAACTTGCTTGTGACTTGCTTCATTAGCTTTATTGCTTGAGTTTGCTGGAAGATCATCGACCTTTCTTCGGGAAACCACCTTGAGAACTTGGAAGGCAGTCATCCACCTTGGTGGACTAAAAACCCTCAGGCATATTATGTGGGGCTTTTTGGTGGCACACCCCAGGGTTGCCAAGTGGCTACACACCAGGTCCAACTTATGTTGGATTAGGCAGCCCTTTCCTGATCTTTTCCTAGGATCTTCCCTGGGGCGAGGTGTCTCTACGAACCCAAGGCACATCCAGAAGCATGGGGATATGGGGCCTCATTACTCGGAAGTGTCCCAAGTAGTCTCCTCCGTTGCCTCTCGGAACATATACGGTGTTGTGTGTTGTGTGTTGTGGGTTGTGGGTATAGGTGCCACTCCACTTACCACGATTTGCACCGTGCTTCCGCTAGACAAGTCATAGGGCAGCCAAATCATCGGTCACGAGCTTTGTGTGATTGGGGAAAGCCATTTTAATGTAGGACATGATAGTCCATGGTTTAATAAAACATTTTTTTAAAGCAAAGAAAACAAAGAGATAAAAACGGAAAAAAATGAGAGAGAGAAATGTCGGTATGCGGAAATGATCACGCATAATATTTCTTTAGATACCTCCCATTAATAGGTGGCATTGGGCGTTCACCATGTTGATCGATCAGTTGGTAAGCACCGCCATCGTACACTTGCTCAATGACAAATGGCCCTTCCCATTTAGGCTCAAGTTTTCCCTTCGCTTTACCTTTTACCACAATGGGGCGCCGGAGTACAAGAACTAGTTCTGCCTTACGGAAAACTCGTGGTTTAACGAGCTTATCATATGCGCGTACCATGTTTCGGCGATATAGCTCTAAATCTTGGAGCGCGTTGAGTCGATCTTCTTCCAAGGAATCCAGCTGCTGAAATCGTAGCCGAATTTGCTCGTCTTGGGTAATATCATCATGTATGGCCACTCTTAGAGATGGGATTTCCACCTCTAGAGGGAGAACAGCCTCACTACCATAGACTAAAGCATATGGAGTGGCTTGGGTTGGTGTACGAACCGTAACACGATATGCCCAAAGAGCTTCATAGAGACGATCATGCCAGTCACGGTGATGTTTGTGTACCGTCTTTTTCAAGATTTGGCCAAGGGTCTGATTAAATGCTTCAATTAAGCCATTGGCCTGTGGATAGTACCCTGTAGAGTAATTCCACTGAATCTTATACTTGGCAATGAACCGGACCATTTTATGCGACTTAAAAGCCTTGGCATTATCGTAGGTAATGCGATGTGGTACTCCAAAGCGATAAATGATATTACGCTCTAGAAAGTTTATAACATTGTCGGTTTTTACCTCACTTAGTGGTACTGCTTCCGCCCACCTAGAGAAATAGTCCGTGGCAGCAAGTATGAATTTGTGCCCCTTAGAGGATGGAGGATCAAATGGACCAACAACATATATACCCCATGCATCAAAAGGCCATGCGGATACGGTTGGGTGTAGAGGGACTGGTGGTTGGTGTTTTATAACACCGTGAATTTGACAACTATGGCATGACCTCGCTATGTTAAGGCAGTCTTTCATGACCCCGGGCCAATAGTAGCCACTTAGTTTGATACTATGATACATTTTTGGTCCACTTTGATGCCCACCACAAACACCATGGTGGACCTCTTGCAAAACATGGTCCGCTTCATTTCTAGACACACACCGTAGTAGCATCTCTTGTCCAAAAGCGCGCCGGTACAAAGTTCTTGCTTTAACTACATAGGAAGGCAGGCGTCGCTGTAACATGCGCCTTTCAACTCTATCACTCGGGAGTATCCCATGGTTAAAGTAATCTAGAAATGGCTTGCGCCAATCGTCATCATGACTGACATTGGAAACCACGTGGTTTACTTCATATTCAGGTGGGATTAGTTCCGGTATGGCTGGGAGGAGCCACCTTTCCTCTATTTGTACTTGATCGGGTTCCCCTTGGGGGAGCACTAACGCTGCTGCAAGTTTAGCCAATGCGTCTGCTGAGGCATTCTTACTCCTTGGAACATGAAATAATTGTACGTGCTCGAATTTCCTCATGAGAACTTGGGCTGCCATGTGATATGGTACAAGTTCTGGTTTACGTACTTCATATATATTGTTTACTTGGCGAATGATAAGCTGAGAATCTCCGTATACTAATATGTTCCGCACATCCATGGAGAGTGCTAGAAGGAGGCCAAAAAGAAGAGCCTCATATTTGGCTTCATTATTGGTGCACTCCTCTTTGAGGAGGGAAAAAGAGTGGTGTATGGTGCCCCCTTGAGGGGTCTTGAAAACCAAGCCTGCGCCGGCTCGTCGTTTAACTTCTCCATCGGGATCCGTCTCTGTGCGAGCGGCTCCATCGAAATAAAGTTCCCATTGGGAATCGATGTCGACGGTAAATACTTCCTCATCAGGCAACTCAACAATCAATGGAGAGTCGTCGGGTAGTGGATGTGCTGCAAGAAAATCAGCCAATGCTTGACCTTTAATTGTCTTTTGTGGGACATAAGTAATATCATATTCCATCATGGACACGGCCCATTTACCGAGGCGGCCCATGAGCACAGGTTGATTTAGCACATACTTTAAGGGATCGGCACGTGCTACAAGTTGTATCTCGTGCGCTAGCATATAATGTCGTAACTTTTTTAGGGCAAAAATTAGCGTTAAACACAACTTTTCTATGGCCGAATAATTATGCTCAGCACTAGCCATGGTACGAATCAGATAGTAGCAGGCTACTTCTTTCCCTTCATCATTGTGTTGAGCCAGTAGTGCACCAACCGAGGAGGGCTGGACAGCAATATAAAGAATAAGTGGCCGTCCTCTAGTCGGAGCGGCTAGGACAGGAGGGTTTAATAGATATCGCTTAATACTTTCAAGCGCGTTTTGACATTGCTCGTCCCATTCAAAGGGGACACCTTTCCTCATCGGTCTCGTGAAGGGTTGGGTACGCCCTGAGAGGTTAGATATAAAACGACGTATATACGCCAAATGACCTTGTAAGGATTTTAACTCTTTCAGGTTCTTAGGTGGCGGCATGTCTCGTATTGCTTTAATGTTCTTTGGTGAGATCTCGATGCCACGGTGATGCACAATGAAACCCAAAAATAGACCAAATTGTACGGCAAAGGCACATTTTAGAGGATTCATCTTTAGTTCATGTTTCCTCAGACGAGTAAAGACGACTCTTAAATCATCCTGATGCTGCAGGCGATCTCTGGTTTTGACAACCATGTCGTCGACGTAACATTCCACAAAATCATGGATAAGTTCTCCCAAAACGCAAGTCATGGCGCGTTGATATGTTGCACCTGCATTTTTTAGTCCAAAAGGCATTACAGTATAATAGAAATTGCCCTTGGGCGTTCGGAAGGCAGTGTCAATTGCATCGTGCTCATCCATCTTAATTTGATTATAGCCGGATGATCCGTCCATGAAGGACAAGGCACCATAACCTCTTTTATGAAGCCGGCGGTGATGAGTTTGTCCACCTCGGCGATGATACTATCTTGTAGTTCTGAGCGAAAGCGGCGTGGTTGCTGCTTTACTGGCCTGAACTGAGGATCAATCGCTAGCTTGTGAGTGGCAACCCGGGGGTCAAGCCCTGGCATTTCTTTATATGACCACGCAAAGTAGTCCCAAAACTCTATCAAGAATTCTCGGTAACTTTCACGTTCTTGCAGTGTGATAGAGGCACTGACAAAAGTAGGGCGTGGGTCATCCTCCGTACCCAAATTAATCTCGATGAGCTCATCAATAGTGCATTGCCCACCATCCTCAAGCTGTAGAGGGGCGGGAGCGGCATCAAGAACCTCTCCTTGATTAATTGGCATGGCTCTATGAACCTGAGATAGAAGATAATTTTCATTTTTGATTCCATCATGTGCATTTAGAGCGGCATAGAAAGAACGAGGTTGGTGTGAGGTTTGATAGAAATAAGTACCATCATCCACGTGAGATGTCGGTTTTTTCTTTCCATCATCTTGAGAATCATATACATAAGTCATATGGCATGTAAAATGTTGCACAACGCCATACTCTTCGTCCTTGTTTTCACAAGATTCAGAGTGGATATAGCCCAAGCCGTACTTCGGTTGTGTCTTCTCCTTACTCTTAACAAGCTTCTCGGCTTGTTCCCACCACTCCTCGCAAATGGCGGGTGGTGATGGTAACCTGAAATTTGTTTGGAGTTTAATCCCTGCTTTTTCCAATAAGCGAACCATTCTAGGTTCTGCTTTCATAGTAGTTGAAACTACATCAATGCCAAAGCAAGAGGGAGAAATATTAAGTATAAAGTCACAAGGTTGTGACCGTGGTACCTTATAAAAGAGGGTAGAGTCAGAACCTCTGTGTTGTCCAGGGACCAAACGGACCTCCAATGGCATTGTTACTGATACATACATGGACGGGGGCTGTTTAAGTATAGCTCCCCTTGATTTCTCTATCTCCTCAACCCTTTTCTTTACAGTTCCTTCCGATGGCGTGGAACCTTCAGTTGTGGGCAATTGTAGCACAATGGGGTAGGGTGCTTTGCCCGCGTTGTTAAGGAGTTTAGGAACTCCTGCAGACGCAGAACTTGTATTAGATACAGTGTCAGGTGGAGACATTGTTAAAAGGGTGAAAGACTCTTTATTTTTAAGACCATGAACATTAGAAGGCTCGGAGACAGACCTCAATACGAGTGGATCCGTAGCGGAAGCTTCCACACTCGACAAGGGTGATGGTGTTTGTAGTGTAGCAATGAGGAAGTCCTCATTGCCAAAATGAGAGCGACCATAGCGAGGCATTGTCATGGAGGTTCGTCCTCTCCCGCGACCTCTACTTGAGGATTTTATCGATGAAATGTGCTTGCCTAAGGACTCGGTCCCCAAAGAAGGGGTAGAGCTGGGCGTGATGAGTATATCTGCGGGAGGGGCCACCCTTCCTTGTTGGGTTTGCGGCTCCTCGCTTGGGAAATAATATTTTGCATCAGCATGATGTGCTTCTTGGATGGTGTAAGGGTTTGGATTACCGGCTATGCGGTGTTGTTCACCACTTCCATCCACAAATTTTAAGCATTGGTGTAGTGTAGAGGGGACTACTTGATACTTGTGTATCCATGGTCTACCCAATAGTGCTGAATATGAGGTCTTTGCTTCAATAACAAAGAACCGCACCTTAAAACTGAAGATGGACATTTGAATTTTTTAGAGCAATAGAGCCCAATGCCGACCTTCTTTGATTATCGAAACCACAAATGACAACTTCCGTTGGCTCCAAGTCATCCAACGTGAAGCCAGCACGGGTTAAGCTTCGAACCGGCAAGATATTCACGGCTGAACCAGGGTCAATGAGAATGCGTCTCAAGTGAGCTTTTCTAATGTTGCCTTCTATATAAAGTGGACGATTATGATTATCATCTCCAATCACTTTATCTTCCTCTGTGAAGGTATTCTCATTTGTGCTCAATAAGTTGCACAGTATATTATGCTTTGCCATTGTTACTTCATAGCGTTTTGGGTCTTCCAGAGCTTGAATAAGAGCTTGACGGAGCTCAGGCACCAACATTAGTGCATCATACACATTTACAAGTGCAGGAATGTGTTTCAGGTGTGCTACTATGTTGTAATCTATGTTTGGAGACGTCCCATCACCCTCTACGGGTTTCTCCTCCGTAGTACGCTTTTCGCCGACAACCTCCTTTGGGTCACCTATTTTTCCTCCCACCACCTTCTTGGGTTGAACTTTCTAGAGATCATGTAGCACTTTTTCTCCTCAAAGGTCCATATTTACTTTAGCTTGAGACTCATGTGGTGCACTTTCTGCATGCAGATTCTCTCTTTTATCTGGTGTTACCACGTCATCATTAGAAGAGACGCTGGTATTAGAAGAATAGTCAAGTATGACATTGCACGTAGCCTTTCTTGGTGAAGGTTGAAGGGGTATTTTCCTCCATCTTAACCCCCGTAGAACTAGACATTTGCCTCCAAGTGCGAGGCATGAACTGCTCCAAGGTTCATGTTTACGTCTTTAGAAAGCGACCCCAGTGAAGGAGGGGCCTGCATATATTGCGTGTATCTCCTCATTCGTGATTACATTATCATTGGAAGAAGAGCGATTAGATTCGGCATATCGAATGACAATGCTGCATGAAGCATTGTTGGGAGAAGGGGAAGCATCCTTGGATGCCCCCTCTTCTATAGTTTCAGGACACTGCCCCCATACGCAAGGCATGAAGTATGACAAGGTGTGGACATGGTCACCCTTGTCGGGAACATGTGACTGGTACAAATAGGAAACCATATTGTAAATGGCTTGATTAGCCGTTTTGAATATTATCTTTTTATAGTGCCAACACATTGTCTCTTGGACAAATAGCTGCATAACATGGCTTCGGTGTCGTCTTCCTCAAACACTCAAGTGCTGGCACCAGAAAGCCGACGATGCCCCCAGCAATTGAGCATAATCTTAAAATTTCACACCATTGTTTGCTACATCTGCGCTTTGAGAACTCCAACTGAGTAGGTATTATATATTGGTCAAGTCATTGCATGATTTATTGGACATAGGGAGAGATGGAGCATGCATAGTCCATGCATGGCTCTTTTGCTTGATAATTAGCACGTATGCTCGCCATCATGTATCATGCTTCACCGTTGTCCATGGAAGCTCCTCCATAGGAACATCACGGTTGCTTGTTCAGCGCAACGCGTGTAGCTCGTCAAGCCAACACTGTTGATGTTGGTCGACTCTTCACCTTGCATCATGTTCACTTTCAGCAGAATTCATGCATGAATAGCATCAAGTGCGTGGGCAGAATCATCCACGCCTTGTGTAATTGTCTTTTCGTGAGCAACTGAAACAACTTTAACACCTAACCCTTGTTAATGTGAAGGTCCAGAACGCCATTTCAGGCAACAATTTAGGATGAGTTGACTTCGTGGAGCATATTTCTAGTGTCAACAATGTCGGCAGCAGGGAAGAGCTCACCATGGCCTAGAAATGTTTTATAAAATAACTCATAGCTTTATTATCAAGCTTCAAGTTACAGCTGCAAGCAAGCAATCCATCGAGTCATGGATTTCTCTAGACTTTTGCCCCATTTTTTTTTAATGCCGCACACAAGTCCATTTACTTTGAGCAGGACGCGCGTTGCGTTCTTAGAAACATATCCATCAATGTCTGATGGATTTATTTTTATGCGCATGCAATAGTCGACCGCTTTGAGCGGGTCTTGCATTTTGTGTTTACTATGTACCGTTTCGACCACTTTTCATGGGAAACATAATAGAGAATTTTGACGACCTTCAAAGCGCAGCAGAGATGGAAGGAGAACCATGTCCCACCGGGCGTGCCAATTTTGTTTCGCTAGAAAATGCGTGTTTTTTAGCGGAAACTATTCCCGGGGTTCTAGGGGTTTTCCCTAGATATGTACATGAGAGTACAAATTTGCGGGCGTGCCATCTTGTTAATAAAACAAGCAAATAAAATAACAGAAGACAATAATAAACACAATATATGGGAACACTGCATTTTTATTCATAGCATTGGATTGTACAAATACAAATCACATATTCCCATGAACTATATCTATTCCGCCTTCTGCATCGCGCTCGTGGAGTATCTGAATCAGGAGATTGCGTAGTTCATTGATTCCCGGAGCTTTTTGCAAGCATCCGGTTAATTACATCCGTAGGGTGGAGCCTACGAAATACCTCCGATTAAGCTGCGCTGATGGTCGTCGGGATAATTGGATTGCTCATCCATATGAATTGTGATATTTATCAATGTATTGTGTGGGTGGCTTTGTTTCGCCGATACCCGGTCACGTGCAATATCGTCATGTTGGTGTGACCAACAGGATATGTCGATGAAAGGGATGACTTTCGCCTCGTCGGTGCCCAGTCATGTAACGCCCTGATTTCGTCAGACGTGGACATGTGTGTGTTGCTATCGCCTCGTCGGTGCCCAGCAACGGTGTGTCCGTTCCCGTAGGTTTGGAACATGTAGATAAAGTAGTGACCTGGCCTCGCCGGCACTTGACCATGATTTCGTCTAGCCTCGTCGGCACTAGACGTAAGAAAAAATATGATGTGAAGATGACCTCCATCTTAATCGATGTTTGGCCAAGATATTGGTGTAGAAAATATCATGGATGCATGATGGATGATGCTTATCAAGTATTTTAATCTCGCGTCCTTGTAGGAGCAAGATCAATGTTGTTTATATGATCTTCGCCTCCTTTTGAGGGGCGGTGTAGATGGAAATATGATAAATCCTGCCTTATGGTGAAGGGCAATATCATCATGGTGATTTGGATTCTTTGTACCAGCTCTGAGTCGCGTATGTTCATCGTACTTTACACAAAACCACAGTCGAATACCCTCGGTGGAGTAGACGTCCTGTGGCCGGGTAACTTTTGTAGGTAATTCCGTCTCATCGGAAAGCTTTGATTTAAGCCTCACATCGACGATGGAATTTATGATCGCTGAACATTGCCTTTCACCGTCGAATCGACCGGTGATGATGAAACCATAAAATAATTTATCCATAAAAAGAGATTAGGAAACCACCAAGATTTGGCTAGACTTCTTACCAGTAGGGAAGCATGCGATGATCGTCATCAGAACACCGTGACGGGGATTTTCGTAGATTTTGTTGGACTAGATTGATCTTACTTGAGGTATTGCCTTGTGACGAATCAACTCAAGATGGATCGGTGTGACCGTCGTCCTGCGATCGCCCATTGTGTTGCAGCGATTTAGATGCAAAACGACAGCCTGTGCGTGGTTGAATTCGCGACGAGAGGTTAGGCGTGTTTTTGCCTTGCTCTCGCAGCGAGTGCGTGTATAGGCTCTCGGCAAGGAATAGGAGTTTTTCGCGTACTTCGCGTCGGCCTCCCCTCGTCCGTGTGCGTGCGTGTGCCTCTGCCTCTCGTGCGTGCGACCTCCTCGAGAGCTCTCCCGTACGGCATCGATCTGCCTTTATATAGACGTATCGGCTTGCCGATCAAGTGAAACAAAATATCGTGTGGCCGTTTAAACCCGGGTCTATCTCCACCAGGGTACACATGATGTCAGCGCTGAGCTCATCTGTATGAAATACGACTCGTACCGGCGAAGGCTTATGAACATATCCATGCAACATGGGCCCGTCAATTTGCTGTACGTGCAGTCGTTTCTACATTGGGTATCCTCTCGTGAGGAAAAACAACCCTAAACTGATTTTCCTTTGCTTTTGTAATCACGTACCGCAGCTATTGCATGCATGCACCATGGAGCCGATCGATCGGCGGCTGGATAGCTAGCTAGCTCATTTCTATGACCAAGTTTCAAATGTTTATATCTCCTAAACGGTTCGTTGAGATTATGATTTTTGCGCCACTGTGACGTGGACGATGAGCTCTACAAAATGAGTGCAATATCACATATATATCTTTTACAAAATATTTACACCTTGTGGGTCCCACACGTCATAGACTAGAGAAAACGTTGTCTTTTTGTGTATAGGGTAGCAACCAGGCAACCGATCGGTTGGTGCTCAAAAGCTGAACTAGCTAGCTCATTTGCATATAGATGTTTCAAATATTTGTATTTCGCAAATAATTCATAAAAAAAATCTGTTGGTGCCAACAAGATGTAGATAATGAACTCTACAAAATGAGTCCGATATCAATATATATTATTGCTGAAATATTTTGTATCGCGTGGGACCCACGCGGCATGGAAAGAACTATGCTTATTTTCAAATTTTGGTACAAAAATTCATCGAACAAAGATACCACTGAAAATGAAATTTTTTGCATGGTATCTTCGTAAGGGTGTCATTTTAACTAAAGATAACCTTATCAAGCGCAATTGGCATGGGAGTACAAAGTGTGTTCCGTGCTCTAATGATGAGACTATAAGACACTTATTCTTTGAGTGTGAATTTGCGCGTTCTATATGGTCAGCTATCCAAATGGCTTCGAACCAATATCAGCGAACATCCGTTGCAAATATTTTTGGCAATTGGTTGAATGGCATAGATAAGAGGTTTAAAACTATTTTCAGGGTAGAAGCGCTAGCCGTTATATGGTCGCTCTGGCTATGTAGGAATGATAAGATTTTCGATGATAAAAATTTCTCTCGTTTGCAGGTTCTATTTCGTTGCACAGGTATTCTCCGTTCGTGGTGCACATTACAGCGGGCGGAGTTTCGAGACCTTTTTATGGAGGCATGTGTACGGCTGGAAAGGGTGGCGAGGGATATTTTTATCCCACATGGGTGGCGGCATGACCTACGGATTGCTGCACCATAGGCGACATTATTGATTCATCTCGGATTGTAATCTTTTTGTTGCTACCTTTTGTTTTCTTTTTTCGGCCGTGTACATCTTGTTATGCAGAAACCGGGTGTAATATTTAAACCTTTTAAGTAATAAAACTCATTATCAAAAAAAAAAATGTACGTAGAAGTTTTGCAGTTGGCCGCTTGAAGGTCCATGTCAGCGAGACAAGGACGACGGGGAGCTAGGTAGCTACGACGCTGTAGCAAGCGCGAAGGTAGCCATCGCAAGGCTTTCCTCTACCTCGTAGTTAACGTTAACCACAGACTATATTGAGGTTATTATATTGTCGACCGATGTCCATTAACATCCCAATCGGAATTAATTTGATTTCATGGCGACATCGACGGCGTGTGGTGGGCGGTGGGCGGATGGCCGTACGTCCGTCCACACGCCAAGGAAACGCGACGCAATTGAGGTGGCCTACGTGTGGTGCTGCAGCCAAAGGTAACTGCTAGCGGCAGTGAGTGTGACGCCTCTTGAAAGCTGAAGAAAACCTAGACACATTTGGTTGGTTGGACCTCCCTCTCTCTTTCTCTCTCTGATAAATTTTCGGGCATCACTAGGGATCGGCTCCCGATTCCTAGCGTTTCATCGGACTAGCCCGCTGCCCTAGGATGGAAATTTCCTGGAGCGGTTGATTGATTCATGAAAGCGTGCACCGGCCAGCTCGTAGTTTACTTTCATTGATTTGCTTTCTAATAACTGCTTGCAAGGATCACTCCTAATCCCACAATCTCCGGATTTCCTTTTATTTTGCTTCCAAATAACTTGCTTGCAAGCATGGATAATCCCACAATTTCCGGAATTAGTTGGATGAATATATATGCAGCATCGGGGTGTATAAAACGTATTTTCCATAATAATTACTGTACTAGTACATTTCTCTTGTAAATAAGGTTCGTTTTGTTTCCAATTTTCTACAAATTTTCTTTGGTTATAATTATATTTGCTTCAGTGTGAAAGATATTTATTACTAATTTGAAATTATTTTTCCTTGGAAAAATGTGTGTTCCTGTCCACCGAAGAATTTGCTTCCACCATGAACGAAATTTGCTTCGGATATAATTAAATTTGCTTCGGAAAAGATAAATTTTATTTCTAATTTGAAATTATGTTCTAGTGGAAAAAATAATGTTCCCGTCAACTCATGAATTTTGTTTCACCAGGAATTAAATTTGCTTCAACGGAATAATTTGTTTGACTTGCACGGAATTTTTGTTTTCATCAACTAGATAAATACGAAATAGAAATTGCTTTCTCCTCTAGAGAAAAATGCTACAATGGTTGAATATAAGTGTATATATTGATTAGAGAAATGCTTCGCACAATATAAATATTTTTAACAAAATAAATGCTTCCAACAACGTAAATAGTTGTTTCCAACAAGAATACGAAAAAATGCTTCTAATAAAATAGGGAATAGCTTTCCAAGAAATAAAAATTCGCCGTTCCTCTCTAATACAAGAAAATTTTCTTCAATGCATGCATATGCTTCCGTTGCAAACCACACTATGCTTTCACTGATCCTTCTGGACACTTCCTTTTTGTTTTCTCATTGCTTCTGTACTGAATAGTTGTTAGAATTTTATATGGGCTCTTTATATGGCTCACATGTCTAGCCCAACTAAGCCCAATAAAATTCTGAAATTGTCATGGCCCATTCATGAATAATACAAGTGGGGAGTGGAACTAAAGTTTAGTCCCACGTTGCTAGTTTGGAGAGAGTGGAACCACCTTATAAGGTGAGCCATTATAGCTCATATATGAGTAGGCAAGGCAAGAGGAGAGGTGTTCCACACGCGCGCTCCTCCTCCGCCGCCCGCCTCGCCTCGCCTCGTCACTACGCACCGCGGGTTGCGGGAATGAGACAAGCCGAGAGCGTTTATTTTGTCGGTTGGGAAAACTTAACGAGTCATTAATTTGGTAATTAACGGACGTGTTAATTCCAAAACCGTTTCCGTTTCCTTTCTGGATCGTGGAGCCGAACCGACTCAGACGTGGATTTACGCCCACGTCTCTCCCAGCCCGCATATAAATACGCACATACGGAGAGGGGCGATCAGGTTTTTGGGGAGCGCACTCGCGCGACTGCTGACGGCGACTACTTCCCCAACGACGACTTCTTCCCCGACCTCGGCAACCTCTTCATCAACGACATGGCCGACGGCATGGACAACAACAACGGCGGTGCCGCTACCGCTGCATCGTACGTAACTCTACTCCATCTGTATGAGATATTCCTGAAATTCATATGTCTAGTTCTAGCTATAGATTGGATCAATCTGTCTACTGTACTAGATCTAGATATTTGCATGATTACTGTATTTGCTACTTTCGTAATTCATCTGCTGCTATTTTGAATTAAATCATGTGCTAAATTGCTAATATATTCAACAATCCAAAAACCTGATCGTAGGCAATTTCTTGCACCTACGCCGTCTGTCATTGCGTCGACAAGGCCAATCCCTTTCAAGGGTGTGGACTATAAGAGGTGGCGCACGAGAGCAGTGCTATGGTTTCAAAACTTGCGCTGCTATGCGGCCACCAAGGGCAAGCCTGAGGGCGATCTCAATCCAGCACAGCTCGAGGCCTTTGAAAATATGGACACTATGTTTAAAACTGCCCTGCTCGGTATTATTGACGATTCCATTGTGGATCCTATATGTCGTTTGATAACGGCAAGGATATGTGGGCTGCACTTGAGGCCAAATTTGGGGCCTCGGATGCTGGCAGCGAGCTGTATGTCACGGAGCAATTCTATGACTACAAGATGACTGATGAGAGCTCTGTTGTTCAACAGGCTCATGAGATACAGTCACTCGCTAAAGAAGTTAAGCACTTTAAGTGTATGTTACCGGACAAATTTGTGGCCGGAGGCATTATTGCCAAGCTTCCATCTTCATGGAGCTCCTTTGCTACTTCTCTGAAACACAAGAGACAAGAGGTTTCCGTTTCGGACCTCATCGGATCTCTTGATATGGAAGAGAAGGCGAGAGCAAAGGATACACGTGCTCGGGTTGCTGAGGTAGGTTCTTCTGCTCATGTGGTACAGAAGAAACACTACCCGCCCAACAAGCCTAAATATAACAAGAAGAAATCCGAGGGTAAAGGCAAACCCGATGGCAAGTTTAAGCCGTCGCACTCTACCAACTTCAAGAAGAGAGGGGTCATGTCACGTTTGCGGTGATCAGACTCATTGGGCTCCAAAATGTCCTAGAAGTTATGAGTTGCAGCAGCAGGAGAACAGCGGCAAGACCGCTAATGTTGTCATGGCTGACACTGAGATGAAAGATTCTGGGTACGGTATAGTTCCCACTATTCTTTCAGTTTGTCATTCACCTGAATGGTTAGTTGACACAGGTGTCAATGTACATGTTTGTGCTGATGCTTCCATGTTCTCTTTTTATCAGGTCACAGGGACTTCCCCGTGCTGATGAGGAACGCGTCACATGCTACTGTTCGTGGTGTTGGTACGGTCGATCTGAAGTTTACTTCGGGGAAGATCGTGCGACTGAAGAGCGTTCATCATGTGCCCTCCATCAATAAAAATCTCGTCAGCGGCTCACGTTTATGTCGAGATGGTTTTAAGTTGGTTTTCGAGCCTAATAAAGTTGTAATTTTCAAGTATGGACAATTTATTGGTAAAGTCTATGAGTGCGGAGGCTTGTTCCGCTTATGTAACACCCGGGGATTTTCCCCAATTTGTTTGGTTGTTTTCGTTTTTGCATCGCATAGCATCATGCATCTGCATGCATTTAAAACTTGCCAACTAATTAAAATTCATCAAATCTTATCTTCTAAAATTTCTGAAATTATTTTTGATGCTTCAAAACTAATGCTAGTAGTATTCTAAACCTCTTTTATTTCTTTGGACAATTAATAAAACTAAAACAAAGAAGAAGAAAAAAAAAACTTTGTGTGGGCACTAGGCAGGCCAACCCATCACCACGGGCCTGCCAAGCCAACCCAACACCACACGCACACAACAACTCACGCACACACCCAGGCACAACACACGCACACAACACCACACGACTCACGCACGCCCACGCAACGCACACACGCACGCAACACACACGACCCAGAACCCACCCGCACGCACACCCCACACAGCGTACGCAACGCAGCCGACCAGAAGGGGATCGAACCCATCGATCCCCTCCTCACGCGCCGCCAGCTCCCTCGCTCGTCTCCCTCCTCCTATCGAACGCAACCTCCAGCGCCTCCCCTTCTCCCATCGCTCGCCGCCGGTTCCCCTCCCTTCCCCGCTCGCCGGCCAGGAGGCCGGCCTCCCTTGACCTGCCGGCCGTCCTCCTCCACCTCGCCCCAAGCCCCACGCCTCTCCATCCCCGGGCCGGCCAGGAGCTGTCCCCGCGGCGGACGTCGCCGGCCGGTCGCCGCCCTCAGCTCCGTCTCCGGCCGCGCCCGTTCCCGCGGCCAGGAGCGCCGCTCGCAGGCGCGCCTTCCTCCCGAGCTCCGCCTCCATGGCCAGGAGCCGAGCTCCTCCACAGCTGCCCCACGCCGGTCACCGCCGTGGCCGACGTGGACGACCTCCGGCGCCTCCCTGCGCATCCTGGTGTGCTCCTCCCCCGCCAAGGCGTCCTCGAGGACCTCCACCTCGCTCTGCACCCCCCTGCCCGTCGCCTTCCATGGCCCCTGCCCACTCCGTCTTGACGCGCTGCAGGTGTTCGACAAAAATCCCGCAAGAGAATTGGTGCGTCGCGGGCATCAATCTGTGCCGGTGTTTCTTTCGTTGTGGCCGGGGCCTTCGTGCCCTGTGCGTTCATCGTCCATGTGACCCCGACAAAAAATTCCCGGCGACAAGTTCGACACCGACCGGTACCGCATCGACAAGATCATCGCCAACAAGTACCGCCACCCCGAGGACCTCGGACCAAACCATGACCACGACTACTTCCTCGACGAACCGTGAACGACTACATCGCCTTCGTCGTGTTCGCTTGCGTTGGCCGCCTTCGTGCGCGCCCGAAGACCGGGACCGTCACGATCGCCTCCGACCCCGAAGACGGTGTTGTTACGGTTCGCCCACGACTACTACTACGACTACTTCGACGATGATGACCGCGTGATTCGAGAACGACTACTTCCTCTACGGCGTGAACGACTACCTCCATGACGATGACCCTGGAACGACTACGTCCACGACGTCGGCTACTTCCCCTACGTCGATCACTTCCACTACAACGTCTACTTCCTCCACGCACCAACGACACCGGCGTTGCCCCGAAGATCTCCTCTTTCCGGCGTCGAACCCGAAGATCCTCCCCACACGTGTGCACCCCAAACCCTAAAACCTCTATACCTATGCCCTATTTTCTATAACACATCAGCTATAATTAAAATGTCATCTCATTCATGTGTCGCATTGCATTTTTGTGGATAACGAAATAACTCGAACCTCCTAAATTAAATATTGGGCTTCCGGCTCAATTTAAATTGATTTAATTGCATGACCCATAACTAATTCATTTTACTTCCAAATCAAACCAATAAAATATGTTTTCCAATCAAAATTCTCTAAGCTTTCCAAATATCAACTTTGTTTTCTGTTTTGAATAAATTAAATTGCTGAAAACAACTATTTATTAATTAATGCATTAAAATTGCTAATTTGATAACTTGCTCATTTTAATTCCAAATCTCACAAATAAAATATGTTTTCATACCAGAAAAATGCACTTAATCTGTTCATGCCATCCATGTTCATGTTTGCACCTTGCATGTTGCATTTGTAGTAGTGTTATGTATGTTCACCTAATAATTAAATATGGAATGTGTTGGGGTATTTAATTCAATTGTTGCCCTATTCCATTTAATATTGAATAGATCACCTCTACCTTGTTTAAACCTGTTAATCAACATTTAATATTGATGGTTAGCTAAACAACTTGAACCAATAATTATTTGTCCGGACTCCGGTTCCGATTAAATTGCTTAAGTTGTTTTTCCCTGTTGCATCTTGCCATGCCATGCATATAAAATAGGATTATGCTGGATCTTTTGCCGTAGTAGTAATTGTTGCATCCGGTGTTTCTTTTAGTTCGTTGCTTCTTCACGGATAGGACGTTGAGATGATGTGAGCAACGACAAGTCTGCTACTTGCTGGATTCCAGGCAAGTATACTCACTTGCATGCCATATGGCTGCCTTTCATCACTTGTTACCGATTCTTTCCGTTGATTCTTTTCTGCTAGCCTTAGTGGTAGTTGTTTCTGTTACGAACCCATCACATGAATCCCTTAACCTTGATATTGCCTCACCTCCATACCTACAGCCTTTGTTTGTGCCTGTTCTTATCTAGCATGCTTAGGTTGTTTTGCTCGAGTCTGTTACCCGTTACTTTCTGTTATTACTTCTTTATGTTCTGGGGGCTCGATGTTTAATCAATCAATCAATCATGCTAATGTTACTATTAATAATAAATTTGATGATAAGGCACCGGCAGGAGGCCCAGGGTGGTTTTGAGGCCTGCTAGTGTCGACCCTAATAGGAAAAGGGTCTTGTCTACTGATCCATGATGAGCGCACTACCCGCATTTGGGGAGTATGGGCTCCCCCTCAGTTTGACCCGATTCGCATCTCGTCCAAATCGCCGTACTAGTTCGGGCTTTCCATTTGCTGCATGCATGATCTTGCGAGCCCTTGGTACCCGGGTGGAACTTTCGTAGTCGGCATTTAGGGCGGCGTGATCTTCTAGTGCTATGAGGGTCCCCTTTTCTTCGTGGGGCTCGATTAGCCGCGCACGCACAGCACGCGGTGCTTTGGGCTTGATGCGAAGAAGGGTTGGATTGTGTTGAGTGCCCCGCTTGGTGGGAGGCATCCCATCTGGCGGGATATTCATGAGTGCGGTTGCTATGGTGCACCCCTGCAGGGTAAATCTTCTCGAGAAGCCGTGTTTTCCGCGGTTATGGATTACTTGGTGAAAGTACTGGCTAACAAGTACTCAGGACAACTTCAACATAATGATCAATCATGTTTCACCCAATGATTAATAACTTGACTAGTAATAGGTTATTCACACAATAACTTGACTCATCTTTAATACCACGGTGTGAGTTATCCTCGGATTGCTTCTTCGGATAAGGGGCGAGATCCAGGATGGGTTTGTTTGAAGTTATCTTTCAGTTGGTTACTATCACTCGATCTTATCTCCTTTCTGATAGTTGGAACTAATAGAATCTCTGTAGTTGGTTAGTGCAGCCTGCTGTTGCTTATTTGCAATAACCCCCTTCCTTTCCGTTGATCCTAAAGTATTTGTATCTTTTGATGACTGGCTACGCCGGTAACTTGTGAGTATGGGTTTTATCCCCCTTGCCAGTACTTAACCGTACTGACCCACGAATCTCTTTCGTGGCTGCAAATTCCAACTTGCAGTCAACAGGTTTGAAGTCTGACGACGTTAGCTTGGGAATCCCTCCGGCTTGGCCTGGGCAGGGATTGGACGCCTTCGGTTATCTTCAGGACTCTTAGTCCAATTTGGATCTTGTCCGTAGCCGGACGTTTGTTTCTTCCGCTGTTATTTGGATCTTTGTATTGTATCAGTTGTATCCCTGGCTCTTCTGAGTCATCTTGTATCTATCTGTTTCTGTTGTAATTGTGGATTATTCGAGAACTATTGTAATGTTATCATAAATGGCAACCTGGAATCGGTTATTATGCGGATTTGGCGGGAATGCTGAAATCTGCATAGTGCCCGATCTCGGGGCGTCACAAATGGTATCAGAGCCTTGGTTCCGATTCCCGAGATTGTTTCGATACGAATGGTTATCGAAGCAACGGGTCCGCAAAGCCTGTAGGTTAACCTAGCTAACGGTCATTGTTCCTAGAGTGTCAAAACTATTTCTGCTAAACTATTTTGGAAAAACATCTCGATAGGATTCTTGTTTTCTCCTTATCCCTATTCTATTTCCCCTCCCATCTTATTTGTTTTGGAGTTTTCTCCCCCTTGTCTATCTTTCAAAGTGTTAGGATCCTACGTGGGTGGACGTTCTCTGAGCTTTTAACCTAATAGGTTCGATCATCGGAAGATTCCTGGTGGAAGAACATCGTCGTCACTCCGAGCAAGAATCTCTTGTTAGTGGTGTCGAGGAGATCATCTGGAAGCGCGAAGACTCGTTAGTCGAACTTCTTCTCCCTCCGGGTTCGTGGTTGGATTGCGAGGGCGCAATCCCCTTGTTAGTGGTGTCGGCTGTAACACCCGGGGATTTTCCCCAATTTGTTTGGTTGTTTTCGTTTTTGCATCGCATAGCATCATGCATCTGCATGCATTTAAAACTTGCCAACTAATTAAAATTCATCAAATCTTATCTTCTAAAATTTCTGAAATTATTTTTGATGCTTCAAAACTAATGCTAGTAGTATTCTAAACCTCTTTTATTTCTTTGGACAATTAATAAAACTAAAACAAAGAAGAAGAAAAAAAAAAACTTTGTGTGGGCACTAGGCAGGCCAACCCATCACCACGGGCCTGCCAAGCCAACCCAACACCACACGCACACAACAACTCACGCACACACCCAGGCACAACACACGCACACAACACCACACGACTCACGCACGCCCACGCAACGCACACACGCACGCAACACACACGACCCAGAACCCACCCGCACGCACACCCCACACAGCGTACGCAACGCAGCCGACCAGAAGGGGATCGAACCCATCGATCCCCTCCTCACGCGCCGCCAGCTCCCTCGCTCGTCTCCCTCCTCCTATCGAACGCAACCTCCAGCGCCTCCCCTTCTCCCATCGCTCGCCGCCGGTTCCCCTCCCTTCCCCGCTCGCCGGCCAGGAGGCCGGCCTCCCTTGACCTGCCGGCCGTCCTCCTCCACCTCGCCCCAAGCCCCACGCCTCTCCATCCCCGGGCCGGCCAGGAGCTGTCCCCGCGGCGGACGTCGCCGGCCGGTCGCCGCCCTCAGCTCCGTCTCCGGCCGCCCCCGTTCCCGCGGCCAGGAGCGCCGCTCGCAGGCGCGCCTTCCTCCCGAGCTCCGCCTCCATGGCCAGGAGCCGAGCTCCTCCACAGCTGCCCCACGCCGGTCACCGCCGTGGCCGACGTGGACGACCTCCGGCGCCTCCCTGCGCATCCTGGTGTGCTCCTCCCCCGCCAAGGCGTCCTCGAGGACCTCCACCTCGCTCTGCACCCCCCTGCCCGTCGCCTTCCATGGCCCCTGCCCACTCCGTCTTGACGCGCTGCAGGTGTTCGACAAAAATCCCGCAAGAGAATTGGTGCATCGCGGGCATCAATCTGTGCCGGTGTTTCTTTCGTTGTGGCCGGGGCCTTCGTGCCCTGTGCGTTCATCGTCCATGTGACCCCGACAAAAAATTCCCGGCGACAAGTTCGACACCGACCGGTACCGCATCGACAAGATCATCGCCAACAAGTACCGCCACCCCGAGGACCTCGGACCAAACCATGACCACGACTACTTCCTCGACGAACCGTGAACGACTACATCGCCTTCGTCGTGTTCGCTTGCGTTGGCCGCCTTCGTGCGCGCCCGAAGACCGGGACCGTCACGATCGCCTCCGACCCCGAAGACGGTGTTGTTACGGTTCGCCCACGACTACTACTACGACTACTTCGACGATGATGACCGCGTGATTCGAGAACGACTACTTCCTCTACGGCGTGAACGACTACCTCCATGACGATGACCCTGGAACGACTACGTCCACGACGTCGGCTACTTCCCCTACGTCGATCACTTCCACTACAACGTCTACTTCCTCCACGCACCAACGACACCGGCGTTGCCCCGAAGATCTCCTCTTTCCGGCGTCGAACCCGAAGATCCTCCCCACACGTGTGCACCCCAAACCCTAAAACCTCTATACCTATGCCCTATTTTCTATAACACATCAGCTATAATTAAAATGTCATCTCATTCATGTGTCGCATTGCATTTTTGTGGATAACGAAATAACTCGAACCTCCTAAATTAAATATTGGGCTTCCGGCTCAATTTAAATTGATTTAATTGCATGACCCATAACTAATTCATTTTACTTCCAAATCAAACCAATAAAATATGTTTTCCAATCAAAATTCTCTAAGCTTTCCAAATATCAACTTTGTTTTCTGTTTTGAATAAATTAAATTGCTGAAAACAACTATTTATTAATTAATGCATTAAAATTGCTAATTTGATAACTTGCTCATTTTAATTCCAAATCTCACAAATAAAATATGTTTTCATACCAGAAAAATGCACTTAATCTGTTCATGCCATCCATGTTCATGTTTGCACCTTGCATGTTGCATTTGTAGTAGTGTTATGTATGTTCACCTAATAATTAAATATGGAATGTGTTGGGGTATTTAATTCAATTGTTGCCCTATTCCATTTAATATTGAATAGATCACCTCTACCTTTTTTAAACCTGTTAATCAACATTTAATATTGATGGTTAGCTAAACAACTTGAACCAATAATTATTTGTCCGGACTCCGGTTCCGATTAAATTGCTTAAGTTGTTTTTCCCTGTTGCATCTTGCCATGCCATGCATATAAAATAGGATTATGCTGGATCTTTTGCCGTAGTAGTAATTGTTGCATCCGGTGTTTCTTTTAGTTCGTTGCTTCTTCACGGATAGGACGTTGAGATGATGTGAGCAACGACAAGTCTGCTACTTGCTGGATTCCAGGCAAGTATACTCACTTGCATGCCATATGGCTGCCTTTCATCACTTGTTACCGATTCTTTCCGTTGATTCTTTTCTGCTAGCCTTAGTGGTAGTTGTTTCTGTTACGAACCCATCACATGAATCCCTTAACCTTGATATTGCCTCACCTCCATACCTACAGCCTTTGTTTGTGCCTGTTCTTATCTAGCATGCTTAGGTTGTTTTGCTCGAGTCTGTTACCCGTTACTTTCTGTTATTACTTCTTTATGTTCTGGGGGCTCGATGTTTAATCAATCAATCAATCATGCTAATGTTACTATTAATAATAAATTTGATGATAAGGCACCGGCAGGAGGCCCAGGGTGGTTTTGAGGCCTGCTAGTGTCGACCCTAATAGGAAAAGGGTCTTGTCTACTGATCCATGATGAGCGCACTACCCGCATTTGGGGAGTATGGGCTCCCCCTCAGTTTGACCCGATTCGCATCTCGTCCAAATCGCCGTACTAGTTCGGGCTTTCCATTTGCTGCATGCATGATCTTGCGAGCCCTTGGTACCCGGGTGGAACTTTCGTAGTCGGCATTTAGGGCGGCGTGATCTTCCAGTGCTATGAGGGTCCCCTTTTCTTCGTGGGGCTCGATTAGCCGCGCACGCACAGCACGCGGTGCTTTGGGCTTGATGCGAAGAAGGGTTGGATTGTGTTGAGTGCCCCGCTTGGTGGGAGGCATCCCATCTGGCGGGATATTCATGAGTGCGGTTGCTATGGTGCACCCCTGCAGGGTAAATCTTCTCGAGAAGCCGTGTTTTCCGCGGTTATGGATTACTTGGTGAAAGTACTGGCTAACAAGTACTCAGGACAACTTCAACATAATGATCAATCATGTTTCACCCAATGATTAATAACTTGACTAGTAATAGGTTATTCACACAATAACTTGACTCATCTTTAATACCACGGTGTGAGTTATCCTCGGATTGCTTCTTCGGATAAGGGGCGAGATCCAGGATGGGTTTGTTTGAAGTTATCTTTCAGTTGGTTACTATCACTCGATCTTATCTCCTTTCTGATAGTTGGAAGTAATAGAATCTCTGTAGTTGGTTAGTGCAGCCTGCTGTTGCTTATTTGCAATAACCCCCTTCCTTTCCGTTGATCCTAAAGTATTTGTATCTTTTGATGACTGGCTACGCCGGTAACTTGTGAGTATGGGTTTTATCCCCCTTGCCAGTACTTAACCGTACTGACCCACGAATCTCTTTCGTGGCTGCAAATTCCAACTTGCAGTCAACAGGTTTGAAGTCTGACGACGTTAGCTTGGGAATCCCTCCGGCTTGGCCTGGGCAGGGATTGGACGCCTTCGGTTATCTTCAGGACTCTTAGTCCAATTTGGATCTTGTCCGTAGCCGGACGTTTGTTTCTTCCGCTGTTATTTGGATCTTTGTATTGTATCAGTTGTATCCCTGGCTCTTCTGAGTCATCTTGTATCTATCTGTTTCTGTTGTAATTGTGGATTATTCGAGAACTATTGTAATGTTATCATAAATGGCAACCTGGAATCGGTTATTATGCGGATTTGGCGGGAATGCTGAAATCTGCATAGTGCCCGATCTCGGGGCGTCACAGCTTATCCTTGTCAGATATTTGCACCAATGTTATTAATAATGTTTGCCACGATGATGATTGTGATGTTTGGCATTCACGACTTTGTTATATTAATTTTGGTTGCATGACGCGGTTAGCAAATATGAGTTTAATTCCGAAACTCATTACTATTAAACGCTCCAAATGTCAAGTGTGTGTTCAAGCTAAGCAACCTCGCAAATCTCATAAGACTGCGGAGACGAGAGACTTGGCACCACTAGAACTTATACATTCTGATCTTTGTGAGATAAATGGCGTATTGACAAAAGGTGGAAAGAAATATTTCATGACACTTACTGATGACTCCACTAGATAGTGTTATGTGTATCTTCTGAAATCTAAAGATGAAGCTTTAACTTATTTCAAGAACTATAAGGCCGAAGCTGAGAACCAACTTGACCGTAAAATTAAACGGCTTAGGTCTGATCATGGTGGAGAGTATTTTTCCAACGAGTTTAATTCTTTTTGTGCTGAACACAGTATTATTCATGAGAGGACGCCTCCCTACTCACCTCAGTCAAATGGGGTGGCTGAAAGAAAGAACCGAACGTTGTCTGATCTGGTTAACGCCATGTTAGATACTTCGGGTCTCTCCAAGGCATGGTGGGGGGAGGCGCTAATGACTGCATGTCATGTCCTAAACCGAGTTCCCACAAAGAATAAAACCATTACACCATTTGAGGAATGGGAAAGGAAAAGGTTAAAACTCTCCTACCTACGTACTTGGGGTTGTTTGGCAAAAGTCAATATGCCAATTCCCAAGAAGCGCAAGCTTGGACCTAAAACCGTAGATTGTGTTCTTCTGGGCTATGCTTTTAATAGCATTGGTTATAGATTCTTGATAGTAAAATCTGAGGTATCCGACATGCATGTTGGTATGATTATGGAGTCGAATGATGCGACTTTCTTTGAGAACATATTTCCTATGAAGGATATGTCTAGCTCATCAAATCAGGAGAAACCTGTTTCATCTAGTCAGGAATTAGCTGAGATTCCTGAATCCACCATTCCGATAGAACACGTTGAGAATCCCGAGGAGGATGACAATGAAGTTCCTGTAAGGAGCAAGAGACAGAGGACTGCAAAGTCCTTTGGTAATGATTTGATTGTGTACCTCGTGGATGACACACCCATGACTATTTCAGAAGCCTATGCGTCTCTTGATGCTGACTACTGGAAGGAGGCTGTTCGTTGCGAGATGGATTCCATGTTGGCTAACGGAACCTGGGAAATCACTGATCGTCCTTATGGGTGTAAACCTGTAGGATGTAAGTGGGTGTTCAAGAAAAAGCTTAGGCCTGATGGTACAACTGAAAAGTACAAGGCAAGGCTTGTGGCCAAGGGTTATACCCAGAAAGAAGGTGAAGACTTCTTTGATACTTAGTCACCTGTGGCTAGACTTACCACTATTTGTGTGCTACTCTCACTGGCTGCCTCGCACGGTCTTCTCGTTCATCAAATGGACGTTAAGACGGCTTTCCTTAATGGAGAGTTGGACGAGGAAATTTACATGGAGCAGCCAGATGGTTTCGTAGTACCCGGTCAGGAAGGCAAGGTGTGTAAATTATTGAAGTCATTATACGGCCTCAAGAAAGCACCTAAGCAATGGCACGAGAAGTTTGAAAGGACTTTGACTGCTGAAGGCTTTGTTGTAAACGAAGCTGATAAGTGTGTGTACTATCGCCATGGTGGGGGGAGGGAGTTATTCTATGTCTGTATGTCGATGACATATTGATCTTTGGGACCAATCTTGATTTAATCAAGGAAGTTAAGGATTTCTTATCTCGCTGTTTTGAGATGAAGGATCTAGGAGTAGCTGATGTTATCTTGAACATCAAGCTATTGAGAGATGATAATGGTGGGATCACACTGCTTCAATCTCACTATGTGGAAAAGGTCTTGAGTCGCTTCGGGTATAGTGACTGCAAGTCTTCTTCAACTCCATATAATGCTAGTTTGTTGCTTCGAAAGAATCAACGGATTACTAGAGATCAACTGAGATATTCTCAGATTATAGGCTCGCTTATGTATTTGGCGAGTGCCACGAGGCCTGACATCTCTTTTGCTGTGAGCAAATTAAGCCGGTTTGTTTCCAATCCGGGAGATGATCATTGGCGTGCGTTTGAGAGAGTTATGCGCTATTTAAAAGGCACTGCGAGCTATGGAATTCACTATACCGGAAACCCGAGGGTTCTGGAAGGATATAGTGATTCTAATTGGATATCTGATGCTGATGAGCTTAAGGCCACTAGTGGTTATGTTTTTACACTTGGTGGTGGCGCTGTTTCCTGGAAGTCTTGCAAGCAGACCATCTTAACGAGGTTAACTATGGAAGCAGAACTCGCAGCATTAGACACAGCCACTTTTGAAGCAGAGTGGCTTCGTGAGCTCTTGATGGACTTGCCTATGGTTGAAAAACCAATACCCGCAATCCTAATGAATTGTGATAATCAAACTGTGATCATCAAAATGAACAGTTCTAAGGATAATGCGAAGTCATCAAGACATGTGAAGAGGAGATTAAAATCTGTCAGGAAATTGAAAAACTCCGAAGTTATTGCGTTGGATTATATCCAAACATCTATGAACTTGGCAGATCCCTTCACAAAGGGTTTATCACGAAATGTGATAGATAGTGTATCGAGGGAGATGGGTTTGAGACCCACGTTATGAGTTGCCCACAGCGGTAACCCACTCTATGTGATCGGATATCCCGTGAATTAGAAGTGGGAGACAAGCTGAGAGGAGAGTATCCTTATATTTTATTCCACTCCATAAAAGATGCACTACTCTCCTGATCTGTATGGTAGGTTGACATTTGTCTTAATGTGTTCCAAGTGGCTTATTTATATAAGCAGAGATGTGTCCTACAGAACATCTCCTGAGGAACTCACCTATATGATTCTGACTGTTAAACGTCGCTGTCTATGAGAATCGGGTGCTCTCTAATAAACTCATGAAAGGCCTTCGGAGTATGACGCATACGCTCCAAACCGCGGAGAAGCCTTGCGGCAGCCTAGTGTCGGTTCTGACGTTGTGTAAAACTGGTATCACAGCAAACTTGTAGTTCAAGGCGTAGTCCACTATTCAAGTTGTGAACTAGTGTAGCATGATGTTCTAAGTGGAAGTTCAACTTAACAGTCTCCACTAACACCGGTATATAAACAATGTTTTGGAACCGAGTTTATGAAATGTGCTAATAACACTTTGTGGGGGATTGTTAGAATTTTATATGGGCTCCTTATTTGGGCTCACATGTCTAGCCCAACTAAGCCCACTAAAATTCTGAAATTGTCATGGCCCATTCATGAATAATACAAGTGGGGAGTGGGACTAAAGTTTAGTCCCACATTGCTAGTTTGGAGAGAGTGGAACCACCTTATAAGTTGAGCCATTCTATCTCATGTATGAGTAGCCAAGGCAAGAGGAGAGTTGCGCCACACGCGCGCTCCTCCTCCGCCGCTCGCCACGCCACGCGACGCGACGCGACGCGGGTTGCGGGGATGAGCCGAGCCGAGAGCGTTTATTTTGTCGGTTGGGAAAACTTAATTAACGGACGCGTTAATTCCAAAACCGTTTCCGTTTCCTTTCTAGATCGTGGAGCCGAACCGACTCAGACGTGGAGTTACGCCCACGTCTCTCCCAGCCCGCATATAAATACGCACATACGGTAAACCCTAGCCGCCACTTCGTCATATGGTTTCGCACCACCGTTTCAAAGCACTGCGCCGCCAATCAAGCATTCTCCATCCCTCCTTCCGGCGTGCACCGCGAGAAGGGACAGCAGGCCTCCGGAACCCCGCCTGTTGTGATCCTGTACGGGAGAGGGGCGATCAGGTTTTTGGGGAGCGCACTCGTGCGACTACTGACGGAGACTACTTCCCCAACGACGACTTCTTCCCCGACCTCGGCAACCTCTTCATCAATGACATGGCCGACGGCGTGGACAACAACAACGGCGGTGCCGCTACCGCTGCATCGTACGTAACTCTAATCCATCTGTATGAGATATTCCTGAAATTCATATGTCTAGTTCTAGCTATAGATTGGATCAGTCTGTCTACTGTACTAGATCTAGATATTTGCATGATTATTGTATTTGCTACTGTCGTAATTCATCTGCTGCTATTTCGAATTAAATTATGTCCTAAATTGCTAATATATTCAACAATAGTATGACCATTAAGTTGCTGCAGAGAACTGTTGCGCCACCGTGTGGACGAGCCTGATGTTGGGATCACCTGAGCCTTGGCGACGGTGATGCGGGAAAGATATCTTCCACACCAGCCACTGAGCATCCAGACACTAATTGTGTGTGAGACGAGGAATGGAGGGCATCGCGTCCATCCGACGATTTTGTTAGAAATCAAACCCCGATAGGAAGTATTTACCCGTGCATACCTTTTTTTAATCAACAGTGCAAGGAATTTAATGCGGCCTACTGAGCATGCATGTGTCTTGGATGCATGTGCGTTGGTGTTACAGAGACTAGGGAAAACAAAGCTGACAACGCGTGCCTCGATCCGCCCAAGACACGAGCGCCGGTGAGCAACCCGACTGTAGTAAGAGCATCTTCAGTCTAGGCCCCAATAGACGTCTGAATGGGCGTCCGGCGAGGCCTTTTGAGCTCGTCCGAACGGGAAGACGCCCACGGGGGCGCGGCTGCCCACTCGCAGCCCCAAATCAAAAACCCCCAAATCATTTTTCTCCAACTTTTTAAATTGTTTAAATACAAAAATAAATAAAGTCTTACATAATTATGTTTTAGGTCATAATTTAATGGTTTGGCTTTACAAAATCATTCGAATCCGTCGCCGGCGTGCTCGGCGTTTGTCAATCGACGTTCACGACATCGTTGGAGCAGAGGAAGCCGGGGTCGGGAGTGTAGCCATGGAACTCGTCGCCGGTGCCCTGGGTCTCGTCCGGCGTCTCGTTGCTGCTGTCGCTTCGTGCCGCTCCGTGGGCGCCGAGGACGCCGCGCCGTTGGTTGCCGTGGACGCTGGACCGAGGTCCATCTCGGCGAGGATGGAAGCACGCATCGCCTTGCACGCCGCCCTCGTCTGCGGATTAAGGTTCGACGTGTCTGTGGTGAGGATCATGAAATCCCCCTGCATCTTCTTGGACGCCGCCTTGCCGGCCTCGATCTCGAGCTTCTTGTCCGTCTTTTTGGCGAACTCCGCCCACTTGGCTTCGGATGCGGCACGTCTCTCGGCCGAGCTCTTCGCAACATTCTCCATGACCTTGTCTATTGCGGCGTGCACTCGCTCCGAGCTCGCCGCCACCGCCGCCGCCTTTTTGTTTCCCATGGGCCTTTCCGAGTTGAGCACCACCTCCTCGATTTGAGCACCGCAGGGCTTCTTGTTGAGTCGGAGCCTATGCTTCTTCCACTTCTCATTGTTTTGCAACTTGTTGAAACAATGAAGAAGCACAAAGTCCTTCTCGTAGAGAGCCTTGTACAACTCCAGGGCATCAACGAGATAGCAACAAGAGAAGTCAAAGATTAGGAGATGCATGAATATTGTGATTGCATACGAGAAGAAGCGAAAGGAGATACGCACTTGGTCTTTCAGAGTCTTGCCACTCCCCGGCCTCGCCATGATGTTGTCAAAGGCACCTTGAAATTTGTTCACGGACTTTTGGATTGTTGCCCATCAATGAGCTAGCACACTCTGGTTACGATCCATGATGACCTATATGTATGGCGCTTGATACTTGCGCTCGTCAAACTCGGAGAGAATCCTCTTCCAATACGAATCGCTCGTTTGGTTTGAACCCGTGATCACGTCTTGGGTAATGGAACTCCAGGACTCTATCAAGCACTCGTCCTCTTTCGTCGTCCAAGCTCGACAGCCGCGCCGTCCCGGCGCAATCCCTGGGACACCTCGTACGCCTCGTTCAGATCTAGCCCCGTCCCGGCGCCGCTGGGCGCGCCGCCGAACGAGTGCAGGTGATTGGAGTCGAAGCCGCCGAGGTTCCCGCCGCCGAAGTTGCCGTAGACAAACGCGTAGCCAGCATAGCCGTCGGGCTCGTTGAAGTTCGGGGAGAGGCCCTGGCTGGGTCCAAGCCTCGACTGCGAGCACGGCGTGATGGCGGCGTCCACTCGGAACGGCGACGCCGAAGTCGACGAGCTCGATGCGCCTCCCGGGCTTTCTCCTCCGGTCGCGGCCGCGGCAGCGCATACAAGCGTATCCAGGGTCGCCGCCGCGGTCCGGGCCACCGACCTCTCGCGACGAAGCCGGCGCTCCGTCGAGGAGGCTATCGAATATTCATCTCAACAAGTCCCTCGGGTGAACCCATAGGGTTTCGATTAGGAGAACGTGTAGGCGCTGGCGACGATCGTCGGCTAGACAGGGGCACGATTTACCCAGGTTCGGGGCCCTCGTAGAGGTAAGATCCTTACTGCTGCCTCTGTCGATCTGTATTAATGAGTAGATCGGTTACAATGGGAGATGCTCAAGTCAAGAGTACGATATCGATCTCAAGGCTTTGGTGGTGCGGTATTGCTTGGTCCTCCCCCCTGGTGGTTCTCCTGGCTTTATATAGATAGCCAGGTCTCAAACCGTCCCCGGGGGGGGATACAAACCCTAAACCTAAGTCGGTTACAGGTTTCCTTTCTGAACCCGCAAGGCTTTGCGGGTGGGCTTCGATTGGGCCTTATAAAACTGTTCATGGCACCTCCTTTGGAGCTTGGGCCTTGGGCCTGAGACCGGGTAGGCTCACCCGACAGGCCTAGGATCCATCCCTTTGTCAGTGGCCCCCGAGCGTTTACTCGGCTGAGAATCTGTCGGGTGGACGCTCAAAGTTTATCTTCATTTCTTCTCGACTGGTGGCTTCAATTGTTTGAAGAGGATGTATATCCTGTATGTTAGGCATTTATTGTACTCGAGTATCGAGAAAATAAAAGTGCATGTGTGTTGGCTGTTTTCGTAGAAGGATGTGGCTCAGTTGCTTGGCTCTCCCGAAAGCTCAGGGCCAATTAATTACATCTCGGGCAAAAACAGTTCTGGCCTACACGGATTCAAGACCTCCGACTCCAATCTGGTGAGGTGATCATTGCGACTGGGCCGTGGAGGTCTTACCGAGTCGAACTTAACCTAATAGGGTACCCGGCGCGTCCGCTAGGATTTTTCTTCGTGTTGTTGACACGGAAATTTACCGGAGGACGCAGCTTGAGTGTGATTCCAGGCCCTGAAGAAAGATCTTTTGGGTCTTACCTTCGTATCGAGAGGATATGGCATCTGGATGTGCCTAGTCGGCAGGACGATCCAGGATAAAGATGCGTATACATCGTATGCTAGAGTGTATGGGACCGCTAACCCGTGGGCATTTGCTCGCGAATTTGCGAGTGAATAATATTTCCCTGTTTGGAATTTATGAGAAAGAGTTTTTTCGCGTCTTGAGGTATCCAAACAAAAGAAATTTCGTGTTAAGAAGTTCATGCGAAAGATTTTTCGCGCCTTGAGATGTCCAAACGAAAGAAGTTTCGTGTTATGGAGTTCATGCGAAAGAGTTTTCGCGTCTTGAGATGTCCAAACGAAAGAAGTTTCGTGTTATGGAGTTTATGTGAAAGAGTTTTCGCGTCTTGATGTGTCCATAGGAAAGAAATTTCGTGTTTAGGATTCTACCCGAGAAACTTCTCGGGTATGATGACACACGCAATGACGTCATTGCGCACTTTGCTCTGACTCCTCCCGATGGGACGTGACGGGATGAGAACAGATGTGCTGGCCAACCTTGTCAGCTTTTTGACCGGAAACGAGACGTCGTTTCCAGTTTTTCCGCGAGCCGCGCGCAGTAATTGCGCACGATCTACTGTTAAGATCGTGGCACGAAACAGCTTTCACCGCCTCCTCGTTTCCGCTTCACGCGTGGCAGCTGCGATGAGTGCCACGTTGCTTGATGAATGGCCAAGATCGAGTGGCTCCGTTATATATACTGTCCTTAGGTGGAAAGTAAAAACCTTTCGGTCATTTGCTTCGTTGACTTCTTTTTCCTCGCGCTCATCTCCTCTTCTGCAAGCACGCACCAGTTTCCATGGTGGGAGGAAGGAAACGCAGCGCTGCTGCTTCATCCTCGAAGGCGCCTGAAGATGCTCCTGCGCCACCCGCCCCGCGCTAGGGCGACTGGCGCTCAGGCAACACGACGAACAAGGGCATCAAGGAGATGCAGAGGGAGGCACTGCTGCCTCCCGAGGCCGAGAAGCGAGTTCGTATCGGCAAGAAAAAAGAGGTACCAAACCCCCACGGAGCGCGTGATCTTTGTGGATCAAGTCTCGCGCGGGCTCTCACTCCCCCTCCATCCTTTCCTCGTTGGCTTGTTGTATGTCTACGGCATACAGCTCCACGATTTGTCTCCAAATGCGGTGCAGCACATCTCTTGCTTCATTGTACTTTGCGAGTGCTTCCTGGGCATCCGCCCGCACTGGGGCCTTTGGAAGGCCCTATTCAATGTGCGGGCTTTCCGCGAGAAATCGCGGGTAGAGACTGAGCTTGGAGAGACGCTGCGCACTGACGGCTTCGGAATCCAGGCAAAGTCGGATAGCTCGTACTTCGAGATGCACCTCATCGACTCCGCGCAAGGGTGGAGGAAGAAGTGGTTCTACGTCGTCGATGACAGCGCGGGTGGAGCTCATGAATTCCACCCGTTCGCTGTCTTGAAGCGGCGGAAGTCCTAGGCGCACAGGCTCTCAGCCGAAGAGAGCCGAATCATCGCCCCGCTACTCGCCAAGGTGGCAGTCCTTCGTGACCAAACCGCAGGGGTTGCGTTGAACGGCTTGCATCAGGCGAGTGTGTTCCTCAAGCGCAGGATTCAACCTCTGCAGGGGAGGCCCTCCACCATATGGGAGTACCAGGGCGTCGAAGACCCCAGTCGTGTGAGCCGAGAAGAACTTTCGAATGCTGAATTCGAGAAGAAAATCGCGGCCATCACCAAGCTGAAAGTGGGCGAGACCTTCCCTGACTGCCCTATCGCAGCATTTGAAGCTTCGAGACCTCCTCCATGCGAAGTAAGTTCAATTTTTTTCTGCCTTAACTTTTTTTTCTTTGTTTGGGAGTTTGTCGACTGAGTTTCTTCTTCTTTTTTTCTTGTTTCCCTTCTGTAGAGTTTAAAGGTAGCAACCTTCTACCCGCCAGTTTCTGGTGAAGAAGCCTCGGACTTGTTGGCAAGCAACCTGAGGTTCCCGTCGACACCAGCGTTGCCGACGCTGATTCGAGTTATGAGCACGGCTCTTCGGATGACGTGGAAGAATCGAGTAGTGATCTCCACAACCGCAAGCGCCGTAGGGCGGGAGACGATGAAGCCACTTCCAAGGATAATTCCTTGGGTGAAGGATCTGATAAAGAGCCCCTCATCGTGTCCCCACTGAGTGTGCGTGCTCCTCTCGCTCCCAAGTCGAAGATCCACACCGCCTGGAACGCGGATATGCTGGATGACGACGACGATGAGTAAGTTTTTCTTTCCTTCCACGCTCTAGTCGAAAGTTTTCTTCTCGCTCTTCCTTATGTTGTTGTTTCTTTCATGACAGGCTTCATTCCATCAGCCCCGTCAGGTTTGCTTCTTCTATTCCTCCCGCGAAGAAGAAAGATGCTACTGCGGGTGAAACCCCAATTGCTAAGGCCGTTCAAAACTCGCCGAGCCTAGCCCCAACAGCTGCGGCTACGGATTATAAGCTGCCTAGCTTTGCCGGTGGAGCCTCGGCTTCGAAAGAAGTGTCGGGTAGCTCGTTGATCCTCTGTGCATTGCCTACGGCTAGGTAAAATTTACCATTTTCCTTGCATTCTGTACTTCATTCATTTATGGTTTTTATCGGGTGCACGGCAGTGCTCCCGATGGGAGTAGCCCCCGAGGTTGTGGTCAATCGCTTGTGATTGGCTACAGGCTCAAGAACTTAAGCTTCTTTCCTTTCTTGATTTTATCGTGTGCACGGCAGTGCTCCCGATGGGAGTAGCCCCCGAGGCTATACTCGACTGTTTACAGTCGTGAATAGGCTCAATTTGCTTCCACTTTCTCTCACTTCTTCATCTTCGTGTTTTGCAGTCTCTACTTGACTCTCGCAGCCATTGGTTGCCGCGTAATTTCGGCTGAGGCAGATTGCGTAATCCTTCGGGCGGATCGTGATCGACTCGTCTCGGATGGCCAAGTTCTCCAAGGTAAATTGATCCGTTCCTTCTACTTATTCTTTCTGGTCGTGCGAATTCCTTTAGGTTGAACTTTGTTGCTGTGTAGCCCAAGTCGATTTCTGAAGGCCGATAAGACTGATGCTATCACTCGGGTGAACACCCTTGAGGTTGAGTTGGAGGCTGCTCGAAAGGAACTTGAATCCTATCGCAAGCAGTTGACTGACCTCGAGGGAAAGCTCGCTGAGGCCCAGGACGCTCTAAAGCGACTGGAGGAGGCTGGCACCAAACAGGACAATGATCTTGTTGGCTTCATTCGTCCTCTGGCCCACTAATTCGCTGGTAAGTCTCACTACACTTCCCGTTTTGCTACGATTAGATTGATCGCCTTTTTGAGTTTAATGATGTCTGTTTGCAGATGTCCTTGGCGTTGCGCTAGAGCTTCCCGGGGTTCAACGGGTGGACGCCCTGACGGATTCTTGCGCTCAGCTTCAGAGGCACCCGAGTGGCTTCTGCTCCCTCGTTGGCAATGCCATTCGAGTGTTGATGCAATTCCACGAGCGCCTTCTGGTTGATGTCGCGGTTCCAACCACGCTGGATGGTCTCCTGAAGGTTTTCCTGGAGGATGATCTCCTTCAGGCCTACTCGGTCGTCCAGTCTGAGCGCGGGGGGGGGGGGGGGGGGGGGGGGGCGAAGACTGCCATCCAGTTCGCGTTGGCGCACGGAGTCGCAGGCTTGGACGAGGCTTACTCGAACCTTCCCGTCGATGCTACCACGGGCAGAAAGGTAGCGCTTTGTCGTTTCGGTGATCCGGCTGGAGTCCTTGCTCAGAAGCTATCCGACTTGATTGCTCGTGCTAGTCGCAAGGGGCAACCTGTCGCGAGTGGCAGCACTTCTGCGGTTCCATAGGATAGACTTTATTTAGTTTGCTCTTCTGATGTAATGAACCTTGAGATGTATTCCCGTATTTTGCCTTTAATCGGAGTTATTTTGATGTCTAAAATTGTCTGATTATTACGATTGAAATGGCATGAGCTCACGATGGGAGTAGCCCCCGAGCACATGTTAAGTAGGTGGTATACTTCTCGAGTGGGGTCTTGGAGAGTATCTGAACTTGTTTCATTTCCTTCCAGGTTGTAGGTCATAACGCAGAATCTTCGAGTGGATCTGCCGCACGAGTAGATCCCCTTGTTGCTGCTGTTGGTACATTTGCCGGCCTCCGTGATCGTGTCGCGGATGGTGAGCGCAAGCTGAAAGCTTTGCGTGGAGTGGCTGATGTAGCTAAATCAAAGCAAAAGTTTGCGGCTGAGCGTGAACAGTTCGTGATGGAGGAGCTAGCTGTTGTTACCAAGGATATGCTTTGTAAGCACACTAGCCCCCTGGCACTTTGTTGTTCTATCTTCCCTTCACCTTTTGACCTTTCACGCTATTTTTCGCAGTTGTTGAGCCCAATGCCCCTTGTGAAACTCATTGGGTAGACAACCACATTATTCATGAGACGAGTAGCTCTAAGCCACACGTGAACAACTTTTGGTCTGACCGCAGCCGCGGCTTTATTCTGGCTACTTTGAAGTATCGGGCTGGCAAGGCGAGGCTGCTTGTGGATTCTTGTCACGAAGCCTTGTCTTTTGTGCATCGGACGTTCTACCTGCTAGGTATTGTTCCAGAGAAGTTAAGCGACCTGCTAAGACTGTTTGGCCGAGTTGGTGAAATCGCGAATGTGTTCGTCAGCAGCTCATCTGCAGTGCAGAAGTGGCGATCGCTTTTGTTAGATTATGGCATCCCGAAGTCAATTTTAGATCTGTGGCCAGGCTCTCCAATGCTCCAGTCATGAAGCCTGCTGCTGAGGAGATCATTCAACTGACTTCTGAGGAGATTGAACACAAGCTGACTGAGAGGGTTGCTCCTCATTAACTGTACTTGTAGGATGTAGATGTCCTGTTATATTGTATATTCCTTCGAGAGTCTATAAGGTGTTTTTATAAGGTGTGAACCTTGTTTGTACCTTGTATTTGTAAATTTCCTTGTAATACTTAGTTAGGCGTAACCCCCGTGCGTTTGGGGTGTATACCTGTATTAAGCATGTAAAATGAAGAATACACGAGTAGCTATGGTTGAAAAATTATGTGTTTTTATTGATATGACTGAGAAGCCATGTAATTTCCTCGAGCTACAAGATGGCTAGTATGGCCTTATTTTCGTCAATAGAATAATCCTAAGGATAGAATTTGCGGAGATGCGCAACATTCCATGGGTTGGAATAGATACCACCGGTCTCGGGGTTCTTCAGTCGATAGGCGCCACCCTGGGATAACTTCATGTATGATGAAGGGTCCTTCCCATGGTGGCTCTAATTTGTGTCCTTCTTTTTGCTTGAGCCGCAATACCAGGTCGCCTACCATGAAGGATTAGTGGCGTATGCGACGACTGTGGTAATTGCGCAGCGATTGCTGGTATACCGCCGACCTTGCGAGTGTGATGTCGCGAATTTCGTCGAGTGCGTCCACGTCTTCTGCGAGTGCCCTATTCGAGGTTTTTTCGCTGTATGCGATGACTCGGGGTGCGCTGAATTTGACATCTTCAGGTAGGACGGCTTCGGCTCCATAGACCATGAAAAATGGCGTGTAATTCGTTGACCGATTTGGTGTTGTGCGAAAGCTCCACAATGCTGATGGTAATTCCTCTGCCCACTGACCTGCTGCTGGGTTTAGGCGGTCGAGTAGCAGTTTCTTGAGGCCGGTTGAGACTAACCCGTTGGATCGCTCGACTTGACCATTAGTTTGAGGGTGAGCCACTGAGGCAAAACTGAGGGTGATTCCCTTCTCTTCGCAGAATTCCTGTGTTTCCTTTGCTGTGAAGTTGCTGCCGTTGTCGGTGATGATGTTGTGTGGTATGCCAAACCTGCACACAATGGAGTTGAGGAACTTCACGGCGCATTGGGCGCTGGCGGAGGTGACTGGCATAGCCTCGATCCACTTTGTAAATTTGTCGACCGCAACTAGCAAGTGCGTGTATCCTCCCGGTGTGGATTTTCGCAGTGGCCCCACCATGTCTAGCCCCCATTGTGCAAAGGGCCAGGCGATTGGGATCATGTGAAGTTCAGTGGCGGGGGCGTGTGGCTTGGGCGCAAATCTTTGGCATGCATTGCACTTGTCGACTAGGTCCTTTGTGTCTCTGGCTGCTGTGAGCCAATAGAATCCTGCACGAAAAGCTTTACCCACGATCGCCTTCCAGCTAGCGTGGTGCCCGCAATCTCCTTGGTGTATATCTCGCAGTAGTTCCATGCCGTCCTCGGGTGCTATGCATCTCTGCAATATTCCTGATATGCTTTGTTTGTATAGCTCCCCGTTGATCACTCGAAAAGCTTTGCTGCGTCGTACTATCTGTCGAGCCTCGCGAATATCTGCTGGGAGGTGCTTGTTGGACAAGTAGTCGAGGTATTTATGCGTCCAGACTGGTTTGACTAGAAAAACTTGCCTTGAAATGTTGTGGCTGAGCTCAATCATAGCAGTTTGCGTGCTGACCTCTGTCACCAACGTTGCGGGTGCTTCTGCTGGCTTTTTGACCTTTACTGAGCGCTTGATCATCCTCTCGAAGTATATTCCAGGCGGTATGGGTGTTTTGGTAGAACCCATGTTTGCCAATTTATCTGCTTCTTCGTTGCTGAATCGCGCAATGTGCTTTAGTTTGCACTCTTTGAAACTTCCTTCGAGTAGGTTGTACATATCTCGATAAGCGACCATGTTTTCTGCAATGGCGTCGCACTTTTTCATTGTCTACTTTACGATGAGGTTTGAATCTCCATAGATCATTAGTCGGGTGGCTCCACAGGCGATCGCCATCTTCATGCCGTGGAGGAGGCCCTCGTATTCTGCGTCATTGTTTGATGCCGGGTCGTCGGGTGGAAAATCCAATCGCAGGACGTACTGCAACTTGTCACCTCTGGGGGATATCAGGACTACCCCGGCTCCAGCTCCTTCGTTTCTCTTCGACCCGTCGAAATACATTATCCAGTTGCTCGTATACTCTGGAGGGCCTGGCGTTTGTAGTTTTGTCCACTCGCTCGGGAATTCCACGAGTACTTGTGATTTGATAGATTTGCGTCCTGCATATATGATGTCCCAGGCACCGAGTTCGATACTCCACTATGCAATTCTTCCGGATGCCATGGGGTTATTCATGATGGTACCGAGTGATGCGTCGTTCACCACCGTGACGGTGTGTTCCTGCAAGTAAGGCTTGAGTTTTCGAGCTGTGAGCACCACACCGTACGCGAGCTTCTGATAATGGGGATATCGCTGTTTGCAGGGTGAAAGCACCTCGCTGATAATAATATATTGGCCTTTGGATGCCATACGCCTTGCCGTCTTCCGGCCGCTCGACCACGATTGCTGTCCTGATGACTTGATTTGTTGCGGCTAGGTACAGATACTGTGGCTCCCGTTCTCGTGGTGTTGGCAGGACACGCCTGCTCTGCAATGCTCGCTTGAGGTCTGCGAATGTTTTCTGCGCTTCGGGTGTCCACTCGAACTTATCAGTTTTCTTCAGTAGCTTGTAGAAAGGCAATGCTTGCTCGCCCAGCCTCGCAATGAATCTTCTTAGAGCGGCTAGTCGTCCTGCGAGCTGCTGCACACCGCGGAGATTAGTTGGCTCTTTCATTGTCAGGATTGCTTTGATTTTCTCCTGGTTGGCTTCAATGCCTCGAGCAGAAACTTGGTACCTGAAAAGTTGTCCTGCAGGGACGCCAAAGACGCATTTGGTCGGGTTGAGCTTGATTCGATACGCGTTCAGCGCGTCGAATGTTTCTCTGATGTCATCGAGGAGCGTATCCTCAACTCGAGTCTTGATGACGATGTCGTCAACTTACACTTGTACATTCTTGCCAATGAGCTTGGCGAGGCATTTTTGCATGCAGCGCTGATATGTTGAGCCTGCGTTCTTTAGCCTGAAGGGCATTATCGTGTAGCAGTAAACACCGTGGGGTGTGATAAACGTTGTCTTCTCCTCGTCCTCCTTTTTCATCCTGAACTGATTATAGCCCGAGTAGGCGTCCAAGAAGGAGAGGCGCTGGCAGCCTGCTGTGGAGTCCATGATCTGGTCGATCTGTGGTAGGGGAAAGTTATCCTTGGGGCAGTGTTTATTCAACGACGTGTAGTCGATGCACACGCAAAGGATGTCAGTATTTTTCTTCGGGGCCAGCACCGGGTTTGCTAACCAGGTGGAGATCTTTATCTCGCGAATGAATTTTGCTGCGAGTAACCTGTTCACTTCTTCTCCAAGTGTTTTTTGCTTTGGCTCTGAAAACCGTCGGGTTGTTTGCCTGATAGGTTTGGCGTCTTTATAAACTTCGAGTGAGTTCTCGGCGAACTCCCTGGGTATCCCTGGCATATCTGAAGGCTGCCAGGCGAAAATTTCCCAGTACTCACGGAGGAGCTCGACGAGCGCGCCTTCCTATGCTGGCGAGAGGGTGGTGGACACCATCACCGTTTTCGTGGATTCGGTCGGGTGCACCTGATGTTTTCGAGTGCTGTTGTTTGCGCTGAACTCGAGCTCTGGGGCGTTCTTCTTGGTGAGAGGCATCACGGAGTGATCCGTGGTTTTTGCTATCATTTCCATCTCTTCCTGCATCTCGAAGGATTTGACGATCTCGTTGAACTCGATGTCGCTTTTATTGGATTTTTGGAAATCACCGTCGATGCTGATGGTACCATGTTCCCCAGGCAGCTTGAGCTTCAGGTATGCATAGTGTGGTACTGCCATGAATCTAGCGAACGTTGTTCGGCCAAGAATGGTGTGGTACTGTGAGGGCCAGTCGACTACTACAAAGTCGAGAAATTCTCGTCTGTAATTGCTTCGGTTGCCGAGCACCAACTCCAAGTTTATTGTTCCGAGTGGGCGGACTGCCTTTCCTGGTACTATCCTGTGAAAGGATGTCTCTGATTGTGCGAGTCCGTCCAGTTCCTGTTCATTCTGCGGAGTGTGTCCGCGTAAATGATGTTAATACCACTACCTCCGTCCATGAATACTCGGGCACGTTCATAGTTGCCTATTTGCGCCTGGATGACTAGTGCGGCATGCCCTGGTCGATAGACTCTGGGGGGTGGTCTTCCTTGGAGAAAATTATCGGCTGATCGGCCATCTTCAAATACTCGGGTTGGGATGGTGGTGCCTGGACAGCCATGAATACCTGTCGAGTGTTTGTTTTATGGGCCCTGCGGGACGAGCAAACTTTCTGTATCATCCCTAGGAGTCCTGCTGGATTTGGGTATCCATTGGCTCCCTGGTTTGGGGCGGGTGGCGCTGGTAGCGCAGCTAGTACCGTGTTTTGATTTCCTGCTGGGGGCAGGGCTTGCGGCTGGTGAAATCCTTGGGCTCCTCCTCCAGGGAGCTGCGGGTAGCCCTGATTGACTGCTGCTTTATTTTTCTTTGAGAAGGCCTCGTGGATATCAACGAACTTTTGGCAATCCTTGAGAACGTGTGTTGCCTTAGTTTTGCCGGTGCGCTTACATTTAAATAGATGTAGCGTGCAGTAACCATCGAGGTCCTCCTCGGGGGTTTTGTACTCTGGCTTTGGCTTCCACTCGCGATATCCGTGATATCCGTTGTCGCGATTTCTTGTGAACTCCGCTACCATCAGTTCTTCTCGATCATCGCGGTCGTAATGCTTTCTCCTTTTCTTTCGACCATAGCGACCGTCTTCTCGTGTTGGTGATGAGGCTTTCTCATTACGCACCGCGTCTTCGCCGTTGGCCCATCTGTCGGCTATGGCCATCAGTTCTCCCATGGTTTTGGGTGCGGCCCGTCCCAGTTCTTCCCTGAAGGAGGTTCGCCGTGCTCCTTTGGCGAATGCTTCAACTGCGACCTCCTATGATATGTTTCCCGTTCTGTTCCTAAGTGTGGTCCATCGCTGAATATATTCGCGAGTAAACTCGCCACTTTTTTGCTTGCAAGCTCGTAACTCCTCGATGGTCGCTGGTCTTTTGTATGTTGCTTGGAAATTCTTGCAGAAATCGAGGTTTAGATCGTCCCATGAACTGTAGCATGCCCTCGGTCTTCCTTCGAGCCAGCTGCATGCAGCGCCTACGAGATGTAGGTTAAGGTACTGCATAGCCGTTTTTGTGTTCCCACGTTGGCATTTTACTGCCGTGAGGTAATCTGACAACCAGGATTGTGGTTCTTGCGAACCATCGTATTTCTGCACCTCCATGGAGAGCTTAAACCTCTTGGGTAGCGGTGCCTCGCGGATGCTGCGAGCAAAACATAAGGCTCCGCAGACTTCGTCGTCGGAGGATGTAGATGGGGAACGCGCGCAGTTCCTGGCCGCTCGACCTTTATCAACCTTGCGCTGAGGGATGTATGATCGCGCATTGTACCCGGGTTCGTCGCGGTTGACGTCTCCCCTCGGCTCCTTGCTGCGATGTCGCGAGCGGCTGCTGTGTCGCCGCGGGCTGCGGTCTTGATCCCTCTGCGGGTTGTGGTCTCGATCTCTTCGCGGGCTGCGATCTCGACCTCTTCGCGGGCTGCGGCTACAGTCTCGATCCCTTGGGCTGCTGTCGCTGCCACTCGGGCTATCTCCGCGTCGTCGGGCTTCTTCTCCTCGTGCGCGATGAGGCGATTTTTCGTTGCTAGGCGATGTGCCCCTGTGTTCGCGGGGTGCTTCCTTGTCTTTCTGCGCGGCTGCTTTCCTGCGATCGTAGGAGGCGAGCTTTGCGGCTGCCATGCCTAATCCTTTCTTAACTTGCTTGTATTGTTCTGCACGGGGATCGTTTTCCCCTGGTTGATTTATCTGCATGTAGGTGGCTGCGGCTAGTACCGTAGCTGCGGGAGTTTGCGGATGGATGTTTCTGTCCTCGTCGACACGCATGAGTGATTTGCTGATCCCGCTCAAGGACTCGCCATCCATGGTCGCGGTTTTTGAGGCGTATCCTTTTCTCGCAGGACGGTTCCCGACAGAAGGTGTCAAGGATAGTGCGGCTCGGCGCTGGCTTGACTCATCCGCTAATCTCTTTTGCTCGGCTAGATCTATCCGAGCTTCTTTTATTGCAGTAGCCGCTCTCACTAGATGGTAGTGGTAGGAGGTCATGTCCTAGTGAGGAGCTCCGGGTTCCAGTGGTGTGCTTGTGCGGATGGCCTCCTTTGCCCGATCCCAAGCAGCTCGTGAGACGCCGATGGCAGCGCGTTCCCTTGCGCTGTTCTCAGTTTCTTCGGGTGGGCCTCCTGATCATGCCATGCAGACCTGAGCTAGATATGGCTCGCGGGTCCTAGGCGTAGTTAGGCAGGCTTTCCTGATCCGAGAAGGTTCCTCTGTGGAGAGGGTATGGAAGTTGCTGGTGTTGAGGCGGACAGATCCGCGTAGCGGGGTCGTGAATCGACAGCTTCTGGGCTAGAGATTGGCCCAGATTCCGATCCTTCGAGATTGGTTTGCTCGGGGAAGTGGAGATCCCGTCCTTGTTGGTATAGAACTAGGAGCTCCCGAACGTCAACGTGATACTCTTTTCCAAGTCGCTGAATACTGGGCGCGATTCCGGCGAGTGAGGGGTGACAATGACCGATCTGATTCGGATCGGATTGGTTGGAGTCGGAGTCCCGGGGTTCCAGCGTGAGTTGGTTGTTCATGAGGCCGAAGATGCCGGAGATCCAGCACCCGCCGTTCCCACAGACGGCGCCAATTGTCGAATATTCATCTCAACAAGTCCCTCGGGTGAACCCATAGGGTTTCGATTAGGAGAATGTGTAGGCGCTGGCGACGATCGCCGGCTAGACAGGGGCACAATTTACCTAGGTTCGGGGCCCTCGTAGAGGTAAAACCCTTACTCCTGCCTCTATCGATCTGTATTAATGAGTAGATCGGTTACAATGGGGGATGCTCAAGTCGAGAGTACGATCTCGATCTCAAGGCTTTGGTGGTGCGGTATTGCTTTGTCCTCCCCCTGGTGGTTCTCCTGGCTTTATATAGATAGCTAGGTCTCAAACCGTCCCCGGGGGGATACAAACCCTAAACCTAAGTCGGTTACAGGTTTCCTTTTTTAACCCGCGAGGCTTTGCGGGTGGGCTTCGATTAGGCCTTATAGAACAGTTCATGGCGCCTCTTTTGGAGCTTGGGCCTTGGTCCTGAGACCGGGTAGGCTCACCCAACAGACCAAGGATCCATCCCTTCGTCAGAGGCATCGCGTCGCAGCTGGTCTGCCGCGCACTCGCTGTCAGTCATGCCTGCCGGCCGTTCCTTCGGTGGGCGCGGCTGCAGCACGCGGCGCTTGACGCCGAGCGTGCTGGCCTTCGCGTTCTTCGCCGGTGGTCTTGGCGGCCCTTTCGGTGCCATGGCGGGAGAGGAGGCGGGAGGGGCGGGAAAGACGAGCGGCGGCAGGGAGGAAAATGGCAGGCGCCTGGGACGGAAAGGGTTTTTGGTGGGCGCTTGTGTCGCTGGTAAGACGGGCCCGCGGGGATTTTCAACTCGTCCGGCGCAACCACGGGAGCCCCTGGGGGAGGGGTTGGGCTGGGTTTGCCGGACGGGAACAAGGGGGCGTCCGGACGGGAAGGCCCAATGGGGGGCGCGACTGGGCGCTCAGGGCCCGTCCGAACGGGAAGAGGGCGTGGGGGCGCGTTTGGGGCGCAACTGGAGATTCTCTAACAGCCGGTCGAAGAATAGCCTTTTTCATACTCATTTGTCACACGATCGGAGAGGAATTGGGTGGATCTCATTTTCGGGAGGTAACCCCGGGTAGGGCAAAGCTTGGGGTAAAATGTTGTCCAACAAGTGGACACCGAGTTAATGTTGACCGGGTTAAATACCCCAACAGAGTTAATGTTGACCGAGATAAGCTATCTCGATGGGAGGTATTTTGTGTATCATCTTGCAGGTGGATATTCTCTCGGGTTATCTAATATGTGAAGAACCTGTTATCCCGGACCAAGGTCAGCGGAGTAGGTGAATCCCGAAGATCACGGAAGAGTACATGCGTGCGGTTCAACTTACTAAGCGAATAATGCAGAGCGTACATGGGCACAGTGTAGAGGTATGGACGAAGCCATGTCCTGTCTCTGACAGAGGGGGAAGAGCACACAGTACAATACGCAGAGGAGACTTTCGGCATCGTGTCCTACGGCGTGCGATACGCCACAGTGGCTTTGGCCTAACTTTGTACCTCTTGTCATTGGCCACCGGTATATAAGGTGGCCACACCCCTCCTGCACGGGGACGACCAAGACGATACCAGTAGTTGATCATTCCACTCCTTAGACAGAAAAGAGATAGAGAGCTTTTTCTTCCTCTATCTAGGAGAGCCTGAGGAACATTTTGTCACTCGGTTTCCCACATATATTGAGACAGACAAGCAGGAGTAGGGGTTTTACCTCCTCACGAGGGCGCTGAACCTGGGTATACCATGGTGTTAGCAGTTTCCTGAGCGCGCTTTTTAGCGTGCAATCCCTCCCCGGATACCTATAGCGTCCATCGGCCCCTAACTCAAGTGATCTCATGGCATCTGCCGTGACACCACCACGACAGTTGCCGCAAACTGTGGGCCAGCAGCGGTGCTGGCTAGGGTTTCTATCCGTACGGGATCTTCGCTTCCTTCGGGTGAGCGTGTGGTTTGTGGCCTTGTCCACAGAATCGGCTCGTTCGACTTCGTCACCGACAACGCGGGCGATTTTGGCGGCAAGGCGATACCAGCAGGCTGCTCCATCATCGGCTTCGGTACTCATCTGGTGTACATCGTCACCGAGGTCATCCGCGGGTACCCGGAGAAGGTGCACGTGCTTGCGGATCCTCCAATAGTCCGCGCGGTCCGCGACCGGCGTATCGATCGCCTCGCGGACAGCGTGGAAGTGTAGATGACCTCGCCTGCTGATGCTGCGGGAAAAGGTGCGGCCGGTGACACTGATGCCGGTGTCGGTGTCGAATCTATTTGGGCGCCGCGCAAGCCCATGGAGAGGCCCGGGAATTAACCGTTTTATACAGAGGAGAAAGGTGAAAGTGTATGGTTCCCCCATGTATGGTTTTGGTAATTAATGACAATCCTTATGGACTAATGTTTGCATTGATACATTCTTATAGGTTTGTCCATTGGCACCACTTGAACTCCATGTGTTGGATTCAAGGTTGGATTCTATCAAGATCATCACTTAATGAATATATCTATATGATCAATAGAAGAATTTTCATGCTACTATTGACCATATTACAAGCATGTCTGGAAGAAGGAGATTGTGTGAACATTCATGTTTACCTTCAAGTCATCACCATCATGAATAAAGAGAAGATACTTGGTTGATCAAGTAGGTGTGCAAAGCTTGCCACCCATATGGAGATTATGGTCAAGTGAAGATGTTCATGTGAGAAGCTCTCTAATATTAGCTTATGGGGGAGCAATTTAGAAATCTTCACAAAGCAAAGCACAATCAAGAAACGTGGTCCAACTTGAGGTGATTAAGATCGTCATCATCTAGCTCAATTGAATTGCGCGAGGCAAAGGTATGACTTATATAGGGTTTCTATTTTACCGGTCTCATTATGCTACTTGGGAGACCGGATTATAGGATAGATGACCGTACTATCAAGAGGGGCTCTTGAATGCATATCTTGATCGTATCAATCGTAGAGAGCTCAAAACTTTGCATACTTGGAATCATCCTTCTTGGTTCTTATTTGGATTTTCTCCATGTGAGGTTTTAGATATTGTCATGTTCTTCATGTCAAGCTCAAGTTCATCAAAAATGGATTTCGTATGAATAACTTATGGCATTTTTGTTGTTGGAGGTTTCTATCAGTTGTCATTTAATGATAGGCCCAATCTTTCATCATTTGGTTTTATATTCCCATTTTTTACTATGATGTTTCTTTGCATATTCTTGTAGTGCTCTTTGTTGCGATTTTAACGAGCCCAAGAACATTGAAAACGGAGTCTGGATACAAAAGTTACGAACGTTTTCATACCGGGTGTTCTGTAGTTTTTTCCAGAACCAGAACTTCCGGTGGTGGTTCCGCCGAAAACCCTTTCGGGTGCCCGTGGCGGTACCTCCAGTGAAACCATCGGCAGTACCGCTGCCTGGGGCAGTTTTCCAGCCTTTTTTGTGTTCTAACTCATCCGGGGAGCGGTAGTACCGGTGGTTTCACCGGAGATAACGCCCCTGCGCGATTTTGCCCCCAACGGTTGGATATTTGGTTGACCTATTTAAGGGGCCTTCTTCCCCAATGGTTCCCTAACTTGTTGGGCAAGTTTGACCTCCAAAATCTTGCTATCTCCCAATCCCTCCAATGATTCTTGCTTCCACTTGAGGGAAAAGAGAGAGGTGGTCTAGATCTACGACTTCACCAATCAATCCCTCCTCTTTGTGAGGGGAACCTATTGGATCTAGATCTAGGGATTCATTTGTTGTTTTCCTTGGTCTTCCTCCTTCCTCCCTCCATAGCATCAGTTGCTTTGGTGGGATTTGGGAGTGAAGTTCTTGACCACTTTTTGTTTTCTTGCCATTGCATTAGGTGCATCAGTTTGAGTTCCCCACGAGATTCGTGAAAGAGAAATTCGTGAGCTTGTTACTCTTGGGTGCTTGGTCACCGGAGAGATTGTTCCTCTTGGGTGTATTGAGAACCCTAGACGGTTAGTGCTTGGGGCTTCCACCTTTTTGCAAGAAGCTTCGTTGAGAGCCTCCAATTGAGTTGTGGAGATAGTCTCAACCCCGTGTAACGTTTGGTCAACGCCTTCAAGTCGACCTCATAGTGGAAACGAGCATCTCCCTCACCGGAGAAGCTCGAGGAGAATAAGGTGTGTCAGATATATACTGAATAGGGGTATAGAAGATGGTAGACAAAGAGCCGGACTGCCAGGGTGGCCTACATGGTAATGGGCTTAGGTCCATTGGGCGGCCCAGTGGTCCGACGCGTAGAAGCCGGATTCTAGAAGAACCCGGATCACGGCCCGCGTGATCTGGCTTGGAGGAGAAGACGGATTTCTTACTTTCCAAGTTACAAGTTAAACGTAGTCTTCTAGGTTTCCTGTTCTGTAAGCCCTAATCTGGCTATTATATAAAGTCGGACGGGAGATAGATTAAACAAGTGAAGTCAGACACAAGTTCAAGCTCTATGCAACTCGCCGAGAAGTTCATCCTCGTCGAGTAGCTAGATCTATTCTCTCACATTGTAACCCTGTTATACGGGCTTTAGTCCCAATTAGTGAGAAGTGCAGGAGTAGGTACGCCGTACTGTCGCGACGTACCGAACCTGGGTAAAATCCCGTGTTCTGTGTTACTACGCTATCCCGTTACCCCACGTCTCTACCGTAGTCTCATGGCACCCCAGTCTATGAAAACTACTACGATGTCTCGACAGTTGGCGCCCACCGTGGGGCAAACGAAGTCAGGCGTGAAATTCCGATCTGGGATACTCGGCGGAATTGGAAGATCGATAACTGTCGGAAGCTTGGAATTCGACGACGACGTCGGGCGCTTCCTCGACAACGGATCCTACATACAGGCGCAAAACCACCTGGTAAGTGCCTGCGTGTTACCGATTGGATCTGCTAACATCTTTATCGGACTAACTGCAGAAGCAATGGGGTTTTGCGATGGAAGCAAATTTATCCCACCCGCCCTATACCCAGTCGAAGACGACTATGATCTCGGATTCTGCTCAGATCGCCGACAAATCAGTGATACACACTTTATCGGCATGGTGCAATCCGAAATCGCTGAAAACACGGATGACGGAAATCCCGTGCAAGAGGCAGACAACAACCTACCCGTCGTAGAGACGGAAGAACAAATACCCGTCACAGAGACGGAAGATCCGACATCCGTCAACCAGACAATGAACGCGGAAGCAGAGTCTGTGCTTGCCGCCATTGAGGCGAGATTGGAGTCGGAAACCGGATCGGATAACTTCGACTCCGAAGACGAAGATGAGGATGCCTTCGTAAGAAAGGTTAAGTCCTTTCAAGAGGGATTCCACGAAGTGCTAATGGCAAAACCAGCTGATACAACGGGTGCCGATAGCCAGGAAAGCCCTAAAACCCCTCCGCCAGTGGAAGAGAGAGAAGACGGAGAAACTTCTCCGATATTCCCCAATGTTAAAGAGATGACGGAAGATGAGCCTGTCAAAAAACCTCCTTCTTCCAAGAAAAAGCACCGTGCTTCTAAAAAACTCCAATACAAACTCCGGAAGAAAAAATCAGCCGATCTCGCTGATGAAAACCTGGAAGTTGGAGATATTAGCGGCACAAAGCCCGCGGAAAAGAAATCTAAGGAAATCACTGCTCCGCCAATGACAGAACTGGAAGAGCAAGAGCTATTACAAACACCAGTGGGACCAGATGAACCCCCTGAGATGCTGGAAGCCAGGAGCAAGCTTTCCAACGGCAACAGCAACATCTGCTTAGATCTCGGCAACATCTCCAACAAACCCATAATGACATCAAAGTCATGAAGGAAGAAATAGAGGAGTACGAGAGAAAGCATAGATCTGCCTTAAAACCTACTAGGTTACCCGGAATCGCAAAACCAGAAGAACTGCCGCCAAAAGAAAGGTTTTATAACCCATCTTGGCAAAAGCAGTTAAACGGCAAAGATGCCAAGGGCGAACCAATATACAAAACCGCAGCAGAAAACGCGGAAGCAGCGTTCGCCATCCTAAACAACGATCTGTACTCCAACGGGGAAAAACTCCAAGGGGTGTATGCTTTCCTAGGAAAAGCATTACAGCAGCAGCAGCGAGGCCAAGAGCGATCAGGGAGGCTGCATGATAATTCCGCCCTCTGCAAAACAGTTACTTGCGCTGCTGGAGCACCCGGACCGGAAGAACCCGGAGATTCGGATAAAAAAGAGGATCCGAGAAAAGACAAGAAAAATCCCGACAACCGGGACGCAGCGTCTAGAACCGGACCTCATCTCCCGAAGGATGGATACAAACCACACGATCGGGAAGACAAACACCGGAATGACGGCAAAATAATGCCACCTCCGAGAAACCCAGCTGAAAAAGCTGGAAGATACGATATACCTCACAGACGTGAAAGATCTCGGACACCGCCTAAGGATAAGGAAAGGTACAGGAGCAGGACTCCACCTAATCCCAAGGGGCGTGACAACGGAAGAGATAGAGATAACCTCGGAAAAGCGCGTCCGCGCAACAATGGAAAAGAAAGGAGCAGATCCCCTTCTGTCCATTCAGCCGAGAGATATTCTGCACACATTGATAGAGCAGAAAAGGATGATCTATACTTTGGTCCTAAGTGTTTTACTGACAGGATCCGAAGGATAACCCTGCATTCTGGCTTCGCCAAAGTTGGTCCAACCTACCAAAAGTATACCGGCAGTACAAACCCGGATACCTGGCTCTCAGATTATTACACATCCATCATTCGGGTCGAGTGTATTTCCTCAAGCATCCGAGTCTTCATCACTGCTATCAATCTCGGGGGCTGCGGGCACTTCTTCTTCTGGATAAGAAATGGAAATGTTGACCATAGAGGCAATCTTGGAAGCGTGCCCTTTAACTTCATCAAAAATCGCATTTCGTTGCGCTTCTGTATATCCTTGAGGGATACCGGATGCTACGCGCCAAGATCTGGCATTAGGGTAATGTAGACGCATAAGGCCAAGCGCCATGCGTGCACCACCTTGTGCGGCAGAACGAAGGATGGATTCTTTCGATTCTGCTACTTCTGTGATGGCACCCGGAAGTCGGTAGACTTCCGAAAAGCATACAGTACTTGTGGGAAGGAATTTATTAATCAGCTGCATTCCTGCATTCCTGATTGAATTCCACACTTCCCCAATGGCCCGGATCTTTTCAGTCCGAGAAATTCCTGGAAAATTTCCTGCTTTGTCGACAAAAGTAAAGGTTACATGGAAAGATACAAGAAATAAGACATGAAGACATTGGTAAAAAGAAGTTAACTTACCAAGAACCTTGTCAATTTCGTCGCTTTCTTTCATGCGCGGGAGTAGCATACTCTCCAAGTCATTGATAACAGCTTTGTCTTCCGCTGCCTGTAAAGAGGCCTTGGATTGAGCAATCCCAAGGGCCAGATTATTGGCTTCTAGGTCTTCTTGAGCTTTCAGAAGTTCCTTTCGGAGATTTGAGTTTTCCTCACGAAGCTGAGAAACATGGACATCGTTTTCTGCTAATTTGTTGGCTTTGTTTAAAGCAGCTGGAGGGCAGAAATTAATTCGAGTTTACAAAACAATTCCGAATAATTCTCCAGAGAAAACAAATGGTACAAAATAAAATACCGGTGGCTTTTGATAGTTGCCGCTGAGATGATGCTAGTTCGTTGCTTTTAGACTCAATAACAGATTGAAGGGTTTTTACTTCTCTGCTCTTGAGACTAAGCTTCTTAAAAACTTCCAAGTTTATGGCGTCTGCGGAATGCTAAAACATGGAAATGAAAGCCAGATGCTTAAGTTTGAACAGGCATATGAGGAAACATTAAGAAGAATTCATATTTCAACTTAATGCTTGGGGGCTAGAAGTATTACCTGGCTCATTTCTCGCAAATCGATCAAAACCTCGTTGAATTCTTTGGCATATTCCGCGAAGAGAATTCCAACGTGATGAAGGCCATCGTGTATAACCTGACGAGGCCAAAATGCGATATCATTGCGAATAACTAATCCATTTTGCGGCCAAGGACGAATCAGAGGTGCAGGAACAAAGAATTTCTTGGCCTCCGGACGAATATATCCGAGTTCGTCGAATGGCTCTTCTTTTATCCGGATATCGTCCAGGTTGGGAATAGATTCCTCTCTGATAGCTGATTGCCTTTTGCGCTTCCGATTGTTGTGAAACTCGGCATGTAATTTGTTGAGTTCAGCGTCGGAAGCAAGATCATTTTCTCCAAGTTCATCAAACTGTGAGGGAGTTAACAATATGTTAAAAAGCGGAGAGAGAAGATAATCTGAAGAAAAACGTGGAAACAAGGAAAGATAAATACCTTAGGGACCAGATTTTCCACGTGATAAATCGCCAGACTTTCCTCGATCTGACTACTGACGGCGACCAGTTCGTGAAGTTGTCCTATAAAATCCTTTCTGGTAAAAGCCTTATCTGTTCCTCTCATGCTATCTTCTGTCCCTTGGTATTCGCAAAGAAGCCGAGGACGAAAAGAGAGAGGTTGGATACGGCGTCCAAACCAGCACATAACGGTATCCTTCCCAACCAAAGAAGGTTGAGAGGAAGAGAGTTTGGCGATGCGTCGCTTTATCTTCATCAAATTTTTTGGCAAATTTTCCCCTACTGCGGCTGTCCAACTCTCGCGAGGAGTAGCGGCAGAATTAACAAAGGGAGGAACCCCGGTTGCCCTGCCTGGGAATGGAATGTCTTGGTGATAAAAGAAAGAACCTAGCCAAGATTGGTTAGGTTCCGGCATTTCTATTTTTGGATACCATTCCTCCCTAAATTTTCTGAGGATGAAAGATATGGTACCGCAGATGGGCGAAATTCCATTTGTGATATTATGCTTTACCTCAAAGCAATATTGCCAGAAATTTAGGTCAGGTGTTATCCCGAGGTATCCTTCGAAAAGGGCTTGGAAACTGGCTAAGTAGAGGATGGAATTCGGAGAAATATTGTGTGGTTGAACGCCATAAAAGTTAAGGACGTCTAGAAAAAAGGCGGAAGGGGGAAAACCCATACCTCTCGCAACATGAGAAGTAAGGATGACGCGTTCTCCGACTTCTGGCTTAGGTTCGGGTTCATCTTTCGAGATTCGCCATTTTCCCTTAACTATGTATCCTTCCTTTGACATCCGACGAAGGAGGACGAGAGAAGTATTACTCGGACTCCAATTGCCGACAATTTCTGTTTCGTTGTTGGCTCCGGTGGCAAGGCACTCATCGCCACGGGAACGAATCTTGACCTTCGCCGTCGTTGGGATGAACGGAGGGAGTGCTGCGGAGCTCGATCCCGCAATGTCCGCGGCGGTGGAAGTGTTTTCTCCACCCGCCGCGGAAGCCGTAGTCTTCTCCGGCTCGCCGCCGGCGCGCTTCTGCGATCCTGGCTGTGGATCCAGGTCGCTGACGAGCTCGTCGATGGCGGCGCGGGTCGGTGACGGCGGCGAAGAGGCCATCTTTTGGTGGTGTTTTGCGTTTCGGTGCGTTTGATGCTAAGCGCGCCTGGACTTGCTCTCGAGCTTGCGAGCGTGGCAATGGCGTAGGCAGTGAGGGAGTGAGGAAAGTTTCGGAGGAGGACGATGACGGCTATTTATAGCCAGAAATCCGTTTAGATACGTGCCAACGGCTCTTTCGACCGTTGGATGTTCGACGCGTGTCGCTCGCCGGAAACTACGGGAAATATAACGACAGGGGAATGATGGCTATCTCCTCGTTTCCCGTGAGAATCTGTCAGAGATACGTTGCAGGGTTTCCCGCGTGAAACCAAGCGTCGCCTGCGTCAGCATGATTAAAGAGCTGACGTTAGAAGTTCCTTTTCCGCGAAGGATCGCGAGGAGAAAAGCCGGACTTTCATAGATCCGAGTTTTATATTACCATCTCCTTCAAAGGGAAAGTAGAAAGAATCAAGACTGCTGAATCAAGATTTCCCGGACAAAATGTATTTGATGAAAGACGGAGAATCAGAGTTTTGATCCTTCCTGGGGGCTACTGTCGGATATATACTGAATAGGGGTATAGAAGATGGTAGACAAAGAGCCGGACTGCCAGGGTGGCCTACATGGTAATGGGCTTAGGTCCTTTGGGCGGCCCAGTGGTCCGACGCGTAGAAGCCGGATTCTAGAAGAACCCGGATCACGGCCCGCGTGATCTGGCTTGGAGGAGAAGACGGATTCCTTACTTTCCAAGTTACAAGTTAAACGTAGTCTTCTAGGTTTCCTGTTCTGTAAGCCCTAATCTGGCTATTATATAAAGCCGGACGGGAGATAGATTAAACAAGTGAAGTCAGACACAAGTTCAAGCTCTACGCAACTCGCCGAGAAGTTCATCCTCGTCGAGTAGCTAGATCTATTCTCTCACATTGTAACCCTGTTATACGGGCTTTAGTCCCAATTAGTGAGAAGTGCAGGAGTAGGTACGCCGTACTGTCGCGACGTACCGAACCTGGGTAAAATCCCGTGTTCTGTGTTACTACGCTATCCCGTTACCCCACGTCTCTACCGTAGTCTCATGGCACCCCAGTCTATGAAAACTACTACGATGTCTCGACAAGGTGTGCACATCCATGCTATTGAGGAGCGCCTAGGTGGCTCCCCACCTCTCCAACGAAGATGTACTTCCCTTGGGAAGGAACTTCGGTAATCACATCGGTGTCTCCTTGTGCTTCGGTTATTTCTATACTCTAGCTCGTTACTTATGCATTTACCTTTGTGATAGTCATCATGCTTGAAGTCATCTATCTTGCTATCACATAGTTGTATTTCTTGCCTATCATAAGTTGTTGGTGCACATAGGTAAACCTAGCTTGTATAGATTTTGTGCTTGATAAACTAAACGCTAGTTTTATTCCGCATTTACTCAAGCCTAAACCATAATTATTTTAAAGCTCATATTCAACCCCCCCCCTCTAGGCGGCATCCTTGTACTTTCAATTCAATTGGTATCAGAGCGAGGGCTCTCATTGTTAGGCTTCACCGCCTTGAGAGTAATGATGTCGCTTAGTGAATTAGTGCACGATCCCATATTTTATTTCGATGGCACAAACTATGATGTTTGGAAATTTCGCATGCTCATTTATTTCCGGGTCATGGGCCCACATATGGAGCAAATTGTAGAGATGGATTTTTCTCCTCCAAAGGATCCTCAAAATCCAACTTTAGAGGACGACAAAAACTTATCTCTCGATGCTCTTGCTATTAATGTTTTTTTCCTTCTTGTGAGCCTTGTAGTTATTAAGCCACCTTTTCCTATCCGGAATGCTCATGAGTTATGGACAAAGCTTCACGATAAATATGGAGTGTCCAATATTATTGAGGATGATTGCTCTCCCTCCATCTCCGATCGTGATGAGTTCTCAACTTCTTCTACTTCACGAACATGTGGTAAGCCACAAAATAATGAGATGGTGAGTAGTGATAGGCTTTGCAATAATGATAGTGAGCCTATTATTTATGATCCTTCATCTCTATCTTATTGCAATGCCTCATCTTTGGACTTAAACATAACTAGCAAAAAAAATGGTTTACATGCTTGTGTTGATAGTCTTTGCATATCATGTAGACATTGCTTGACTAAATATCATGATGATATGCTTGCTTTATGTTGTTTCCATGATAATAATGATTGCGTTTCCTCTAGTATTTGTATGGCTAACAATGTAAAGGAAACCTAACTCTCTACGGAACAAGATGTGGACTTGAGTGGTGCCTCAAGTAATGATTCATCATCATCTACCATATTTTGCCTTATGGCCAAGGATTGAAAGGTATCTTCCACTTTGAACCCCAATATATCTTATGATGATAGTAGTGATGATGATGTTAGTAATAAGGTTGATGATGAGTCTAAGAAATTAGGCTTATGGTTATCAAGCCTTGTTGGTGAGACCAAAGAAAATGTGAATTATGTCCTAGAACAACTTGATAGGCTAACTCTCTTGTAGATGAAAAGGAGGAGATCATCATGATTTTGTAAACTCATAATGGTGGTCATTCTAGCAATGACAAAGAGCTTGAAGAGCCTTTTGAGAAAGAGCGTTCCCTTATATCTTCCCTTGAAGAGAAACTAAATATTCTAGAAGAAACCTATGCTATTAGCGTTTCTAAACTTAGAAGGGACAATGAATTATCTCTTGCTCTTGCTAATGACCTAAAATCTAAAAATTATGATGCTTGTGCTACTAACTCTACTTCTTGTGAAGCATCCATATTAAAGGACAATGTTGAGCTACGGGCTCAACTTGACTTGCTAACTAGTAATTATTGGAAATTGGAATAAACTCATGAAAAGCTCTCAAGCTATCATGAGGATCTTCTAGTCTCCCAAGAGAGGCTAAAGTTATCTCATGAGGTTATTTATTCTAAGTTAATATCTTGTGAAGCTCATATGGAGAAAGGCAGAACGTCTACTTTAAATGCTATATCTCCTTGTGCTATTCCTAGTAATTCATCCACCCATAATGTTTCCACATCTTATGATGAATTTCTTTCCTTACCTTGTTGCTCTAATAATAATACATATACTTTCTCTAGATCTTGTGTTGATACTAACCATGTTGAGGGAATCAAAGATCTCAAGGCCCAAGTTACTTCATTGAAGAAAGACTTGGAGAAGTGTCATAAAGGGAAGTCCACACTTGACAATATGTTGAGTGTACAAAAATCCCCCAATGACAAGAGAGGACTTGGATTCATTTCCAATCACAAGAACAAGTCCAAGGTCGACAAGAAGAAGGGCCATGAACAATTCAAGAATTTGGCCAAGATTGTTTGCTTCAAGTGCAAGGTTGAAGGGCATCATGTTAGATCATGCCCTTTGAAGAAGAAGCAACTTAGTGAGGAGCAACAAGGGAAGCGACCACAATTCCAACCTCAGTCTCAACTTCAAGTTGAAGAAAGGCCTCCTCCCATGAAGACTCAAGCTAATGCTTCACAAGTTGAGAAATCAACTAAGAAGAATGGAAGGAGTCGTTTTTGCTATTTATGCCGTGAAAAGGGCCATCTTTCTTCTTCATGCACTAATGGTACATTATCCAACCCAAACATAATTGATTATGTTTATTCCATTCGGAAGGATAATGTGGGCAATGTGTTTGCCAAATATGTTGGTACTCAAAGTGGTGTCTAGAAAAGAACCATTTGGGTTGCCAAGCCTATTGTGACTAACCTCTTAGGACCCAACTTGGTTGGGGACCAAAAAACTCAAACTTGATCAATAGTTGTTATTGGAGGGCATTGGAGTCTTGGCTATATCATGAAGAATTAAGGGATCTTCATCACGTATATTTTCCTTAAGACAAGTCATTTGTATTATCATTTCTCTATCTCATATTTCATGCTCCTTCTTGTGGTAACTTGTATTTACATTATATATATACATTGAAAGTTGTTTGCCCCTTTGCATGTACCGGTCTTGTACATTGCTTGTATTTTGTATATGTTGTGCTTACTACTTACTTATCCTTGAGTAATCTAGTATGTGTTTGTTGGTTCGCACAACATGTATGCATGAGTTTGCTTTGAGCCTAATTGCATCATGTTTGTATCTTATTTGGCTCTTTTGAGTGAGTAATGGACTATCCCATTTGGGAGAGTAATATGCCTTTGGCACTTCACAATCCTAAAATGTGTGTACATGAGTAATACCACTTAGTGTTGATATTTCAATATTATCTAGTCTTTACGTGGTATGTCATACTCATGAGAAATTCAAATTCTAATGTTTATTAATTATCTCTAGTTGGTCTTTGTTTGCCTCTTGCTAAGAAGATACGGATTATCACATTATGGGGGAGTAATATGCTTTGTGAATATTACAAGCCTAAAGAATGTGAACATTTGAGGTTTTGCCACCTAGAATTGATATTGGTAATTATCTTGTTCCTATGTGACATGTGTGCTCAAACAAGTTTCAATTCGCTTAAATAATTTTATTTGCTTATCTTTTGGTATCTTGTTTGTGAGAGAGTTTCTTGGTGCGGTTTTCCTCAAATATGCACTAGGATTTACCTTCTCGAAAACCGGTTGCTTCATGATATAATAATCATTTCTTTGCATGATCATTCGTCTATTGAAGCCACCAAGAATTTCTATTTAAGCATGGCTCTTTCATTCCTATTCTTTTCGTAAGCTTTTGTTTTGTGAATATTATCATGAATATGTATGCAACAAACCACCGAGTAATAACTCCTCTCCTTGTCCTTGACAAGTGATAATATTATTTGTGGTATAATGTATTGATCATATTTACTTGGGCTATTTCTTACTAGTCATCAACCCGTGCACCTGCACGGACTTCTCATTTAGACAATACATAAAAAAAGACTTTTGAAAAGAATTTCCGTACACACGTTTGAAAATAGATATACTTGTTAGTCCTCTATTAGTTGGTTTACACCACAATATTACTAATGTAGAAAAAAAATCTATAATTGCATCTACGTGTGTCAAAAGCACATATTAAAACCAAAACATTGAAATTGAATAGACTTCCCTATAATTTCTTTGTTTGTGTCAGTTTTCTAATTGAAAAAATATATTAATGTAACCAATACATGTATGACGCATTCATTTTGCCATTAGTAAACCTTTGTATGTTTGACCAAGTAAAGAAATCATGATTTCTTTTGACATTTACCTTGTATTAAATGTATTTTTTATAAACTTTGTCAAATATTACAAAAGATCCTAAAAAAATCAACATGCCTTATATTTTTTATTGCACAACAGCTTTCTTAAATACAGTACGTAACATTTTGCCGACAAAGCGTAGAAAAAATGTATGCAAATCATGTGCGGAAATGAACAAACATGTGAGGTCATAAAATACTTCCATGCCCACATGTTGAAGATAATATTAGCATAGTGGTATTTTCCAGAGAAGAACAAAACTGATGACGGATAGTACACACTTAATATCACAAACAAAATTGGTCTGTTATTTTTGTTAACCAAGTAGACTGAATCACTACATTTCTATTTTGATAATGTTAACCTTCCACGTGTCTGAAACATCGTTCCAAATATCTGAAAATCAAGCTCCTCACAGTACTGGTACATCCTTCCACGTACCTGAAACAACTACCAAAATCTTTGGTGTAGGATACAAAATTATGCAGTTAACTGTACCTCCATTTTTATCTACTTCTTCGGTGCAGCAATAGCAGCCATATGTTTCACTAAACTCATGGGTACACCTATGGCCTGTCAAATGGTCATACAAATCAAACATATTCATGGTGTAATTTAAATGATTTGTAGTGCCAAATTCGTTCGGTTGAAGAGCTAATCTACAAACAAAAGGATGTACTCCCTCCATTCCAAAATAGATCATACATGCATGTATGGACAAATGAAAGTCATATATTTTGGAACGGAGTGAGTAGTAGGGATGAATTTCACTTGTGTCGTGTGAATACTGTTATAATATATTCTTCCGAACAACTATAAAATGAACAGTACGTTGATGGCTATTTGAGAAATAAAAATGTTTGATGTTGAGCTGAGAGAAGATATTTGTTACCTGGCATTGCAATGTAAAGATGTATCAATGGGGAGTAGACACCACCGAAGCGCACAGATAGACACCTCCTCTGAATTGCAACTTACTTTTTCTGGTGTAATTGTTGGTGGCCCTTGCAAGAAAAAAAATCGGCACACGTCAGCAAGCTGAATCAGAAACACTTATCGTGATATGGAGAGTAAAAACATGGTAGTAAGTTTTTCATTGCCTTGCATACTACTATTTAAATTTGAATCTGTGTGGGCACATAATTTGCATGAAAAAAGAGGCAGCCTATAATGCTGGGAGGACAAAATCCTTAATAGAACAGGGAAGCATGATAATGTAATCTAACAAAGGTCTGCCCATACTATTTGGGTAAATGTAGAACCTATGAGGATAGAGGACCATCAACTCAGCTGACCAAGTTCTAATCTGAAGCATTTAGTCCTACTCAACATAAATCCACATAAGGCAGCTGCCAGGGAGTCTATGCTTATTTTCATCTGCGTTTTATAAATACATGTCACGGTCACATCTATATATGAGGATTTTGAGTGCTTATGGATAGAGAGCAAGAGGAAAACATCTAAATAAACATAATGAAACCAATGGGTCGGATTTTTAACATATGAGGTAAATTTGTCCCAATCCAAATAGCATCATATATAACTAAGTAGATCAACCCCACTAATATATTTCTCTCAACATGCAGCTATGCCACCTCAGCAGGCCCACCACATCAGCCATCTCTCATCCACGTCATATCATGCATATTCTGTTTCTTTTATTTTTTGTTCAATTTCCTCTGAGAAATTAAGTTATTCTTAATGTATTTATTTCTAACGGGACCACGTAAACCTTCCAGCCTATTTAGCAGCCCTTATTTAATTCCGGCCCATCACTATTCGTCTATTCCTCTTCTCCACCAAAAAAAACTGGATCCGACAAGAACCATGGACGTTTTGTGCCCGCAATCAGTGTCCACTCTCCTCCTCTTCCTCTCAATTACCGCAAGCAGCTGCACCATCACCTGGTTACATCAGCATTATATCATCCTTTTTTCAGAGCTTTTGTTGCGGCGGCTGCGACCCTGTCGCCTTCTCCGGTCTGTTGGTATCCCCAATTACTTCCCCAAATTTACGTCCCTTCTTATCTTCTGCTACACATCCTTTCCTCCTCCATCTCCACCACTTTTCTTCTCCATATTCTCCACCCAATAATGCAGGAGTAACCGATGGGAGGTGTTCTCCTTTTTAAGCAGTGAGCTTCTCCATTCCCGTCATCTCCAACAAGAGATGTGTGGTTGCGCCCTTGCTCCAGAATCGTGCCATGCCGACCGGCCTGACAGTTACTTCGGTATGTTTCCGATCCGGATAATCCCACAAGTGTCCTTTATATATATATATATATATATATATATATATATATATATATATATATATATATACATACACACACACACATAGCATGGATGGTTGATTCTACATGCACAATTTGTTTTTTTTAGAGAATATGGACCATTCGTTGTTGCAGATTCGCCCTATGTGCCCTGAAGCTAGCTTGGACTCTGGACAGATTGCACCTTTCATCTGTATAAATACGGTGGATATAAGGGAACGGATCAGGGTGATATTCTTCTCTTTTTGGGTACTGTACTAACAAAAGGATTACATTTTTTTAGTTTTTTCCTAAATAGATCAAAACTCTTTTACTCAAAATAAAAAGACTCTTTTGCAGGTTAACAGTGCATTCCTCTTTTTTCCTTTATCTCCACACAAGGATATCTAGCTAGCACATAAACCATTCTAATTCGTTTGGTAAAAATTTATTGTTGGTTCCGGACTTTATATGCCAGGTACATATACCTTCCATGTAGTCTGTTATCACAGGTTACCTATTCTTACTTATGTGAATTCTTTTGGCTACACTGAAAAGTTATATAAATTTGTCGAATACTCCAGGGAAGTTACTCCACGTTCTACTTGCTGACAATTACTGGAAGCGATCATGCACATGTTGATTGCTATTTTTTTTCATCGTAGGCTAATGATATGAAGCCGTCTACCTCATACATACATTTTAATGCCACAAGCACCGAAGAGATCTCCTTCAAAGGTATGGCATTCCAAACCATTTTATGATTTACATTGACAACGTGTTAATTATTCATTCTTCCCTAATTTCTCATGTTCTAATTTTGGTCCATGACTAAGCTTCGAGACGAGAGAAATCAAGTGTGAGGATGTAGTAAATTCTCTTCCAGGAGATCTTTAGATATTTTTAGTAATATTAGTTCTTCAATTTTCAACTGTTGCAATATTTTATCGGTATTCGTTTAAATCATTTTCATCTCTTTTAACTTGAAATAAAATTTTAATCTGTACCTTCTGTTTTTTTCTTCTAATAGTACCACTCATGCATTAACTTATTCCTTATTTTTTGTGAGCTTGGGACATTCTAATATGTAAATTAATTGCAGGCTAAGCTTGAGTGTATATTTCTTGCGCCACTTGAGGAACATCAATAGCTGTTATCATATACGTAGCTTTCATTTTTGAATTTGACTCATGGAATTGCTCATTTTTTTTTAATTCAAGCAAAGTGAAAATATTTGTTTGTTATTGTATCATGCAATGTATGTCCCACTTAGCAAGCACTTTTTTATTAGCTGTTCTATCCTGGCCGAATGTGCTGCCATTTCAATTGTGATGTTTGTATACCTCAACCCAATGATGGTCCTCCTATATCCGATTTATTATCTTATAGAGTCCACAAAATTTCTCATGGTAACTAATTTCCTATTTAACAGAAAAATGCTATAGTTCCCGCAGCAACGCGCGGGGTATTATCTAGTTTTTTAAGTTTGTGAGAAGTTAAAACTGTTTGTCATAGACTATGTTTTTGGTTCTAGGCAACTATACCACTATATCCATATTTCCCGCAGCAATTCATTTGTTCACGAACAGCATTACAGACCAAATGTAAGCTAAACAAAAAATATATCACTAAACCTTCACCACGGTCCCATGCTGGATAAGTAGAAAGAAGTTCACTTGCATGGATGTCATGGCCAGCCTGCACATAACCCTTTGTACGTACTTCTAGAGGGACTGTATCTGCCAGTTTTGACATTCGGCCAGACTGCACACAAATGTGCTTGCATGTACGAAGTACCTGTTACAATCCAGTCATGTAGAATATCCCAACCAATTTAAATAAGGAGTTCACATGAGATGAGCGATCCGAGTCGAAGAGAGGGCGCGAGGCTATACTGAATATTGTTTGCTCTTGTCGTCAGAGATGGCCGAAAAGTCATTGCAGCGAAGGCGCACGGCAGAGGTCGCTTCACCTCCTCGGGCGGCCATAGAGAAAGGCTGGGACGTGAGATGGCTGCCAGATAAAAATCACACCAGATGATTTAACCTTAAGATATTATTAGTTTGGTAAAACCTAATACAATGATATATTCCATAATTCAGAGACATATAAGCTGACACTTGATAATATATAAGATGATAGGAAGGAGTTAGAAAACACGTAGAGGGTCATTTGAATTAGAGAGGTTGCTCCTGGCTAACCATTTATCGGACGTGGCATGGACACTGCACTTGAGAACAGTTTATACATGCTCCGGTGAATCGGCAGCAACCTTTTTACTCCCTTCGTTCACAAATAGATGACTTTCATATGTCTATATATTAATGTATTTAGACACACACATGTCTACATGTATTCATATTTGGACAAATGAAATTCATCTATTTGTGAATAGATGGAGTAGCTAGCACTGATGCACCTCCTCTCGGGTGGAGGAATTGGATTGAGTGGGAAGACGGCAGATCGATAGTTGGCCATGCGAAGGCAGCTGAGGTTCACATGCTAGTGTACCAGCGATGACTCAGCCATGCGTTCCATCCCAGTAGTCGTGCGTGAGGACTGTTTTACTTCAAGGAGAGGAGTAGCTTATGAGTGGAGATAGATGGACATGAGATCGGTCCGTAATAGTATAACGCAGGTACATTACATCTGATTAGAACAGGAAGAATCGTTGCACACCTGAAATTCATGCGCAAATAACCGGCAGATCGGCAGTGATCCTCGGTTATGGCTCAATATTTACCTCGTTCGATGACAAATTCACACGACCTGCATAGAGCCGTCAGAAATCACCGTAATTACCCGGCGATTAGCCGAATACATGTCCTTTTTCATGTCGCGGCAGAGCGGCAGGTTGGAGATGGCGCAATCTTTGCAGGCTGATGCCTAGGAGGCCAGTCGATCGTAAACAAATCAAGCGTTGTCTCCAGTAGATGAATCTGGATCTGGTGTGAGGGCATGCGGCCCTGATTGACCTTTTACCTCAGGTCTAGTAGTCTAGTAACTTACTTTTATTACGTGAATCTCTATTATTATATAAACTAAGTATTTCTTTAAACAAACAAATCTTTAATATTCGGAGGAGACCACGGTGACCACGACTCGTGTTTGTCAGTTTGTGGCTTCGTGGAACAACATGTCGGCTATCCTAATTCATCCAACGGTTGCACACGTATTATATACTAGTTGAATGCCCGTGCGTTGCAACGGGTCCTTATATGTTTCTTTCTTCTGTATGCTAATACACACATATTCAACTCGTGGGTCTTTTCAATTCGTTTGCACAATCTTCAACGCAAAACACATATGCCAATAACTAACCTTCAAATTGTCCAACACATCCTCTTCCTCTTACTAATCAGGATCTTATTGCACTTCATCAAGCTAACACTCTTTTGGAGTGAACCCGAACACAAAGGAGCCTCAGTGGAGAACTCTTCGTGCTTAAGCCATCCAACGCTTATGTGATACTCTCCCTTTTCAAATCAAGCGATGATTAAGCTAGGAAAAAGAATACATGTAGCATGTCTTTATATGAAATCTCATGTAGTTTGTTCAGTAGTGAAACGAATTCTTCGACATATTTTCCTCTAGCACTTGCACGGATGAAAGAAAAAATCCAAAATACTTTTTTGGTATTTTGAATCGAAACACAAATTGTATACCAGCCAGTCCTTGTACAATTCTCAGCCTCGTATGAAAATAGAGCAATATAGTAACTTCAGTCCTAATTATACTCATCTCTATCAAGAGTGTGCATAAAAGATCTAGAAACACATTGCCATCACCGGAATAGTTGGGTTGGATCCAATGAACAAAAGGAAAAAATTTAGCAAACTTATTTCTACTCTCGGCGATTTATCTCTTCTCGCTCAGTGCAGAATTAACACCGTGATAATTCACTCTAGGTCTGCACGTGTGAAACTCTTTCATGTACCTTGCTCCTCCCTAGGTCACTATGGCCTAGGCTAGCTCTCGTAGGATCACCACCTTGTTGTAAATATTTTTGTGCTCCCTTTTTAATATATCTATATATATATTAAATAGTAGAGCCTCTCCTGCTGTAATTCTTCAAAAAAAAAAGTTAGACCAAATTTTGGTTACACCATGCGTGAATGCTGAAATGCACCTCTTTTTGAGTTTCATGGTAGGAAAACTCAATGCCTTCAAAAGAACACAATGAAGATCCATAACCTGTAAAATTTATATCCAACATTAATCAAAAGAACGTTGCAGTCATGTAATACATAAGAATAAATAGATAAATGACCATACATGATAAGCATGCAAACGGAAGTCTAGCGATCGAGAATATTTGTTGTATTAGAAGACTTTTAATAAAAATAACCAAATCAAAGATTCTGAAGAAATGGAAGTACAGAGAGCAGCTTTAGGAAGATGTACACATTTATTATAAATATTCTCTAAACAGAAATATTCTTGCCTCAGAAAGTTTACACATAAATCTATTTGGTTCCCTCAGAGAAAGAACGTATTAACAAGAAAATAAGCTTTACATTGGGTCTGTGCGAAATGTGTACGAAATGTATGTGCAATAGTACTTTACTTAGATCTATTCAGCAAAAAAGAACCATGATGAAAAAAGTTTGGAACGGTTAAAATACCCTGCTATTATCTGGTGTCAGGTATGTTCGCCTAGCTTTTTAGAAGTGACGCCACTTTGGACACAACAACTTGAAATTCTGAAGTTTTGGTATTGAGATATAGGTCTAGGGACAACCCAGCAACTTGTGTTCTGCTAGCTAAATATTATTCAATAGTTGTAATATTGTAGTTCTTAAATTCGTAACCTATTTTAGAAAGGATGAAATGGTATTATTTGCAATTCTTATTGTCATTCTTGGGATGAAAACAGTTCATGTCAGATGTAATATTTGTTTTGTGCACCTTGAAAAGTGACAGACTAATAAGTTTCAGTTGCAAAGTGACTAAGGAGGTGGGCTGGAAGCTTCCAACTAAAGCAACGAGCTAGTGACCTCAATAGAACTATGAAGATCTTTGGAGGCATCCTCCCTTTTCAAAGACCTAATAAACAACAAACATATGCCACCTGCGAATGATAGTGAAAGATGTAATGAAAGGGCCCATCCAGTTGCATACCTTTGGGCTAGATCCTTTTTCTTTAGGTCAGCTACTATCACAAGCAAACCTGACTTAGAAGTCTTGCAGTTAACCCTGTGATTCCGACGCAGGGTCAAATGTAGTATCGGCAACCACAAAAAATGGATAAAACTTACACATCATTTAATCCTGCTTCAAGCAATCTTACAGTACGAGTCAACATGTCCCTCATATGACAGCAGTTTAAAGTGAAAAATCATATGAGCAAATACACATCTTGGTTTCATGACCACTCACATAAAACAAATTGATTGGCAAACAATGAAGTAAATCTTAATTTTTTGTGTGATGTGGTTTCACCGGCCTCAGTGTTCAGAACTTCTATTCATTTCATGCAAACACTGGAGATGAGTAAAGAAGAGGTAAATGGAGAGAGACCGAGTAAGAAATGGACCCAGACACCAGGGATCTGCCTTTGAAACGTAGAGCCTTGGAAGGTTTGGTGTCAACTTTTAAACTATCTCAGTCCAGAAAATAATGTGGCTCCATCTCTAGAAAATTCACACGAACAACAATCAGCAAGAATCAGTAGAAACAAACATCGCAGTAGCAGCGTAGGAATAAGTAGAAAACTTTTTTTTTCTCTCCTCGCTCTCATTCGGTCATAGCACGCAGAAGCTTCTAATAAAATCGTAGAAGTGGAGCACTCATTGGTGAAATCTGAGAACAAATCATGGAGATCGAAGCAAGGGACAACAACACAACCACTAAATTGCAGCTTCCCTTTCCTAGTCATTCTTCTACGGTTCTTCTCCACCTGCAGCCAAGATGCTTGAGTGTATTGACATGTCTTTGAGCACATGCATATTGGAGCAAACTTTGTAGTGCCACAATTGAGCTCGTAATAAAGAAGCAAGTTAGATGAAATAGAGAATTTCGGATTCCAGAGAGTCAAGCTTGCCATATGGCCCATACCAGAACTGAGCAGTGGTACATATATTCTCTATGCCTTCCTAGGTAGTATAATCTTAAACGTCGTCTGCAGAGAAAGAAAATAAAGCACATCCAGCATTTTACTCCCTGGAACATGTAATTGCACTGAAGTAAATTATCCGTCGGATTAAATATCAACTACTACCTCCGATCCGAAAAACAATTGACCACGTAGTCGTACATACACATGGCGACGTTTTTTTCCGGATCGGAGGGAGTATTACAAGTTTCATGTTATGGAGCTGACAAAACTGATTCAGTTAGAAACTACTATTATTTTCTTCCTAACCTAGCCAGTATTTGCTTCCTCGCCAATATAATTCATGATAAAAAATTAAGATACCAAATTGCAAAGAACAATGTGTGGCCGCCTATCATCATCCTTAATCAGATATTCATAATGAATTTATAAGAAGAGAAGGAATAACGCATGATTTCGTTTTGAACACCACGTGAAGGAACACCTACCTTTGCTTCCGGATGATGCTAGGCAGGGGATAGTCTACGGGCGTCAGTGGGTGTCCACTGGGCGAAGGAGGCCGTGCATCTCCTATCGGCGGCGAGCGGGTGTCTTGCGTGCAGGGGCGGCAACGTCTGTCCGGACGGCGTCAGGAAGGCTTGCAGGCGCGGCCGTGCGTCTCCGGCCGGCGCGTCGTGGAAGGCGTGCACGAGCGGCCTTGCATCTCCCACCAGCGGCGGACGGGGGGCAGCAGGCGCATCAAGCGGATCCTCGGCGGCGGCAGCGTTGCGGAGAATCAAATCGGTTCTGTCCTCACATATGATGCAGGTCGTACAGCCACGGCGACGCCGCGCAGAAGGACATGCGACGACATTACATGATGATGGGCGACAACAGACGTACACAAAAAGAGAGATGTACCGCAGATCGAAGAGTAGCGCCACGAACCCCCGCCAGCACCAGCTCAAACAAGAGGAGGAGGTACTCCGCCCGCTCCTCCAAGATGTGATCCACGATGATAGCAGCGCCAAGTGCTAGAGACGGCGGCAAGCGGTCCTTGAGGGGGCGCTGCATGGCGGTGACTATGCGCTTAACGAGAGGAGAGGGCAGAGGTTTCAATAGGGACATGAGGGGCAGGGTAGAGAGAGAGCTAGCGGCGGCGGCCATCCTAGTCTCTAGGTCATCAAAACATGATAGAAAAGAGATGAGCACCGTATAGCATCTGTGGCCTTGCGGGTAGTTCTTTTCTAGGCCAGGCCAAGGTGTAACGGTGGATGGGCTTAGCGGCGACGACGGAGGGAACGTTGCATGCATTCTAACAAACTTCACAAGATAAGGTACATGCAACGTTACGGTTAGCAAAAAACAAAAAAAATTAGTGCGGTGGCATTTCTTCTGTAATTTAGTGGAAGTGTGACACCGCCTCACCGCCACTGTAACCTTAATAGTAAAGATTAATCGGATGGGTGAGGACTCTTAAATTTTAGGATTAACGTGGTGCTTTGTTTGATGCCTCCAATTAGTAAATATAAGATTTTTCCCATATTTATTGTCAAGTAATTTCTTTGTGCTCTCTCCCATTTTCTTCCTTGCCTTTTGAGAATCCCTTTGGTTTACTCGTACTTGGTTGGTGTTCTAATTGGTAAAGCTAAAGCAAGGATCCCACTTGTGCGCATATTATATTCAAATACAAAATTATAAGTAATGCACAAATCATGGGGGATATTTCCTATATTATTTAGAACACTATTTTTCTTCATTTGTCTTTAGATCTTTCTCAATTGGTATTTAATCCCGATGGCATGTCTATTTGGAAGACAAACCTTTTTCGTCTTGGTACTTTGTGCCATCATGAAAAGTGTTGAGGGTTTGGTTTAGCTGTTTGAACCTTGCTCTTTTTGGGAGTTGGTTATCTTCTCATTGATTTATTTCAAATTGATATATTTTAGATTTTGGACTTCTTTTTACTAATGAATCTTTCTTTTGGTATCTCTTTTGGGAGTCCAATATCTCATTTCTTGATTTAACTCTTATTTGCTTTCTTTCAAGTGTTAAATGGTTCTTTTTGTATCTCATTTTCACTTGATTTATTTTCAAATTTATTTCTTACCAACCATGTGGTTATTTGGATCTTTGTTATGATTTGGACAAACTTTGTCATGTCACAATCTTGTGCACCCTCTTTGGTGTTCTTGGTGTTTTTGTCCACATCCTATCCCTTTTGGTTCTTGAAGGTATTTGCATGCATATTTACTAATGGATTTGTTATGGCGTACTTTACTTTCTTTGATCTGTTATGTAGGTTAACTCCACCAAATCCAAAATTGGCAGAAATCTCGAAAGCAGGAAGTTGGCCAGACTTTTGTCCAGATGGCAGTAGTACCGGTGAAACCACTGGTAGTACTGCCCCCGGTATTCTCCATCACCTCTCCAGGGAGGCAACCTCCGGTGGCGGTACCGGTTGTACTACCGCCAAATCGATGCTCTGTTGGTACATCGCGGAGGCCACAGCGGAGGCCACCGGTAGTACCGATGGGCGGTAGTACCGCTGGTGCCACCGGTACCTCTGGGGTTTCCTCATGATTCCAGGGGCTGTACACCACCGGTGCCGGTACCGTTGGTGGTACCGCCAAACCAACGCTCTGTTGGTACAACGCGGAGGCAACGACGGAGGCCACCGGTAGTACCGGTGGGTGGTAGTACCGCTGATTCCACCGATACCTTCGGTGTTGCGGATTACTGGTGAGCAGCTCTGGGACACTGACCGCCACACCGGTAGTACCACTGGTAACACCGGTACTACCGCTGGTGCAGGAAAGTGGGTAATGGCTGGTTTGGGAAAGAGTATCTATTGCACATATTTGTGTGGATCTTATCCTATGTATTGTAGTTTGTCTAACTACTTTGGACCCAATAAGTTTGGGGACCATTTTTTACTTAAATGTGTTTTAGGTACATTTGAGATGCATTGGATGCTTGTCTCATTCTCAAGGAAGGTGTCGTCACCATGTGCTTATCGGAGTCAAGCTAGGATGATGAATTAAATATTATCTACTACAACATCACCATTGCCATCTCGGTATCAAGTATCTACCTCATGCATACCTTATCTTGTTTTCAACCTTGTGTAGGTTGCATCTTGGCATGAAAATATTTTATTTGCACATTATGTTTACTTCGTTGTGATACTTGTTGCTTCTATCAAAACATTGCAACTATCTCTTTTTCCCTTATTTATATTTGTGATGTTTTTTACTTGTTTGGGTTGGATGTTCATTTATATCCCTCTAAGGATAAAATTGAGCTATGTGTTATGCTTTCTTAAAAAATATCTTATTGGTGTATTTATGACTTTCTCTTCGACATCATGTTCTCTTCTTTAGTAACTATTTTAGGTGTACATGTTTCTTTGTGGATGTATATCATCATGATTGTTGTCTACTTAGAAACTTATACACATAAGAGGAGTTACATTATGATTTGGTATCCTCTCTTGGTGCTCAACCAATTTATGTTGGTGCCTTGTTTTTCTTCTTATCTATGATCTCTTGCACTTGTTTTGTGTTTCAAAGGATATTGGGGGAGTGATGATTCCATATTTGCGCACTTTGTATTTAAATGCAAGAATTCTAAATAGTGCATGAACATTGGTGAGCTTCTCCATTTTCATTAAAACACTCTTTTGCTAAAATCATAAAATCTTGTGTTCAATCGGTATTTCGGATCGTTTTGATTGCTTGCCTTTCTTTGGAAGAAGTTTAGAGAAATATACTCTTATTTGCAATATTTTTGGTCCTCAATATATCTTGATCTCCCCCATCTATTCTTCATTGAATATGCATTCCATTTCTCTTATCTTATGAGAAATGCCTAAATTATTTGGGAGCTCTTACCATATTGGCCGTCTAAATTTTTTCGCCCATTTCGGCAATGGATGCCAATGTGGGAGAGATTTAGAGGGTTTAAGGGAATTTGGTTTTATGCTTTGGTTTCGTTCTTAAGCATTTACCTTTCACCTTTCATGCTTCTGCATCCATGCATGTTTGCTTAATCCATTATATAAACCCTCGTAAAAGGGGTTGTCGTCAATTACCAAAATGGGGGAGATTGAAAGTGTATGGTTCCCCCATGTACGGTTTTGGTAATTAATGACAATCCTTATGGACTAATGTTTGCACTGAGACATTCTTATAGGTTTGTCCATTGGCACCGCTTGAACCCCATGTGTTGGATTCAAGGTTGGATGGTATCAAGATCATCACTTAATGAATATATCTATATGATACATGGACGAATTATCATGCTAGTATTGACCAGATTACAAGCATGTCTTGAAGAAGGAGCTTGTGTGAACATTCATGTTTACCTTCAAGTCATCACCATCATGAATAAAGAGAAGGTACTTTGTTGATCAAGTAGGTGTGCAAAGCTTGCCACCCATATGGAGATTATGGTCAAGTGAAGATGGTAATGTGATAAGCTCTCTAATATTATCTTATGGGGGAGTAATTTACAAGTCTTCACAAAGCGAAGCGCAATCAAGAGAGGTGGTCCAACTTGAGGTGATTAAAATCGTCATCATCTAGCTCAATTGGATTGCGCAAGGAAAATGTATGACTTAGATAGGGTTTCTATTTTACCGGTCTCATTATGCTAGTTGGGAGACCGGATTATAGGATAGATAACCGTACTATCAAGAGGGGCTCTTGAATGCATATCTTGATCGTATCTATCGTAGAGAGCTCAAGCCTTTGCATACTTGGCATCATCCTTCTTGGTTCTTATTTTGGTTTTCTCCATTTTAGCTTTTTATTTTGGTTTTTGTCCATTTTAGGTTTTAGATCTTGTCATGTTCTTCATGTCAATCTCAAGTTAATCAAAAATGGATTTCGTATGAAAAACTTATCGCATTTTTGTTGTTGGAGGTTTCTACCGGTTGTTCTTTAATGATAGGTCAAACCTTTCATCATTTGGTTTTATATTCCCATTTTGTACTATGATTTTTCTATGAATATTCTGGTAGTGCTCGTTGTTGCGATTTCAACAAGCCCAAGAATATAAAAAACGGAGTCCAGATGTAAAAGTTACGACCGTTTTTGTACCGGGTGTTCTGCAGTTTTTCTAGCACGGTAAGTTCCGGTGGTGGTTCCGCCGGAAACCCTTTCGGGATGCTCGTGGAGGTACTTCCGGTGAAACCACTGGTACTACCGCTGTCTGGGCAGTTTTCCAGCCCTTTTGTTGTTCTAACTCATCCGGGGGATGTAGTACCGGTGGTTTCACCGGAGGTACCGCCACTGCGCGATTTTGCCCCCAACAGTTGGATATTTGGGTGACCTATTTAAGGGACCTTCTTCCCAATGGTTCCCTAACTTTTTGGGCAAGTTTGGCCTCCAAAAGCTTGCTATCTCTCAGCCCCTCCAATGATTCTTTCTTCCACTTGAGGGAAAAGAAATACGAGATCTAGATCTACCCCTTCACCAATCAATCCCTCCTCTTTGTGAGGGGAACCTATTGGATCTAGATCTGGGGATTCATTTGTTGTTTTCCTTGTTCTTCCTCCTTCCTCCCTTCATAGCATTAGTTTCTTTGGTGCGATTTGGGAGAGAAGTTCTTGACCACTTTGTGTGTTCTTGCCATTGCATTAGGTACATTGGTTTGAGTTCCCCACGAGATTCGTGAAAGAGAAGTTCGTGAGCTTCTTACTCTTGGGTGCTTGGTCACCGGAGAGATTGTTCCTCTTGGGTGTATTGAGCACCCGAGACGGTTAGTGCTTGGGGCTTCCACCTTGTTGCAAGAAGCTTCGTTGAGAGCCTCCAATTGAGTTGTGGAGATAGCCTCAACCCCGTGTGAGGTTTGGTCAACGCCTTCAAGTCGACCTCATAGTGGAAACGAGCATATCCCTCACCGGAGAAGCTCAAGGAGAATAAGGTGTGCAGATCCGTGCTATTGAGGAGCGCCTAGGTGGCTCCCCACCTCTCCAACGAAGACGTACTTCCCTTGGGAAGGAACTTCGGTAATCACATTGGTGTCTCCTTGTGCTCGGTAATTTCTATACTCTAGCTCGTTACTTATGCATTTACCTTTGTGATAGCCATCGTGCTTGAACTCATATATCTTGCTATCACATAGTTTTTTTTTTGCCTAGCATAAGTTGTTGGTGCACATAGGTAAACCTAGCTTGTATAGGTTTTGTGCTTGATAAACTAAACGCTAGTTTTATTCCGCATTTACTCAAGCCTAAACCATAATTATTTTAAAGCGCCTATTCATCCCCCCCCCCTCTAGGAGGAATCCTTGTACTTTCACAAGGCCCTCCAGGACCATCATGCTTTGGACCCCGGATCATGAGGGAGCCATCAGTTGCCAAGTTCCAGCTCGCCCGGGGTACAAGAACTTATGACGGCAACACCAAGCCGTATGATTCGTTGAGTGACTATGTCACTGTTGTGCATATTGCTGGTGGTAACCGCCGCTGGGTTGTGCGGTATGTGCCACAAATGTTGGAGTGGCCAGCCAGAATCTGGCTGAACAATTTACCAGTAGATAGCATTGATTGTTGGCTGGATTTCTCGGAGGCTTTCATCAGCAACTCTCCATGTGCCGGCAGAGGGAAGATGAGACTGACCGAGACTACTTGACCATGTGGAGTACTTTGAGAAACACTTGTGAAGGGGCAATCGAGTCCCAGGCTATCACATGGTTCGTACAAGGGTGCCGACATGCTACCATGCTTTGGTAGAGGTTGCGGAGGGAGATGCCAAATACTCTAGCCGTGACAATCAAGATAGCCGATATGTATGCGTTGGGTGACCCGTGTCGCACCCGGACTTCTAGAGGATACTCGCAGTTCCGTTAAACAGTAGTTGATTGGATTACGGGGCTTACCGGCACCCGCATCTCTTACGAGTAGGCCAACACATGTATGGGTGACAACCAACCCCTACTGTTCATCGTCTACGTAAACCATCCCATAGAAATCAGGATACTACCATTGACGTACTTCATACCATACACACATGGTACGTCAAAGGCGTTTAACAGAATGACAGCACAACATATCTCTAAGACACAAATAAATAGAAATAAGTTGCATATAGCTCTCACTAGAGCAGAGATAGCAAATACAATCATCCAGAGGACACATGTCCCAACATAACATCATTACATCTCAGCGGAAGCATTCAAAGGGTCTGAGTACAGACAAAATCCAAACAGGCTTAAGAAGCCGGAAACGAAAAGACGGAGCCCATCCACGATGTCTCGGATCCTGTCCGGGTCCGCTATCTACTCGTCAGCAGCCTCGTCAAACTCCACGTAGTAGCCGTCATGGGGATCCTCGTAAGCGTAGTCTGCGGAAACCACAGCCCCAAAGGGGTCAGTACATAAACGTACTGGCAAGCAAGACTCACAGTTCACCAAAGTGTAACCCGTCAACACCAAGCACATATGCTTTGGGTTCAACGGAAGAAAGGGGAATACAAAAGATGCGGCAGCTGGCTGCACTAACCAACTACAGATACAACTACAACTTCCAGCTAACAGAAAGGGGATAAGATAGCGCGTCGTAACCAACTATAGCTAACCACCAAACAAACCCATCCTGGATATCGCCCCTTATCCAAAGAAGCAATCCAAGGATAACTCACACAGTTGGATTAATGATGGATCAAGTTGTTGTGTCTATAAGCCTATTACTAGTCAAGTTATCATTAGTTAGGTGTACGTTGTTCTGAGTACTTGTTAGCCAGTACTTTCACCAAGTTAACCATAACCGCGGAAAACACGGCTTCTCGAGAAGATTTATCCCTGCAGGGGTGCACCAATTTGGCCGTACACGTAAGAATATATCGCCAGACGGGAATTAAACCCACCAAGCGAGGCACTCTACACAACTCAACTCTTCTTCGCATCATGACCAAAGAACCCCATGCAATTGAGCGCACGGCTAATCAAGACCCACGAAGAAAAGGGGACCCTCATAGCACTCTAAGAACGTGTCTCCCTAAATGCCGACTACAAAAGTTTCCACCCTGGCCTCGGGTTCGTACCTGTATATGCGTGCGGCAAATGGAAAACCCGAACTAAATGAGGCGATTTGGACGAGATGCGAATCGAATCAAATTGAGGGGGCGCCCATACACGCTTACCACATGCGGATAGTGCGCTCATCATGGATCAGTAGACAAGAACCTTTTCCTAATTAGGGTCGACACTAGCAGGCCTCAAAACCACGCCGGGCCTCCTGCCGGTGCCTTATCAGCAAATTATTATTACCTCAAATTAACAGGTTGTTGTTTAACATCGAGTCCCAGAACATAATAGAAATATAGTAACAGAAAGTAACGGGTAACAGACTCGAGCAGAAACAACCCTAAGCATGCTAGTAAGACACGGGCAACAACCAAAGGGGTTATAGGTGTGGAGGTGAGGCTATATCAGGGTTAAGGATAACATGTGATAGGCTTGTAACAGAAGCAACTATTCATAGGGCTAGCAGAAATAGACAACGGAAAGTATCGGTATCCAATGTTGAAAGGAACACAATGGTTCATGTGAGTGAATACTTGCCTGCAAACTCAGCAGCCTGGTACTGAGCTAGATCCTCAGAAGGGGTGTCGTAAGTATCGTCTATCTCAACGTTGTCGTCTATCCGAGAAGAAGCAAACAAACAACGCAAGGAGACAAACAATCAATAACATGGCATAGTGCATAATCATGGGATGATGCATGTCAAGTTAATGGATGCATCGAAATAAACTAGTTGACATGGTAACACAATTTAAATGGACCCATATGCAATTTGAGTTGCATATGAAAAGCCCATGAATTAAGGTTGAAACAATTTTTTTACAACTAATCAACAGGTGAAAGTGGTTTACCATGATGCATGTATGAGGAAAACAGCAAAATAACAACAATAGAACCAATTGGAAATAAGGTTTACCAATTTGGGAATTTTAGTTAGTAAGTTAAGGAATTTTGGTTCCTTAAAGGTGTTACACCAGCATTTGTTGTTTTCATCAATTTTAATTGTTCAAAACAATTAACAAAATTCATAGTTGGAAAGTACACAAAATTTTAGGTGGATTACATGTTTCAATTATTGAAAAAGGAATTACAATGATTTAATTATGAATTAAACAAGTTTAAACAAGATTTAAATGAATTAAATTCAAGTATGAATATTATTTGAACTTTATTTGTTCAAAACATAAATTCAAATTCATATTTTAAGAGGTTATACTTTTCTAGTTTGAAAACATATTTTATATGTTCAAAAATAATTTAATTTGAGCAAGTTATGAATTTAGCAATTTTAAATGATTTAAACAAGGTTTAAATTATTTAAGCAATTTTAATTATTTAAAACATGAAAAAAAATTATATTTGAAAAGGTGGGTTGAAATAGCATGGAAAACATATTTTATTTATGTTATTTGGATTAAGTATGAATTGGTTATGCAATTAATCAAATTTCAAATGAATTGTTTGAATTTGAAATTTGAATGCATTTGAACTATTCAAAACAGAAAACAAATGTTATAAACAGATAGAGAATTAAATTTGGTTCAACAAACATATTTTATTTATTTTATTTGGAGTTGTAAATTAAAAGTTATTAGCAATTTATTTTCAGGGACCAATCTGTAATGAAAAAGGATTTAATTTGAAACAGAAAAGCTGAAAAAGGTTTTATACCTCGCAGTGGCTAGCCCTAGCCACTGACGAGGGGGCCCAGGGCACTGTGGCCCGCGTGGATGCACGCGTGGCAGCACAGGTCGTTGACTGGTGGACCCTGCCTGTCAGCTGCCTAGCGAAAAAGATTGGTTTTAATCGCGCGGGGCAGGGCTCGAACCTGCACCCGGGGGCGCGCGCGCAAGCGTTGCAACCACTGCAGTAGCGATGTGTTCTTGTCAGTATAGCATGCACAGATAGGAAATAGTTCAGTTAGCGACTAGCGCCTGACGAAACTGAATTTCGTCCACGACTGAAACTGACGACAGATCGATGCTCGCCGGCGATGACTGCTGCTCACCGTGGACGCGTTGGTGTTAGCGTGTGAGTGCTGCTCGTGTGCGTGCGTGCTCGCGACGTGAGAGAGAGGAAGGAGAGAGAGGTGGACGTGCTCACTGTCGATGTAGGCGAGGCAGCGGCGCGGGGCAGAACGACGGTGGCGACAGCGACGAGCTCGGCGGCGGAGATCCAGCAGTTGGATGGCGTCGGGGAGGTGTCGAACAGGACGATGTGGATACGGGGAGGTGATTCCCGGGTTCAGATAGGGTGGAGGAGCACGGCAACGGCGTCGGGCGCCATGGGTTCAGACAGGTGGCGCCGGTGAGGTTGCAGAGAGGGAGGAGATCGTGGCAGCGAGAGGTAGGCGACGGCGACGCGAGGGAATAGGGTAGGCCTAGGGTTAGCAGGGCTCGGGGGAACCTAGGGTAGGTCTTATAGGCAGCTACAGGGCGCTCCTGGCCGTTCCCGCGCGGCGGCGTCGACGTGGCGTCGCCGGATGCTCGCCGTACAGCGAGAAGACGCTCGCGAAGGGGTACCGGGCCGCGGGGGAAGGAGAAAGCTGGGCTGGGCGCAGCCCACTGCCCCTGGCGCGCGTTTTCTTCTTGTTTTTTTCCTTCTGTTTCTTTTTTTTTTTTGCAGAAATAGAAATAGGAATAAAACTAGGGTTTTTGAGTTAGAAATTTTTAGGGGAAATTTTTTAAAATCTCGTTATTGTAATAGCAACACTTGCCAAGTTTTTGTTTTCAAAAAGATTCAAGATTAAATTGCTGTTAGTAATTTGATTCAAATTTGAATGAATTTTGGATTAAGTGAATTATTGAAAACAAGAATTTAAATAGGGTGAACACTATTGTTTAAATGGAAACAATGATTAGAATTGTTTTGGTAATTTTCATTAATTCAAAAAGGTTGCTGTTGGGAAATTGTGATTTGAATTTTGAATGCCATTTGAATTCAGTGGAATAATAAAGAATAAATAAATAATTGAGCTCTTTATTTTTCATGGAAACAATTGGATGTTTTATTTGAACCTTTTATTTGGAAAGTTGTAACATAACAAGTATGAACAAGCATTTGAAATATTGTTTGAATTTGAATTGTGAAAACAAAGAAAAACATATGCAAACCAAAGGAAAACAATGCAATGATTAAGATGCCATGATGCAAAACTTTAATAAAACAAGAAACAAACATGCTAGGGGTGGTTTTTCATATTTGGGATGTTACAAAACGCCCCCCCTTGAAGGAATCACGCCCCGAGATTCCTACTGAGATGAGAAAAGGTCCGGATACTTCTTGCGAAGATCCTCTTCGGTCTCCCACGTTGCCTCTTTATCGGAATGATGCGACCACTGCACTTTCAAGAACTTGGTGCTCTTGTTGCGAGTCTTACGCTCGGTCTCATCGAGAATACGAACAGGGTGCTCCTCATAAGATAGATCATCTTGCAGTTCAATGGAATCATGATCAACTGCACGATCTGGATCTTTGAAACACCTCTTGAGTTGTGACACGTGAAACACATCGTGCACCTTGGATAGTTTTTCTGGAAGTTCAAGACGATAGGCATTTTCCGCACGCCTTGAGAGAATGTTGAAAGGACCAATGTATCTTGGTGCAAGCTTTCCTTTCACACCAAAACGATGAGTGCCTCTGAGGGGAGTTACACGGAGATATGCTTTGTCACCAGGTGCATAGGTCATATCCCTGTGCTTGCTGTCATAGTAGCTTTTCTGACGAGACTGAGCAATCTTGAGATTGTCACGAATGATGCGAACTTTATATTCGGCTTCCTTAACAATGTCAGGGCCTAAGAGTGAACGTTCACCAGCTCCAGACCAATTTATTGGACTCCTGCATCTGCGGCCATAGAGAGCTTTAAATGGTGCCATGCCTAGGCTTGCCTGGAAGCTGTTGTTGTAGGAGAATTCAGCATATGGAAGGCAATCCTCCCATTTCATGCCAAAGGAGAGACCACATGCTCTGAGCATATCTTCGAGAATCTGATTGACTCTTTCGACTTGCCCCTGAGACTGAGGGTGATAAGTTGTGCTGGACAGAAGTTTGGTGCCCAATGCTTCTTGAAAGCTTTTCCAGAAATGAGAAGTGAATATGCTTCCACGGTCTGAGCTTATTTCCAATGGAACACCATGAAGAGGAACAATCTTTGCTGTGTAGAGCTCTGCTAACTGGCTAGCTGAGATTGTTTCTTTGACAGCAAAGAAGTGAGCTACTTTAGTGAGACGATCAATGACAACGAAGATTGCATCGTTGCCCTTCTTGGACTTTGGAAAACCAGTGACGAAGTCCATTTCAATCATGTCCCACTTCCACTCAGGAATTTTCAGAGGTTGGAGTAGACCGGCTGTTTTCTGATGGACTGCCTTAACACGTTGACAAACGTCGCATTCAGAAACGTATTGAGCAATTTCACGTTTCATGCCAGGCCACCAGTACAGTGTCTTAAGATCCTGGTACATCTTTGTACTTCCAGGGTGGATGGAGAGAGGAGTTTCATGAGCCTCCTTGAGAATGACATCTTTGAGACTTTGAACTTGAGGAACCGCAATGCGTCCTTCGAAGAACACAGTTCCTTTGTCATCAATTGAGAAGGACTTGAATTTCTCCTTGCCTTCTTTGATGTGTTCTACCATCTTCTTGATTTCAGCATCACGAAGTTGTTCAGAACGAATCTTGTCCTCGAGAGTTGGACTGGCTGTCAAGCTCGCAAGCTAGCCTTGAGGAACAAGACCAAGGTTCAGCTTCTGGAATTCTTCATGAAGTGGAGGTTGGCTTTCCATGATCATGAGATTATTGCAATACGACTTCCGACTGAGAGCATCGGCCATAACATTAGCCTTGCCTGGAGTGTAAGAAATGGTGAGATCAAAGTCTTTAATCTTTTCAATCCATCTCCTTTGCCTGAGGTTTAGATCTAGTTGAGTGAAGATGTATTTCAGACTCTTATGATCGGAAAAGATTTCAGTGCGATTACCCAACAAGTATTGCCTCCATTTCTTGAGGGCAAACACAACTGCTGCAAGCTCAAGGTCATGAGTGGGATAATTTTGCTCATGGGCATTCAACTGACGTGAAGCATAAGCCACCACTTGACGTTCTTGCATAAGAACTGCACCTAGACCTTGGAGAGAAGCATCACAGAATATCTGGAAAGGTTTGGTAGTATCTGGGCCAACCAGAACTGGGGTAGAAGTGAGTTTAGTCTTCAGGAGATTGAAACTTTCATCACATTGTGGAGACCAAACGAACTTCTTGTCCTTCTTTGTGAGATCAGTGAGAGGTTTGGCAATCTTTGAGAAGTTTTGGACGAAACGACGGCAATAGCTAGCCAAGCCAAGAAAACTTCTAACTTGCTTCACCGTCTTAGGAGGTTTCCAATCAACAATTGCTTTAACCTTTTCTGGATCAATGGCTATGCCTTTGGCAGAGATGATATGACCAAGGTAAGCAACTTCTGGAATCCAGAACTCACATTTGGAGAATTTGGCATATAGACGATGCTCGCGAAGTTTCATGAGAGTGAGACGAAGATGCTCTTCCTCGGATTTTGAGTAGACAAGAATGTCATCAAGATATACCACAACGAACTTGTCGAGGTATTCATGGAAGACAGAATTCATGAGTCGAGAGAATGTCGCCGGTGCATTGGTGAGACCAAAGGACATGACGGTGTATTCATATAGACCGTACCGAGTGGTGAAAGCTGTTTTTGGAATATCTTCCTTTCTGATCTTTATTTGATGGTAACCCATCCTCAAGTCCAACTTTGAGAATATTGAGGCTCCAGCAAGTTGATCAAAAAGATCATCGATACGAGGAATTGGATACTTGTTTTTGATGGTTTTCTCGTTAAGAGGACGATAGTCAACAACGAGTCTCTTTGTTTGATCCTTCTTTGCAACGAACAGAGTTGGGCAACCCCAAGCCGAGGAACTAGGTTGAATGTAACCTTTTTCCATGTACATATCGATTTGCTCCTTCAACAATTTCAGTTCAGGAGGAGCTATCTTGTATGGATGCTTAGAGATTGGAGCAGTACCTGGTTCAAGCTCGATCACGAACTCAACTGCTCTGTCCGGAGGCATCCCTGGCAACTCTTCTGGAAAGACGTCAGGGAATTCACAAACCACCGGAACATTTTCAATTGCAGGAAGAGGTTTTGCATCGAGGTTGTACAGCTGAACAGAACTTGCTTCATTTGGAGAATAGACTATCTGGCCAGAAGGGTGGAACAGAGTTATTGACTTCCGAGCACATTCAATCGTAGCTATATTGGCCTTCAACCAATCCATGCCCAGAATGACATCAATGTCAGAATTCCCCAGCAGCATGAGAGAAGCAAGGAATTTGTGGCCTCCAATTAGGATTTGATTATCCTTACTTATCTTGGAAGTCAACATTTGAGATCCCGGAGAGTGAACGGTGATTTGATTGCTTAGTGGAACCACACTTAAGTTGTTTGTTGCGGCAAAAGTCTTTGACACGAAAGAATGTGACGCTCCGGTATCAAACAACACTTTAGCTGGAATAAAGTTTACGGGGAATATACCGAGAACGACGTCAGCAGCTTCCTCAGCTTTGTCGGCCTTGATATGATTCACCCTCGCGGTCCTCCCGACAGGCCTGTTGTTGGAGTTGAAGGCTTTAGCCGGGGGAGCACGCACCATTGCCTGGTTTGTGTTGGGACGAGGTGGTGGTGGAGGTAGCTGCCTCTGAGTGCACTTGTCAGCGTAGTGCCCCGTCTGCTTGCATTTGTAGCAAATGACGACACGAGGAGTATCTGGCCTTGGCTGCCCCATTGAAAACCTCTGACCTTGCATGTGAGCTGGGTTGGGTGGGCGGGGAGCGAAGCCTGGAGAAGCTTGGGCGTATGGAGCCCGAGTGACAGCAGCATTTGGCACCCAGATGCGGCGCTTCTGCGGAGGGGTGGTCATGTTGGAGGAGGAACCACCCTCACGCGAGTGCTTTCGAGACTCCTCGAATGCCTTGCGCCCATTTTCCTCATTGAGCGCGGTGTTAACGAGCTCCTCGAAGTCTTTGGCCTTGATGTTGGTGAGGGCGTACTTGAGTTCCGGGTTAAAACCTCTGCGGAACCTTGCCATCTTCTTAGCCTCAGTGGACACCTCATCACCAGCGTAACGAGCGAGGCGATTGAACTCCCTCTGATAGCCAATGACGTCCAGCTTGCCCTGCTTGAGTGAGCAAAACTCTTCACGCATCCTTTCCATGAGACCATCTGGAATGTGGTGCTTCAGGAAAGCTTCCTTGAAACAACCCCAGGTGATTGGGTAGCCAGCTCTCATGGTCTGGTAGTATTCCCACCAAGTAGCTGCCTGACCCTTCAGCAGATAGGATGCATACTTGACCTTGTCTTCCTCAGCAACGTGAGCAATCTCCAGAGCCCTAGCTATCTCACGGATCCAGTCATCAGCATCCAGAGGCTCGCGTGTTGCCACGAAAGCTCTCGGGCCCATACTGAGAAACTCCTTGATACTGACTCGTGGAGCATTCTGGTTGTTGTGCTGGTTAGTCTGGAACTGGGCCATCTGTGCCATGACTTGGGTCATCTGAGTCAACAGCTCCGTGATTGGCGGTGGCTCAGGCGGGTTGTTCCTTGTTGGCGGCATCCTGAATGGAAATGCATTTTAGCACCACAACAGAAAAGGATAGACTTTGTAACCGAAAGAGAGATTATTCCGACGCATGAATAGATAACCAACAGGTACATCATCACATGTTCAAATACATCAGAATATCCAACACACCACAAATGGTTCGAATGCCAAAGGATAACTAAACATAGCTAAGAATGGATACATCGGTACTCCCATGCTCATCACGCAGGACGGCGGTGAGTAGTACGACGAGAGGTACGGTGAGGAGCACGCCCACGAAAGTAGGTAGAACGACGATCCACATAGATCTGACGTGGTCTGAGAGCGACTCTAGGTGTGGTGAAGTACATAGCGTCGACTCCCTGTGCTCCAAAGCGTGGAATCCCAGTGTAACCAGCACCGAGGTTGAGGAGTGGACCTCTGATCGGCTCGTAACCTCCAGCATCTGGCAGACGACGTCCAACTGGCTGATCGAAACGTGCAAAGCGCTCATCTCCAACAAAGTCTGTGGTGTACGTCGCCAGACGAGTCAAAGCAAGATAGAGCTGCTCTCTGACTGAAGCCAACTCCTGAGATAGTGTGCTGGCAACTGCGTCACTGTGCCTCACAAACTGAGCGGTGGTGTGCAGCCTGGAGTTATCATGCTCGTAGACATCCAGGTTGTCGTAGAGAGTTAAGTGAGCTCCCTCCGAAGTGATGTAACCACGGGGGATGTGGCGATAGATGGAATCGTCAAACCCCCAGTAGTCAGCACGAAGGACGGTGAGACTCACATAAGCTGCCTGCTGCACAGCCATGTCCACTGTGGAACCTACTGCCTCGTAGCGGTGGACAACGCTCATGCCATCATCTGACAGTATGTAGACGATAGCCTGGTAGTAGGTCTGGTCAAACTCTCGCTGCTGCTCGTAGACCTGGTACTCTGGTGCCCAACGGAACCCCAGATAAGTGACCATGTCTCTCAGCATCTCCGGATAACCGGCAGTGCTCTCGCAACGAGTCATCCGAACCACCTGCGGGTAGAACCTGAGATCCATCTGCAGATGATCGGGGAAGTTTCGATTAGACGCCGGTAGAAGAACTGAAGTGGAAAGCAACAACAAGGTTTCAACGGACGATAAGGATGTTGAGAAGAACATGATATCGAAGCAACATCGGGAAACACGAGACCAAAAACTCCTGAGGTACTACGGAGAACCCATCCGGGCTTCTAAAGGATCAATATCTACTGCTTAAGGAATAGAGGATTTGCTTCCGGGGCTTACACGCTTCCGTTCTCAATCGTGAGTAGGCAACATGATAAATCATGTCACAACCACCTCCATTCCTATGGTCTAGTAGATATAACTATCCTAGAGAAACCAGGATTCGTGAAATCCTAACTTAAAAGTTTAGGTGAGAAGGGAAAACAACGTTGCACTTCCTTACCAGAAAAGGGAGGGTGGGTGGGGAAAGAAATAAAATGGCAGAATTCCTACTCTCACGTTTCATTTTTCCTATATAGCTACAAAATAGTTTCTAGACTCAACTGCAACCAATAAAAGGGATCCTACAGGCAGACAGGCTCTGATACCATTTGTCGCACCCGGACTTCTAGAGGATACTCGCAGTTCCGTTGAACAGTAGTTGATTGGATTACGGGGCTTACCGGCACCCGCATCTCTTACGAGTAGGCCAACACACGTATGGGTGACAACCAACCCCTACTGTTCATCGTCTACGTAAACCATCCCATAGAAATCAGGATACTACCATTGACGTACTTCATACCATACACACATGGTACGTCAACGGTGTTTAACAGAATGACAGCACAACATATCTCTAAGACACAAATAAATAGAAATAAGTTGCAAATAGCTCTCACTAGAGCAGAGATAGCAAATACAATCATCCAGAGGACACATGTCCCAACATAACATCATTACATCTCAGCGGAAGCATTCAAAGGGTCTGAGTACAGACAAAATCCAAACAGGCTTAAGAAGCCGGAAACAAAAAGACGGAGCCCATCCACGATGTCTCGGATCCTGCCCGGGTCCGCTATCTACTCGTCAGCAGCCTCGTCAAACTCCACGTAGTAGCTGTCACGGGGATCCTCGTAAGCGTAGTCTGCGGAAACCACAGCCCCAAAGGGGTCAGTACATAAACGTACTGGCAAGCAAGACTCACAGTTCACCAAAGTGTAACCCGTCAACACCAAGCACAGATGCTTTGGGTTCAACGGAAGAAAGGGGAATACAAAAGATGCGGCAGCTGGCTGCACTAACCAACTACAGATACAACAACTTCCGGCTAACAGAAAGGGGATAAGATAGCGTGTCGTAACCAACTATTGCTAACCACCAAACAAACCCATCCTGGATCTCGCCCCTTATCCAAAGAAACAATCCGAGGATAACTCACACAGTTGGATTAATGATGGATCAAGTTGTTGTGTCTATAAGCCTATTACTAGTCAAGTTATCATTAGTTAGGTGTATGTTGTTCTGAGTACTTGTTAGCCAGTACTTTCACCAAGTTAACCATAACCGCGGAAAACACGGCTTCTCGAGAAGATTTATCCCTGCAGGGGTGCACCAATTTGGCCGTACACGTAAGAATATCTCGCCATACAGGAATCAAACCCACCAAGCGAGGCACTCTACACAACTCAACTCTTCTTCGCATCAAGACCAAAGAACCCCATGCAATTGAGCGCACGGCTAATCAAGCCCCACGAAGAAAAGGGGACCCTCATAGCACTCTAAGAACGTGTCTCCCTAAATGCCGACTACAAAAGTTTCCACCCTGGCCTCGGGTTCGTACCTGCATATGCGTGCGTCAAATGGAAAACCCGAACTAAATGAGGCGATTTGGACGAGATGCGAATCGAATCAAATTGAGGGGGGCGCCCATACACGCTTCCCACATGCGGATAGTGCGCTCATCATGGATCAGTAGACAAGAACCTTTTCCTAATTAGGGTCGACACTAGCAGGCCTCAAAACCACGCTGGGCCTCCTGCCGGTGCCTTATCAGCAAATTATTATTACCTCAAATTAACAGGTTGTTGTTTAACATCGAGCCCCAGAACATAATAAAAATATAGTAACAGAAAGTAACGGGTAACAGACTCGAGCAGAAACAACCCTAAGCATGCTAGTAAGACACGGGCAACAACCAAAGGGGTTATAGGTGTGGAGGTAAGGCTATATCAGGGTTAAGGATAACATGTGATAGGCTCGTAACAGAAGCAACTATTCATAGGGCTAGCAGAAATAGACAACGGAAAGTATCGATATCCAATGTTGAAAGGAACACAATGGTTCATGTGAGTGAATACTTGCCTGCAAACTCAGCAGCCTGGTACTGAGCTAGATCCTCAGAAGGGGTGTCGTAAGTATCGTCTGTCTCAACGTCGTCGTCTATCCGAGAAGAAGCAAACAAACAACGCAAGGAGACAAACAATCAATAACATGGCATAGTGCACAATCATGGGATGATGCATGTCAAGTTAATGGATGCATCGAAATAAACTAGTTGACATGGTAACACAATTTAAATGGACCCATATGCAATTTGAGTTGCATATGAAAAGCCCATGAATTAAGGTTGAAACAATTGTTTTACAACTAATCAACAGGTGAAAGTGGTTTAGCATGATGCATGGATGAGGAAAACAGCAAAATAACAACAATAGAACCAATTGGAAATAAGGTTTACCAATTTGGGAATTTTAGTTAGTAAGTTAAGGAATTTTGGTTCCTTAAAGGTGTTACACCAGCATTTGTTGTTTTCATCAATTTTAATTGTTCAAAACAATTAACAAAATTCATAGTTGGAAAGTACACAAAATTTTAGGTGGATTACATGTTTTAATTATTGAAAAAGGAATTACAATGATTTAATTATGAATTAAACAAGTTTAAACAAGATTTAAATGAATTAAATTCAAGTATGAATATTATTTGAACTTTATTTGTTCAAAACATAAATTCAAATTCATATTTTAAGAGGTTATACTTTTCTAGTTTGAAAACATATTTTATATGTTCAAAAATAATTTAATTTGAGCAAGTTATGAATTTAGCAATTTTAAATGATTTAAACAAGGTTTAAATTATTTAAGCAATTTTAATTATTCAAAACATGAAACAAAATTTATATTTGAAAAGGTGGGTTGAAATAGCATGGAAAACATATTTTATTTATGTTATTTGCATTAAGTATGAATTAGTTATGCAATTAATCAAATTTCAAATGAATTGTTTGAATTTGAAATTTGAATGCATTTGAACTATTCAAAACAGAAAACAAATGTTATAAACAGATAGAGAATTAAATTTGGTTCAACAAACATATTTTATTTATTTTATTTGGAGTTGTAAATTAAAAGTTATTAGCAATTTATTTTCAGGGACCAATCTGTAATGAAAAAGGATTTAATTTGAAACAGAAAAGCTGAAAAAGGTTTTATACCTCGCAGTGGCTAGCCCTAGCCACTGACGAGGGGGCCCAGGGCACCGTGGCCCGCGTGGATGCACGCGTGGCAGCACATGTCGCTGACTGGTGGACCCTGCCTGTCAGCTGCCTAGCGAAAAAGATAGGTTTTAATCGCGCGGGGCAGGGCTCGAACCTGCACCCGGGGGCGCGCGCGCAAGCGTTGCAACCACTGCAGTAGCGATGTGTTCTTGTCAGTATAGCATGCGCAGATAGGAAATAGTTCAGTTAGCGACTAGCGCCTGACGAAACTGAATTTCGTCCACGACTGAAACTGACGACAGATCGATGCTCGCCGGCGGTGACTGCTGCTCACCGTGGACGCGTTGGTGTTAGCGTGTGAGTGCTGCTCGTGTGCGTGCGTGCTCGCGACGTGAGAGAGAGGAAGGAGAGCGAGGTGGACGTGCTCACTGTCGATGTAGGCGAGGCAGCGGCGCGGGGCAGAACGACGGTGGCGACAGCGACGAGCTCGGCGGCGGAGATCCAGCAGTTGGATGGCGTCGGGGAGGTGTCGAACAGGACGAGGTGGATACGGGGAGGTGATTCCCGGGTTCAGATAGGGTGGAGGAGCACGGCAACGGCGTCGGGCGCCATGGGTTCAGACAGGTGGCGCCGGTGAGGTTGCAGAGAGGGAGGAGATCGTGGCAGCGAGAGGTAGGCGACGGCGGCGCGAGGGAATAGGGTAGGCCTAGGGTTAGCAGGGCTCGGGGGAACCTAGGGTAGGTCTTATAGGCAGCTACAGGGCGCTCCTGGCCGTTCCCGCGCGGCGGCGTCGACGTGGCGTCGCCGGATGCTCGCCGTACAGCGAGAAGACGCTCGCGAATGGGTACCGGGCCGCGGGGGAAGGAAAAAAGCTGGGCTGGGCGCAGCCCACTGCCCCTGGCGCGCGTTTTCTTCTTATTTTTTTCCTTCTGTTTCTTTTTTTTTGCAGAAATAGAAATAGGAATAAAACTAGGGTTTTTGAGTTAGAAATTTTTAGGGAAATTTTTTGTAAAATCTCGTTATTGTAATAGCAACACTTGCCAAGTTTTTGTTTTCAAAAAGATTCAAGAATAAATTGCTGTTAGTAATTTGATTCAAATTTGAATGAATTTTGGATTAAGTGAATTATTGAAAACAAGAATTTAAATAGGGTGAACACTATTGTTTAAATGGAAACAATGATTAGAATTGTTTTGGTAATTTTCATTAATTCAAAAAGGTTGCTGTTGGGAAATGGTGATTTGAATTTTGAATGCCATTTGAATTCAGTGGAATAATAAAGAACAAATAAATAATTGAGATCTTTATTTTTCATGGAAACAATTGGATGTTTTATTTGAACCTTTTATTTGGAAAGTTGTAACATAACAAGTATGAACAAGCATTTGAAACATTGTTTGAATTTGAATTGTGAAAACAAAGAAAAATAGATGCAAACCAAAGGAAAACAATGCAATGATTAAGATGCCATGATGCAAAACTTTAATAAAACAAGAAACAAACATGCTAGGGGTGGTTTTTCATGCTTGGGATGTTACAACCCGACAGAGCCTCTGTTGGCCTCGTTTGAGCCGAGTAAGAGGTATTCCGGCAATGATGGTCCTGACTCCTCTAGGCAGAATGATCGCCAGGATTTCCGGGGAAAGAGAAGAGATGACAGGCCGGACTTCCGGTATGGGTCCAACCATGTTGTTGCAGTAGATCCGGATCACCTGATGCCGGCAAGAGCCAATGCGAGAAGAACACTGGGCCCCGATGGGGGCAGAACCAGAACAACAAGAAGCCATGGGTGGATCACAAGAAGCCCTAGGATGATTGCCATAGATTCACTTTCGAGATGATGAGGGATGGGCTGTGTAGCTATCACACTCGGCATCCAAGCAAGTCGGCTAACCACACAACTCGGCAGTGCGGCTGGTACGACCGAATCAAGAGAGAGGGTTTTGGCGCCTTGGCTCCTCCTCCTCCACCTCTGGCACTCACGGGTGTGAACACTCAAGCTATCAGAGCGCCCCCGAGACCTGCAGAGAACCAGAGGAGGCCGGAGAATGTGTACCAAGTGGCTCAGGGAGCCAACAACAACAACTACTACAACAACAATGCAAGTGGCAGAGGCCGGAATGATTACTAGGAGCGCCATCAGAGTTACATGGTGTTCATAATTGAACCGGATGACAAGCAGAGTCAGCGCATGCGCGCTATGGAGGTCAATGGTGTGATGTCGGCTGTGCCGGAATACATGTACTGGTCCGACCAGGACATCACTTGGTCCCACGTGGATCATCCCAAGGTCATGCCCAATGTGGGAGGTTATACACTTGTTTTGGACCCATCATTCATTGGGCCTGACATAAATGTCAAGTTTACCCGGGTTCTCATTGATAATGGGAGCAGCATAAACATCATGTACCGGGATACTATGGTGAAGTTGGGTATCACGGACAACATGCTTCAGCCCAGCCGGAGTACATTCCGTGGAATTATGCCGGGTGTATCTTCTGCACCAAAGGCCAAAGTATGGGTTGATGTACTGTTTGGTACCCTGAGATAACTGCCGTACTAAGAGCTTGCAGTTTGAGGTGGTTGGTCTCGAGAGCCCTTACCATGCCTTACTCGGCAGGCTAGCACTGGCCAAGTTCATGACCTTGACTCATGTGGCATACTTGAAGATGAAGCTTCTGGGTCCTAATGGGATCATCACTATCTCGGGCAACTACAAGCGCTCTATGGAGTGTGCTTCAGCGGGATCTCGGTTGGCCGAGTCTTTAGTCATTGTTGCCGAGAAGAAGAAGATCCATGAGGTTGTGGCTTTGGCTCAGTCTGCTCAACTCGACATGCCGGGTATGACTAACCCACATCAGAGCGCCACATTCCAGGCCTCCAAGGAGATCAAGAAGGTGCAGATTAACCCAGAGTTCCCCGAGTGTGAGGCCATCATTGGTGTTGGGTTGGAGGAGAAATAGGAAAGCGAGCTCATCCACTTCCTCCACGAGAATCGAGACATCTTTGCATGGTCGAATCAGGACCTGTCGGGTGTTCCGAGGGAGTTGGTTGAGCACTCGCTTCATGTGCGACCGGATGCTAAGCCGGCAAAACAGACTCTACGGCGCTTCGCTGCAGAGAGAAGAAAAGCCATAGGTGACGAGATCACAAGGCTGCTAGCAACTGGCTTTATCATGGAGGTGTTGCACCTGGACTAGTTGGCAAACCCGGTCCTGGCAGAGAAGAAGAAGGATGACCCGATGGTTGCCGTAGTGTGGCGTATGTGTATTTATTACGCAAACTTGAACAATGCATGTCCCAAAGATCCATTCTCGCTGCGTCGGATTGATCAAGTGATCGATCCCACGGTCGGGTGTGAGTTGTTGTCGATTGTAGATGCATATTCTGGTTTCCACCAGATACCTTTGATCCCAGAGGATCGAATAAAGACTGCTTTTATTACCCCATGGGGGCATATTGCTACCGTGGCATAACCTTTGGCTTGAGAAATGCCAGTGCTACTTATCAAAGGTGCATGCAGAAATGATTGCACGAACAAATTGGCAAAAATGTGCAGGTATATGTGGATGATATTATCATCAAGACCAAGGAGAAGAACACTCTCCTGGATGATCTCCGGGAAACATTCGCAAATCTGCGGAGATTCCGGTTGAACCTGAACCCATCCAAGTGTACATCTGGTGTGCCGACAGGCAAGTTACTCGGTTTCTTTGTGTCTAGCCGAGGTATTGAGGCCAACCCCTCCAAGATAAGTGCAATTGAAAGCATGTCCCTGTCGAGATCTCTGAAAGATGTACAAAGATTCACTGGGTGCCTGGCATCCCTCAGTCGGTTCATTGGGATAATGGGGGAAAAGGCATTGCCTTTATACCAACTAGATGACACCCCGCGCGTTGCAGCGGGGCTCTTGTAAATAAATTGTAGTGTAGGAAAAAAAGAAAAACTATACTAAAGAAAAGAACGAATGAAAAGACCAAGACTGGATACTATAGAACTTAGTGATACTTGGAGACAGTTCGACAATTTACAATGTATAATACTATTTAAAGGTATAGAGGTTTAACTCCCCTTTTCGATTTTTTTAAAGTATAGTTCATATACATATTTGAGTCGGTGTCCACGTAGGAAGTTTCTGTGTTCTTTTTTTCACATGAAAAGCGCCAATAATATGGACAATGGCTAATGCATGTTCCACACAACTTTTCTAGGGAAAATATATATGAAAACTAAAGAAGAAAATAGAAGGGTGAGTTTGTAGAACAATACATATTTTTTTAGACTAACAGGGACGACGTCCCCGGTTCCATCGATAAGGCTCAACGAAACCACAAGTACAATACATATTAACATGAAATATTTGCAATATATAGGGATTTAACTCTCCCTTTAAGAAAAATTATAGTTCACGTCGAGATACCCTTAGGAAGTTTTAGTATTCTTCTCCTCACATGAAAAACACCAACAATTGGCTAATGTGTGTGCCATGCATGCATCCTTTCTTAGGAAAATATATATGATAATTAAAGAAGAAAATATAAGTGTCAGTTCAAAGTAGAATACAGATTAATGTGACATCTTGCAATATATACATGAATAGACGAAGGAACGGATTCAAATGTATCATCCAGAAATCATTATATTAGGGAAGCTGAAACGAACTGGATAGATATATCGTTAAAACTGTTATGAATAGGCAACTTGTCTATATTGATAGCCCATGGGGCATATATATATATTACATATGACTTGGGATAAAAGTAATCTAGACTAATACGAATTGGACTCCTAGACCTATACTAATACTCCTTAACGACCCCCTCAAATGCAAAGCGTATGCAATAGCATTGCATTTGAAGAAGTGTAACACTAAAAAACCGATAATCCAAAATCCGCGTCTTGAGAGTGTTGTTGTAGCATGAAGAGTCTTCAAAACATGTAGAGCCAAGCTAGAGACCGATATTCGATCAAAAGAAGAGCATGTCACAAACGATCATAGCACAAGAAGGCCAACGACATAAGAAGTCCAACGGCGAAAGAATGTGCGTAGATCAATGACAATGCGAAATGAGGCCACAAAAATCCCATAGCAGGACCATGACCGAGAAAATGAGGCCACAAAAGGACCAAGAATAGGAGGCCACAAAAGGGCCAATAAGAAGAGGCCACAAAAGGACTGGAATGGGAGGCCACAAACGGACCTAGAATAGGAGGCCACAAACGGACCGAGGCCACAAAAGGACCAACAATAAGAGGCCACAAACGGACCGAGAATAGGAGGCCACAAACGTACCGAGAATATAGGATGACAAATGAAGGTATACTGGACTCTCATGACATAAGAAACACAAAAAGAAACGACAGATCTGGTGGACGCAGCGGAAATATAGAAAACTAGCAAAAAAACGGAGAGACTAATGGTGATGCGGCAGCGGAAGTGAATCATGGTGGCGAGGGCCAAAACCATCCAGAGTTCCCGTGTTGCGCTCCTGGCTGTGAAGAAGGTGGTTTCTCTGCACTAGAAGAGTCAGTAGCAACACCGGCAGAACCTGTCGAAGAAGAACCCGAAGCCATAAGTTGGCGCAGGAGGCGCACAATATCCTGCTCAGTCACAGACACTGCTGAAGGGGTCGGGGTAGGAGCACGAGTAGCTGAAGGCTCCGAATAAGTACCACGTGACATGTCTCGCATCTTCTTGAAACAGGTAGACTCAATGTGACCGGGCTTTCCACAATAGTCGCAATGACGACGGGGACGGTCTCCACCATTGGTGGGAGACGGCATAAGAGTCGGAGCACTAAGGTGGGAAGACACTGGTGGAGCAGGGGACAGCGGAAGAGCTGGTGGAGTAGGCGACGAAGCAGGACCACAGGGCGACTGGGCAGGTCCACGGGCAGCCAGCACAGAAGGAACATTAAGCAGACCAACACCATGAAGGCGAATCTCCTCAGCACGAAGCTCGGACAACACCTCTGACATAGGAATACGACCACGGGCAAGCAGCTGAGCACGACGGGTCTCAAACTCAGAACGAAGGCGTGACAAGAACTCATAGATGCGCTGAAACTCCAAATCGGAGCGCACAGTCTGACAACACGGGCAGGTGCCACACACAGCAGTGCGAAGAGAGTCGAGCTGACGCCAGATAGCAGAACTCTGCATGTAGAACTGATCAACAGTGGAGTCACCCTGCTGTAGAGCATGCTCCTGACGAACCACAGACAGATAAAGAGCATCCCCAGATGGCTGATGGCGCTGACGAAGGTGAGTCCACATAGCAGCAGCAGTACTGAGTCCCATAAACTCCGAAGCAAACTGGGGTAAAACACTGGCAGTAATAACAGCCGCAGCACGAGCATCATCATCCACCCATTGAGTGTAAGAAGTCATGTCCTTCTGATAGGTCGCAAGAACATTAGAGTATTCCTGAACCTTCTTCTCATACGCCACGACAGCGGCATCATCCACACTCTTAGCTGCATCCTTTTCAGCCTGAGAAGCACCGGCAGCAATGACTGGTGGCGTCGGTGGAATAGGAACCGCAGGAGCAACGGGGCACGGCGGACAGGAGACCTCGCCAGAAAGAACACGCCATAGACGAAGACCACGCATATGAACGCGCATAAAGGCAGCGAAATCCGGATAGTTGGTTCCATCGAAGATAACGGAGCACCGAGGAATCGCAACAAAGCCAGCAGCAGCCATAGAAAATTTTGGATTATTATTATTATTTTTTTTTAGGCAGATCGGTCAACTCCTTCGATAAACCAGATCGGCAACTCCTGCAAGAACCTGCACGCGAGGCAGACAGGGACCTGGGACGGAACCAGCGGCAACCTGCACGCGAGGCAGACATCGACCTGGGACGGAACCAGCGGCAACCAGGGGCGGACAGCAGGCGGCCGGGGACGGGACGGGCGGCGGCCGGGAACGGACAGGCGGGGACCGAGGGTGGAAGCGGAAGGCGACGGCAGCCCAAGTGACGACGGCAGCGGCCAGGAACGGAGCTGGCGACGGCGGCCGGAAGATAGGGCGTAGCTCGCGTGCGTGAAAGTCTTGGACCTAGCAGATCGATTGATCGATCGTAGACGGGCAGAAGCGCTGGTTGCTGTACGTGCTCCGTGAGCGGAAATCTGCAGGCAGAATACGGGCGCGATCGGGCGAAATACGTGCGCGGCCGGCCGGCCCGAATACATGCGCGGCCGGGACGGATCGATAGCGGGCACAGCTCACGTGCTGTACGAGGCTGCAGCCAAAACAAATTTCACGAAGACCTCAATGGATCTGAGACCGAAAAAAAATCGATCGAGATTGGATCGGACGAGTTGCGGCGTCCAATAAAAAATAACCTAGCTCTGATACCATGTTATGAATAGGCAACTTGTCTATATTGATAGCCCATGGGGCATATATATATTACATATGACTTGGGATAGAAGTAATCTAGACTAATACGAATTGGACTCCTAGACCTATACTAATACTCCTTAACAAAAACTACCGTAGAAAGTACCTGCATGAAGCTAAGGAGTAACATGGATTTGAAGCAAACGCCGATGTCAAGAAATAACCGTCGTGCCACAATTACATTGACCAGGGAGATATCGCAACAGATAACGGGACAACAATGCTTCATTTTTGTTACGGTGTTTTTTTCTTGAACACCGTGATAGGTTTATAGCTGTACCTGCAACAACACAAACAGAACATAAAGAACCTGTATCAAGTCACAAATGCACAATGAGAACTCATGTTTCATCTTTATACTTTGATGCATGAGGGCGAGCAAGTTCATATATACGGGAATTTCCCCCAAGCACATGGCAAGCAAAAAATGATGTGAGGTGGGTTGGGTCAATCATCACTCATCAGAGATAACGAACACAGATTGGAGTGGGGGGAAGCTGTAACAACTGGAGTAAGATAAGAAAAACCATTAGAAAAGATGAACTTTGTCAATTTATTGACGTGGTGATCCTCACCCCCTGAAACGATGACAACTGAAGCTTGAAATGATGGTTGCCAGAGAGACTCGGCTGACCTGAGTGACATGAGGATGACGATCCAAATGCATTTGTAGTGTACTTGACGGCGTGCAGGAAGAAAAGAGGCATGGAGGTTGAAAAGATGCGTGCACCATTCTCCATTCACGACCATACCCTAGCCTCAGAACAACTCCGCCAGCAAGATGTCAACATTGTTGGCTTTCCTTGCGGAAAAACCACAGCGCTGCATGTCGGCCAGTTTCTAGGGTGGCATTAGGAGATATACACGGTATAGAGATGTGGTGGGAAACGAAGGAGACGTGTGTCTTGGCGTTTGTGTTTCACTTGTTAGTTACAGGAGAGCAAAAGACCAAATGCAACCAGTGGGCGGGGTGAGCTATAAAATGCACTTAATAGAGCTGGATTGTGGGAAGTGGAGGTGTGGCTAAGAAGGTGAAAGGCAGAGTGAACCGCATGTGCTAGAAAATCTGGTCATACCATCGTTAATGAAAAAACTAAGAGAATGACATGGCAATTGTGGTGAGGTGGCATGCTCTCTTAGGTGGACGTCTTGCATGTTGAGAGAAATCAGCTAGTGGGGCCTCCTATTTAGATATAGAAGATTGATGAAGAAGACAAAAAAGTTTGTCTGGACCCCGCGGGCTGATGCGGCTTTTCGAGATCTGAAGAAAATGCTGAGTACTACACCCATATTGGCATCTCAATTTCCCAAAGAGCCAATGTTGCTCTATATTGCAACTACCAACCGAGTTGTCGGTGTGGTGGTAGTAGTGGAGAGAGAAGAGGAAGGAAAATCTGTACAGAGGATAGTGTCCCACTATCAGAAGATGACATATGGCGTCTATATGGCTGCCAACAATCTCAAGCATTATTTCCAAGAGCATCCCATGACAGTGCTGAGCACTGCACCTATCTCGGATATCATAGGCAACAAGGATGCAAGTGGCCGGGTAGCCAAGTGGGCAACGGAGCTAGCTTCCTATACCCCAATGTATGCAACGAGAGACTCCATCAAGTCTCAGGTACTGGCTGATTTTCTACTCGATTGGGCCGAGATGCGGTATGAACCACCCTTGCCGGAATACAATTTCTTGAAGATGCATTTCGATGGCTCCAAGGTGAAAGAAGGTCTCAGTGCTGGTGTTTTCCTTACCTCACCCAAGCAGGATCAGCTGAAATATGTATTGTAAATTCACTTTGCTGTATCCATTAATGTGGTCGAGTATGAGGCCTTGGTCCATGGACTGAAAGTGGCAAAGGAGATAGGCATTCGCCGGATAGGTTATGGTGATTCGGACCTAGTGGTTTGGCAAGCATCTGGTAATTGGGACACGTTGGATGCCAACATGGCATCGTATTGGCTCCGTGTCCAGAATATCTCCGGATACTTTGATGGGCGAATTTCACCACATACACCGAGCAGAGAATGAAGCTGCAGACATACTGTCCAAATTGGGTTCATCCAGGCTATCCCAGCGGGAATCTCTCTGGAACATCTTCGGAAACCGTCCATCAAGCCTTCACCCGAGTCCGAGTCAATCTTTGTCCCGGCTAATCCGGAATCTAAAGATGTCCCGATGGAGGTAGATGTGGGGTGCATCTTGGAGAACTCTGGGACTGCTCTCCTTAACTCGGGAACTGCTCTCCTTAACTCGGGGACTGCTTTGAAGAACTCGGGTACTCGGGGACTCGTCCTTATGTCGGATCCTTCGATGTGGCTTGAAGCTATGGAGATTGAGAGCCTATCTTTGCTCCTCGTCCAGTGCCAGTATGGGCCCAAGCAATAATGTCATATCTAGTGGATGGTACTCTCCCCAGTAATGAGGACCTGGCCAGGCAAATACACAGAAGATCCAAGGACTACACCGTCATCAACAAGAAGTTATACAAGAGAAGTACCACATGGGTTCTCCAGCGCTGTGTCGATCCAGAAGAAGGGGAAGAAATCCTCCGGGATGGAGAATGTGGCCATCATGCATCCTCCAGGGCCATGGTAAAGAAATCATTCTGGCACGGGTTCTTTTGGCTCACTGCCTTGCAACAAGCAGAAGATATAGCCCGGAAGTGCAATGGGTGCCACAGATATGCCAGCAAGATCCATATGTCGGATTGAGAACTCAAGTCAATTCCTATCACCTGTCCATTTGATGTCTGGTGCTTGGACATGGTGGGGTCGTTCAAGCCAGCCCAAGGTAACATGACTCACTTGCTGGTCATGGTGGACAAGTTTACAAAGTGGATAGAGGTGAAGCCTATCCGAAAGTGTGATGGGCACATAGTTGTAACGTTCCTAAAAGATATAATCTTGAGATATAGCTCCCACATGGTATCATCTCGAATAATGGGACCAACTTTGCGGAGGGAGCTTTTGCTCGGTTTTGTAAAAAGAAGAGGATCTGACTCGACATTGCGTCAGTCGCGCATCCGGAATCAAATGGGCAAGTTGAAAAAGGCAATGGAATGGTTCTATCTGGGATACAACCTCGGTTGATCGCGCCGCTGCATCGGACACCTGGATGTTGGCTCGATGAATTACCCGCAGTGTTGTGGATTCTAAGGACTACCCCGAACCGTTTCACTGGCTACACGCCATTTTCCCTTATATATGGAGCAGAAGCGGTTCTGCCAACCAACATAGAACATGACTCGCCAAGAGTGACTCGTATACAGAGGCAGAGGAAAAAGAAGCCCGAGAAGATGATGTTGATTTGCTCGAAGAAGCACGAGAGTTGGCTTTGTCCAGATCAACTATATATCAGCAGAGCCTTGATGGTGTATAGTTGATGGCAGGATGCTTGCTCCTGAAGACCTTGAAATCCCCGGCAATGGCGCCAGCAAACTTGTTGATGGCCTTAATGCCCTCGTTGGTAAACCCCAAGAGAAAGGTTGTGAAGAGTGTAGCAGCAAGTTTTCCCTCAGGAAAGAAACCAAGGTTGAATCGACCAGTAGGAGGACAAGCAGTCTCTGAAGGTTGATGCAGCTGAGGTGGCAGGGCGCACTACCGGTTCAACAGCAACATGGAACCTACACAACACAATCAAATCACTTTATCCCAATGAAGCAATGAGGTTGTCAATCTCATCGGTTTTGCTGAACACAAAGAGGTTAAACGTATGGTGTGGAAAACAGTAGGAAAACAATAGTAACAGTACGAGAGCGGTATGAAGAAGTATGAAAGAAGTAGGTGTTTTATCAGTATGAGGAAAATGGACCGGGGTCCACAGTTCACTAGTGGTGTCTCTCCGTGAAATATAAATTACATGTGTGGTGAACAAATTATAGCTGGGCAATTGACAGAAATGAAGGCTGCACCATAGTGCATATGCAAGACATAAAGATTACTATGTGATTCATGCGGGTATTACAACAAAATACATAGACCGTCATCCAACTGCATCTATGTCTAATAATCCACCCTCCAAATGTCATCCGAACAAATGTTGGGTATTAAGTTGCAAGCAACAGATTATCGTCGTAAGCAAAGTGTGTAATGTAAACAATGTAAACTAGGTAAACACCGTTGTTTTCTCCCTAATGGAAACAACACATCCTCCATCCGTCACGTTTCTGTCACTCGAGCATAGATGAAAAGGAGGCATGAACCCACTAGCGAGCATAAATACTCCCTCTTGGAGTTACTAGCATCTACTTGGCCAGAGCATCTACTAATAACGGAGAGCATGCAAGATCATAAATAAGATAAGCATGAAGATAACATGATAGATTGATAATCAGAAGACGTAGCATTAAACATTCATCAGATCCCAGCAAACACAACATGTAGCATTACATAAAGATGATCTTGATCATGTTAGGCAGCTCACAAGATCTAAACATCAGGTACAAAGTGAAGAGAACAACCATCTAGCTACTGTTATGGACCCGTAGTCCAGGGCTGAACTACTCACGCATCACTTCAGAGGAGGGCATGGTGGTGTAGACCCCTCCGGTGATGAATTCCCCTCCCGGCAGGGTGCCGGGGAGAGCTCCAGAACCCTTCCGATCTCGGGATGACGATCAAGGCAGCCTCGGGTGTTTTTCGGGACGAAGTGGAATCTATTTAGGGTTTACGTCTCGGGGGATTAAATAGGAGAAAGGGAAAGGCGGTGGAGGCCTGGGGGCCCCACACCACCCCCCGGTGCGACCAAGGGGGGCGCCGCCCTACGGTGTGGGCCCCCGGAGCCCCCCCCCCCCCCCCCGGGGTCTCTTTTGGACTCCGCGGAACCTTCGGGAATTCTAAGACTTCCGGACTTCGAATTTTCCAATTCTGAGATATTTTCCAGAACAACTTTTCCGAAACCAAAAACAGCAGAAAACAGGGAACTGGCTCTGTGGCATCTTGTCAATAGGTTAGTCAGGAAAATCGATAAAAATGACCTAAGTGTATAGAAAACATGTGGGAAACAATAAGAAAACAACATGAAACATCAGAAATTAAGGATACGTTTATGACGTATCAACATCCCCGAGCTTAGTTCCTACTCGTCCTCGAGTAGGTAAACGATAAAAACACATAATTTCTTAGGTGACATGCTACCAACATAAAATTGATCATCAGTAATGTAAAAGTATAAGTAAGCTGAGATCATAGAACTTTAACACAAGCATGATAAATAGAAATTTAATAATAAAGCATAGCAATCACCTTGCATCATGCGAAGTAACTAAAAAAAAAGATCATGAATAACAATGCAACGAAAGATATACGTTTGTTTCAGGTATAGAGAGAACATGTCAAAGTGATATTTCGCTAGTCCTTAAGAGTGGGGCAAAACATAAATGCCAGGACACCTTCAAAGTTCATGAGGAAGACTAGAACAAATAATTAAAGAACAAGCAATAACACATCATCAATCAATTAATAATGTTTCTGGGACAAACGCATAAAACTCAGAATGGCAAAAATGCTCTCTCAACCGTGCATAAAGTTAGAAGATGGAGACTCAACATAAAAGTAAAAGAAAGACCCTTCACAGAGGGAAGCATGGGTCACTCATGTGCTAGAGCTTTTATTTTATTAAACAAAGGTATAAAAACTTGACACTCCGCCCAACCATCTTTCACAAACCAAGGCTAACTGAATCCTTGGGTTCCTGCCAACAATCACATACCGTGGAGGAGTGTCTATATTCTAAGAGAGGTGTATGATTATGTCAACGAATGGTAAACAGAAAATACAGTACGTCACAAGCAAACTAGACTCACAAGAGCGGCTCCCATAGAAGGATGCATCTGGGTAGAAGGTCATCCCTCTTTCTCTTTTGTTTACACAATTATGCTTTGACTGATAAATAAGGGGCAAAAATAGTGAAGAGAATTTGTGTTATTAATTTGGGGCTGGGCTCCCCGCTGCCATCTCTTCTATCATTGGATAAGCGGATGAAGCCACTAGTCCAGGGTGTGAAAGTCCAATCAACAATTGAGATAAAGATTCTCTATTTACGTCTTCATGAGCTAAAACAGGAGCACAAAACAGGAGTAATTTTGAAAGTTTTAAAGGTAACGCGTGAGAAATTTACTTTGGAGTGGCGGTTAAATACCACATATAGGTAGGTATGTAGGACACAATGGGAAAACTTTGGTTTTGGGGAGTTGGATGCACGAGTAGAGCTCATACTCAGTACGGGTGGAGGCTAGCAAAAGACTGGGAGTGACAAATCAAGAGAGCATAAGAGCCATAATCATGCATACCGACATAAACATCATTAATCAAAGCATAAGTGGTACCACAAGTTCAAAAGATAAATGATCATGGAGGCTATTCATGACTGGTTCGTAGTCATAAACATGGTGTGAGCATGCGCCAAGTCAACCAAATAAAACATTCAAAGGAGAACACCACAAATTTATGCTTCAATATGAACAGAACAACCCATAATTATTTCAATGGCACATTAAACACTCTCAGCTATTTGAGGCTAATCATGCTACTAAATAACCACAAGGCTTTAAAACTAAAATAACATCTAGCATGATATGAAAACAGTCTAGCCACAGTTTATACAAGCTTCTACTTGCACCATTAAAAATTCTACCTCAAGCAGCAGTTTCTTTTCCCAAGAAGCACCATACAAAACATGCTTTAACAAAAATTCTCTAGATGCACAGAAAGAAAACATGAGAGGACTCAAAAACACTACTAAAACTAACAGCTCTGAATAAGATATGCAATCAAAACGAGAGCTAAACAGGAATTTTTGCAGCAACTAGAAGAAAAACTAAGAATACTAGCATAACAAGTATTCAAACGAAAAAGCAGAGCGTGCCTCTCTCCCAAACAAAGAATGCTAGGATCCAAATATATTATTACAGCAAGGAAAACAAAGTAAAACAAAATAAAAACAAACTAACGCTCCTAGTAAACTTCATATGATGTGACCGAATAAAAATATAGTCTCACGAGAAGTGACCTGGTAGATAGTTTATGAAGAAGGGGATGCCTTGGGAATCCCCAAGCTTAGATTCTTGAGTCTTCTAAAAAAATATTATTGGATGAACCAAGGGGGCATCCCCAAGATTTTTCCTTACACTCTTTTTGATCACATATATCACCTCTTCTCTTGACCCTTGAAAACTTCCTTCACACCACACTCAAACAGTAATTCACATTAGAGGGTTAGTGCAACAATTAAAAATCCATTGGTTATGTATGGCACAAGTGTTGTTGATACTTTTAAACATTAGCTATAGCCACTGACGTTTCGTGAAGCAAAGAAATCCACTTGACATCGCAAAAGAGCAAATGCAAGAAAAATGGCAGAATCTGTCAAAACCAGAACAGTCTGTAAATACGATTTTTTTCGAGGAACTTACGTTGCTCAGATCGAAAAACTTAAAGAACGAAAAAGTTGCCGAATTAGACGTGGAACAAGCACAAAAACTTTCAGATCATTCTGATCTTCCTGGATTTTATACGACTTTTTACGATGGACATCAGACATCTGTTTCCTGCGTAGAAATCCAAAAACTAACTCCAACTCTCGTCAGAAACCTTACTTGGCACTAATCAAACATGAAAAGAAAGATAAAAGTGAGTTTCTACAGAAGTATACAACCCCTTGACTAAAATAAAACATAGAAAAACAAAGCAAAAATAAAACCATGGGTTATCTCTCAAGAAGTGCTTTTCTTTAACATCTTTTAGCTAGGCCCAGAAAAGTGGAATCAAGTATTTTCAAATGGAGGGGCGTTCAAATCAAGATTTGGAAATTCCTTAATAATGCATTGTATTTTATCTAAGTGAGTTTCAAAGGCTCCTCTCTTAGAACTTTTAGGCTTACTATCTTCATCAAATAAATTCTTAGGAACAATCCAATCAAAATTCTTTTCTTGGGCTTCATGAAGTGCTATGAATTTAAAGGGGATTGGTATTTTATCCTCCTTTTCATCATTGGATTCAGTTTTTTCTGGAGCACCAACAATATGTACACATGAGCCAAGCATATTGAAACAATCAAAGACTTTTCTAGCTTCTACAGCAACATCTCCAAATTCTTTAAGCATGGTTTCTAAGATAAAGTTCCTTTCTTCAACATCTTCAATGTTATTCAGGTTGAGGAACATATGTTGTAATATGGGATGGAGGTTAACAAACCTAGCTTATAACATGTGAACTAAAGAAGTTGCAGAATTCTCATAATTTGGGGAAAGTTCTACTGTGGATTTTTCCTCAAAGTTATCATGCTTACTAACATGATCAAACAACTCTTTAATGGTATCCTTTCCAAGTATAGAACCACTTCCTACCGGAAAATCTTTCAGGGTAAACTTAGGGAACAACATGATGAAAAATAACAACGAACTAACAAAAATAACAATAGAATAAGAACTAATTTTTTGTGTTTTTTATAAAGAGAAACAAAAAAGACAAAATAAAATAAACTAAGCTAAACAAAAACAAAGAAAATAGATTGGAAGTGAGAGACTCCCCTTGTAGAAATTCTCTTCCTCTCCGTCGACGGCGCGAGAAAACTTGTTGATGGCCTTAATAACCTCGTTGGTAAACCCCAAGAGAAAGGTTGTGAAGAGTGTAGGAGCAAGTTTTCCCTCAGAAAAGAAACCAAGGTTGAATAGACCAGTAGGGGGACTAGCAATCTCTGAAGGTTGATGTAGCTGAGGTGGCAGGGCACACTACCGGTTCAGCAGCAACGTGGAACCTACACAACACAATCAAATCACTCTGTCCCAACAAAGCAGTGAGGTTGTCAATCTCACCGGTTTTGCTGAACACAAAGAGGTTAAACGTATGGTGTGGAAAATAGTAGGAAAACAGTAGTAACAGTATGAGAGAATTATGAAAGCAGAAGGTGTTTTATCAGTATGAGGAAAATGGACCGGGGTCCACAGTTCACTAGTGGTGTCTCTCTGTGAAACATAAATAACAGCTGGGCAATAGACAGAAATGAAGGCTACACCATAGTGCATATGCAAGACATAAAGATTACTATGTGATTCATGCGGGCATTACAAAAAAAATACATAGACCGTCATCCAACTACATCTATGTCTAATAATCCACCCTCTGGATATCATCCGAACAAACGTTGGGTATTAAGTTGCAAACAACAGATTATCGCCGTAAGCAAAGTGTGTAATGTAAACAATGTAAACTAGGTAAAGACCGTTGTTTTCTCCCTAATGGCAACATCACATCCTCCATCCGTCACGTTTCTGTCACTCGAGCACAGATGAAAAGGAGGCATGAACCCACTATAGAGCATAAATACTTTCTCTTGGAGTTACTAGCATCTACTTGGCCAGAGCATCTACTAATAACGGAGATCATGCAAGATCATAAATAAAATAAGCATGAAGATAACATGATAGATTGATAATCAGAAGACGTAGCATTCAACATTCATCAGATCCCAGCAAACACAACATGTAGCATTACATAAAGATGATCTTGATCATGTTAGGCAGCTCACAAGATCTAAACATGAGGTACAAAGTGGAGAGAACAACCATCTAGCTACTGCTATGGACCCGTAGTCCAAGAATGAACTACTCACGCATCACTTCGGAGGAGGGAATGGTGGTGTAGACCCCTCCGGTGATGAATTCCCCTCCCGACATGGTGCCGGGGAGAGCTCCAGAACCCTCCCGCTCTCGAAATGACGATCACGACGGCCTAGGGTGTTTTTCGAGACGAAGTGGAATCTATTTAGGGTTTACGTCTCGGGGGATTAAATAGGTGAAAGGGCAAAGGCGGTGGAGGCCTGGGGGCCCCACACCACCACCGGCGCGGCCAAGGGGGCACGCCGCCCTATGGTGTGGGCACCCTGAGGCCCCCCTCCGGGTCTCTTCGGGACTCCGTGGAACCTTCGGGAATTCTAAGACTTCTGGCTTCGAATTTTCCAATTCCGAGAATATTTCCAGAACAACTTTTCTGAAACCAAAAACAGCAGAAAACAGGGAACTGGCTTTGTGGCATCTTGTCAATAGGTTAGTCCAGAAAATCAGCACAAATGACATAAACTGTATAGAAAACATGTGGGAAACAATAAGAAAATAGCATGGAACATCATAAATTAAGGATACGTTTATGACGTATCAGGAACATACACGACACAATCAAATCACTTTGTCCCAACGAAGCAGTGAGATTGTCAATCTCACCGGTTTTGCTGAACAAAAAAAGGTTAAACATATGGTGTGGAAAATAGTAGGAGCAGTATGAAAGCAGTATGAAAACAATATGAAAGCAGTAGGTGTTTTATCAGTATGAGGAAAATGGACCGGGGTCCACAGTTCACTAGTGGTGTCTCTTTGTAAAAGATAAATAACATGTGTGGTGATCAAATTACAGCTGGGCAATTGACAGAAATGAAGGTTGCGCCGTAGTGAATATGCAAGACATAAAGATTACTATGTGATTCATGTGGGAATTACAACAAAATACATAGACCGTCATCCAACTTCATCTATGTATAATAATCTACCCTCCGAATATCATCCGAACAAACGTTGGGTATTAAATTGCTAGCAACAGATTATCGTTGTAAGCAAAGTGTGTAATGTAAACAATGTAAACTAGGTAAACACCGTTGTTTTCTCCCTAATGGCAACAACACATCCTCCATCCGTCATGTTTCTGTCACTCGAGCAAAGATGAAAAGGAGGCATGAACCCACTACTAAGCATAAATACTCCCTCTTGGAGTTACTAGCATCTACTTGGCCAGAGCATCTACTAATAACAGAGAGCATGCAAGATCATAAATAACATGTGCATGAAGATAACATGATAGATTGATAACCAGAAGACATAGCATTCAACACTCATGAGATCCCAGCAAACAAAACATGTAGCATTACATATAGATGATCTTGATCATAATAGGCAGCTCACAAGATCTAAACATAAGGTACAAAGTGGAGAGAACAACCATCTAGCTACTGCTATGGACCCGTAGTCCAGGGATGAACTACTCACGCATCACTTCGAACAAAGGCATGGTGGTGTAGACCCCTTCGGTGATGAAATCCCCTCCTGCAGGGTGCTGGGGAGAGCTCCAAAACCCTCCTGATCTCAGGATGACAATGACGGCGGCCTCGGGTGTTTTTCGGGACGAAGTGGAATATATTTAGGGTTTACGTCTCGGGGGGATAAAATAGGTGAAAGGGCAAAGGCGGTGGAGGCCTGGGGGCCCCACACCACCCCCCGGTGCGGCTAAGGGGGGCGCGCTGCCCTATGGCGTGGGCCCCCTGAGGCCCCCCTCCGGGTCTCTTTGGGACTCCGTTGAACCTTCGGGAATTCTAAGACTTCCGGGCTTCAAATTTTCCAATTCCGAGAATATTTCCATAACAACTTTTCTGAAACCAAAAACAACAGAAACACAGAACTGGCTCTGTGGCATCTTGTCAATAGGTTAGTCCGGAAAATCTATAAAAATGACATAAAGTGTATAGCAAACATGTGGGAAACAATAAGAAAACAACATGCAACATAAAAAATTAAGGATACGTTTATGACGTGTCAACATCCCCAAGCTTAGTTACTACTCGTCCTCGAGTAGGTAAACGATAAAAACACAATAATTTCTGAGGTGACATGCTACCAACATAAACTTAATCGTCAATAATGTAAAGGAATAAGTAAGTTGAGATCATAGAACTTAAACACAAGCATGATAAATAGAACTTTAACAATAAATCATATCAATCACCTTGCATTAGGATAAGTAACTCAAAAAAAGATCATGAATTACAATGCAACGAAAGATATACGTTTGTTTCAAGTGTAGAGAGAATATGTCAAAGTGATATTTCGCTAGTCCTTAAGAGTGGGGCAAAACATAAATGCCAGGACACCTTCAAAGTTCATGAGGAAGACTAGAACAAATAATTAGAGAACAAACAATAACACATCATGAATCAAGTAAAAATGTTTCTGGGACAAATGCACATAAATCTCAGAATGGCAAAAATGCTCTCTCAACCGTGCATAAAGTTAGAAGGTGGAGACTCAACATAAAAGTAAAAGAAAGGCCCTTCGCAGAGGGAAGCATGAATCACTCATGTTCTAGAACTTTTATTTTATTAAACAGAGGTATAAAAACTTGACACTGCCCCAACCATCTTTCACAAACCATGGCTAACCGAATCCTCAGGTGCCTGCCAACAATCACATACCGTGGAGGAGTGTCTATATTTTAAGAGAGGTTTATGCTTATGCCAACGAATGGTAAATAGAAAATACAGTACGTCACAAGCCAACTAGACTTCACAAGAGCGGATCCCATAGAAGGGCGCATCTGGGTAGAAGGTCATCCCTCTTTCTCTTTTGTTTACACAATTATGCTTTGACTGATAAATCAGGGGCAAAAATAGTGAAGATAATTTGTGTTATTAATTTGGGGCTGGGCACCCCGTTGCCAGCTCTTCTATCATTGGATAAGCGGATGAAGCCACTAGTCCATGGTGTGAAAGTCCAATCAACAAGTGATATAAAGATTCTCTATTTATGTCTTCATGAGCTAAAAAGAAGAACAAAACATGAGTAATTTTGAAAGTTTTGAAGGTAACACGTGAGCAATTTACTTTGGAGTGGCGGTTAGATACCACATGTTGGTAGGTATGGTGGACACAATGGGAAAACTTTGGTTTTTGGTAGTTGGATGCACGAGTAGATCTCATACTCAGTATGGGTGGAGGCTAGCAAAAGACTCGAAGCGACAAATCAAGAGAGCATAAGAGCCATAATCATGCATAGCGACATAAACATCATTAATCAAAGCATAAGTGGTACCACAATTTCAAAAACTAAATGATCATGGAGGCTATTCGTGACTGGTTCATAGTCATAAACATGGTGTGAGCATGTGCCAAGTCAACCAAATAAAACATTCAAAGGAGGACACCACAAATTTATGCTTCAATATGACAAGAACAACTCATGATTCTTTCAATGGCACATTAAACACTCTCAGCTATTTGAGTCTAATCATGCTAATCAATAACCACAAAGCTTCAAAACTAAAATAACATTTAGCATGGTATGAAAAAGTCTAGCCACGGTCTATACAAGCTTCTACTTGCACCATTAAAAATTCTACCTCAAGCAGCAGTTTCTTTTTCCCAATAAGCACCATACAAAATATGATTTAACAAAAACTCTCTAAATTCTACAGCAAGAAAACATGAGAGGACTCACAAAACACTAATAAAACTAATAGCTCTGAATAAGAGATGCAATGAAAACGAGAGCTAAACAGGAATTTTTGCAGCAACTAGAAGAAAAACTAAGAATACTATCATAGCAAGTATTAAAACGAAAAAGCGGAGCGTGTCTCTCTCCCAAACAAAGAATGCTAGGATCCAACTATATTATTGCAGCAAGGAAAACAAATGAAAACAAAATAAAACGAAAGAAAATAAAACAGACGCTCCAAGTAAACTTCATATGATGTTACCGAATAAAAATATAGTTTTAAACATTAGCTACAGCCACTGATGTTTTGTGAAGCAAAGAAATCCACTTGACATTGCAAAAGAGCAAATGCAAGAAAAATAGCAGAATCTGTTAAAACCAGAACAGTCTGTAAAGAAGAATTTTTTGGAGCCACTTACGTTGCTCAGATCAAAAAACTTAAAGAACTAAAAAGTTTCGTAATTAGCCGAGGAATTAGTAAAAAACTTTTCAGATCATTGTGATCTTCTTGGATTTTATACGATTTGTTACGGTGGACAGCAGATATCTGTTTCCTGCGCAGAAATCTGAAAACCAACTGCAACTCTCGTCAGAAACCTTACTTGGCACTACTAAAACATGAAAAGAAAGATACAAAGGAGTTGCTACAGAAGTATACAACCCCTTGACTCAAATAAAACATAGAAAAACAAAGCAAAAATAAAACCATGGGTTATCTTCCAAGAAGTTCTTTTCTTTAACACCTTTTAGCTAGGCCCAGAAAAGTAGAATCAAGTATTTTCAAATGGAGGGGCGTTCAAATCAAGATTTGGCAATTCCTTAATAATGCATTGTATTTTATCTAATGAGCTTCAGAGGATCCTCTCTTAGAACTTTTTGGCTTACTATCTTCATCAAATAAATTCTCAGGAACAATCCAATCAGAATTCTTTTCTTGGGATTCATGAAGTGTTATCAATTTAAAGGGGATTGGTATTTTATCCTCCTTTTCATCATTGGATTCAGTTTTTTCTAGAGCACCAACAATATCTACACATGATCCAATCATATTAAAATGATCAAAGACTTTTCTAGCTTCTACGGAAACATCTCCAAATTCATTAAGCATGGTTTCTAAGATAAAGTTCCTTTTTTCAACATCTTTATTGTTATTCAGGTTAAGGAACATATGTTGTAATATGGGATGGAGGTTAACAAACCTAGCTTCTAACATGTGCACTAAAGAAGTTACAGCAGTCTCATAATTTGGGGCGAGTTCTACCATGGATTTTTCCTCAAAATTATCATGCTTACTAACATGATCAACGAATTATTTAATGTTACATGTCCCAAGTATAGAACCACTTCCTACCGGCAAGTCTTTCAGGGTATAAAAACGAAGTGACAAAAATAAAGAGAAGCAAACAAGACAAAATAAAACAAACTAAGAAAAGTAAAACAAAGTAAGGAGATTGGAAGTGAGAGACTCCCCTTGCATAAATTCTCTTCCTCCCCCGGCAACGGCGCCAAAAACTTGATGGTGTATAGTTGATGGAAGGCTGCTTGCTCTTGAACACCTTGAAATCCCTGCAACGGCGCCAGAAAAACTTGTTGATGGCCTTGATGCCCTTGTTGGTAAACCCCAAGAGAAAGGTTGTGAAGAGTGTAGCAGCAAGTTTTCCCTTAGAAAAGAAACAAATGTTGAATCGACTAGTAGGAGGATAAGCAATCTTTGAAGGTTGATGCAGCTGAGGTGGAAGGGCGCACTACCGGTTCAGCAGCAACGTGGAACCTACACAACACAATCAAATAACTAAGTCCCAACAAAGCAGTGAGGTTGTCAATCTCATTGGTTTTGCTGAACACAAAGAGGTTAAACATATGGTGTGGAAACTAGTAGGAAAACAGTAGGAACAGTATGAAAGCAGTATCAAAGCAATAGGTGTTTTATCAGTATGAGGAAAATGGACCGGGGTCCACAGTTCACTAGTGGTGTCTCTCCGTAAAAGATAAATAACATGTGTAGTGAACAAATTACAGCTGGGCAATTGATAGAAATGAAGGTTGCACCGTAGTGCATATGCAAGACATAAACATTACTATGTGATTCATGCGGGCATTACAGCAAAATACATAGACCGTCATCCAACTGCATCTATGTCTAATAATCCACCCTCCGAATATCATCCGAACAAACGTTGGGTATTAAGTTGCTAGCAACAGATTATCGCCGTAAGCAAAGTGTGTAATGTAAACAATGCAAACTAGGTAAACACCGTTGTTTTCTCCCTAATGGCAACATCACATCCTCCATCCGTCACGTTTCTGTCACTCGAGCACAGATGAAAAAAGGCATGAACCCACTATCAAGCATAAATACTCCCTCTTGGAGTTACTAGCATCTACTTGGCTAGAGCATCTACTAATAACAGAGAGCATGCAAGATCATAAATAACATATACATGAAGATAACATGATAGATTGATAATCAGAAGACATCGCATTCAACACTCATGAGATCCCAGCAAACACAACACGTAGCATTACATAAAGATGATCTTGATCATGTTAGGCAACTCACAAGATCTAAACATGACGTACAAAGTGGAGAGAACAACTATCTAGCTACTGCTTTGGACCCGTAGTCCAGGGATGAACTACTCACGCATCACTTCGGAGGAGGGCATGGTGGTGTAGACCCCTCTGGTTATGAAATCCCCTCTCGGCAGGGTGTCGAGGAGAGCTCCAGAACCCTCCCGATCTCGGGATGACGATGACGCCGGCCTCGGTGTTTTTCAGGATGAAGTGGAATATATCTAGGGTTTACGTCTCGGGGGATTAAATAGGAAAAAGGGCAAAGGCGGTGGAGGCCTGGGGGGCCCACACCACCCTCCCCCGGCACGGCCAAGGGGGGCGCGCTGCCCTATGGTGTGGGCCCCCTGAGGCCCCCCTCCGGGTCTCTTCGGGACTCCGTGGAACCTTCAGAAATTCTAAGACTTCCGGGCTTCGAATTTTCCAATTCCGAGAATATTTCCAGAAAAACTTTTCTGAAACCAAAAACAGCAGAAAATAGGGAACTGGCTCTGTGGCATCTTGTCCATAGGTTAGTCCGGAAAATCGATAAAATTGACATAAAGTGTATAAGAAACATGTGGGAAACAATAAGAAAACAACAGGGAACATCAGAAATTAAGGATACGTTTATGGCGTATCAAGCCTTAGGCGCTATCATAGCTGGAAGGTGCATCCTCGGATATTCCGTGAAGGAGACCTGGTGCTTAGGCTTGTGCAGCGCACAACCGGGATGCACAAACTCTCTCCTCCATGGGAAGGGCCATTCATTGTGAGCAAGGCTCTGCATAATGATGCATACTATCTTATAGATGCTCAGGAACCGGAGAAGAACAAGATGGACAGCTTCGGAGAAGAAACCAAACGCCCCTGGAATGTAGCTCTCATTCGTCCTTTTCATTCTTAAAGATGCAATTTATGTATTTCTCCACCGAGTTATAAACTGTTGGCACCCCAAGGAGGAACCCGGGGACTGCCTTTGCCTAATATTGTTTGTTTGTATTTACTTACTGTTTATTGTATGTCGGTATTTCCTATGTCGGCCTAGTATTGTGTCTAAACCTAAGAGCCAACTCTTTGACTTAGCTGTTGTCCGAAACCCGGCTTCATGGCTAGCAAGAGAACAAACTAAGGGTCAATGTACACATGAAAATGTCTAAGGAAAGAAAAGGCTAGCGAATCGACATAAGTTTGGTATATCATTTTCGGCTAAGTGTTGAATGGTTATAATTCATATCTCGGAGTTATGAGTACTGTAAGCTCGGTTTTTGAAATCTTGTGACTCGACTGTCAAAAAACCACAAGTGGTAGGCAAGAGCAGAGATGAAAAAACTCATTCGACAAGAAAATGGACTCGAGGACTTGACTTAGAACAATCCGATATTCAGCCAGTCTTGCTCAAACTGCGAAAAATTTAACGAGTGGCAAAAGGCATAAACTTGTTCATTACATCTGCACCCGGTGGAGTAGGAGCAGCATCGGTGCCTACCAGGATAGTGGACTCGGTGGCAATCTTGGTCATGGTCGCGCTCTCGAAGACAGTCGGGGGAGACTCGGTGTTGGCGGCCGGGTCAGTCTCGACCTCAATATCCTCGTCGACCTCTTCGGAGTCTTCCTCTTCTTCCTTGACCTCTTCTTCCGAGTCTTCCCCGGACTCGGCGTATTCCTCCTCGTTGTCATTTTTGCCTTCTTGGGGCTCGATGAAGGTTCTGGTCGGGGCGTAAGATGCGAGCCTGTATGTCGCGGCCTTGCGAAGTGAAATGTGACCCTCGTCCTTGGTCCACTTGGATCCGGTACGCATAGTCTTGAGCACCTCAAGATCGATGCCTTCATACCAGGATAAGAGGAAGCCCACGACCTCATCTGCTCCAAATTGGGCAGAGGAGCGGCGCCATTCCCGGAGCCTTTTCTCGGCGCCTTGGAGGCACTATGCCATCTCTGCAATCAACAGAGGGACCTCACTACTCGGCCAGAGGACCTTCTACACCTTGATGGAAGCATCCAGTAGGTCCGAGCCAACGGCCTTGACTGGATTGACCCGGGATCTGAGAGCCACCAGGTGGTCTTCGTGCGACATTTCCTCAGTCACACTACCCCCGGCTTCGAGCCTCGCATCTCGGGCCTTCTTGATGGCTCTTTCGGCACCAGCATCAGATTGGGGGAAAGTTTCTGCAAGATAAGCTGTGCAATTTAATCAGGATAAGTTCAAGTACCTATATAGGAAGCTGGACAAAAATAGAGAATAGGGGAGATGCTTACTTTTCATATCCATGTTGATATTCTGGATTTCTGCCAGCCACTTTCCACTATTGGTCTTCAGCAGCTCCAGTTCAGCCTGGAGGGAAGTGGCTCGAGACTCAGATTCCGAGTTCTTCTCCTTGAGCAGCCGGATCTCCTCCTCATGGCGAGCCTTCTCGGTGGTTGCGGCTGCCGCCAACTCGCCTTTGCCCTCTCTATCTCGGCCTTCTCTCTCTGCATATCGGCGAGCTTGGCTTTTTCAGCTTTGAGTTCATCCTTGAACTTCGCCTCGCAATCAGTGAGCTGCTGGGCTGAGTCTGCTAGAGTGAGGCAATCTTGGTGCTTCTCTGCAGATTTTTTATGCTCACATGCATAGAGACAACAAGGTTAACAATCAATAAAATGTGTGATTGCAAGATACAAGTGAATAGAAAGGGCTTACTCTCGAGGGCCGAGATCTTGGTCACTGGCGCAACCAACTGCTCCTCTATCATGCAATATAAAGCATACACGATATCTCGGTGATGAAAGTTATACCTTTGCCTCCAAGATCTATCTGCAGGCACTGATTATGCTCGGTGAGATCCCGGTGTGCCCAGAGAAGCCTCTGGAAGAGTTTGGTAAGGGTTTCAGTGCAAACCTGGAAAGACACAAAATTAGTGATGAAGTTGTGAAGATTCGGGTCGAGTAATCTTAACTCGGTCGAGCGTCGTTTACTCGACCCAAATCTCGGGGACTGGGTGGATGTATATTTATCTCGGAGGGCTAAAAATTATAAACTCGGAAAGTATGAGAAGAAAAATTACTTACCCGAGAAGTTATTTCGGCATCTCTAGAAGAAGCAGGCGTTGGAGTAGTCACTTCATCAATGTCGTCCTGGTTCGAGTCCATGCGATAATGGTCCAGTGGGCCCAACCGCTTCCCGGCATGCACATCGGGAATGTACCCGATGTGATCAAGCTACACGTCCAGGTCAGCCGAGGCAACGCCAAGTCCCTAGTGCACAATTATCTGCGTCTCGGGATTAATAGCAATCCCGGTAGCGCCAGTCTTCTTCGACGCGCTCTTCTTCGCAACGGTGGCTTTCTTTGGCCGCGTAACCTCATATAGCCCCTTTCCGGTGTCTTGTGCCGGAGCCTATGTCTGATCTGGCACAAGAACTTGTTTCGGCTGAGCTGGAGGAGTTGGGGCTGACTGGGCCACTCGAGGCTGCTGCTATGTCAGAGGTGGTGTTGGTTGTTGCGCTTGCGCTATCACTGGTTGTGCTTGTGATAGAGCTTGTTGTTTTAATGGGGCATCTGGCTGCTGCTGCTGCTCTGGGGCTTGCTCCGAAAGTTCCGGAGCCTCAGTGTTCTGTGTCTCGGTGCTCATGTTGCTAGCACCGAGATCCTCTTCTCTTTCGGGAGTAGGCATCTCCGGCATATCCATGGACTGGACGTCCGGGTTATCCTGGTCGACATAACCTCCTGATCCTAGAAGCTGGATCACAGGAGAAAGTGTTGGGGATAGAGTCATCGAGACAGGGGGCTCGGTGTGGATGTAAACGCATAGGGTGCGGTCTGGGCGATTTCCAGAGGATCGCTGCAAAGAAAAAAGAGAACCGAGAAAACCGAGTTAACTCGGGCGAAAGGGGGAAAGAGAAAAAACTGCAAAGGGAATGTATCTTAGAAAAATTACATACCCTTCTAAAGTAGGTATTCTGCCCTTGCGCGTAGGCCTAGACGGTTTGGTTCGAGCTTCTTCTTCGTCCTCTTGGGGGAAGGAGCCAGGGCATTGGTCCCGGTTCGCTTCCTTGTCTCGGTAGGACCGGCCATGGCCACATGCGGTACTTCCAGGACCTTCTCGCCCGGATTAACTGAAGCCGACGGTAGAGGATACGCGTAAGAAATTGGCGTAGGGTCAAGTACCTCTATAAGAATACAATCCTCATCATCTTCTTCGTCCCCGGACCGGTCTTTGATGGAGCTAGAGACGCGAGACTTACCGGCACCTGCGGCGAGATTGGAGTCCGGGATCGGCGGATTATCTTTGTCGTCAAAGTCCTCTGCATTATCTTCAGTCCGGTCTGCTCCCCAATTAGCGGAAGGGGGTACGCCGTCCTCAGCCTGCTGGTGGATGAATTTCTGCAGATACAAGATGCAGAATATAAGAATCGAGATAAAGTTGTTCCAGCATAGGTATATCTCGGAGCATTCTAGGATTCTTACCTCGGGTGCTGGGCGTGCTCTGTTGTTGGGCTCAAGGCCCCACTCCCAATATTCTGTGAGATTGCTCCGCGCAATTGCCTTCACGCGCGTGACCACCTCCTTTTTGGTAAGCTCAATGGTGGTGATCCGAGTCGGGTCCCGCGATCCACTCATGTGGCAAATTTTATGAACTCGGCACTGAAGTGGCAGTACTCGGCGGCTGACGAATGTCGCGAGTAGATCGTTTTCCTTGAGCCCATCTCGGATCAGCTCTTGGAGAACCTGGTGGATGAGGTTGACCTCGTTTATGCTGGTTCGGGGGTTGTGACCCCAGTTGAGCATGGCCACCAGGGGATCGATGTGAAATCTCGGAAGGCCTATGAGGTTGATGTTGGTGGTGTTCTTGACGTAAAAGAAACTCCAGAGCCACTTACGGCAGGACTCTAGGCCCCGGATCTGCGGGAACTTGGAACCGTGGCGCGGGACCACCACAGCGGTCCCGCACTGGGTCATTTGTTTCGGCGCATCCGGGTTCTCGGTATTCCGAATAACTTGCTTCCTGAATTGGAAGTACTTACTCCAGAAATTGATGGTGGGCAGGAGGCCGAGATACCCCTTGGAGAAAGAGATAAAAGAAGAAAGGGTGGTGATGGCATTAGCCAGAAGATGATGGGGTTGGAGGCCAAACTTCTTGAACAAATTCACCATGAAGTCGGAAAGTGGAAGGCCGAAGCCGCGCTCAAAATGAGCAAGACAACATACTCACCGGATTGAGGCTCGGGTTGAATCTCGGCTCCGGGAGCTTGGCAAACGACCCCATCCGGGATCCGCCGGGTGTTGATCAACCATGTTATGTCGGAGGAGGTCACATGCGAGCCATCCCATGCGGAGGGCATGGATTCCACCTCAACAAAATCCTCCACTTGCTCCGCGGCTACAAGTTCTTGCGAGGCCATGGCGCAGTGCGGTGGTTCCTGCGATTACGGGAGTTCCATGCGCCCGGAGTTGCGCTCGAGGCAAATAAGAAGAAGAAGAACCGCTACAGCGTGTGTTTGTTCCAGTGGTGGAGAAGGGGAACGACGACGGAGAAGTAGAACGCGGTGGCACGCATGGGCTCGGGCTCGGAGAAGAGGAAGACACGCATATCCACGGTGGCGCGGGTGCGGCGGCGTTCCGGCGCGCGGCGATGCACTAGGGCGTGGCGGTGTCCAAGATCCGATGACGAAACAGGACGGTGCGCGGCGGAGCGGTCCGTTCTCTGTGCGCGCGTGCGGAGGAGAAGTAGAGGGAAAATGGGAGAGATGGCGAAGGAAGAGGAGCCAGTGGCCAGCGCGCGGGTATTTATACCCCTAGGAGGTGATGAGGCGCGGGGATTAATCGTGGGCAAAACTTGGTAACTGTCGTGCTAAATGTGTTTACACATGTTCGTGTACGTGCGACTAACTGCCCCCACCACTCCGTGTGGTGCGGTTATTGTGTAAAGGGTGCAGTTAATCCCGCGGTTTCCGGGGATAGCACTCAAGTGCTCTGTGGAGATTTGACTGCTGGTGGGGCCCCGGAGACCGGGCGTGGCGTGCGCACGGCGCGTGCACAGTGGGGGGCGAGAACCGAGGAGGCGCGCGCAGCATTTCTCCGCCACGTGGTGAAACCACGGCGCGGAGGAAACGAGGCGGCCTCGCCTCGCATTAGTGGAATTCCGGTGAACGAAAAAAAAAAGGCTAAGTGTTGGGAACTCGATAAAACCGTGACCCGACATAAGTTATGTCAGGATTCAGTGGAATCCTTGGCAGTGATTGCGGATTAAATCCGATATTGAAGTTGAAACCGACATAAGTGGTATGTCGGAAGAGCATTGTGAAGCTTGATGGTTTAAGCTGCTACGGCTTATCATCCGGATCTGCTGGACCATACCGACTTCGGGGACTAATGTCGGGGGGCTACCCCCGGGTAGGGCAAAGTTTGGGGTAAAATGTTGTCCAACGAGTGGACACCGAGTTAATGTTGACCAGGTTAAGTACCCCAACCGAGTTAATGTTGACCGAGATAAGCTATCTCGGTGGGAGGTACTTTGTGTATCATCTTGCAGGTGGATATTCTCCTGGGTTATCCGAATTGTACTTGGAGAAACCGGGTTATGTGAAGAATCTGTTATCCCGGACCAAGCTCAACGGAGTAGGTGAATCTTGAAGATCATGGAAGAGTACAGGCGTGCGGTTCAACTTACTAGGCGAATGATGCAGAGCGTACATGGGCACAGTGCAGAGGTATGGGCGAGGCCACGTCCTGTCTTAGACTGAGGGGGCAGAGCGCACAGTACAAGACGGAGAGGAGACTTTCGGCACCGTGTCCTACGGCGTGCGCTACGCCACAATGGCTTTGGCCTAACAGTGGCCACCGGTATATAAGGTGGCCACACCACTCCTGCGCGGGGGACGACCCAGACGATACCAGTAGTTGATCATTCCACTCCTTAGATAGAAAAGAGACAGAGAGCTTCTTATTCCTCTAGCTAGGAGAGCTTGAGGAACACTTTATAACTCGGTTTCCCACATATATTGAGAACGACAAGCAGGAGTAGTGATTTTACCTCCTCACGAGAGCCCTGGACCTGGATATACCGTGGTGTTAGCAGTTTCCTGAGCGCGCTTCTTAGTGTGCAATCCCTCCCCGGATACCTATAGCGTCCATCGCCCACTAACTCAAGCCATCTCATGGCATATGCCGTGACACCACCACGACACTCATGGAGTCCGTATTTCTTACAATGGGCTGAGTTTGTGTCGGCCGTGTGCGATTAGGCATAGATTTTTTTAATTTTTACTTTTTGGTTTTTAATTTCTACTTTCCTAATTTTTTTGTGTAGTCTATTTTCATTTATATGTTATTTTCCCCTTTCCGATGATATTTCATCCTTTTATTTTATATTTATTTCATTTTTAGGTTTATATTTGTTTTGTAGTTTTCATGTGTCAATAAATAGAAGTACCTCAAGCCATATTTTTTCCAAAGATATTATGCAATGGCTTTTACACTAATGCATACTCCCTCTACGTCAAAATGTAGTGCAAATAGTTTCGGTGAAAATCAAACTTCATAAAAAAGGACAAGACCCAGTGCATATAGCCTTCAACGCAAGATGGATCTAGGGAGAGAATCTAGTCTTCAACGCAAGATGGATCTAGGAAGGGAATCTAGCCTCCAACGCAAGATGCAGGAGGCTGGTTCGAACGAACCCAGGATCTCTTTGGTACAAGTGGGTAGGAGTGACCTCTCCAATACACCACCTGCCCTTTGAAAATCAAACTTCAGACTTGATTAAATATAGAGAAAAATGTATAAACATCATAAAGTCTACTTTCATATTGTAGGTATTTGATACTGTAGATGTGGGGACAGAGTTGTAAAGCAGCATAGCGCCCCACTCCCGCACCAAGCCACATGGTTCCATTACAATGGAGGAAAATGACATCGAGAATGCTACATACAGAACGTCCATTCATTCACTTCCTCTACAAGGACCCAAATTCAAAACAGCCATGCTGCTATGCATCTCCACCTTGTAACAAACACGCATATGCTTATCAAAATGCATAATAATCTAGTACTCTCTCCGTCCACTTTTATAAGACGCACTTCTTAACATTTCAATAATAAGAAATACGACTTATAAAATTGGATGGAGGGAGTAGTAGTAATCGATTACCATCTTGGTAGAAGATTACATAGCGTCCTTTATACGCTACAAACCGCTCACAAGAAATGCTGCTGCTTAGGATCAAAACTTCTGATATGATCGTTACAGTCATATCACCGGCTACTTCAAAACACCGGTGAGAATAAATAGCTTGCATACTATTGGTCAAAATTACCCCCACACATCTCTGGAATAAGAGTTTTTATCTTCTTTCCATTATTGAGACAAAAAATGTAAGGTATGCTTTGGACTAACGTAGGGTCTTCCGCCCCACGGGACTTACGCCGTGGCTAGCTTCAATTCTTGTTGGTCCTCCAGATTTAGAACCTGGAGCAGCTTCGGCCAGGATTCAGGGATTCCTCCAGGTAGATCGAACTCGAGGACCTTCCCCTGCTTCTGGTAGAAATCCTCCACAGGTTGGCTCTGAAGAAGACCATGAAAATAAAATGATAAGCTGACTACTAACTCCATGAAGCATGGAAGCAAATATAGCGCTACAGATAAGTCTGATTACGAACTCCATGCAGTATAGGAAGCAAAATATAGCGGTACTGATATTGCTCGGCACATGAAAAGACTGGAAGAGACCGTATCGTTCAGGAAACACATTTTAACTAGCTAAACGGCAAGACAGCACGGAGTGATGCAGGTGACATACCATGTCATTGTATATCCGCAGCCGATTCCTCACAACCTCTTCAGTATCATCATCTCGGGTAATAAGCTTTGACATGCAGTTGTTGGGGGGTAACAATGGCGACATGTAGATTGCTGGCAGCCCATTTTCAGCCTTCACATCAATGCAGGCCAAGTTGAAGCTCTTACCACATTGGCTACAACTACGTCTACCAAGGCACTTCTCTATAATGACATCTTCTCTCAACTTCAGATTAACCACCATATCAATGTCTGTAACCCCGTCAAGAATTTCCTGGGGTAGAAAGAAATCATTAACTTGCAGTCCACAACTATGATTAAGTTCATGAACTATCTACCAAAGAGTATCGGGTTGCAGTTTTTGTTCAACAAGGATAGTTGACCAAAAGAAATTACTCATGCAATCATGCATCCAAATAGAGATTTTTAGAATATATTCAAATCGTAAACTAGCAGGAAAGGAAACAAAAACAATTGAGATTGATCTAATCCATCGTCATGTCCTCTCTACCAGAAGAAGTAGAACCATAAATGACTATGTTATGTAAAAAATACTCACCGCTTGATTTACTGTGCGGGGAAAGCCGTCCAGAATAAATCCGGATTCTCCCTTCTCTTCTCCTTTCTTAAGCCGTTTAGATAAAAGATTGATGATAATTTCATCAGAAACCAGCTTCCCCTGATTAACAATTTCCTTAAGCTGTAAAAGAAAAACCCATTATGTCATTTCCAAAGGGATAGAAAATAAGTATAATCAGATAGAGAGCAAAGTTAATACAGCCTGATCATGCAGTGATCATCTCAGGACACAGTATAAACAAGGCCTTTGGCCAAATAGAGATGTCACAGAAACAATGGAATATGAATGCATCCTTGCCATGGATTAAATATTGAACTATACATTGGATATGCTCCTTAAGACATTTAGCAGAGGACTCTGGAGAAAGTAATATGACACCATCACTCTCCTTTTCTATCAAGGACCGAAAGTACCAGGAAAAGTTGTTGGCCCACTACACTTTCCCAATTGAAAGTAAGTACTGGAAAAAAATTAGTTCGCAGCTTACTATGCTTTCCCAATTGGAATAGAATAGCCTGAGCAGAAATGATTCCCTGAAAATGCAATCCTAGGAATTTAATACATACAGTAACTTAAACTTCTTGTTGTCTACGAATTCAATTAAAATGACATGTTTCCCTGGCATTTTCGTCTTCAATTTAAACCTGGATTCGCCAGAATCATACAAACCTATTAAACATCTAACACTTGCACCAAATTATGATCTCAAGTCTGTGACGAAAGCAAAATGGATTGTTCCCTTCTAAGAGCATGTCTAACAGACCCCCTAAAGCGCGGGCACCCCTTATAATTCCGGCGGCATACAGGGTGCGGGCCAAAATGTCCATCTAGCAGCCCCCGTATGCGGCCCGGCCCGTACGCTTTTTTTAGGGGGCCTGCGAAATCGACCCCGCCGCCCCCTACAAGTAGTGGGTGAGGGTGGGGGTGGGGGTCCAACCCCCCACTCGCAACCCTAGCTCCGCCGCGCGCCGCCCTAGCTCCGGCGAGCAATCCCGCCCCCCACGCCGCCGCATTAATCCTCCTCCGCATTTCCACGCCTCCGCCCACACAGCCTCCTCCTCCGCGATGAGTTCTCCCCGCGGATCGAGCTCCTCCACCGCCGGATCGAAGCGGCGCCACGAGCCGGAGACGCTCGAGGAGGCGTGGCGCGTGCACTGCAAGCACTCGTTCGCCGGGAGTCGCCGCGCCGCGTGGAGGTACATGGCCTTCCCCCAGTCGATGCCGCCGTCGCTGGTGGATTTCGCGGAGGGCGGCCGGTACTACGCGGTCGACCCGCCGCCGAGGCCGATGCGCGGCCCCCAGTTCGAGAAGTGGCGCGCCGATTGGGAGCTGCAGCAGCAGTGCAAGCGGAGCCGCGGCAGTGGAAGCGGACCAGTGGCGGTGGCGGCGACAGCGGACGAGGACGCCGCGTTCTTGGCAGCCGTGGAGCTGTCCAAGAAGGACGCCGAGGAAGCGGCGCGCGGAAGCGGAGGAGGAGGCGCAGGCCCTCGCCGACGTCGAGGCGTTCAAGGCGATGGAGGCCGCCGGCGTCGTCTTCCTCGATTAGGCAGTAGCTAGTAGATTAGGCGCTCGAGCAATGAAAATGGTGGTCTGCTAGATGGACGAGCTCGAGCAATGTAGCAACAATGGTGATGATGCAATGAAAATGTTTTCTCCCGGGAAATTTAAATTCAAATATACAGGCCGGCATAGGGGGTCTGCTAGATGGACAAGCTCATTCGAGCAAAAGATTTGGTCGATTTCGTGTGCAGGGCCCTCTACACGCGTTTTAGGGGGCGAAAACATAAGGGGTCTGTTAGACATGCTCTAACTCGAGTTCAATCGGTCACCGGTAAGACTCTGCTAGTTAATTTCGCATATCCCATCAGTACACAGTATAAACCAAAACCTGTAACTTCGGATCTACATCTCGCCCACAAAAATGGATCCTAAAAGCCCCTACCTCGCAGCTAAAATTCTTTGAGATTCACTTCACTCACAGTAAGGCTACAGTTAGGCGTAGCTGTACTGATCTCTGATCCAGAGACCTTAGCCGCAAATTCCAACTCATGGCCGATCCGCTCGAACCAAATCCAGATCAGCGAAGTGCTCAACGATCGGATCTGTGATCCAAAAGGGCGGAAAGGGTGTGCTCACCTGCACGGCAAGCGGGCCGGTGGAAGCGAGTTCGTCGCGGACGAGGTCGCCGGTGGCGATGTGGGGCACGCCCAGGAGGCGGGAGAGGCGGCTGGCGTAGGTGCCCTTCCCCACGCCGGGGCAGCCCAGGAAGACCCACTGCACGTTCCTCTCGTGCGCCGGCCGCCGCCTCCTCTCCGCCCCCGCGAACGCGAAGCCCGCGGGCGTCTTCTCGGACGCCAGCGATGTCGCCACGCGCCTCATACCCGCCGCCGCGGCGCTGCCGCCGGAGGACGACGAGGCGGCCGCGCGGAGGAGGCGTTGTACGGCCGCCATGGGAGGCGGTAGGGGGAGGGAGGCGCGTGGCGGTGTCAGGGGCCGTGGGCTTTTAGGGTTTGGGCTTGGGCGGGCCTCCGCCGGGTAGTTTTATGCGCGGAGGCTCTGGGAGTGCAGATGCGACGATGGAGGAGGGCGGCTTGGTGGAGAGGAGACGACGATGGTGGGCGGGGCGAGGGAAGCGTGGAGCGGGTCCACCGCAAGCTGTCGTTTGACCCCACCCGTCGGTTGGCGCCGTTCTCTGGACCGGGTTCGCGGCGCTGAGCCAGCGCAAGGGTAAAGCTGTTCGCGCCGAACGGCGGTGGCCCTCTTTTTTTTCTGGCACCAGCAGTAGTCTCCCCATGCGGGGCCTAGTTGTCGGTGACTCTGTGCTTTCGACCAAGGTGGAATCTGGAGAATATTCCTCTCCGGGCAGAGCGTAAGCGTGAGTGAGCTCACGTGGGTCTTGCTTAGTTCCTACTCCCTCCGTCCGGAAATAAATGACGCAAGGTTATTTTTGCGAAAACCCCCTCCGTTTTCTTCCGACAAACAGGCGAGTTCGTCGCGCGAGGTCACCTCTTCCGCAGTTCCGCTCCATCCCGCGGCGGACCGGCGAGCGCCGATTCCGCGTCTTCCCCTACCCCGACCGCCTGCTCCTTCGTCTCCCCGCGCACCGGCCGCCTGATCCTACGCTTCCCCGCCGCCTTTCTGAGTCTGCACCAACGAGGAGGAGAGATCAAGAGAAAAAGGTTTCCCTTTTCTACAAAGCTCGCGTCTTGCCGGAGTCGAGCTCGGATGCTCCTCTGCGACGCGGTGGACCGAGCTCCTGCACGCCACCGACGGCACCGGTGAGGTTTTTCTCCGCCCCTTCCTCCTGGATGCTCCTCGGGACATCGAGATCCTGCTATCTCCGCCCCTTCCGCAAGTCTCCGGTGAGGACTGCGGGGCCGCGGTGGCGGCCGCCTCCGGGAAGGCGCTGCTCTCGTGGATGAGGCGGAGCGAGCTCGGCGAGCGGGACCTCGCATGCGCCTGCTGCGGCGTCGCGCTCGAGAGCTGGTTGGTCTGCAGGTGTTGCGGCGTCGCGGTCGAGAGCTGGTTGGGATCCATCTTATCCTCTGTTGCTTCTACATCTACTCCCTCTCGGCAAGCTAACTCATTCTGAAATCTGAATACCTGATGCTACCTCTGCAAGATGTCTCTACTGCTGTATTTTCTGTCTATCGTCTGTGTACTGCATGTTCAGTGAAAGCCAACATTGCTCAGCATGCTTTTGCCTCCATTGCTCAGCATGCTTTTGCCTCCATTAGTTATGTTTTTAAGACATCTGATTGGGTTGCACTGATGTGTTATGCCTTCGCTGTAGCCTCATCTTTCTTATGATTATGTTCTTTTGGTAGATTCATTTTGGAGAGCTGTATGCAGAAATGTGAGATTATGCTTAATGACTTGATTGACTCAAAGAGATTTGGGAGAGAGCAGTATGGAAATGTGAGAGCCCTTATTTTTTATGGTAGTTGCTGGGCAAGAGGAGGCAGAGTTGTCCCACGATGTTCTTGATTCATATTAGATGTCCTGGTGCAGGTAGAGGAGGCCCCTCGCCACGCCCTTGATGATCTCCAGCCGCGTCGGCCAGTCTAGCAACGATTTCCTCTCACTGTCTGCAACCAAATGACTTGTCAGAGTTCGGAAAATCTTGGGGAAAGAAAGTTCAGTTGTGAACTTGTGATGACCATGCATACCGAAGAGGATGGCGTCCAGGCCTTTGTTGGGCTTCTTCTCGGCATTAGCTTCTTCTCGCTCTCGCTTTGTGTTCCCTTGTCTGCATAATAGATGCTGTAACTTGTGAGCATTTCATCTCTGAATGATTGAGCATGACATATTGAGAGTTTAGATGAAAAAGGTAGCTGTACCTCTGAACCGCAGAACCAAACAAAGAAGATGGATGTCAGCAGCAGGAAGCCTGCTAACGCCTGCACAGCTAGTCCCCCGTTCCTTGAAAGAACAAGAACAAGATCTATTAAATGGGGATTTTGAATCTTCAAATGGGCTTTCTTACAATGACTGGACAATGTATTTGAACAAGCCGGTCTCAGCCAGTTTGGCAAGCTTCAACCTGATGTAAGTGTGCAGTAAGCTTCAACCTTAGTTTGCGGTGATTTTGGAGCTTTGTAACTCTTTTCAACAGACCATAGATGTGTTACTTCTACACTTAACAGAATGAAACACTCCTAGTTCATAACAGAATTAATTAGATTTTCTTTCTTTTTTTCTGTGTGCATGTTGAATATTGACACCAAACCACAAAGGCAGTGTTATCTGAAGGGGAAGTTTCTGAATGAAACAACACATTTTCTTCTTTGTCAGCATTTCAGCCGTATACATGGAGTGACAGGCAATGCTATCTGAAGGGGAAGTTTCTGAATGAAACAACACACTTGATCATTTATCTGGTGAACTCAGACAAGAGATATAAAAGCTGATATCTCCGGAAGCAACAAACACAGGTCAGCTGGTGCGATACTAAGCTCTTTTTGTAACCACAGTTGCCTGAAAATACATTTCCCGTATGCATTTGTTTATTGCACTTAACATTGACAACCCCATTGACAACTTCCTGTAAGCTATAATCTTGAGACAACCCCTTTTTATGGATACCAGATGTGATAAAACAAATCTCTACACCACTAGGTAGATATCCATCTACCTGTATCATTTCTTCTTTGCATGTTATTTTTACATCAACATCAATGTTTGAATTGCCCTAGTAATTTTAATATTTTAACAAGTACTCCATTAAACTTATTAATTTAAGAGCGAAGTTATCCATCCATAAAGCATACATGTCACAATTCCAATCAGAGTACATATTGTCCATCAACATTAACAAATCTTACACACATGTATTGTATACATAATCTACTTACACACATGTTATGATTACACGCATAATCCTTTCCCGAACTTTTCTTTCCTTCCTATTCCTACTCCTCACACCCACAACATCGGCTAACAGCGAGCAAGAGCTTGAGATGGCCTGCCAAGTGCTTCCATTATCCTGCTGAACACAACCTTTGTAGGGACGCACGTGACCAACGGAATTTCTCCTTGAAGGTTACCGTTGCTTGCAGGGTGATGCTTCTCTTCTTGCTTGGAGGTTAATGCTGCTGCTTGGAGATTGTTGTTGTTGCTTCTTGGAGGGACCTGGTGCTCAGAGGGTGATGTCGTTGCTTGGAGATTGTTGTTGTTGCTTCTTGGAGGGACGTGCTCAGAGGGTGATGCCGTTGCTTGGAGATTGTTGTTGTTGCTTCTTGGAGGGACCTGGTGCTCAGAGGGTTGATGGGTGTTGCTACTCTTCTTTACCTTTCTTATCTCTGCTCCTGATCACTGCCAAAGCGAAGTAGAAACCATATCTTTGCTCATTTGATAGATTTACTTTTTTTGTTGTTGAATGTTTTTCCTCTTGATCAATGCCAACTTCCTCTTGAGCATCCAAACCGATACCAACTTCCTCTTGACCATCCAAACCGATACCAACTTCCTCTTGACCATCCAAATCAGCATCTTCTTGAGCAATCTCGAAAGGAGCATCTTCTTGAGCTAGCTCGTTCAAATCGAGAGCTTCTCGAGGAAGCTCATTCAAATCGAGAGCTGCAACTTCTTGAGCAATCTTGAGAGCAGCATATTCTTGAGAAATCTCGAAAGCATTATCTTCTTGAGCAAGCTTGTTCAAATCGAGAGCTTCTCGAGGAAGCTCATTCAAATTGAGAGCCGCGTCTTCTTGAGCAATCTCGAGAGCAACATCTTCTTTTTCTCGAAGGAACTCCGCCTTGTAGGTGATATGTAGGTCATTGCACATTCCTATAGAAGAGTGAGATTGGGGTCATGACATTGTTTCTTTCGAGAATAAGAAAACACCAGTTGAATCCAGCATAGCTTACCGTGTACCAAAGGTTCAGATAAGATGTCCTTTTGATGCATCCGGTTATATTTCCACATATGTAGTGCTTTATGGGGTAGTTTTTTCCTCTTGGAAAGCACCTTACAGAACTTGTTGTCATTAATTTGTCTTCTCATGTAGCTGCGTAAATGAAAAATTATAATCATTGACATGATATATTTGTCTTTGTACGTAAAAGCCAACCGAAACTTACTCATTGGAGAGCACTATTTGATCATCAAATTTCAGCATCGGATTTCTCATTGGTGTCAAATGGGTTCCTGCTTCTCTTGGTGATGCTCTTGCTACTCCAGGAACTGCGGCAAATTGCAAATAAAAATCAACAATAACATATAGCGGCAAACTGCTTCTTCAGGAAGTGTTTTATGTTACTTCAGCAAATTGATATTGTTGGGATTGATTACTACTGAAAGTATTCTAGTCTCATACAGCTAGTAGTTAGATATAATTACTAATGCATAACTTACCCCTGATTATTTATTCACTACGTATCATCATCCTATTTTTTTGAAATGCCCACATGCATGTTTGAGTAAAATATACAGTACAACAAAGGAAAATGAGTCTAATTTACAGTTTCCAGAAATTTGTTTAACCAACAACAATCCCGTTGTGTTAGGTGCTGAGTTTTACTAAATTTCTACTTTGTAATGACTTAATGTCGATATGAATATCTTAATGTGCACTTTCTCAAAATAAGATAAGACCATATATTGGTTTCTGACTGAAGTTTGGACCAGTAGATGCTCAGCCTGGAGCTTGGCATTCGAATACTCAAGCAACCAGAAGGTATTAGCCCAATTCTTGTCCATTATTTACGCATGTTTCCTCTGCAATCTGCCCTCACATGTATCGAAGCAAATATAACTGGGATTTCTATCTTAACAAGCTTCTCCAGTCCCATTAAAACTGTGGTCAAATACAGAGAATTACTGTCGCATCACTTATTTGTTACATGTAGGTACTATCTAGATGTGTGATTTTACTTTGCCTCTAAACAAAAAGAAACAAATCTAGCTATCTAGTCAGCAGTAACGGTGGCATCCCAACTCCGACGTGAACAGCTGAAATGTAAACTCCAACCCACCTGACTCCGAAATCAACCCACCTAGAATTGAAAAAACTTGCATTATTCAGTCGTCTGGAAGCATTTTTTAGCTTGAAAACCAAGAACGGCATTGGATCCTGGTTGGGGCCAGAAAAAGACTAGAGTGGCCATGTGATACATCATATCATTGTACTCCTGCATTTCATCTACTTTATCTGCTGTTATTTGGAGTATCACATTTGATCTTAGCTTACCAATCCTGCATGTTAGTATTCCTGCTTCGCTTATTCTATTTTCATTTCCAGACAGTTGAATTCACTTGCTGTCATTTGTGTCGGCGCAGTATTTATATATTCAATCAGTTGCAGTTATATGCACAGAAAATAAGCTCACTTACTATCTTTATTTGCAGCTACAAAAATGCAATGGAGGGATTTGGGCGGTTGCTGTTCTCTTTATGTGCTGTACACTGACTATGGCATTCTTTCTTTTTGGTAGGTACTTATACACGTCATTTTCTTTGCACTTGTCTAATTGATTAAAGACAGAAAAGCTAGTTGCATCCAATACAGAATAGAAGTTCCATCATACTACCAACCGGAAAATTAAAGCAAATCTCATATTAGCAGCTGGAAAATAAACCTGTTTATTACTGTTTCTTTCACTGAAATGGCACTACAAGTCCAGAGTGGATGCGCATTACAAATGCATTTTCAGTTTCAGGTTCAAGACCAGGTTCAGAGATGATGTGCACCTCTTGCAGGTTCAGGTTCAGTAATGACAGGTTCCTTTGAGCCCGCAAGGTCTTTGGCGTGAATGTCGACGGCGAGGTTCCTGTCTCCTGGAGGGAGCTTCCCACAGCGGCGGAGATTCTCTGTCCTTGGAGTTCCCACCCGTCTTGGACCAGACAGAGGAGCGGCGGTGAGGTGGGTTGACCCCCGTGGGAGCGCTCCAAGGGCGAGTGTAGCGGCGGCGCGGCCGTAGGAGGGATCTCCCCGACAGCCGGAGCGGCGGCGCGGCCGTAGGAGGTCGAGCTCCCTCCTATTCTCCTCCTGGCGCGCGGACAGGTTGACCTCCCTCTCCTCCTACGTGTGGACGGAGACGGCGAGGTGGCGACGACGAGGTTGCCTCCCTCCTCCCCTCCTGCGGACGGCGACGGCGGTTGCCTCTCTCCTCTCCTTCTGCGGACGGCGACGGAGCTCGACCTAGGCCAGACAGAGGAAGCTCACGATGCGCGCGATCCGGGGCCAGATGTGGGGCTGGAGCTGCGATGCGCGCGACCTGGGGGTGGAGGGTGGAGCAGGCGGGGAGGCGCGCGGGGAAGCGCGCGGACGGCGCGGACGTCGACGGCCCGGAAGGATACGGCGGCGACGGAGCTTTACAACATGCCGATCTGAAATACAGGACTGTTTTGCAATGATTAGAAAGTTTTTTGGATTAATTTGCAAAGTAGGTTTTGTACAGTGCGTGCGTCATTTATTTCCGGACGGAGGGAGTAGTAGTAGGAGTATACGCTAATCCATTTCACTGGTTATTGCTTTTCAACTGACGTGAGCTGCTCGGGACAAGCAACAATAATTCGGCAAGTGGCGTTTCGTCTGCAAGTACTCTCTCCTTTCACTTTCACTAGTACTCCCTTCATTAACCAATATAAGATGGTGTATGTGTTTTACATGGTGTTTAGATTCATACTCTCCCCGTTTCTAAATGTAACATGTTTTAGTCTTTTTCCACATTCACACATGTCTATATGTATCTAGACAACTTTTAGTGTATATATTCATATATATATATATGTGTGTGTGTGTGAATGTGAAAAAGTCCGGAACATCTTATATTATGGAAAGGATGGGATTATAAGTCATTTCAGTTTTTTGTCACGTATATTTCAAAATGAGTAAATTTATACTCATTTTGTACATGTATACACTCATTTTACTATATGTATGGTCAAAATCAAAATGGTAACTAGTGTACTTTATAAAAGTGAACGGGGAGACTACTAATAATTATCAACCAAAGTCCGTCGGTAGGAACTCAAGTAGATCATGATCGTAAATAGCCCACATGTTCTATTTTTTCTACTCTTCTTGATTTGGTTTTAGATCATTCGGCCTCACATCCCTGGCATTCACTCTTCCAAACAGCAAAAATGACACAATTGGAGCCGATGTGTCATGAAACCACCTCCCTAGACCAAAATAAAAGAAACATCGCACATTGGGGCATACCGTTGATATAGCACTGATTTGGCCGATTAGTCTGCTTAACCTGTTTTGTGACATGTAGATCCCGCCTGTCGGGTTCATCCGACAAAAACGAGGCTAAAAAACCCTGAAACGTACCCTCGTTGACTAACATCGCGTGCGAGCTCATCCGGAGCCACGTGGGGAAGATCTTGGAGCGGCCCCTCGCCACCGTGGCACGGCAGTTACGCATACGGCTCTGACGGGTGGTGCTAGAGGGACAAATTGTCGCCAGAATCTTCGGCGGCGACCATGTCCAGCGGCGGAAAATAGCGGTGAGCTACGGCTTGCGGGACACTCACAGAAAGTGGAAAGGAGAGGGGAAAGAGGTCCTCCTGGACCAGGAGCTCATCACGTAGTCGTTAACCTGCTCGGTGGGGACAGATAACGACCAAAGACGTCATATTCCTCTATTGAACTACCGCTGGCGGCAGGGAAGACGACTCCAGCGCGAGCGTATTCTGGGTTTCCTACCACGCGTAGCTTAGTGAGGAGACGGAGGTTACCAAGGCGGAGACAATGGTAATCTCCGTTGGGAGCGGTCGGGCTGTAGAGGCGGCTCGGCGCGACGACCGGAGCGGCGATGAAGCTAGGGTTCATGGCGGCGCGACTCGTGGTGGGCGAGCACTGCCGTGAGGGTCCATGGCGCCGGTCTGGACGAGATCTGCCTCCGGCACGGATCAGACAGCCTCTGGTGCGAACAACCATGGCGCCTGCCGCGGGAAACCATGTCGTGGGCTTGAGCAAGCTCTGCCGCAGGCGGCCATGTCACCGGTGAGTTCGTTGATGCGTCCATTTTTCATATGTTTATATTAGAGTTTTGGCATTATTCTATATTTGTTTCTACTTTTTATGTTGATTTCAACCCCAACTCATTTTCAATTGTCCTTTCATAACCGTAAGTATTTATTAGGATTTTACTTGTTTCTCTTGTATTTTGTGTTATTTTATGTGTAGGTGGAATTTACAAACAAATCAAGATGAAAGGAGACAAATGAAGAAGAATCAGAAGAAGGTACAAACACCAAATAGCAAGTTAAGAGGGTTGACAAATGGTTACTTTTTAACCAGGCAAAAAAAAAACCAGATTGAAGGTCACTGGAGCACGTGTCTCGTCCATACGATCTCAACGAGCCGAAGATCAGCCAAAATGGATTTCGTACGAGAAAATGACGGCCAAAACAATATTAACATAAGTTTTAACGGCCACGAGTACGGTGGCACGCGGCCGTACCGCTATCGTACCATACCTGTAGAACGTTGGAATTTAGGCATATTTCCGCGATTCTTCACTCATTTCGACCCTGATCGAGTACTGAGTTGTGTAGAGGAATTTTAAAAAAAAACTGTCTTGGGCTATGATGTCTTATACGTCCATTTTGCATCACTATTTTATATGTTAATTTTCTCTTATTTATTTATATTTTTCATATTAGACCACTATAGTCATGTTATTTCGTTGTTTTCTCTATGTTTTACAGTTTACGGAATTATTTGTCAGAGTCAGCAGTTAGCTGGAAAAAGCACCTATCAGAGGGGATATCTTCCGGACGTTAGAAAAATAGGGGAAAATCAGAAAACATATCCTCGTGTACCCGGGGAGTCGCCAAAAAAGTGTGTTGAGGCGCGAACGCGTCACATGAACACGTCCTCGTGTACCCGCGGCACCGAGGGAGATGCTCCGTGACTCGCACCGCGGGAGACCTGCCGAAAGCGTGGTACGCAAGGCAGTTCGGCAGGCGCTTTTTTTAGGCCAGACTCTCCCGATTCCTCTGGAGTGACCCCGTCGGAGGACCCGGCGACAATTGGCTGCCCCAAGTCGTCCTTAACGCCCATGGAGCCTCATGGATCGTAGTCTCCAAACCTGAAGAACAACGAAGAACGAGAAGCAAGATACAAAGCGAGAGAGATAAAGGTAGATGACACGGAAAAATAGGGTTTGTGTTTGTTCGATTGGTGTTGGTTCAATCGGTCGTCACCCCTCATGTATATAAGGGCCGGTTCTTTTCGGCTTATTTACGTGCTTAACTGCGAAATTAAGCGCTAGCCCCAGAGAACTCGAATTTTAGCCACCGCTCTGTTTTGTGTAGTTGCAAGAAGCGAGGGAAGGGTAACTTCCCGCACTTCCCGAGAATCTGATATTATGTAAACTTTGTTTTTCCCGAACTACCCAAACAATGAACCGTTATTACTTCCAAAATACCCTCGCACCGTCCATATATTTGGTCTTCAACAAAGAGTTTTTATCTCGTAAAAGGACTCCCGACCCTGGCGGCGGGAGGGTTTCTTCCATTGATAGAAAATAGGACGGCTAGCAAAGCAGCTCCGCCGCCGGACGCCCATGGAGATCCGCTGCCCCCATAGCCTTCACCTCGCTCCTGGGAGCTCGTCTACTGATACGTCCATTTTGCATCACTATTTTATATCATAATTTTCTGTTATTCATCGATATATTTCATGTTATGATGCATCCCTTATGTTATTTTATCTTATTTTGCATGTTTATAATTTTCGGAGAATAAACACCGGGACCAGAAATCTGATGGAAAAAGCACCGTCGAGATACCATATTTCAGAAGATCAGAAGAAGAAGGGGGACATCCGGGGGTGTCCTAAAAGTTCAGAGGAGGAATCCAGCCAGAAGGAGAGCCGGAGGGGGGCCACCAGGGGCCCACACCTAGGGGTGGCGCGCCCTCCTGGCCGCGCCACCTACGGGTGTGGACACCCTGGCCCACCTCTTAGGGTATTTTTGGCGTGCTTGGCTCCCAGGGAACCCTAAGCCTCATTCCATCGTCGAAGAATTATTCCGCCGCCGCCGCGGGGCGGAAAACACCCGAGAGAGAAAAGCTCTCTGGCAGGGAGTAATCTGCCGGGGAAATTCCTCTCCGGAGAGGGGAAATCACCGCCATCGTCACCGTCATCGCTCCGAGCATCATCAAGATCGTCATCATCATCGTCATCACCACCAGCACCATCACCCTCATCATTCACCGTCATCCCGCTGTAACAATTAGGGGCCTCTATCGTTGTTTTGCATTAGATCTCTCTCACGGTGTGGATTACTTGTTAGTAGTTGATCCTTGTGAGATTTATCGGTGTTTGCACTTTAGGACCAGATTGTTACCATCCATTATATCATCTCTGATTATGATCCATATGGTGTCTTGTGAGTAGTTCGTGTTGTTCTTGAGGACATGGGAGAAGTCAAATTGTTAGTAGTGAAGTAATGTTGAATAATATTTAATGTTTGATATTTAAGTTATGGTGTTATTCTCCTAGTGGTGTCATGTGAACGTCAACTACATGATACTTCACCATTTATGGGCCTAGGAGGATGCATCGTGTATTTGGCTACTAATTGTGGGGTTGCCAGAGTGACAGAAACCTAAACCCTCGTTAGGAAACCATTACACGAGGGAGAGTAGGATCCCGGAGTTTAAAGTTATGGTTAGATTTATTTCTTAATTACTTTTTTGTAGTTGAGGATGCTTGCAAGGGTATAATCAAAAGTATGTATTAGTATTGGATGGGATGGTACATTAGCATAGGTTCACCCACACAACACTTATCAAAACACCTAACATTATTCAGCTGCATGGAACAAAAGCACTTGACAGAAACCTCCCGTGTGTCCTCGAGAACGTTTGTTAATCATAAGTAAACCCTCCGGCTTGTCCTTTGTTGAAGAAAGGATTGGGCCACTTGCCGCAATTATTACTACTGCATTTTATTTACTCGCACTTTATTTATCTGCAATATTAAAAACTTCTACAAATCTATTTTCCAGTATTTACAGTTATTCCATCATCGAAACTGCTTTTCAACACCTTCTGATCCTCGTTGGGTTCGACACTCTTATTTATCGAAAATACTACGATACACCCCCTATACTTGTGGGTCATCAAGACTATTTTATGGCGCCATTGCCGGGGAGTGAAGCGCTATTGGGAAGTGGAATTGACAAAGGAAGCTTCTGCTGTAAGTGATGTTTTTATTACTATCTACTGCTTTATTACACTATGTTTGGGTCTCCTTTTGAGTCCTTATTTGTGGGCACTGCTACCACTGCTAGGGTAGTAAGTGACCCACCGCCTGATGATTTGGATCCGTATAAAATACCTATAAAGATTATTAAACATGTTAGGGATAACTCCTATTCAGGTGATGGAACTGTCCATCCTGGTGATCATTTGCTCTTTTTACATGAATTATGTGAGTTGTTCAAGTGTGCGGGTATTACAATGAGCCAAGTGAAGAGGAAATTATTCTCTATATCATTGACAGGCCGAGCCTCTGAATGGTTCAAACTGCTGAAAAATAGCCAAACTATTGGACGGGAGGAAATTGTGCCTCTCTTTTATTCTAAATTCTATCCTCCCAGTGAAATTCATAGAGATCGGAATTATATATATAATTTTTGGCCTCATGACGGAGAGAGTATTGCCCAAGCATGGGAGGATTGAAGTTACTAATGCTCCAATGCCTCGTTCATGAGCTCCCCAGTAATATTGTTATTAATAATTTCTATGCAAGGCTTTCTCTTCATGATAATGATTTATTGGATGCTTTTTGTTCTGGATCATTTACACGTATGAAAGATGAAGCTAAATGGGATCTTCTTGACCGTATTCAAGAAAACACTGAAGGATGGGAGAATGACAAAGGTAGAAAGTCAGGTATAAATTATGATTATGAATGCATTAAAACTTTTATGTCATCCGATGATTTTCATAATGTTAGTATTGTTTATGGTCTTGATTCTCAAGTTGTTGCAAACTTATATAAGGCTTTTGCTTATTATTTTGATATTCCTAAAAAGGAATGGGACAAGTACCATGCTCCTTATAAAGATACTGTTAATCGTGTTCCTGCTAGAGATATAGAAGTTCATACTGTTGATTCTATTGTGCCTGAACCTTATATTGAGAAAATGCCTTTCCCTGCTAAGGTAAAAGAACATTCTATGTTAGCTAGTGTGGTTAATAAAAGTGCAAGGAAACCTATAGAACCTGAGGAACAAATAACTGTAGAACCTACAGTAGCAATAGTAAAAGACCTTGTTTCTGAAAATATAGAAGAGGGACACATTATATTTTGTGAAGATGCTTCTAATATTGTCTCTCATCCTAGTAAATTTAGGAAACCTAGTGTTCCTGTGCTATCTGTTAGGATAGGTGATCATTCCTATTATGGTTTGTATGATATTGGTGCTAGTTCTAGTGCTATTCTTTATGAGCTTTATAAAGAAATCATGCATGAAATTGGTTCTTGTGAACTTGAAGACATTTATGTGATTATTCAACTTGCTAATAGGGAAACTATTTCTCCAATTGGTATTGTTAGAAATGTGGAGGTCTTATGTGGTAAAACTAAATATCCTGCTGATTTTCTAGTACTAGGCACTTCTGCTAGTGAGACTTGTCCTATTATATTTGGTAGACCTTTCTTGAACACTTGTGGTGCTGTTACTGAATATAAAAAGGAGAAAATTCTTACAAAGCTTGATGGAGAGTCTTATGAATTTAATTTCTCCAAATTTACTAAAGCACCTTATGAAGCTGAATTGCCTAATGAGAATTATAGAGTTGAACAATTGGCTGCTATTGCTCTTGCTCCTAACAATCCTTTGCAGCAATACATGGAAGACCACGAAAGTGATGTCTTTATGGAAGAAAGGAATGAAAATGAAGAGATTTTCTTACATCAGCGAGCGATGCTGAAACATAATTTACCGGTGGAAGACTTGGGTGCCACATTACCACCCAAGGAGGATCCTATTTTTTGATTTAAAGCCTTTGCCTGACAATCTTAAATATGCTCATATTGATGATAAGAAATTATATCCTGTTATTATTAGTTCTAAACTTTCTGGTAAAGAAGAGGAGAGATTATTGGAAATATTGAAGAAACACAGAGGTGATATTGGTTATACTCTTGATGATTTGAAGAGATTTCTTCTACTATATGTCAGCATGCTATTAATATTGAACCTGATGCAAAGCCAGTTGTTGAACATCAACGTCGTTTAAATCCTAAGATGAAGGATGTGGTAAGAAACGAGGTATTAAAACTCCTTGATGCTGGTATTATTTATCCTATTGCTGATAGTAGATGAGTTAGTCATGTGCATTGTGTCCCTAAGAAAGGAGGGATGACTGTTGTGCCAAATGAAAACAATGAACTTATCCCTCAAAGAGTAGTGGTTGGTTATAGGATGTGCATTCATTTTAGGAAGGTTAACAAAGTTACCAAGAAAGATCATTATCCTTTGCCTTTTATTGATCAAATTTTAGAAAGGTTGTCTAAGAAAACTCATTTCTGCTTCCTTGATGGTTATTCTGGGTTCTCTCAAATTGTTGTTAGAAAGCCTGATCAAGAGAAAACAACTTTCACTTGTCCTTTTGGAACATATGCTTATAGACGTATGCCTTTTGGTTTATGTAATGCTCCTGTTACTTTTCAAAGATGCATGTCTGCTATCTTTCATGGTTTTTGTGAAGAAATTGTGGAAGTCTTCATGGACGATTTCTCCGTCTATGGAACTTCTTTTGATAATTGTTTGCAGAATCTTGATGAAGCTTTGCAGAAATGTGAGGAGACTAATCGTGTTCTTAATTGGGAGAAATGCCATTTTATGGTTAATGAAGGAATTGTTCTTGGACATAAAATCTCTGAAAGAGGTATTGAAGTTGATAGAGCTAAAGTTGAAGCTATTGAGAAAATGCCCTGTCCCAGGGATGTTAAAGGTATTCGAGTATTCTTGGTCATGCTGGTTTCTATAGAAGGTTTATTAAAGATTTATCTAAAATATCAAAACCTCTTACTAATCTTATTCAAAAAGATGTACCTTTTGTTTTTCATGAAGATTGTAAAGAAGCTTTTGAAATTTTAAAGAAGGCTTTAATATCAGCCCCTATTGTTCAACCACCTGATTGGAATTTACCGTTTGAAATTATGTGTGATGCTAGTGATTATGATGTAGGTGTTGTTCTTGGACAACGAATAGATAAGAAGTTAAATGTTATTCATTATGCTAGTAAAACTCTTGATGCTGCTCAAAAGAATTATGCTACCACTGAGAAAGAGTTCCTAGTTGTAGTTTTTGCTTGTGATAAATTTAGGCAGTATATTATTGATTCTAAAGTTACTACTGATACTGATCATGTTGCTATTAAGTACCTTATGGAAAAGAAAGATGCTAAGACTAGGCTTATTAGATGGGTGCTTCTCTTACACGAGTTTGATTTACATATTGTGGATAGGAAGGGTGCTGAAAATCCTGTTGCTGATAATTTGTCTAGACTAGAAAATATCTCTGATGACCCTATTCCCGTTAATGATAGTTTTCCTAATGAATAGTTGGTGATATAAAAGTGAGCTCTCAAGAGAGTCCATGGTATGTTGATTATGCTAACTTTATTGTTTCAAAGTATTTTCCTCCTACCTTTACAGCTCAGCAAAGAAGAAAATTCTTCTATGATTTGAGGCATTATTTTTGGGATGACCCACACTTATATAAAGAAGGTGTTGATGGTATTATGTGAAGATGTGTTCCTGAAAATGAACAACAAGAGATATTGAGAAAATGTCATAGTAGTGCTTATGGAGGACATCACGCTGGTGATAGAACTGCACATAAAGTTTTACAATCAGGTTTTTATTGGCCTACTCTCTTTAAAGATGCTAGAAAGTTTGTTTTATCTTGTGAGCAATGTCAAAGAGTTGGAAATATTTCTAGACGTAATGAAATGCCTATGAATTATTCTCTTGTTATTGAATCGTTCGATTGTTGGGGTTTTGACTTTATGGGTCCTTTCCCTCCTTCAAAAGGCTACACTAATATTCTTGTTGTTGTTGATTATGTTACTAAATGGGTAGAAGCTATACCTACTAAAAGTGCCGGTGGTGAAACCTCATTAAAAATACTTAAAGACATCATTTTCCCTAGGTTTGGTGTACCTAGATATCTTATGACTGATGGGGGTTCTCATTTTATTCATGGTGGTTTTAGAAAAACTCTTGCTAAATATGATGTTAATCATATAATTGCCTCACCCTATCATCCACAAACTAGTGGGCAAGTAGAATTATCAAATAGAGAAATCAAATCTATCTTGCAAAATACTGTTAACAAATCTAGAAAAAATTGGGCTAAGAAATTAAATGATGCTCTCTAGGCTTATAGAACTGCTTACAAAAATCCCATGGGTATGTCTCCTTATAAAATGGTTTATGGAAAATCTTGTCACTTGCCTCTAGAATTAGAACACAAAGCTTATTGTGCAGTGAAAGACCTAAATAGAGATTTTAAACTTGCTGGTGAGAAAAGGTTGCTTGACTTAAGTTCTTTAGATGAATGGAGGAGTGAAGCATATGAAAATGCTAAGCTCTTTAAGAGAAAGTTAAAAGGTGGCAAGATAAGAGAATTATTAAAATAGAATTTAATGTTGGTGAGAAAGTGCTTTTGTATAGGTCTCGTCTCAGACTTTTTGCAGGAAAATTACTCTCGAGATGGGAAGGGCCTTTTGTTATCGAAGAGGTATATCGTCCGGGGGCAAATTAAATTGTTTCCCTTGAAGACAACTCCTCACAAGTGGTGAATGGCCAAAGACTCAAGCATTATATCACTGGAGATCCTTATAATGAAAATGTTGATTGTATTCGAGCCATGATCCTGGAGGAGTTTATTAAGAAGCATATTTCAGGAACTACAGAGTCAGTTTTCGAATAGGTGATAGTTTTGGTAAGAAAACTTTCGTGAAACATCTTCCCACTTTTATTTTTACTTTTTTTGGAAAATATGAAAAATTATGAGCCGGAAACGAGGCGGAGACGGAACCCGGAGGCTCCACGCCATAGGGTGGCGCGGGCCCACCTCTGGCCGCGCCAGCCCATGGTGTGGGCGCCCCGGAGCCCCTCTCCGACTCGTTTTCGTCCTGGACTTTCCTTTCGTTATGAAACTTTTTGCTATATAATCCCCCAGACCCCCCGAGGTCCGTATATCGTTTTCTCGTCGTGTTTCTGTTTTGAGCTGTTTCTGCGAGATTACATCTTCATATCTAGAGCAACAATGGCTTTTCCTGGATCTCCCAAAGACAGTTTCTTTGAGAACATCGTCAACCTGTACATGAACGAGTTGAAGATGCATCCCAAGGAATTGTTGCTCAAGGACAGGAAGATGCAAATCGAAGATGTTCGGGGCCCTAGAGGAGAAGGCAGTCTGGAAGCTAGGATGGAAGAACTGGAGCAAGAAGTTTTCAGGTGCAAGAAGATGGCGGAGCGTGAAGTTGAGATCATCGGCAGGATAAAGACAGAACAGATCGCTGAATACAAGAGGGAGAATTTGAAGCTTTGGGAGGAGATTCTCTCACTCACAAAGACCACCAATGATCTGGAAGCACAACTCTATGACGTGCAGAACCATAACTGTGAGTATGAGAACAGTTTTAAACGTAGAAGCTCTGCTGCTAGTTTAGGATGATGGAGACCATGACGTCATTTGTGGATGGAGAGCCTTTACCTTGGAAGACCGAGGATGAGAAGGATCCACCACCACCGAAGAATTGATTCGTCATTGGTTTTGGCATCCCCTCGGCTTGCTCCAAGCTTGGGGGGAGTGCCGCGGTATCACATCACTGTCTTTCATCTTTTTACTTTTTCAGTGGAGTCATATCATGAGTAGAGAGGTTATCATATAGGATGGTTTGCAGTATGGAAGTGTCTCTCCCTAGTTGGTTATCTTTGTATTCGTTGGTGTGAGTTGCCGGTATGAAATATTAATGAGAAGTTTCATCATTTACTTTCTATGCACATTATTTCTGTTTTCAACTTCTGTCATATGGTTGAGCTTGTTATTAGTATTTGGTATCACTCTATAGATCATCAAGTTAATCTAGTTGGTTTTGGAAAACTTAGCTTGGGTCAGCAGAAATAATAATTTGAGTTGCTAGTATAAGAAAGAGAAATTTGCCTATTAGCTCATAAACTTAGTATTCACAAGTTAAGATCGCTTGGGCTTTCAATGAAGATTGCATGATTGGTTTCATCATATGTATATTTGTTTGTTTTCCCTCAACTCTTATGCTTGCTACCCAGCCTTGCTAGCCAAAAACCCTGTACTGAGCGGGAATGCTTCTCGTGCATACAAACCTTAAACCTCAAAACCTTGCCATTTGTGTCCACCATACCTTCCTACATGTGGTATTTCACCGCCACTCCAAGTAAATTGCTCATGTGCTACACTTAAGACTTTCAAATTACTCCTGTTTTGTGTTCCTGTTTTAGCTCATGAGGATGCAAATAGAGAATCTTTATCTCACTTGTTGATTGGAATCACACACCTGGACTAGTGGCTTCATCAGTTTATCCAAATGCTAGAAGAGCTGGCAGCGGGGTTCCCAACCCCAAATAAGAATACAAATGCTCTTCACTATTTTTGCCCCTGATTTATCAGTCAAAGCATAATTGTGTAAACAAAAGAGAAAGAGGGATGACCTTCTATACCAGTTGCGTCCTTCTATGGGGGCTGCTCTTGTGAGTCTAGTTGGCTTGTGACGTAATGTATTTTCTGTTTTCCATTCGTTGACATAAACATACACCTCTCAAAATTTAGACACTCCTCCACGGTTTGTGATTGTTGGCAGGCACCCGAGGATTCAGTTAGCCATGGTTTGTTTAAGATGGATGGGAGGAGTGTCATGCATTTTATACCTCTGTTTATTAAAATAAAAGCTCTAGCACATGATGGTCAATGCTTCCCGCTGCGAAGAGCCTTTCTTTTACTTTTATGTTGAGTCAGTAAACCCATTTCCCTCTGTCTCGAGCAAGCATTTGAGTTGTTGTGATATCATCATCTATATGTTGATTTATTCAATCATGTTTTCTATCCTTCTTTGTTTAGCACATGCTTTATTATCTGAATGAATATTACTTTGAAAGATATGAATCACTTTAAAAGAGTTATTATAATTAAACATGTTAAGCTCTACAATATAAACCTTGTTATAAAGACTTCACCTAAGATAAGTATAATTTCATTAAATGTTCTTTGACCAAGAACGAAGTTTGCCATCACCAACTTTGATTCTCTCTTTTGCATCTTTGTTTGTGACTCCCTTTACTTGTTTCAAGTTATGTTATATGAGAGGAAGTTGCTGTCTGTGATGATTGGTGCATAGGTAAATCTGATGCTTCTTGTCCGTATTTTATTTATCGAATCTTCACTCCATAAACATGTGGTCATGCTTTCTGAGTTCATTTTCGCTTGGGGACAAGCGAGGCCTAAACTTGGGGGGAGTTGATACGTCCATTTTGCATCACTATTTTATATCATAATTTTCTGTTATTCATCGATATATTTCATGTTATGATGCATACCTTATGTTATTTTATCTTATTTTGCATGTTTTATAATTTTTGGAGAATAAACACCGGGACCAGAAATCTGATGGAAAAAGCATCGTCGAGATACCATATTTCAGAAGATCAGAAGAAGAAGGGGGACACCGGGGGTGTCCTAAAAGTTCAGAGGAGGAACCCAGCCAGAAGGAGAGCCGTAGGGGGGCCACCAGGGTCCCACACCTAGGGGTGGCGCGCCCCCTAGCCACGCCACCTAGGGGTGTGGCCACCCTGGCCCACATCTGGGGGGTATTTTTCGCGTGCTTGGCCCCCAGGGAACCCTAAGCCTCATTCCATCGTCAAATAATTATTCCGCCGCCGCCGCGGGGCCGAAAACACTCGAGAGATAAACGCTCTGACAGGGATAAGTCTGCCAGAGGAATTCCTCTCCGGAGAGGGGAAATCACCGTCATCGTCACCGTCATTGCTCTTGGCATCATCAAGATCGTCATCATCATCATGATCACCACCAGCACCATCACCCTCATCATCCACCGTCATCCCTATGTAACAATTAGGGGCCTCTATCGTTGTTTTTGCATTAGATCTCTCTCACGGTGTGGATTACTTGTTAGTAGTTGATGCTTGTCAGATTTATCGGTGTTTGCACTTTATGACTAGATTGTTATCATCCATTATATCATCTCTGATTATGATCCATATGATGTCTTGTGAGTAGTTCGTGTTGTTCTTGAGGACAAGGGAGAAGTCAAGTTTTTAGTAGTGAAGTAATGTTGAATAATATTTAATGTTTGATATTTAAGTTGTGGTGTTATTCTCCTAGTTGCCATGTGAACGTCGACTACATGATACTTCACCATTCATGGGCCTAGGGGGATGCATCGTGTATTTGGCTACTAATTGTGGGGTTGCCGGAGTGATAGAAACCTAAACCCCCGTTAGGAAACCATTACACAAGGGGGCATAGGGTACATTAGCATAGGTTCACCCACACAACACTTATTAAAACACCTAACATTATTCAGCTGCATGGAACAAAAGCACTTGACAGAAACCTCTTGTGTGTCCTCGAGAACGTTTGTTGATCATAAGTAAACCCTCCGGCTTGTCCTTTGCTGAAGAAAGGATTGGGCCACTTGCTGAAATTATTACTACTGTATTTTATTTACTCACACTTTATTTATCTGCAATATCAAAAAACCCTACAAATCTATTTTCAGGTATTACAGTTATTCCTTCACCGAAACTGCTTGTCAACACCTTTTGCTCCTCATTGGGTTCGACACTCTTATCTATCGAAAATACTACGATACACCCCCTATACTTGTGATCCAAGAACTTTACCTTTTCCCTAAGGTACGGTACTTGTACCCGAGCCAGACCAATCTGGGTCGTAGAACCACAAACGTGGCATTCATGACAGCCACCACGCGTGAAGCGAAAACGAGGAGGCGGGTGGGGGGGAGTTATCCCCGCACGATCTTTACGAAAAGATCGTGCGTATTTACAGCGCGCAACCAACGGAAAAACCGGGACAAGACCGATCGTTTCCGGTCAAAAGGCCGACACGGTGGGCCCACACACTCTGCCCCACTTTGTCACGTACAATCGGTAGCCGTCGGAGCGATCGAGTGCGCAGTGACATCACTGCGCACCTCACAACACGAAATCTCTTTCGTATAAGCATCAAGACACGAAATTTCTTTTGCATGGGCACCCTCACACGAAATCTCTTTTGTATGGGCATTTCAACACGAAATCTCTTTTGTATAAATACATTGACACAAAACTTCTTCCTTATAAGCTTCATAACGCAAAATCTCTTTCGCACAAGATCAAGAAAAGGAGGGTTTCTTCACCCGAAGGATCGCAAAAATGTGATTAAGGTAAAATCGCGAATATGCGGCTCCCGCAACTCTACCTCACGATGTACTTACATATATTTATCCTGGACCGTTTGGCCGACTAGGCACATCTGGATGTCGTATTCTTTCAAGTACGAAGGTAAGACCCAAAGATCTCTCCTGTGGGCCTGGAATCACACTCAAGCTGCGTCCTCAGATAAATTTTCTGTGTCAACAACACGAAGAAAAATCCTAGCGGACGCGCTGGGTACCCCTTTTAAAGGTTAAGTTAGACTCGATAAGACCTCCACGGCTCATTCGCAACGACCACCTCGCCGGATTCGAGTCGGAGGTCTCGAGTTCATGTAGGCCAGGACTGTCTTTGCCCTAGATGCAATTAATTGGCCGCGATCTTTCGGGAGAACCAAGCGACTGAGCCACACCCTTCTGCGAAAACAGCCAACACAAGGCACATTTACCACTCGATGCTCGAGTAAGTGAGCGCGACGCGCAGAGGGTATACACCCTCGAAATCAGGCGATTGAACGACCAGCCGAAGAATCCAAGAACTAACTTTGAGTGCTTACCCGACTGATTATCAGTCGAATAAACACTCGGGGGCTACTGACGTGGGTATGATTCCTGGACCTATCGGGTGAGCCTACCCAGTCTAAGGCCCAAGACCTAGGCCCAAAAGGAGGTGCTATCCCGCGGTTCTAGAAGGCCCAACAGAAGCCCACCCGCAAGACTTGCGGGTCAAGAACGAAAGATCCTACCGACCTAGAACTAGGGTTTGTATCCCCCCCCCCGGACACGGTTTCAGACCTAGCCACCTATGAAAGTCTAGGAGAACCACCGGGAGGTGGATCCAGTCTACTTTTCACCACCATAGCCATAATCTCGAGATCAATATCTCGGCTTGCGCACCCACCTTGTTATCGATCTACTGATAATACAGATCTCAAGAGCCGTATTAAGGGTTTTACCTCTACGAGGGCCCCGAACCTGGGTAAAACGGTGTCCCCTGCCATCCGACGATTGTCGCCAGCGCCTACTCGTTCTCTTAATCGAAACCCTATCGGATCATCCGAGGGACTTGTTGATATGAGTAATCGACAGGGGGATTATTCGCCCCCAGAATATCCGGCCTCTACACCACAACAGAATTCCGAGGTTTCTTTCTTCCTTTTTTATGCTAGGTTGTACGAAAGATTTATCTGAAAGATCTGCACCACTTAACACACAATTAAATATCACTTGTGTTGTTAACTAACACACAAAACATAGAGGGTTAGAAAATGTGTTTTCACCCGCCCAACAGAGGCACACTCCACCCCCACTACCTTCTTGGCCATTCCTCTCCCACCCAAGCTATCACTCCTCCTCTACCCTAGCCATGGAGGACGCGGACGGAGCCACCCCTGTTGCGGACGCAACTGGACCTTCCGTATCATTCCCGACGCCAGCAAAGGCGACATACACGGTCCCACCCAAGGCCCCATCCCAGAGGGCAAAGAGGCCCAAGGTCGTGCTCACCGACTTGCAGAGGAAGGAGGAGTCGACGAAAAGGCCTAGACAGCGGTCGAGGGTGAAGGAAGTCGTCAATCCGCAGACCGCGGAGGCCAAGACGCCAGGATCGGCCTAGCCGCTGCGCAAGCCACCATGATCATGATGGGCATGCAGGCCGCTGCCCCCATGTTCGTGCCTTCCGGCCCCGCTGCAAGCTCCAATGGATCAGATGTCCAACCGTGCACACTTCCGGACGTACGCGGAGATGACATCCATTGCGTTGTTGTACGGGTTTTTGCCCGGCCGTGCTCCGACGGCTCCCATCGTGGTGCCAAACATGGGCAAGTCCACGCTGCTGGGCCCCAGGGCCCTGTTTGACCTCAACACCGCGCCGGTGTCGGGTGTGTCCACTGCGCCCTCGAGCAAGGAAGCCCGTAGAGTCCCTCTGGCCAACTTTCCCGAGTCACGCAACATGTTCGACGAAATGCATTTGCCGACCCAGGCCCTTACCAGGGAGGACGGAGAGGACTTCTTGGCCTACGACGAGGAGGAGGACGAGTGGGACAAAGTTCACGGCACCCACATCGACGACATGTCATTGTTCATGGACGAGGTGACCCAACAAGCTCAAGAAGCCAAAAAGAGGCACCCACGAGGTATCAGGTACACCGAAGCGGAGGACGAGTGTGTCTGCGAGACCTGGATGGAGGTTGGACAGAACACGATCGTCAGGGCAGAGATGAAGGGCAACGCGTACTGGGGCCGGGTGTACAAGAACTACCATGAAAGGGCAATACTCCCTCCCTACTCCAGGGTGATGTCTACGCACGCTTCTATTCTTGTAGACAGTGTTGGGCCTCCAAGTGCAGAGGTTTGTAGAACAGCAGCAAGTTTCCCTTAAGTGGATTACCTAGAGTTTATCGAACTCAGGAAGGTAGAGGTCAAAGATATCCCTCTCAAGCAACCATGCAATTAAGATACAAGAAGTCTCTTGTGTCCCCAACACACCTAATACAATTGTCAGTTGTATAGGTGCACTAGTTCGGCGAAGAGAGAGTAAAATACAAGTAATATGGATGATAATAAGTGATAATAGCAATCTAAAATAAAAATGGCAGCAAGTAAACATGTAGCAGAACAGACGGAAAACGGTGTTTCAGTGCTTGGAAATAAGGCCTAGGGATCCTACTTTAACTAGTGGACACTCTCAACAATGATCACATAATTGAATGCATAAATATCGTCCCTTCACTATGCTACTCCGAACCACTCTCCGGTCGAATAACAAACACCACTTCATTGTGTAGGGCTGTAACATCACTCCTCAAGTTTGTATTCCCATGTCTAGTTAACCCCACAGTATCACTATGAGCGCCCTAGAAGGTACTAAGCAAACTCCAAAATTTCATAGGGTCATCCAACACAAGATATAAATATCATGCTAAACCACACTATGCACACACTGTCACCTTTACATCGTGATCAAAGTGTTTACGGAGATCTCATAACAAAACCACTTGAGTAGCATAATACATGAGGAGAAACATCTACGAATTCAAATGGATTACAAAGCTCATGATGCCATATATATCACACCATGGGAGAGAGAGATGAACCACATAGCTACTGGTAGAGCCCTCAGCCTCGGGAGAGAACTACTCCCTCCTCATCATAGGAGACAACAACGGCGATGGAGATGGCGGTGGAGTCGATGGAGATGGGTTCCGGGGGTACTTCCCCATCCCGGCAGGGTGCCAGAACAAAGATCTGTGCCTCGAAACTTTTCGGTGGCGGCGGTGGCGGCGGAGCTACAGATGTATTTTGTGGAAAAGGTCGATTCTTCTAGGGTTTATGCATCGGGGAGTATATATAGGCGAAAGGGCGATGCCAGGGGGTGGCCAGGGGGCCCACACCCCCTGGTGGCGCGACAAGGGGGTGGTGGCGCCACCCTATGGTGTGGCCACCCTGTGGACCCCCTCCAGGGCTCTTCGGAACTTCTGGATGCTTCCGGGACTTCTAAGACTTCTGGCTTTCGAATCGTCAAATTTCGAGAATATTTCCAGAACAACTTTTCTGAAACTAAAAACAGCAGAAAACAGGAACTGGCTCTGTGGCATCTTGTCAATAGGTTAGTCCCGGGAAATCGATAAAAAAAGACATAAAGTGAGGAAAACATGTGGGAAACAACATGAAAACAACATGGAACATCAGAAATTAAGGATGTGTTTATGACGTATCAAGAATCCCCAAGCTTAGTTCCTACTCGTCCTCGAGTAGGTAAACGATAAAACAATAATTTCTGAGGTGACATGCTAATAACATAAACTTGATCATAAATATGTAAAGGCATATGCAAACTGAGATCATAGAACTTCAAACACAAACATGATAAACAGAACTTTAATAATAAAGCATAGCAATCACTTTTCATCATGAAGAGTATCTCAAATAAAGGATCACGAATAATAATGCAAAGGAAGATAAATGTTTGTTTCAGGTATAGAGAAAGCATGGCAAAGTGATATTTCGCTAGTCCTTAAGAGTGGGGCAAAACATAAATGCCAGGACACCTTCAAAGTTCATGAGGAAGACTAGAGCAAATACTTTTAGAACAAATAATATCACATCATGAAGTAATTATTGGTGTTTATGGAACAATGCACGTAGAACTAAGAATGGCAAAAATACTCTGTCAACTGTGCATAAAGTTAGAAGATGGAGACTCAACACAAAAGTAAAAGAAAGGCCCTTCGCGGAGGGAAGCAGGGATCACTCATGTGCTAGAGCTTTTTTATTTTATTAAACAGAGGTATTAAAAGTTTGACACTCCTCCCATCCATCTTTCACAAACCATGGCTAACCGAATCCTCGGGTACCTGCCAACAATCACATACCGTGGAGGAGTGTCTATATTTTGGGAGATGTATGCTAATGTCAACGAATGGTAAACAGAAAATACAGTACGTCACAAGCCAACTGGATTCACAAGAGCGGCTCCCATGTGAAGGACGCATCTGGGTAGAAGGTCATCCCTCTTTCTCTTTTGTTTACACAATTATACTTTGACTGATAAATCAGGGGCAAAAATAGTGAAGAGAATTTGTTTGCATTAATTTGGGGTTGGCAACTCTTCTATCATTTGGATAAGCGGATGAAGCTACTAGTCCAGGGTGTGAAATCCAATCAACAAGTGAGATAAAGATTCTCTATTGACGTCCTCATGAGCAAAAACAGGAACATAAAGCAGGAGTAATTTTGAAGGTTTTAAAGGTAACGCATGAGCAATTTATTTTGGAGTGGCGGTTAAATACCACATCTAGGTAGGTATGGTGGACACAATGGGAAAAACTTTGGTTTAAGGGAGTTGGATGCACGAGTAGAGCTCGTACTCAGTACAGGTGGAGGCTAGCAAAATACTGGGAGCGACAAATCAAGAGAGCATAAGAGCCATAATCATGCATAGCGACATAAGCATCATTAATTAAAGCATAAGCGGTATCATAGTTCAAAAACTAAGTGGTCATGGAGGCTATTCGTGACTGGTTCATAGTCATAAACATAGTGTGAGCATGCGCCAAGTCAACCAAATAAAACATTCGAAAAAGAATACCATAAATTTATGCTTACTTATGACAAGAACAACTCATGAATCTTTCAATTACATATTAAACAATCTCAACTATTTGAGGCTATTCATGCTACGCAACATCACATGGCTTTATAACTAAAATAACATTTAGCATGGCATGAAAAAGTTCTAGCAACAGTCTATACGAGCTTCTACTTGCACTGTTGTAAATTCTACCTCAAGCAGCAGTTTATATTCCCAACAAGTACCATACAAGATATGTTTTAACAAAAATACTCTACATGATACAGCAAGAAAACTTCATAGTACTCACATAACACTACTAAAACTAACAACTCTGAATAAGAGATGCATGAAAACAAAGGCTAAACGCAAGTACTAGAAAAAAGTGAACACTCATAGAACAATAAGAATAAAAACTAGAGTGTTCTAAGCAATGAAAACGGAGTGTTCTCTCTCCCACACAAGTATGACAAGATCCGACCATAAACTACAGCAAAGAAAACTAAACAAACTGAAAGCAAAAATAAAATACGCTCCAAGTAAAGCACATAAGATGTGACCGAATAAAAATATAGTTTCACTAGAAGTGACGTGATAATTTGTCGATGAAGAAGCGGATGCCTTGGGCATCCCCAAGCTTATACGCTTGAGTCTTCTTGGAATTTGCTGGTATGTACCACTGGGGCATACCCAAGCTTAGTCTTTTCACTCTTCTTGATCACATCATATCATCCTCTTCTCTTGATCCTTGAAAACTTCCTTCACACCAAATTTCTCACAATCTTCATTAGCAACGTTAGTGCAATCGAAATAATAAATTCACATGGTTCAGTTTCAACACATTCCTAACACTCAAAAACACATGAGCTACTGTCACAACTTCTTTTAAAACTCCTTTTCTCAAAAGAACACCAAAAGAAAGAGATTAAGATGCGAATGCAATTATTGGCAGAAATCTGTCAAAACAGGACAGCAGGTAAACATGATTTTTTTTTAGAAAATATCATGTTTATCAAATCAAAAAGTGGTCAACTAAGAAAAGTTGCGTATACAGCCCAGGATTACGCACAAAAAAACTCAGGTCATTTTGAATTTTCTGTGATTTTATACGGAATAAACTGTGGATAGCAGAAATCTGTTTCCTGCGCAGAAATCCAATATATAGCCTCAACTTTCCACTAGGGGCTTTACTTGTCTCAACAAAGACACAAAATAAAAGATATAGTGGGGTTGCTAAGGAAATATACAATACCCAGGTGCAAAGAAAACAAAAGAAAACGACGGAAAACGGGTTGTTTCCCGGTAGCGCTTTTCTTTAACGCCTTTCAGCTAGGCACAATGATTTTTAAAAGATGCTCACATAAGAATAAGAGTTGAAGCACAATAAGAGAGCATCAAGAAGAAAATATAAAACACATTTAAGTCTAACCCACTTCCCATGAAAAATAATCTTGTAGAAAAACAAGTCAACGAAGCACAAAGTGACTAGCATAGGAAGACAAAATAAGTGCAACATAAAAAAATTCAACATAAAGAGGGGAAACTTAATATTGTTGAGATGCATAAAACCATATTTCCCTCTCTCATAATAACTTTCAGTAGCATCATGAATAAAATTAACAATATAGCTATCACATAAAACATTCTTATCACGAGCCACATGCATAAAAGAATTAATACTCTCCACATAAGCATAGTCATTCTTATTAATAGCAGTGGGAGAAAATTCAACAAAATAGTTAGAATTATAATTATCATCACCATAATCATCAAACATAGGAGGCTTATTGTAATCATTATTAATTTTCTCCTCAATAGTAGGTGGACTGAAAATATCATATTTATCATTGTAAACAGGTGGAACTAGAATACCACAATCATTATAATCATCATATATTGGAGGCAAGGTATCATCAAAGAAAATTTCCTCCTCAAAACTTGGGGGACTAAAAAGATCATTTTCATATAAACTAGCTTCCCCAAGCTTAGACTTTTCCATAGCATTAGTAATAATGGTGCTCAAAGAATTCATACTAACAACATTGCTATTAGCATGCAAATAAAGCTCCATAGGTTTTTTAATTTTCTCTTCAAAAGCATCATGTCCTAATTCAAGATAAAGATTATAAAGCTCTCTCATATTTTTGTTGTTTTCCATTAATACTACTAGTAAAAAAACGAGTAAAAATAAGCCTAACTAGTGAAAACAAGAAACAAAAAGATAAAATTGCAGAATCTAAAGGAAATAACTTCAAGCACTCACACCCGAGGATATGAGAACCTTTTGCCTTACCTCCCCGGCAACGGCGCCAGAAAAGAGCTTGATGTCTACGCACGCTTCTATTCTTGTAGACAGTGTTGGGCCTCCAAGTGTAGAGGTTTGTAGAACAACATCAAGTTTCCCTTAAGTGGATTGCCCAAGGTTTATCAAACTCAGAGAGGTAGAGGTCAAAGATATCCCTCTCAAGCAACCCTGCAATTAATATACAAGAAGTCTCTTGTGTCCCCAACACACCTAATACAATTTTCAGTTGTATAGGTGCACTAGTTCGACGAAGAGAGAGTAAAATGCAAGTAATATGGATGATAATAAGTGATAATAGCAATCTGAAATAAAAATGGCAGCAAGCAAACATGCAGCAGAACAGGCGGAAAACGGTGTTTCAATGCTTGGAAATAAGGCCTAGGGATCAACTTTCACTAGTGGACACTCTCAACAATAATCACATAATTGAATGCATAAATATCGTCCCTTCACTATGCTACTCCGAACCACTCTCCGGTCGAATAACAAACACCACCTCATTGCGTAGGGCTGTAACAGCACTCCTCAAGTTTGTATTCCCATGTCTAGTTAACCCCACGCTGTCACTATGAGCGCACTAGAAGGTACTAAGCAAACTCCACAATTTCATAGGGTCAACCAACACAAGATATAAATATCATGCTAAACACACGGTGCACACACTGTAACCTTTACACTGTGATCACAGTGTTTACGGAGATCTCATAACAAAACCACTTGAGTAGCATAATACATGAGGAGAAACATCTACGAATTCAAATAGATTACAAAGCTCATGATCACATATAGATCACACCATGGGAGAGAGAGATGAACCACAAAGCTACCGGTAGAGCCCTCAGCCACGGGGGAGAACTACTCCCTCCTCATCATAGGAGACAACAACTGCGATGTAGATGGCGGTTGAGTCGATGGAGATGGGTTCCGGGGGAACTTCCCCGTCCCGGCAAGGTGCCAGAACAGAGATCTGTCCCTCGAAACTTTACGGCGGCGACGACGGAGCTACAGATCTATTTTTGTGGAAAAGATCGATTCTTCTAGGGTTTATGCATCGGGGAGTATATATAGGCAAAAGGGCGATGTCAGGGGTCGCCAGGGGGCCCACACCACCTGGTGGCGCGGCCAGGGGGTGGTGGCGCCACCCTATGGTGTGGCCCCCTTGTGGGGGTTGTTCGGGACTTCTTGATGCTTCTGGGACTTCAAAGACTTCTGGCTTTCGAATCGTCCAACTCCGAGAATATTTCCAGAACAACTTTTCTGAAACTAAAAATAGCATAAAACATGAACTGGCTCTGTGGCATCTTGTCAATAGGTTAGTCCCGGGAAATCGATAAAAATTACATAAAGTGTAAGGAAAACATGTGGGAAACAACATGGAACATCAGAAATAAAGGATACATTTATGACGTATCACAGGGTCACCAAACGGACGGAGATGTCAATCCAAATATGTTTAGACTCATCTCGGCCGAGTGTTGCAATGTAGCACCCTCACATTTAATAATGTAAGAACTACTATGTTAAGTGCTAGTCCCTGGATCAATGCTAGCACTAGAGAACAAAATGTAAAGTATCATTGCAGAAGTATCAAAAATATTACAAAAGATCCAGAATAGCCAAGTATAGCTTTATTACAAAGTGATAGTATTAAAAGCCTAGCAAAACTCAGAGTTCTAAATAGCAGAAATAAAGATAGCAACGAGCCTCCATCTTCAATCATGCGCCACATGCATTACATGTTGGGTGTAGACACGAGTCCAAGCACTTGATCAAACTTCATCCTCAAAACTTCCTGCACATTGGAATATGCAGCCCCCGAAGGAGATTCAGTACAAACAATGTACTGGCAAATGTCACTATGGTGGATATAAAATGGAAAGTCTAAACTACATGCATGTCTGGCTTGGTGGAGTTTAGGCTATTTGCAAAAAGCAAGTTTTTCCCTAACACTTTGGAAAAAGAGTTTTCTTTTCAAAGATTGGCACCATGGGACACACCCATGAGCACCACAACTAATGTTTCCTTAGAAAAATTTTACTTATTAAAAAACAGTGTTGAGATTCTTATGTCCATCCTTGTCCAGCTGCTCGAAGTCGTCCATTTCCGGGAACACGGCTATGATCATAGTTTCTAACTCTGCAGAGGTTGTGCACTTTCACCCTTTGTCTTCAATTATCCCAAACATCCTATACACCCGGAGTGCATCATGGAATGGAGAGAATTGAGACGAGATCTTTCAGAAGCAAGAATTCAACCCAACCAGCAAGACCCGCTCCACCTATAATTCTGCTACATCTTCATGTCAAGCATGGGCTGAACTCTCACAACTTAGTTGATCAAGACAGAGCCCATATGTCAAAGGGCTGCACGGAAAGCTACTAAACTTAGAGGACTTGGTAATCTCTTTATTTCCTGGGTGGCAATCCACAAGTGAACACCCCTCGGGGCGACACTCAACTCTCATCAACCAAACAACCAAATTCACCCAGGTGGTTCATTGAAATTTATACTTAGAATTTTTCCACAACATTGAGTAAAACAAATTTGTAACAAGGCTAAGCATCTACTAAGTTCCAAGTCTCCAAAATAACAAGTCTAAAGTATGGCTACACACTACTTGGGATTTTGCATAGCATAATAATAAATTAGTAAAAATTCCCTATCATGCATACTACTCAAAACACTAGTAATGCATAGTAAAATATGGGGATTTGATGGTGTGTCACATGCCTTCGCAATAGGATGAACAATCACAACAATAATAACAGCAACAAGGGTAGACTTGCTCTTCTTCACAATCTAAAACAAGCAAAACAAGCCACACATAAACATACAAAACAAACATATCATATAAAACAAAATAACAATACAAAAACAAGTATGCAAGTTATGCAATAATCAAATTAATGCACAAAGTTCACAATTGGCAAGAATTACTAATAATGATTTTCTCTGATGTTAATAACATGGTTATGATGCATGCAAAACAAATTTATTATCAAATTATAATTATTAGTATTGCTAGGGTTTTAATATAGGGAAATATCAACATTAGAAGAGTTTTGATACAAAGTTGTACAAATAATTTTTCCAACGCATCTACTGGACAGAGGACATCAAAACAAAACCATAGCAATTTATTTAACCCAAAAAGGATTTGTAGATTAAAAGTTATGCCCAAATTAGTGATTAACATAGATCTACAAATAACATGTGAGTGCACGTTTCAAATTTCAAATTTAAATAGCCTAGATTAATCTACACAGCGTGCTGATTTCAAAAAGCCCAAGATCATCGAATTTGGATAAACATAACTCAAGATATGATTTTTTCAAGTTTTAAACCAAATCTGTTATTTTTCTGTTTTTATTAGAAAAGTGCTCGATCCGGGGCGAACTCAATGGAGCGTTCTGATTGGCCGGTACTGCTTCGCTGCGGATCGCGCTCTGCGGCCGTTATATCTAAGTTGCGATGGACGGCCGTGGTTGAAAAATAACTCTTTGCTGGCTCCTTCTAATCCTGGCCGTTGATCAGGATCTAATGGCTTCCGTTGCTCCTCTACTGTGATGTCGCTGGAATACTGGGCGCGCGGTGGCCGGGGCGTGAGCGCGCTTCGTGTGGCTATTCTACGGGCCTAGGGACTACGTGAAGCGTACCTCGACGTGCGGGGCGACGAGGCGAGCTCGAAGGCACGGTGGTTGACTCCCTCGCTTCCTGTCCCGTCGGGGAGGGCTCGTCGGAGATGCGCGGGGCGGCGGTGGACGACAGACGAGGACGGCGCCGGCAATCTCCTGGGCAAAACAACGCGTTACGATGTCAAGAACGTGCGCCGAAATGAGGGGGAGCGAGAGAGGGCAGAGAGGAAAGCAGGGGTCGACGAGGATCACCGGAATCCCGAACCCTAGCTAACGGCCACAGCGGAGCTTCGAGCTCGATTCGGGACAACCTGGGGCGTTTCAGAGGAAGATTTTGGGGGCAAACGGTGGAGGGGGTCACGAGGCTTATATGGGCGTGAAAAATTGTGCCCTAACCCACAAGAAAAGGGAAGAATCAATCGAGGGAAATCGTGTTCTTCCCGGACTTGGTATCGTGCGCGAGGGGAAAAACGGGTGACGCCATTGTTGCGTCATCCGGGCGTCATGCGGGCCGCCTCTGTCAACGGGAGAAAGGGGAGCGGGCTGCTTGCTTCCTGGGCCGGCCTGCCCGTTGTTCTGCGCCCGCGCGACGTGAAAAATAAACAGAGGGAGGGGAGTGGGCTGGGCCCTGGTGTGCGGGGAGAGAGGAGAGGAGGGCTGCTGCGCTGGCCGTTTTCTTTTTGTTTTGTTTTTTTTCTTTTCTCTTTTTTTTAAAGAATTCAAATTCAAACCAAAAGCTAGTCAAAACTTTTCAGAAAATTTTGATAAAATATGTTTTGGAAAGCTTATGAAAAATATAATAGTTTGGTACTAAAAGTTTCCCAAAATAAAATACTTACTTTTGAAAAAGTATCTAAATTCAAAACGTGGTTCAATAGGTAATAATACCTAAAATTTTTGTCATTAGGAAATTAAAAACCAAATCTTATGCGAACAAAATGCAAGTATGCTATGATGGTCATGAATGCATGATGGTTTTGAATTTTTCAAAATCCTGGGATGTTACAGACTACGTACCCCCCTTAAAAAGGAATCTCATCCCGAGATTCGAGAAGGCTAGCACTTAGGTTAGAAAAGTTATGAGGTGGGCTATCCCCCTTAAAAGAATATCCTTGAGATTGAGCGAAGCCAGTCATCTGCCTCAATAGGATCAGTAGCATATGAGAACTTGTTAGGCCTAAGTCTTAGAAATCTAGTAAGCCTGCCCACTAGGGGTGGTGGTGGAGGATTCTTGTTGTTGTTGTTGTTGTTGTTCATTGCTGCTACAAACTGAGTCATCGTCTGTAGAAGTTGGGATTGGGAAGTGAGCATCTGCTGCAAGGCATCATTGTTGTTGTCCTTATTGTTGTTGTTGTTGGGGTCGCGACGAGGAGGCGTCTATGGGTTTTCAACATAGACGAGTAAAAGATAGATAGAGCTATGAGGAGAAAATTTTCCTACCCATGCACAATAAAACAAGACAAACAATCAAAGAAAAACAACAACTTAAAATATTTTTATCTCTTAACCAAATTTCGAAATTTGGGCTTAATTTTTTACAAACCTAAGAAAAAAAAACTTAGTTGCAAACCAAAACACCATAGCATTGCCATATCTCAAGTTGATAGGTCAATACTCAAACAAAAACTCTAGCTAACGCATTCTTCCATGGTGGTCAACTACTGGGATGGATCATAACTCTTCACGATTATCTCTATGTTCTTGTACATCTTCAACTCCTTTTCAAGGGCGTTGATCTCTTCTTCAGCTTCCTGGAGATCCTTCTGAGTGTGATAAAGTCTCCATGTAAGTCTCTCTCCAAGTTCTGTGATAGCCTCCCATGCAGTGCATCTAGCTGACTCGAAGAATGATGTGTATTGTTGTGGGTTGGCGAAGATGTAGTCCCCTTCTGTCTTTTGGTCATACTCCTTGCTTCTGTATAGGTGAAGTTGAGCCCACCAATACTCTTGGCCATGTTCAATGAAGGGAAAACCTTTTGTAAAGTGATGCTCCTCCAAATCCTAATCTTGTCATTAGGTTCTTCAATGCCTTTGGGAATTCAGTCTCACAATCCAGAGTCATGGTCATCAATGGGCCCTTCTTTAGTGATTCAAGGAGGTTGGTCATCTATAAAGGAGATAAGATATTAGAAGTTGTTCTATCTATGTTAGAGTGGAAGAAATGGTCAATCCTAGGTTCCTTTAAGTCCTTGGTGGTGGTGGAGTTGCAGCTCTTCATCTTTAAGTTGGAAGTCCTTGGCGATTGCGAAGTCGAAGTTCCATCATCCTTGAGTTTTGAAGTGTAGGAGAGAACATAAGTCATAAGAGCATAAGGTGAGGAGGTACTAGATACGAGATGAGTAAGAGTACTTTGAAAATATTAAGTCCTTTCCATGGCGATCATCAGATCATTAACAACTTATTGAAATTTAGATATTCACTATAGTGAGAGATACTGGCACCCGCTAGCCAATCAGTGAACCGGTCTCATGTACGTGGACATGTAATGTTGGTCTGGGCCGCTTCATCTCACTATGCCACTAGGATCCAAAAATACTCAAAGGAGTTAATAAATTTGATCAAAAGGGTTTTCCAAACCTAAGGGCTCGAACCTACAGGCAACACTTTGCTCTGATACCATTTTGTAGCACCCTCACATTTAATACTGTAAGAACTATTGTGTTAAGTGCTAGTCCCTGGATCAATGCTAGCACCACATAACAAAATATAAAGTATCATTGCAGAAGTATCAAAAATATTACAAAAGAACCAGAATAGCCAAGTATAGCTTTATTACAAAGTGTATAGTCTTGAAAGACTAGCAAAACTCATAGTTCTAAACAACAGAAATAAAGATAGCAATGAGACTCCATCTTCAATCATGCACCACAGGCATTACATGTTGGGTGTAGACTCGAGTCCAAGCACTTGATCAAACTTCATCCTCAGAATTTCCTGCACGTTGGAATATGTAGCCCCCGAAGGAGATTCAGTACAAACAATGTACTGGCAAATGAAACTATGGTGGATATAAAATGGCAAGTCTAAACTACATGCATATCTGGCTTGGTGGAGTTTAGGCTATTTGCAAAAGGCAAGTCCCTAACACTTTGGAAAAAGAGTTTTCTTTTCAAATATTGGCACCATGGGACACACCCATGAGCACCACAACTAATGTTTTCTTAGACAAATTTTACTTCTTAAAAAACGGTGTTGAGATTCTTATGTCCATCCTTGTCCAGCTGCTCGAAGTCGTCCATTTCCGGGAACACGACTATGATCATAGTTTCTAACTCTGCAGAGGTTGTGCACTTTCACCCTTTGTCTTCAATTAGCCCAAACATCCTATACACCCGGAGTGCATCATGGAAAGGAGAGAATTGAGACGAGATCTTTCATAAGCAAGAATTCAACCCAACCAGCAAGACCCGCTCCACCTATAATTCCGCTACATCTTCATGTCAAGCATGGGCTGAGCTCTCACAACTTAGTTGATCAAGACAGAGCCCATATGTCAAAGGGCTGCACGGAAAGCTACTAAACTTAGAGGACTTGGTAATCTCTTTGTTTCCTGGGTGGCAATCCACAAGTGAACACCCATCGGGGCGACACTCAACTCTCATCAATCAAACAACCAAATTCACCCAGGTGGTTCATTGAAATTTATACTTAGAATTTTTCCACAACATGGAATTTTTCCACAACATTGAGTAAAACAAATTTGTAGCAAGGCTAAGCATCTACTAAGTTCTAAGTCTCCAAAATAACAAGTCTAAAATATGGCTACACACTACTTGGGATTTTGCATAGCATAATAATAACTTAGTAAAAATTCCCTATCATGCATACTACTCAAAACACTAGTAATGCATAGTAAAATATGGGGACTTGATGGTGTGCCGCTTGCCTTCGCAATAGGATGAACAATCACAACAATAATAACAGCAACAAGGGTAGACTTGCTCTTCTTCACAATCTAACACAAGCAAAACAAGCCACACATAAACATACAAAACAAATATATCATAGAAAACAAAATAACGATACAAAAACAAGTATGCAAGTTATGCAATAATCAAATTAATGCACAAAGTTCACAATTGGCAAGAATTACTAATAATGATGTTCTCTGATGTTAATAATATGGTTATGATGCATGCAAAACAAATTTATTATCAAATTATAATTATTAGTATTGCTAGGGTTTTAATATAGGGAAATATCAACATTAGAAGAGTTTTTGTTACAAAGTTGTACAAATAATTTTTCCAACGCATCTACTGGATAGAGGACATCAAAACAAAACCATAGCAATTTATTTAACCCAAAAAGGATTTGTAGATTAAAAGTTATGCCCAAATTAGTGATTAACATAGATCTACAAATAACATGTGAGTTCACGTTTCAAATTTGAAATTTAAATAGCCTAGATTAATCTACACAGCGTGCTGATTTCAAAAAGCCCAAGATCATCGAATTTGGATAAACAGAACTCAAGATATGATTTTTTGAAGTTTTAAACCAAATATGTTATTTTCTGTTTTTTATTAGAAAAGTGCTCGATCCGGGGCGAACTCAACGGAGCTTTCTGATTGGCCGGTACCTCTTCGCCGCGGATCGTGCTCTGCGGCCATTAGATCTAAGTTGCGATGGACGACCGTGGTTGAAAAATAACTCTTCGCTGGCTCCTTCTAATCCTGGCCGTTGATCACGATCTGACGGCTCCCGTTGCTCCTCTACTGTGATGTCGCCGGAATCTCGCCGAAATACCGGGCGCGCGGTGGCCGGGGCGTGAGCGCGCTTCGTGCAGCTATTCTATGGGCATAGGAACTACGTGAAGCGTACCTCAACATGCGGCGCGACGAGGCGAGCCCGATGGCGCGGTGGTTGACTCTCTCGCTTCATGTCCCGTCGGGGAGGGCTCATCGGAGATGCGCGGGGCGGCGGTGGACGGCAGACGAGGACGGCGCCGGTAATATCCCGGGCAAAACAACGCGTTACGATGTCAGGAACGTGCGCGGCAATGAGGGGAAGCGAGAGAGGGCAGAGAGGAAGGCAGGGGTCGACGAGGATCACCGGAATCCCAAACCCTAGCTAACGGCCACGACGGAGCTTCGAGCTCGATTCAGGACAACCTGGGGCGTTTCAGAGGGGGATTTTGGGGGGCAAACGGTGGAGGGGGTCACGAGGCTTATATGGGCGTGAAAAATCGTGCCCTAACCCGCAAGAAAAGGGAAGAATCGACTGGGGGAAATCGTGTTCTTCCCTGACTCGGTATCATGCGCGAGGGGAAGGACAGGTGACGCCACCGTTGCGTCATCCTGGCGTCATGCGAGCCGCCTCTGTCAACGGGAGAAAGGGGAGCGGGCTGCTTGCTTCCTGGGCCGGCCCGCCCGTTGTTCTGCGCCCGCGCGACGTGAAAAATAAACAGAGGGAGGGGAGTGGGCTGGGCCCTGGTGTGCGGGGAGAGAGGAGAGGAGGGCTGCTGCGCTGGCCGTTTTTTTTTTTTTTTTTTTTTTCTGTTTTTTTCAAAGAATTCAAATTCAAACCAAAAGCTAGTCAAAACTTTTCAGAAAATTTTGGTAAAATATATTTTGGAAAGCTTGTGAAAAATAGAATAGTTTGGTACTAAAAGTTTCCTAAAATAAAATACTTACTTTTGAAAAAGTATTTAAATTCAAAATATGGTTCAATAGGTAATAATACCTAAAAATTTTGTCTTTAGCAAATTAAAAACCAATTCTTATGCAAACAAAATGCAAGTATGCTATGATGATCATGAATGCATGATGGTTTTGAATTTTTCAAAATTTTCAAAACCCTGGGATGTTACATGCAAGTTCACCGGCTCCTTCGAGCACGCAGCGGCCCGACCCCAAATTGGAGTTTGCATCGCCGACTTGGTGAGTCCTGTGTCCCGGTGTCCTGTTTCATGCGTGCCATTATCCCAGCATCCTGTTTCATGCACGCCATTGTCCCGGCGTCCTGTTTCATGCGTTTTCTTGTCCCATTTTTTGCAGGCCTTTCAAGCGTTGGAGGTGTTCAAGGCCGAGCATAGGGACAAATCCTTCAACTTTGCCCATTGCTACAAGCTGCTCAAGAACAACCAGAAGTGGAAGGAGCTCCACAACATCCTTGGGGACAGCTGCCGGTCTCTAGGATGACCGCCGACAACGGGGACGACACGACAACTGAAAGGACGAGGGCCCAAACCAACTCCAAGCTGGACTTGAAGCGCGATTCCACGATGATCGTGCTGCAAGAGACCCTCAAGGGCTTCACCAGCCAGAAGGACAAGACAAGCGAGAAGAAGGACGAGACGGAGGAGAAGAAGCGTCGAGAGAGAGAGAGAGAGAGAGAGAGAGAGAGAGGAATTGACGAAGAACCAATCCAAGAAGTTTGAGATAGGGGAGGAGAACAGGAGGACAAGGGCCATGGAGGCCAAAATCAAGAAGAAGGAGGTGGAGATCAAGAAGAAGGAGGTCGAGCTCGCGCTGGCCGCACAAGAAGCTCAGATCATGGCCATGGACGTGAGCACGCTGACCCCGAGGAAGAAGGCCTACTTCGAGAGGAACAAGTGGCGCTACATGGACGACAAACAGTGAACCATGGCCTCGTGGCCTTTTGTATGCCGGCCAGCATTGCCTGAACCGTAGTCGGCGTGGCCTTGAACCGTGGCCGGCATGGCCTTGAATCAGGATCGACATGTCATGAGCCGTGGCCTGCTTTTGTTAATATTGTCGGGAGGGCAATATTCTTTTGGGACAATATTGATGCCTCAATTTGCTTCTTTTTTTTTGCCACCAAGTGAGCAGACCCGTAGGGTACACTGCCCAGGAACGGCCGGACACCGACCCGGACCACTGCTGATACGGACAAATCCGGGACACATTGATTTGATCAGTCCCGTAGGAGATGTTCTGATGGCTGGACAGGGTGTAAATCATGGAACCCCTCTAGCATGGGCGCCTGGGTGCCGCCCAACGTTGCCATGGGCAAGCTCCGACGTCGAACCAACAGTAGTTAACCAAGAGTTTAGTTTAAATCTCGTTCACATTTAGAAAATTTTGATTGATTGAGTTAGTTAGATTTTGTTCAAACTTCGGTTCCTTTTTATTCTCAGATCACGTTATTTTTGTCCGCTCGTTGTAACGCGCTGGTGATGGCGACACTCCTAAGGCTGGTGCCAATGCATCACTCGTTATAGCCTCGCCACGTCAGATTTTACCCTCACTATCACCCCACTCTCACCACATTCTCGCCCCACGGTGCCAACGCACGGGCTGTAGTGCCACTCTCACTTCTCTCTCCTCCACTCTCGCCTCCCTCTCGCCTCCCTGCCAGTGCACTATCGCCCCGCTCTCGCCTCCCTCTCGCCTCACTCTCGCCCCTCTCTCCCCGTCAGCGCGGGCGGTAGCGGGCGCTACCGCCGGGCGACGGCGCCACCGCCCGCGGCTACCGTCTCGCCCCCTTCCCGCCTCACTGTCGCCCGGGCCGGGGCGATATCGCCGGCCCTCTCAACCCCGTTGGCACCAGCCTAACAGGATGACAACGTGTGCCGATGCGCGCCAACAACAATGGGGGCGCCGGTGAAGATGCTCCAACTCTGCTTTTTATTTATGTCCCTTGCTGAACTAGCTAAGTTTACTATCGATTTTAACTGATTTTTTTTGCTGGCTCTACGTTACAGAGAATCCCTCTCACGTCGGAGTTGTAGTCCGGATCTTGGAGTTAAAAGGTGACGGCGAAGCCACCTTTGGTTTTTTGCTTTCTCTGATTGTCATGAAAGTTGCGTGGCACACATGCAGACATGATCAGATTGTTGACGGGGGACATTATACACGTAGCGAACCGTTGCGCTAACACGCCGCGTCTGTCAGGCGGAAGGAAGTCACCTACATGGAATGCATACCTGCTCTTCTGGGAGGGGTGAGCTAGTGGCCAGAAATGCAGATATGCACTTATAAAAGAAGAGAAGAAACGATGGGATTATGAGTAAAATTCCAATAGTATTCAAACCCAGATCTTACAGCAGTTTTTTTTTTGAACAATGATCTTACAGCAGCTTGTGACGACGAACACAGACATCAAACAAATCAAACGACCACACAACAGAGAGGCCAAGCCGGTTGGACGCCACGGATCGAACAGGGTAAAAAACGAAAAGTTGTGAAACCCAGCTCGCTAAGACAAGGTGAGGTTTATTCACGGAAAAGTGGGAGTATGCCAGCGTGCATCCATGTTGGAGATGGACGGAGCTAATTTCAGTGGTGGCAGTGGGTGGTGCAGAAGCAGCGGCGCCGGAAGCCGCGGCACTTGCCGTCGGGGAAGCCCTCGGTCCTGCAGACGTTGGCGCAGTTGGACCTGCGCACGCAGGGGCCCCTGAACCGGTGGCTCCGCGACTCGCACGTCCGCGCCTCCGCCACCGCCACCGGGCCTCCCAGCTCCTCTGCAACCACCACATCAGTAACGCCGGTCGTCAGATCAGAAATTCAGAACCAAATTGACCCCACACGCACCGGCGCCGCCGACCGACAGCAGCACGTACCTGTGGCTGCCAGCAGCAGCACGAGGAGGAGGGCAGCCACGGCGAGCTTGCGCGAGGCCTCCATGGATGACGATTCGAATCTAAATCACTTGTACGGTTGCGTACCGACTTGTTTCAGCAGTGGAGCGCTGGAGCTGCTGTGCTTGTGGTGAGCCGGGGGTACCTGCCATTTATAGTCGCCCAGGCCAGGCAGCGAGCTAGCTTTGCAAGAGAATTTAGCAGGAAACGTGAAGGGCGTCCACGTGGGGGCCCCGCCGCAAGTACGTGCAGATCAAGATGAGCATCGGTCCGGCTTTTAGTTTGGTCACCGTCGGGCGGCTGAGTCATCGGTTCCGGCCGGCCGGCGCGCGCTTCGAGAACTAGGTAGCCGTTGCTGGTGCTGCAACAGACGCACCATTGTCTTCGAGCTAGCTAGCGAGCTACTACGTGCGTTGCCAAGAGAGAAACTCACGTGAAGCTGCGACGTGGACGGTTTGTCGCCAGCGCCGGCCGACCTCTGCGCCGGGGAGGTACGTACACGGGGTGCATGCTACAGTTGGTAGCTGCAGCAGCTGGTTGTCGCCGTGCACGTATGTACGCCTCGATCCTGTGATTTCGAGCACCGATGCACGCGGTCATCTCCGGTGGGCGGTGCCACGATTTTATTCGATGAGTTCTATAGGGAAAAAGCGTATCAGGAACAAAGTAAAAAACGTACGAATAAAGGCATTCAAAAGCGGGTTATTCGTAGCGCCGGTGCCGACGCGCAGCATCTCAAAACCGGATGGAGCTGCAAAGGGATCATCAGGTCAGGCGCGCGCGCGTGCCCATGACTCAGATCGGAGCGAGAAAGCGGAACAGGAGCCCGTTTTCATAAAAGGGAAAGCCGGACAAAGTGAGAAAACTCTCCACAGGTTTCAACGTGTTCATGTCAGCTTTTCTTCAAGCCGACCTTTTTTCAAAAAAAAAAAAAAAACAGTGCTCAGCTCAATTTATTTTCTCTTCTGCCTCTTTGATACCGAAATTTGTAGAAAAATGGCTACTTCGCATCTTGTGTAACAAGTGGCCTGTTATGTCGTGGTAGTGTCATCATGGATGAGTTTTGGCCAGATTTCTCCTCGTACTGCGTGAAGTATGAGATATTGTGTTGAATATATTAGCAATTTAGCATACGATTTAGTCCGAAATAGCATCAAATAGATTATGATCGTAGCAAATACAGTAAGAATGCACAAATTGAAATCTAGTGCAGCAGTGAAACCGATCCAATCTACAGCAAGAATTAGACAAAAGAATTGCAGTAATATCTCGTACAGATGAGAGAGATATACGTGCAGCGGCAACAACACTAGCTGCGGTGTTGCCGATGTTGTCGCCTATGTCGACGATGAAGAGGTTGCCGTGATCTGGAAATCAGTCGTCGTTGGGGAAGTAGTCGGCGTCAGCACTCACGCGAGTGCACTCCCCAAAAACCTGAAAGGCCCTCTCCCGTACAGAATCACAAGAGGCGGGGTTCCGGAGGCCTGATGTCCCTTCTCTCGCTGCATGCCGAAAAGAGGGATGGAGAAGACTTGATTGGCGGCGCGGTGCTTTGGGACGGTGCGAAACCATATGACAAAGTGGCGGTTAGGGTTTACCGTGTGCGCATATTTATACCGCGGGTTGGAAGAGACGTGGGCGTAACTCCATGTCTGAGTTGGTTCGGTTCCACAATCCAAAAGGAAACAGAAACAGTTTAGGAATTAACGCGCCCGTTAATTACCAAATTAACGACTCATTAAGTTTTCCCAACCGACAAAATAACACTCTCGGCTCGGCTCGCTCCCGCAACCCGCGACGCGTCGTGACGTGTCGTGTCGTGACGAGGCGGTTTGCAGAGGAGGAGCGCGCATGTGGTACACCTCTCCTGTTGCCTTACCAACTCATACATAAACTAGAATGACTCACCATATAAGGTGGTTTCACCCTCTTCAAACTAGCAATGTGAGACTAAACTTATAGTCCCACTCACTCCACTTGTATTATTCATGAATGGATCATTGCCACTTTCAGATTTTGGTTGGGCTTTTTGGAGTTAGCTCCAACTAATAAAATCCAACAATCCCCCACAAAGTATCATTGGCACATTTGATAGTCTCAGTTCCAAAACATTGTTTATATACCGGTGCTTAGTGGAGGCTATTAAGTTGAACTTTCACTTAGAACATTATGCTACACTAGTTCACAACTTGAATAGTGGATTACGCCTTGAACTACAAGTTTTCTGTAATACCAGTTCACACAACGTATGAACCGATACTAGGAGGCCGCAAGGCTTCTCCGCGGGTGGAGCGTATACGTCATACTCCGAAGGCCTTTCATGAGTTTATTAGAGAGCACTCTATTCTCATAGACTGCGACGTTTAACAATCAGACTCATATATGTGAGTTCCTCAGGAGATGTTCTGCAGGACACATCTCTGCTTATATAAATAAGCCACTTGAAACACATTAAGACAAATGTCAACCTACAGTACAGATTAGGAGAGTATTGCATCTTCATGGAGTGGGATAAAATATAAGGATACTCTCCTCTCAGCCGACCAACAACTTGTCTCCTACTTCTAATTCACGGGATCTACGATCACATAGAGTGGGTTACCACTATGGACAACTCATACCATGGGTCTCAGACCCATCTCCCTCGATGCATTATCTATCACATTCCGTGATAAACCCTTTGTGAAGGGATCTGCCAAGTTCATAGATGTTTGGATATAATCCAACGCAATAACTCCGGAGTTTTTCAATTTCCTGACAGATTTCAATCTCCTCTTCATATGTCTTGATGACTTCACATTATCCTTAGAACTGTTCACTTTGATGATCACAGTTCATTAGGATTGTGGATATTGGTTTTTCAACCACATGCAAGTCCATCAAGAGCTCACGAAGCCACTCTGCTTCAACAGTGGCTGTGTCTAATGCTGCGAGTTCTGCTTCCATAGTTGACCTCGTTAAGATGGTCTGCTTGCAAGACTTTCAGGAAACAACGCCACCACCAAGTGTAAAATATATAACCACTAATGGCCTTAAGATCATCAACATCATCAGATATCTAATTAGAATCACTATATCATTCCAGAACCCTCGGGTTTCCGGTATAGTAAATTCCATAGCTCGTAGTGCCTTTTAAAAAGCGCATAACTCTCTCAAACGCACGCCAATGATCATCTCTCGGATTAAAAACAAACCGGATCAATTTGCTCATAGCAAAAGAGATGTCAGGCCTCGTGGCACTCGCCAAATACGTAAGCGAGCCTATAATCTGAGAATATCTCAGTTGATCTCTAGCAATCCGTCGATTCTTCCGAAGCAACATACTAGCATCATATGGAGTTGGAGAAGGCTTGCGGTCACTATACCCGAAGCGATTCAAGACCTTTTCCACATAGCGAGACTGAAGCAATGCGATCCCACCATTATCATCTCTCAACAGCTTGATGTTCAAGATAACATCAGCTACTCCTAGATCATTCATCTCAAAACAGCAAGACAAGAAATCCTTAACTTCCTTGATTAAATCAAGATTGGTCCCAAAGATAAATATCTCATCAACATACAGACATAGAATAACTCCCTCGCCCCCACCATAGCGATATACACACACTTGTCAGCTTCGTTTACAACAAAGCCTTTAGCAGTCAAAGTCCTTTCGAGCTTTTCATACCATTGCTTAGGTGCTTGCTTGAGCCCGTATAATGACTTCAATAACTTGCATACCATGCCTTCCTGACCAGGTACTACGAAACCATCTGGTTGCTCCATGTAAATTTCCTCGTCCAACTCTCCATTAAGGAAAGTCGTCTTAACGTCCATTTGATGAACGAGAAGACCGTGCGAGGCAACCAGTGAAAGTAGCACACGAATAGTGGTCAATCTATCCACATGTGATTAAGTATCAAAGAAGTATTCACCTTCTTTCTGGATATAACCCTTGGCCACAAGGCTTGCCTTGTACTTTTCAATTGTACCCTCATGCCTAATCTTTTTCTTGAACACCCACTTACATACTACAGGTTTACACCCATAAGGACGATCAGTGATTTCCCAGGTTCCGTTAGACAAGATGGAATCCATCTCGCAACGGACAGCCTCCATCCAGTAGTTAACATCAAGAGATGCATAGGCTTCTGAAACGGTCCTGGGTGTGTGATATGTCATAAACGTATCCTTAGTTTCTGATGTTTCATGTTGTTTTGTTATTGTTTCCCACATGTTTGCTATACACTTAATGTTATTTTTATCTATTTTCCAGACTAACCTTTTGGCAAGATGCCACAGAGCCAGTTCCCTATTTTCTACTGTTTTTAGTTTCAGAAAAGTTGTTCTGGAAATATTCTCGGAATTGGAAAATTCGAAACCCGAAAGTCTTAGAAATCATGGAGGTTCCACGAAGTCCCAAAGAGACCCGGAGGGGGGCCTCATGGGGCCCACACCATAGGGTGGCGCGCCCCCCTTGGCCGCGCCAGGGGGTGGTGTGGGGCCCCTGAGCCTCCACCGCCTCTGCCCTTTCACCTATATAATCCCCCCGAGACATAAACCCTAAAGAGGTCGCACTTTTTCCCGAGAAACACCCGAGGCCGCCGTCACCGTCATCCCGAGATCGGGAGGGTTCTAGAGCTCTCCCCTGCACCCTGCCGGAGGGGAAAATCATCACCGGAGGGGTCTACACCACCATGCCCTCCTACCAAGTGATGTGTGAGTAGTTCATCCTTGTACTACAGGTCCATAGCAGTAGCTAGATGGTTGTTCTCTCCACTTTGTGCCTCATGTTTAGATCTTGTGAGCTTCCTAACATGATCAAGATCATCTTTATGTAATGCTACATGTTGTGTTTTCTGGGATCTGATGAATGTTGAATGCTATGTCTTCTGATTATCAATCTACCATGTTATCTTCATACTTATGTTATTTATGATCTTGCATGCTCTCTGTTGTTAGTAGATTCTCTGGCCAAGTAGATGCTGGTAACTCCAAGAGGGAGTATTTATGCTCGATAGTGGGTTCATGCCTACTTTTCATCTATGCTCGAGTGACGGATGGAGTTTGTGCTGTTGCCATTAGGGAGAAAACAACAATGCTTTGTCTAAGGATGATGTTATTGTTTACATTACACACTTTGCTTACTGTGATTATCTGTTTCTTGCAACTTAATACCCAACGTTTGTTGGATGATATTCGAAGGGTGGATTTTTAGTCATAGATGCAGTGGGATAACAGTCTATGTATTTTGTTGTAATGCCCGCATGAATCACATAGTAATATTTATGTCTTGCATATTCACTACGGTGCAGCCTTCATTTCTGTCAATTGTCCAGCTGTAACTTGTTCACCACACATGTTATTTATCTTTCACGGAGAGGCACCACTAGTGAACTGTGGGCCCCGGTCCTTTTTCCTCATACTGATAAAACACCTACTGCTTTCATATTGCTCTCATACTGTTCCTACTATTTTCCTACTGTTTTCCACACCATACGTTTAAACCTCTTTGTGTTCAGCAAAACCGGTGAGATTGACAACCTCACTCCTTCATTGGGACAGAGTGAATTGATGGTGTTGTGTAGGTTCCACATTGCTGCTGCACCGGCAGTGCGTCCTGCCATCTCAGCTGCTTCACCTTCTGAAGTTACTCCTTCCTCCTACTGGTCGATTCAACATTGGTTTCTTTTCTGAGGGAAAACTTGCTGCTGCACTCTTCACACCTTCCGCTTGGGGTCTCCCAACGAGCGTGTGTCTACACTCCATCAAGCTTTTCTGGCGCCGTTGCCAGGGAGGAAGAGAATTTCTGCAAGAGGAGTCTCTCACTTCCAATCTCTTTACTTTGTTTTAGTTTTGCTTAGTTTATTTTATTTTGTCTTGTTTGCTTCTTTTTATCAAAAAACACAAAAAAAAATTAGTTCTTATACTAGCTGTAGTTTTATTCCTTTTTTTAGTCTTTTTAAAATGACTACTCCTAAGAACACTAAGTTGTGTGACTGTACTAGCACCAACAATAATGATTTCATTAGCACACCTATTGCTCCACCTGCTCCTACTGCTGATTTTATGAGATAAAACCTGCCCTGTTAAACCTTATTACGAGAGAGCAATTTTCTGGTGTTAGTACTGATGATGATGTTGTCCATCTTAATAATTTTTTTCAACTATGTGAGATGCAAAAATATAAAGATGTTGATGGAGATATTATTAAACTGAAATTGTTTACTTTCTCTTTTAGAGGAAGAGCTAAAGAATGGTTGCTATCTTTGCCTAGAAATAGTATTGATTCTTGGACTAAGTGTAAAGATGTTTTCATTGGAAAATATTATCCTCCTGGTAAGATTATATCTTTAAGAAGTAGCATTATGAATTTTAAGCAACTTGATAATGAGCATGTTGCTAAAGCTTGGGAAAGAATGAAATCTTTGATAATACCTAATGTTTGGTCGGATGATATTCGAAGGGTGGATTTTTATTCATAGATGCAGTTGGACAACTGTCTATGTATTTTATTGTCATGCTCACATGAATCACATAGTAATCTTTGTTGGGAATATGCCCTAGAGGCAATCATGTATGATGTAATTCCCACTGTATTCATAAAGTTATTAAGTTGTCCTTGTTTTGAACATCTGAAATATGTCATTGAATATGTGATTCGATTGTGGAACTATATATTCATGTTGTTCATACTAGATTGTCCTTGGTCATTTAGGTTGTGCTGGACACACACCCTAGACTAATGTGAGTGTTGGCTGATGACACGGTTCCACTTGTCATGGGCATGGTGATGCCATTCCAACGTTCACGGACTTGGCTAAAGAGTTTAGCAAGTCGGACTGACCCACATTGAGATGCAACGATCAAGTCGTCATTTGCATGTCTCAATCAACGTAATCCTTAGACCTGAGGTTGTCGCACAATCCTAGTTGTGGATCACCGACTTAGGTTCTGTCAAACGTTGTTCTGTGACAAGGCAACTATAAAGGCAGAGTTCGGGTCGAATGAGAAGCAAACTGCGTGATGTGGATAATCAAGATGGGATTTTGCCCCTCCGAATGGAGAGATATTCTCTGGGCCCTCTCGAGTGATATGATTCAGTAAGCATGGCCATGCGCGACTCAGTTAAGTGTTAACTGTGTCTGTAGACTAAGAGTTAGTCAGATGAATCACATATCACGGACCGAGAAGAGAGTTGAGCTATTTAAGGGATGACGACAAATCGCCTATAGTTCGACAAGGTATATCGTGAGGCAAAAGGGACAAAGATGAATATCACATTGAAAGGTATGTCGTCATGACTCAATGGTACTTGGGAGTCGGCACGTTCTGCTAGGAGCCGCTACCGATTGATCGATTGGGAGTTGGACTCCAATCGTGTCCAAGTCGCCATGAGCCTGCAGGGTCGCACACTTAAGAGCGGGAGCAAGTATTGGTCGGGTTGGACCCGAACCGGAAATGGACTGAGTTTGTGAGTCGGACTCACAGAGGGAATGGGCCACAAATGTTGTGAAGCCCAATACCATTCGCTATATAAAGAGGGGCGCAGGTTGCCCAGCGGGCACGTTAGTCCACTCTCCCATGCGTTGGGAACCCTAGCCCCACTCAGTCCAGCCGCCGCACCGGACCTAGCAGTCCGCCGTCGGAGCTCCTCCTCGTACGTGTGGATACCGGCAGAGGTGCTGTACGTTCAGCATTTCGACGTTCGAGGGATTGGATCGGCCGGACCGGATCGTGGGACTGCACTGCCCCGACGCGCTGCATCGATAATCCGCACCTGCGCGTCTAGTGGTAATACTCGTGGCCTTCTACCTCGGCTAGATCTTGGAAGCATCACGTAGGAAAAGTTTTTGTTTATCTCTACGCGTTCCAACAATCTTTATGTTTTGCATATGCACTATAGTGCAGCCTTCATTTCGGTCAATTGCCTAGCTGTAATTTGTTCACCACACATGTTATTCATCTTTCACGGAGAGACACCACTAGTGAACTGTGGACCCCGGTCCTTTTTCCTCATACTGATAAAACACCTACTGCTTTCATACTGCTCTCATACTGTTCCTACTGTTTTCCTACTGTTTTCCACACTATACGTTTAACCTCTTTGTGTTCAGCAAAACCGGTGAGATTGACAACCTCACAGCTTTGTTGGGACAGGATGAATTGATTGTGTTGTGTAGGTTCCACGTTGTTGCTGCACCGGTAGTGTGCCCTGCCATCTCAGCTGCTTCACCTTCTGAAGTTACTCATTCCTCCTACTGGTCGATTCAACCTTGGTTTCTTTTCTGAGGAAAAACTTGTTGCTGCACTCTTTACACCTTGCGCTTGGGGTCTCCCAACGAGCGCATGTCTACACTCCATCAGTGTGTCATCCATGAGGTACACAATGAAGTCATTACAAAAGGATTTTGCAGTCCTCTGTCTCTTGCTCCTTACAGGAACTTCATTGTCATCCTCCTCGGGGTTCTCAATGTGTTCTCTCGGAATGGTGGGTTCAGAAATCCCAGCTAATTCCTGACTAGATGAAACAGGTTTCTCCTGATTTGATTAACTAGGAATATCCTTCATAGGAAATGTGTTCTCAAAGAAAGATGCATCATTCGACTCTATAGTTGTACCAACATGCATGTCGGATACATCAGATTTTACTATAAAAAATCTATAACCAATGCTATTAAAAGCATAGCCCAGAAGAACACAATCTACGTTTTTTGGTCCAAGCTTACGCTTCTTGAGAGTTGGTATATTGACTTTCGCCAAACAACCCCAAGTACGTAGGTAGTAGAGTTTCAACCTTTTTCTTTCCCATTCCTCAAGTGGTGTAATGGTTTTATTCTTTGTGGGAACTCGGTTTAGGACATGACATGTAGTCATTGGCGCCTCCCCCCGCCATGCCTTGGAGAGACCCGAAGTATCTAACATGACGTTAACCAAATCAGACAATGTTCGGTTGTTTCTTTCAGCCACCCCTTTTGACTGAGGTGATTAGGGAGGCGTCCTCTCGTGAATAATACCGTGTTCAGCACAAAAAGAATTAAACTCGTTGGAAAAATACCCTCCACCACGATCAGACCTAAGCCGTTTAATTTTATGATCAAGTTGGTTCCCAGCTTCGGCCTTATAGTTCTTGAAATAAGTTAAAGCTTTATCTTTAGATTTCAGAAGATACACATAGCAATATCTAGTGGAGTCATGAAATATTTCTTTCTACCTTTTATCAATACGCCATTCATCTCACAAAGATCAGAATGTATAATCTCTAGTTGTGCCAAGTTTCTCACCTCCGCAGTTTTATGGGACTTGCGAGGTTGGTTAGCCTGCACACGCACTTGACATTTGAAACCTTTAGTAGTACTGAATTTCGGAATTAAACTCATATTTGCTAATCACGTAATGCAGCCAAAATTAATATGACAAAGTCGTGAATGCCAAACATTAGAATCATTATCGTGGCAAACATGATTAATAAATTTGGTGCAAATATCCGTTAAGGATAGGCGGAACAAGCCTCCGCACTCATAGCCTTTACCAATAAATTATCCATACATGGAAATTACAACTTTATTAGACTCGAAAACCAACTTAAAACCATCTCGACACAGACGTGAACCGCTGACGAGATTTTAATTGATAGAGGGCACATGATAAACGTTCTTCAGTCGCACGACCTTTCCCGAAGTAAACTTCAAATCGACCGTACCAACACCACGAACAGTAGCATGTGACCCGTTCCCATCAGCACGGGGAAAGTCCCTGTGACCTGATAAAACAGAAGAACTTTTTGATGAACATTTTCTAGAAAAAATAAAAGTTTTAAACTATAGGATTTGAAAATTTTCTTATTAGAAAAATTCAAATTTAACAGGTTCATATTTTTATAAAAGGAAAAAATGAAAAGGTAAAACTGGAAAAAAACTGAGAGAAAAAACCACCGGAGAAAGAAAGAAAAAAACCCGGCCATGATGCTAGAAGCTTCCAAAAACAACAAATAAACCATTCAGAAGAAACGTACCTCGCGTTGGGATTTGGTTAACCATTTATCTTTTGGATTCGATTCTAATTAACCGTTTTATGTAAAGGGACCAAATAGGTTAACCAAGTTATTAAGCTTATAAATGGTAAACTGTTGGCTATTAATGTTTGATTTTTTTAACATTATGCAATGATGGTACTTTGCTATTTGGAAAATGTTACGTGATTTGAAGTCTTGAATGTTTCTTTAGCTTTTAAGAAGCATAAACTACATTAATTGATCAAAACCGCATCACCGTGCAACTCTTAATATCGGCATAAAAAAAATCAGAAAGAGAGTCGGTCCTCCTCTGCCAGCACTAGTAGTATGTGCAGTGCAGCAGCACGACAAGGAAGCATCGGAAAACATCTTTGGCGACACTGCATCCATGTCACTGCATCCACAGCAAGCCGTCTCGACGGCGTCCATGAAGGCATTGTCAGTTACCATGGGGCGGTTAGGTGATAGCTTTTGCACGGCGGCGCAGAGTCTACGGTGGGGAGGTGACGCGGTCGGCCGGCCAGAAAACGCGACATGACGTTGCGAAATAGGAAGGCGCAGGGGCCAAGTGGCTCTTCCGCACGCGGAGACACCACTCGCTATACATGTCAATCGCGGGATTAGGTTCGTGACGGGAGAACCTTTGCTTAATTTGTATCGAAGCTAAATGGTTTTATGTATTTTTAGGTTAAGCATTAGGACCATTGGTTTTTTTTCTGGGTTAGATTAACCATAAGGCCTTGTTTGGTACGGGTGTATTTTTAGAGATTAGAGGAGATAATCCCGGTCTAACTCTAAATCCCTAGATTTTCCGGAAGACTCGTTTGGTTCAAGCGTATTTGGCAGGGTTTATCCCCACTTTTTCCTAAAAAATTCCCCGAACTGTAGTGTATTTTTCTTCATATAAAATCCACTCCCTCTGCTTAGTGGATTTGAAGATACTGTGTGGAGATGGTGGTTTTAAGGGATTGGGTGAAGTGGGGGTTTCACCCAAACCCTAGAGACTATCCCCACAAATTCCCTAAAAACCTCTAGCACCAAACAAGTCCTAAGCGGAAACCAGGTCCCAGTTTTTCAATCTACATGAGCCAGCCCAGAACTCTTCTCTGCGGGACGCGCGTCGACCCCGTAGAGGACGCAGACCCTAATCACCGATTATTGCGGGTCCGAGTAAGGACTCACACGCATAAGAATACTAGGCGGGCCGACCCATTAAGGAAAATGACTAGAGAAAATGAGACGAAACGGGATTCGAACCTGGGAGCCCCGAAGCGGGTCGTAGGAGGCATAGCCACTGCACTACTGCACGTCCACGTTCAACTTTCTTTTTTTAATTTTTTATCGTCTCATATTTTTAGTTTTCATTTTTTTCCCATTTTCTTTTCTGTTTCTATTTTTCATTTCCGCTTTATTCTTTCTTTTCTGTTTAATTTTTCCGTTTTAATATTTATTTTTAGTTTTATTTTTCTTTTATTTGAAAATATTTGTTTTTTGATATTTAAAAATTTGAATTATTTTTCATTTCTGTTTTACTGAACTATTTTTTAAACTTGGTACAATTTTACTAACCTTGCGAACAATTCTTTTGAGTTGTAAGAACTTTCTTTCTGTACGCAATTTTTTTTAGTATGTTATCGCTTTTGGTTCATCACCATTTCTGGTTCACTATTATTTTTCCACATGTATTTTTCGTTCAAAATTAGTGGTGAACTAGAATTCCTGTTCACCGGCATTTTTGGTTCACTATTATTTTCAATTCACACGCATTTTTAGTTCACTATTTTTTTTTGGTTCGTATGCATTTTTAGTTCACCGATATTTTCTGTTCGCCGGCATTTGGGTTCTCCGCCATTTTTTTCAACTATTTATTTTTAGTTCATATGCATTTTTCGTTCACTATTATTTTTTGTTCACCTTCACATGCATTTTTAGTTCGCTCTCATTTTATGTTCATCTACATTTTTTGTTCACGGTATTTTCGGTTCACTGTTCATCTGCAATTTCTCATCCAGCGACTATGTTCTTTTAATTTTGTGTACCTGTGACGTTGCAGCTGAATATTTTACTAAGCAATAGTTAAGCTAGAAAGGGATTCATGTTCTTCGGTGCTGCGAGGTGTAGATATATTTGGGTCTGGGTTGGTATTTTTTTTTAGTAGTCTGTGTTGGTAGCTGGGCGTTGCTAGTTGGAAGCAATTAGTACTAAAAATGGGCATAGGTCCACCACCTACCATCATGTACAGGTATTCAGCAATAGATAAGGCGTTCATATACAGTTCGTAATACAACGCGCTTTGAGTAAGGCTAACGGCTCGATGGAGTGTGGATTCCAGGAGCGATCGTGCTCGGGCGCTCTATGAGTTTTCGCTGAACCTATCGAGTTTCTCATGCTACCAGTTACCATAGGACTAGCTTTGCAACGGACAAATACTACTAGTAGTAGCACGTAAAATGGCGGGCGCAGTGAGAAGCAAACAATACGCTATAGCCTTTACAACTCGGGCCGTGTACTAACGCAGACCCTATTCGTGGCCTTGTACCTTCTAATGGGCCTAAGGAAGAAGAAGAAGGTGCGGGCGAGTCGAACCCTAACAGCGACCTATAGGGGAACCCGTAGAGGATGCTACTCAGAAATACAGCCCAGCACTTAATGGAGGTTGAGAGCAGATTGATCGGTTGATCAATAAAAAAAACATGCAGAGATGGGGCGGGCTGGATGTCAGGACGTACTGGGCCTTTGCTCGTGGCATACTGGCGCAGAGCAGACATGACGACTGCCTGACGAGAAAATAAATATTGATTCCCCCAAAACAATATTGGGAAACATAGAGAAGTGTATTTTCACCCGTGGCCAGGACGATGCAACGCAAAAGCTGGCGTGACTCCTACGCACACACACATCCTGATATATGATAATAACATAGGCAATTGAGCGGAAGCACTAGTCATTGTCCCCACATATCACTGTAATGCGATGCATAAGTGAGGCAACTTCCGTCAGATCTTTTTTCACAAAGTTTTCCGCCCGATTCTTCACAAGTTTTCCCTCCCTTCCCTTGACTTATTTCCTGACGCCGTTGTGGCTTACACCGTGCTGTCCATTTTGATGGCGACATGAGAAAAACACTTCACCACGCCGTTTTTATAGGACCAACATCGGCCACTACAATTCTCTTGCGTGTCGTTCATCGTGTGGTTTCATAGCCCATCCGTACGTACGTCACTGTTGGAGCTGATCAAGACAGAATGGACTGGACGCCATGGGTGCACAAGCAAACAGATATCAGCACGCACCTCTCTTCTCCACGAATATCCTCCTCTCCCGGGCAGCCTGCACCGCGACAATGTGTGGGGAATGTAAACAAAAGTCATGTCCAACGTGATAAGTGGAACAGTACAACAAAAAGTTATAGTAAGCAGAATCACACTCAACACGTACGGTGGCCGGATAACTAAAATCGTGTTCAGTGGGTGTGGCCATTTTAATAAGACTGTAATGGTACACGTCCACACACGGAAGATAATGACCCCTTAAGACTGAGGTCAGCAGGGAGTGTGCTTCAAACAATATTTTTTGACTTTTCACCGGGAAGTGCAAGGCAGCACCCGCCTGTATATTTCCATTTATCCATCAAGATGGAAGGGCGAAAGGGCCCAAAAATTCGAGCTACACAGAGGAAGACGGGGAGTGAGTGGGGAGGGAGGGGGAGGGGCCTACATTGAGAAGATTACAAGCCACTTGTCGGCATCGGACTTGTGGTCGTGGGGAAGGCGAGCGCGCCAAAAGACGGCGTCGTCACGGCAGTTTTTCAGGAGAAGGGAGAGGGAGGCGGTGTTCCTTTGGAAAACCACGCCATTGCGGTGTTTCCACAGGTGCCAGAAGCAAAGCAGCCTCAGCGTGGCACGAGTCGCTGCTGGCGCCGATCGGGGGAGCGGGCAGGAGAGCGCAGTGGCTGCACTCTGAGTTGTGCTGGGTGGCGAGCCAATCGCATCCCAGAAGCTGCGCGCGAAGGGACAGGCCAAGAAGATGTGCTCGGTCGTCTCGAGCTCACCACCGCAGATGGCACACCCACTGTCGGCGGCGTCGATGACCTTTTTGTGGAGGAGGTTGGCACGGGACTGAATCATGTCCCGGACGAGGAGCCAGGAGAAGAACCTTACCCGCGAGGGGGCATGGTTGCGCCAGGTAGAGCTGTAGGTGTCGGAGAGGACACCCCCGAAGAGGCAGAGCCCGTAGAGGGACGACGTGCGCAGCTTGCCGTCAGGCGCAGCGCAGAGGCGCTGCGATCTGATGTCGTCATCTTCAGTCAAGCGGACAAGCAGGAGGGCGTCTTCCAGGGCACGTTTTTGCGCCGAGGCCGTGGGGGAGAGGCGAGGCGCAAGGTTTGTATCCAAGCCAGCCGCCAGCAGGAAGCGCACCGTGACCGTGGGCATTGTGCTATGGGAGAAGACCTCAGGCATGGAGGAACAGAGTGGCCCGAGCGGTAGCCATGCGTCAAGCCAGAACGCGGTACGTCTGCCGTCCCGGACGACGGCGCGCGAGAGGTCGCGGTATATTGGGAGCAACCGAAGGAGGCCACGCCAATGAGAGCCATAGAGAGTGGATTTGTCGAGCGGGGCACCGTCGAGGGTGGCCCAGACCCACTGTGGCCAGGATTCGCGCGGAGCGGAGTAGAGCCGATGCAGGAGCTTAACCTGGAGGCATTGGTTCATAGTGGCGAGGCAGCGAATTCCTAGCCATCCTTCAGTCTTGGGGCGGCACACGTGATCCCAAGCGACAAGGCACCTTCTCCCGGAGACATGGTCAGCACCAGCCCAGAGGAAGGAGCGGCGCAATTTTTCGATGGCGGTGATCACCCTTGCAAGAAGAGTCAGCACGCCCATGGCGTAGGAAGGGAGGGCGTCGAGCACGGCGTTGATCAAGACGAGTCGCCCACCGAAGGAGAGGAGAAGAGCACGCCAGCCAGAGAGGTATTTTCCCACTCTGACAATGAGAGGGGCGAAGGCGTTGAGGCGCAGCTTGTCGGTGGACAGCGGCAACCCCAGGTAGGTCTGGGGGAAGCCTTCGATCTTGCAGCCCAGGCAGGTACTGATTTCAGCAAGCACGGAGGCGTCAACGTGCATAGGGACAAGCGTGCTCTTCGCGTAGTTGATGCAGAGGCCGGTGGCGAGCTCGAAGCGATGAAGGATGGAGTGTAGCCGTGTCGCAGCCCCCGCGTCAGCACGCAGGATGATAAGCGTATCATCTGCGTACTGAAGGACGGGGCACGGGGCGCCATCGACGAGGGGGTGCTGGAGCACGTCGTCGCCGGAGACGAGGCACTGCAGGACGTCTGCCACGAGGAGGAACAAGTAGGGGGCAAGGGGTCGCCCTGTCGGAGGCCGCGCATGCATTTGATCCATCTTCAAGGAACGCCATTGAGCAGGACAGTGGAACGCGACGAGGCGAGGATGCTGTCGATCCAGTCGAACCAGATCGCCGGGAACCCGCGAGCAAGCATCACGGCCCGCAGCCCCTGCCAGCTGACGGAGTTGAATGCCTTAACAAAGTCCAATTTGAGGACAACGCAGGGGGCGCGGCGTCGAAAGCACGTCTGCACGAGCTCGGTGGCGAGGACGAAGCTCTCGGAGATGCTGCGGCCGGCGAGGAACCCGGTCTGGTCGACGTGGACGAGCTTGGTGATCTGCAGCTGGAGCCGGGAAGTGACCACCTTGTAGATAGCTTTGACAGAGCAGTTCTGCAAGGAGATCGGGCGAAAGGACGCCGGGTTCAGCAGGCCATCACGCTTTGGCAGCAAGACGATGTGCGCACGGTTGATCCGCTCCAGGTCGACGAGGCGGGAATGAAATTTTTCTAATAGGCGCAGCACGGTGGGGTTGACAGTGTCCCAGGCTGCGCGGTAGAAACCCGGCCCAAGCCCATCAGGCCCCGGCGCGCTAGACATGTCCATTGCCCAGAGGGCCTTCATGATCTCGAGCTCGAAGAAGGGGGCCGAGGGCGGCCCGACGTCCACTCATGCACGGGAGCAGTAGAGAGCGTCGAGGTCGAGCTCCTGCGCAATAGTGGAAGAGCGGCCGAGAAGCTCAAGGTAGAAGGAGTGGAGCGCAACAACTTTGGGGTCATGGGAGGACACCGTGGTGCCATCAACGTCGAGGGCGCGGATACAGTTGCGACGCGGACGTTGAGAGGCGCGAGCATGGAAGAATTTGGTGTTCTCGTCCCCCTCGACGATGGCGCGGAATTTACCGCGTTGTTTCCACCTAGCCGCCCTGAGCAGGATCAGATGAGCGAGCTTGTTCCTGCAGAGAACACGGAGAGAGATCTCGGGTTCAGAAAGGATCCGGAACTCTTCGAACATGCCAAGAAGGTCGATCACGAAGGTGAAATTATTCTCATAGCGGGGATTGAAGTGGTGACAGGGACTCCAAACCTTGGAGGCAGCGCGGAAGGACTTTAGGCGAGCAGCTAGATCCCCTGCAGCGTCTTCCACAACGGGCGGCGAGAGCCAGGAAGGTGTAGTGGAGGGGAGGAAGCTGGGATCGCACAGCCATACATTTTCAAAACGGAAGCAGGCAGGCCGGGGGATGGTGGTGGACGCGGTGATGAGGAGGGGCACATGGTCTGAAGTGGGTCAGGGGAGAGAGGAGAGGGAGGAGGTGGGAAGGGCCAGACTCCACGCGTGGTTAAAAAGGGCACGATCCAGCCTAGCCAGGACGGGGTCACCACGTTTGTTAGACCACATGTACAGGCGATCGGTGAGGTCAAGCTCAAAGAGGGCAAGGTTGCTAATGGTTCGATTGAACACGGAGGCGAGAGAGGGATTGAAATTGTCGTTGTTTTTCTCAGACGGGTGGCGTATAAGGTTGAAGTCCCCGGTGATGAGCCAGGGAAGGGGGGGTAGGGGCGATGCTCTCGAGCTCGGCAAGGAAGCAGGCAGTGAGAGTGTGTTCAGCGGGCGCATACACGTTCGTGATTGCAAAGGCGAGGTCGGAAAAGGTAGAGCGGAGGACAACCCTGAGGCAGAAACGATCGCGACGAACAGATGTTAAGCTGAACTGGTTTGGGTCCCAAGCAGTCAGGATCCCACCGGCACTGCCACAAGCGTCGACGGTGGCGAAATCTGAAGTTGTTGTGGGGAGGAAGGACGTAGCGGTGAAACGATCAACTGTGGAGAGCTTGGTCTCTTGGAGAAGGACGATCGCGGGTTTAGCGGCAACAATGGCATCACGCACGATCGGCCGTTTCTGAAGGGAGCCGATCACGAAAATGTTTATCCATTGGGCACAAGGGGAACACCAGGCGAGTTACAGAGGAGGGTGATCACAGACACGGGTAAGCATAAAACAACACTGACGAGGATAGGGGTAGGGAGCTGGGTAACCGCAGCTCTGACGGTGGCGGCGAGCGCAGCCGCTAGGCATCAGGGGCCTGGAGCGCCGGGTCGGAGGCGCAGATGGAGGCCGCGAGGGCGTCCACAGCATGGCGGCGGAGTGGGGGTGTGCACGCCAGCACACCATGTTTCTAAAGCGCTGCAGTGCAACCGTCGAGCGCGAACTTCAGGCTCCGCAGCTTGGCAGCCCGCGTGGCGATGGGCTCATGAAACTGGGAGGCTTTAGCTGCGAGGCGAGCACTACGGCGTTCCTCCGGAGCAGCGAGTGTCTCATCGGGGGGGGGGGGTCCGGGGCACCGTCGTTGGTGATCTCGGCGATCACCACGCCGTGGCGCCGTGGCGCCGAGTCGCCGAGAGGGGTGGGCCAGACCGCAGGGAGTTGGCCGCACCCGCTGCGTCGTTGCCACTGCACCAGGAGAGGGTGACCGAGGAGACAGGCGACCCCGACGAGCAGGAGGACGTTCCCAGGGAGGGCGAGCTCGCAACGCTGTCGAGAAGGGCGAGGAGGGCGTCGAGCGTGAGGGCGGCGTAGTCGTCATGCTCGCCGAGCGCGGCGCCGCCCGCGGACTCGTTGTCCCGGAACAAGGCCGGCGCCCTCGAGGGCGGGGCGAGCGCAAGCCGCCCGTGGCGACGACGTAAGAGCGGGCGGGGGGGTCCCGAAGAAGGGAATGTACTCCCCGTCGTCAGTGAAAGAACGGGAGGCAGGCCAGGCGACCATCCGGCGGATGGTGACCAAGCGGGAGCCCCAGGGCGCGCGGGACACGGTGATCTCCTCGGGGACGTCGTCGGCATGCTTGAGCAGGACCACGGCACGCACGACAGCAAGGTCGGCACCAGTCAAACAGTTGGGGTCTACTTCCAGCATTTCGCCGAAGGAGCTGAACGCAGCCGACACGCCCAGCTGAGTGACGAAAGATAGCTTCAAACAATATTAAAAAGGGGGGAAGCCTACCGTGAAAACAGGTAAGGGCCCGTTTATTTCTAGAGTCTTTCGGAGGTTAGGTGGGGATAATCCCTGCCTAATCCTAAATCCTCACATATTGTCAAAATAACATTTGTTTCTAGAGTATTTGACAGGTATTTATCCCCACATTTCCCCCAAATCTCCTAATTCCCTAAACTCTAGTGTATTTTTCTCAATTCCCATTACACTACCCCTACCTCGTGGATTGGGGATAAATGGGGATTTGATGGGATACTACTCCCTCCGTCTCGAATTAATGGGGATTGGGAACAAACGGGGCCTAAATGGGGATTAGGAACAAACTGGGACTAAAGGTTTCTCAATCGGTTAGTGGCATGACTATAGTACTAGTATACTACTCCCTCCGTCTCGAATTAATTGTCACAAACATGGATAAAAAGTGAATGTATCTAGACATAATTTAGTGTTAGATAAAATCTACTTTTATCCATTTCTGTGACAATTAATTTGAGACAGAGGGAGTATATCATTTTCGTGCTGGTTTTGCTACTTCTTCTTTTTAATGCCAGCATTTTCTTTTGCTATCTCCCAGACAACTGAAAAATAACTTTTTCCAAGTCGACGTTGAGGAGACCTCTAGGATAATCACTAAGATTCAGTTAAGTATAAAGGAACCAGAAGATCTTTATTGGAAGACTAAGAATATCGACCGGAAATTACGTTTTTTTGCTCCGGCACTTTCCCACAGTTACTTCAATCTTAAGAGGTAATTTACGTTTTCAAAATAATTTTCTTCCAAAACAGGCCATATGTTCGCGACATCCACGAAGACTACTAGCTACTACGCGTCGTCCATCGTCGTGTGAAGGGCTTCATGACGACCCAGAGTTTTCCTAGAAATTGTGTCCCGGTCATGCAATTAACAAACCAAGCAACATTTGACCCAGCATCAGCATGCATGATTCTGCGCTAACATATGCGTTGACATTGGAGGTTGGAGTATATGCACAACATAAGGTATTAGGCTATTAGCTACCCTCCGTATCGAAATATAAGATGTTTTAGTATTTCCTAGACAATATGTATCTAGACATGTTTTTAGTGTAAGATGCATATGAATCTACACACTAAAACATGTCTAGATATATTATATCTACAAAATGCTAAAACATCTTATATTTTAATACGAAGGGAGTATAACATAAACGAACTGTGGCACGCGTCTTAACGTAAACATTCGATGACTCAAACTCAACTGCCGATTACGTACTCGTTGGAGCAGGTGGAAGACCAGAAGCGATTAATGAACTCACATCACATGATGCTAATCCATGCATGCATGAGATTAACCTATAGCTAGCCATCATCGAGAGTAAAAGAAAACAGCGAGTAATCTCTACTCTAGCCAGCGAAATAAAGGGTGAAATGCACAAGTAGCCCCGGCCGGGGAATTTAATTACGGTTGATTGCGGCCTCTTCCCTTTATTTTTACGCCAGCAGTCGTCTCACACTGAATCAAATCAAAAGGAACCTAAAGCGCAGTGCATTTGCAAATCAACCTAGCTAGCTATAGGAGGGAGAGACGCGGCCACTTTGAATACCAGAGGATCTCAAGCGCTAGCCCTGCCACCTATCATGATCCATGCGACGACGGGGACCGGAGTTGGGAGAACACCGGCCCGCTACCGCTAGCACAACTACGTATATATGCGCGCCGGCCGGACCCGGACTTGGAAGAACACCGGACCTGAGGACATCTCCAGCGGGGCTGCTCATTTGGCCCGGACCGACCGGATTTGAGCAGCCTGGCCCAAAACCAGGCCCCAACGGCGCTGCTCATACGGACCGTGGTCCGTTTTTTTGTCCGCGGATGCTCAAATCCGACCCAAATTTGGGTCAGATTTGAGCATCCGTCGGACAGTTCACGGACACGTTCTGTCCCACTTTTCTTCCACTGGCCCACCACCTGGTCCCTCTCTCTCTTCTTCCCCTGCCATCCACCCGCCCGCCCATCTTGCCTGCTCGCCTGCCCGCGCGCCGCCGCCCCTTGCCTGCTCGCGCGCGCCGCCGCCCCTCGCCTGCTCGCGCGCGCCGCCGCCCGCCCAGCTCGCCTGCTCGCGCGCCCGCCCAGCTCGTCTGCTCGCGTGCTCGTGCTCGCGCGCGCGCCCCCGCCCCTCGCCTGCCCGCGCCGCCGGACGGCACTCGAGGAGACGCAGACGGCGACGGAGTGTGTCCACGCGGACCCGGTGCGGGTAGGCGACGAGAAGCGCAGGAGGAGGGCCTTGTCGCTGCCAAGGGCCGGCTGGAGCTCGGCGACCATGTCGCTGCCAAGGACCGGCTGGAGGCGGGGGCAGCGCGAGGGCAGCTGGAGGAGGACGCCGGCGCCCTGGTGCCGTTCGTGCCATCGTCGCGGGAGGCCGAGCTCGCTCCCCTGAAGTTCCGCAGCGAGGCGGCGGAGGTGCGCAACGGCGAGGACACGCTGTGCGGGGTCTTCGGCCACGGGGAGGAGGGGAGGCGCCGGTGGTGAGGAGGAGGTGGGCGCCGGACGGCGTGCGGGCGGGCGGCGCCTCCTGCGCGCGAGCTCAGCGCGAGCACGGCCTCCTGCGCGCGGAGCGGGAGCGCGCCGGTCTCCTGCGCACGGAGCTGGAGAGCGCGGCGACCATGGCGTGTGTGCTGGGCGACGGCCGCAGCGTCGCGCGCTGCGTGCTAGCTAGCCTTATTCATGGCCATGTACTAGTGCCAATCGATGGATTGAGCTAGCTAGCTCTGTTCGTGGGCGTGTAGTCGTGTATTTGTTCCGATCGATCAATAAGCTAGCTAGCTCTGTTCGTGGCCGTGTACTCCCACGCGCCCGCAGGCCGAGCGACGCCCGCAGGCTGTAGAGCCCCGCCCGGTCCGAGCGCGACGCGAGCGGCTGCTGCGCGACGGGAACATTGGTGGAGGGTAGCGTGTAGTCTCTAGGGCGTGGGCGGCGGCGTGGCCATGAAGGCGGAGACGCGCGCGAGGTGTTTGCGAGAATGCTTCCGCTCGACCTTCTCCTCTTCTCCAATTTGTCCGCTCGAGTTAAGCAGCCCCCGTTGGGTGCACCTCCAAAATCCCATGTCCGTGTCCCCCGGACGGATGCTCAAAACGGACAAAATTGTCCCTTTTTTGTCCGAATTTGAGCACCCCCGCTGGAGATGCCCTGACCAGCGCACTGTAGGAGACAAGTGGACTGTTGACCATTCGACCGTCGCGTTCCGGCATGTCCCGGTTAATTGTGTATACTCATGACCGTCTGGTGTATGAACACCATCGACCTTGAATTGAATTTATGTCCGCGTTTATATTTATGGATCGAATATCCGAAAAATAATGGATTGATTAACTTGTCACCTTATCCATGGAAAACCTGCATGGACGCCGGTAATGTGAATACCCAGGGCCATGCGCTCTTGGTTAGCCGTAACTACTAATGGTCGATACACACACTCCGGTGTTACTGTCAAGAAAAACACACACCCGACGTTTTCTTTTTGTCCCTTATTTTACATGTAGATTTGGCCTCCGGAGGTAAACCAAAATTCAAGAAAATAGTAAAATCCCGAAATAATCCGGAAAATTATTGGCTCCGGTATGCCTAATTAAGGACACATACATTAAAAAAAATGCTGTTCAAAACTTGAAATTCGACAGCATTCAGAATATTTGGTAGTATCCATTTTTTTAACATTGTTAGACATTGGCAACTTTTGCGCATTTAAAAAAAATTAAGCTTTGTGATATTCTTTTTTCAAATTACTTCACAGAAATCTTGTGTATTCCCATTTTCCATAATTTTGGCAACCAAAAAGTACTCCCTCCATCTTAAATTAATTGTCGTGGATTTATCAAAATATGGATGTATCTAAACATACTTTAGTGCATTGGTATATCCATATTTTGACAATCTAAGACGATTAATTTAAGACGGAGGTGCATGTATTTTCCCCCGAAAACCAATCTGCAGTTTAATACTTACTTGGGCCAAATCAAGGATTCCTCCTCCTCGAAGGTGCATCGCAACTGAAAAATATGTAGGCTCGGACAATGACGCATGTACCAATTCGATACTATTAGCGCTGCACACCACGCGCCAATCCACGTCGTGATGAAAGTTCCATGCGCCGATCTTTCGTCGAAATTGTTTCGGGTCATCGTCATGCATGCGACAAAAGCGAGCCCTGGCAGGAGTACCATTTACTCCATCCGTTCATAAATAGATGACTTCCGTTTGTTTAAATATGAATGTATTTAGACAAATAGAAGTTATCTAGCAGTATTTGTGAACGGAGGAAGTACTAATTAATCGATATATGCATGCATGCATTGACATTTTAGAAAAGGACATTAGCCGATACCCGCAACGCACTACAGGAGACGCGCCGATCGCCGACGGCCACCGGAGACGCCGACGGCGAAATCTCGGCCCCGTCGGCGTCCAGGCAAGAACGGAAACGGCAGGAGGGACCCCGTCGGCGTAGCAGGACCTCCCCCGTCGGCGTCTAGAAGCCCGTCGGCGTCGCAGGAGCTCACCGTCGGCGTCCAGAAGCCCGTCGGCGTCGCAGGAGCATCCCGTTTTCTTATCCGGCCGCGTGCGCGTCCACCTCCTCACCCCCCACATCCGCATCCCGTCCCCACCGCCGCCGCCCTACCCCGCCCTCCCCCGTCCTCGCCGCCAGGAGACGCCGCTCGGCACGCCCCTCTTCCTCCCCCTCCGCCTAGTCCTCGCCGCCAGCGCCGCCCCTCTTCCCCTCCCTCCCCCGTCCGGCGCCATCCGCCGCTGTGCCCCTCCCTCCCCGTCTGCCATGGCCAGGCGCTCCTCTGCCCTGCCCTCTTCCTCCCCCTTCGCCTAGTCCTCGCCGCCATCGCCGCCCCTCTGCTCCTCCCGTCCCCCGTCCGGCGCGAATCCGCCGCCCCGCCACTGCTAGAGGCCGCCGCCGGTCCGGGAAGCCGCGCCCGGCCGCGCGAGCTCGTCCCCTCCCCATTGGCGCTCGGGTCCCCATTGAGCTCCCATCGAGCTCCCGGGAGGGAGACAGGGTGAGCGCGTGCGCACTTTTTTTTTTGATTTGTTACTGTTTTTTTTTGTTACTGTTAGTTATGTTAGTTAGATTAGTTATGTTGTTAGATATGTTAGTTAGATTAGTTATGTTGTTAGATATGTTAGTTAGATTAGTTACACAATCTTAGGTTACACAAATTTTAGTTTAGGAAAATCTTAGGTTAGCCAAATTTTAGTTTAGGAAAATTTTAGGTTAGACAAATTTTAGTAGCTTTTTTTTTATCTAGTTCTCGTTAGTTTGAAGTTAATTTTAGTAGCTATTTTTTTATCTAGGTTAGTATTAGGGCTAGAATTTTTTTTAGTAGTTAATTTATTTGTTGCTGTTTGTTACATGAAATTGGAGCCGCCACGCCGTCGACCACCTACACCGCCACGCCATCGCAACGCCACTCTCTCAACCCCGCCGCCGTTGTCTGGAGCTGCCACGCCACGCCCTCGACCCGGTCATCACGCCAGCGTTCGACTACTTCCTCTACCGCCGAGGGTGAGCTAGAACTCCATCTTCTCCATCGCATTTATTTATGTCGCGTCACCTAGGTGTCATTTCCCGTCCGCGAGCGTTACGCGGATCAATATGCATTAGAGGCAGGCATATTTTGAACCGTAACGCTTGCGGCATTTACGAGACAGTCGGCGGATGCGTAGTTGGGTACGTTCTCCATGTTCTGCTCCGGTCTGGGTCAGGATTTCGGTAGCGCCTCCTCGTTGTTCTCCTTATGCACATCCTCTCGGTTTTTTGCCGAGACGTGTATCGGGAGAGCAGCGGGGAGGTGCTGCCGAAATTCTGTCTCGGATCGGGGTAGAGCATGGAGAACGTACTCAATCTACGGATCCAGCGGCTGCTAGGACCCTTACCTATTAGAGATGTAGGTTGATGCTTCATTTTGCACGGTAGAAGAAAAAAATTACTATGATGCAATTAATTTCATGCTATGTATGTTGTTTGGCTCCGAAATAAAACAGAGGATGGCTGATAATGGGTGGTTATACAGTGGACGAATTAGTGCGGTTGAAAGGTCCGATGAGTGGGCATGGAAGACGGATTTCTTAGTGAAGGAGTTAGCGCGTGGTTCAAAGGCAGGCCTTCGTACATTTTGCCCTTGCAGTCATTGCGGGAAGCGTCAGCGTAAGGGAAAAGAGGATATGATAAAACACCTTTGGTCTTATGGGTATATGCCGGGCTTCGTCACGACGGTCGACTTTGCTGAATACGAACGTGAGAGTGGCAGGGTGATGCGGCAACGGATCAATGGCAAGGAGGACGATGGGATTAGAAACTTTCTGAATGATCTCCGTGATTCCTACATGTCAGATTCGCCACCTTCACACGAGGAACCGGAGGAACCGTGCGAACAAGAGGAACCGTGTGAACCCGAGGAACCGGAGCCTACCGCGAAGGCCTACTTTCATATGATGGAAACGGCTGAGAAACCTCTGTACGAGGGCGCAAGTATTTCTCAGCTCGATGCCATCTCGCAAGTTCTAGCCAAAAATCTCGAGTATGGCAACACCCGTTCATGCTTTGAAGCTCATCTGCAAACATATGGTAACATGTTGCCCGAAGGACATTGTTTGCCTAAAAGCATGTACGAGACGAAGAAAATCTTGCGAGAGCTCAACATGGATTATGAAAAGATAGATTGTTGTCCTAAAGGTTGCATCTTGTTTCGGCAACAGTTTGCGGATGACAAGTACTGTACCCTATGTGGAGCCTCTAGGTATCATGAGGTAAAGGGAGCGGATGGTCAGAAAAAGCAGACGAAAGTCGCCAAGAAGATTCTTCGTTATCTCCCATTCATAAAAAGAATCCAGCGTCTTTATATGAACAAGGAGTCTGCCACACAGATGACGTGGCACAAGATGGGGAAGAGATACGAGGACGAGCACGGACGGGTAAAGATGGGACATCCATCTGATGGTCAGGCATGGAAGAATTTCGATGCAAAATACCCCGAGGAGGCAGAAGAGGCTCGAAGCATCAGAATTGCGATAGCAACCGATGGATTCAATCCGTATGGTATGTCGACTGCCTCGTACAACTGCTGGCCCGTGTTTGTTATTCCGCTCAATCTCCCTCTGTAACATCCCAATTATGAAAAACAACCATTAGAATGTTTGCTATTTGTTAATTTATGTTTTGCATCATGTCATCATAAGCTTTGCATTTGTTTTCCATTTGTTTGCATTTGTTTTCCCTTGTTTTTCCATTTTGATTTTCAAACCAAAATTCAAATCTATTTGTTTCATACTTGGTTATGTTACAATGTTTCAAATAAAACTTGCAATCAAACCAATCATTTGTTTCTAATAAACTTGAAATTAAAAACTATTAACTTGTTTAAGTTTCATTAATTTAAATTAAACCAAATTCAATTAAATTACAAACAGCAACACAATTTGAAATTTTTGAAAAACAAATGTTTGCACATTGGTGCTTTTACAATAAATAACTTATAAACATTTTTTCCCTAAATTTTTCCAACCCAAAAACCCCTCTAATTCTCTCCTTTCCTTTCCTTTTCTTTCAGCAAAAAAAAACGCAGAGGGGAGAGGGCAGGCCAGTGGGCTGAGCCCACCACACCTTTTCCCCCCAGGCCCAGCCCACCTATCCCTCACCCCCTACCTCTGTACGGCGCGCATCGGAGCTGCCCACGTCGACAGTGCAGAGGATGGGACGGCTGCGCGCGCTCCCCCTCCTCCTTATAGGCGCACCGAGCTCCACCCCCCGTGCCCTAACCTCCTCCTCCTTTCTCCCTCTCGCCGCCGTCGCTTTTTCCTCTCCTCCCACCTATGTTTCTTCTCTGTACCTGAACCACCGAGCGCCACCGCCACCAATCCCGGCGATCGCCGTCGCCATGTTGTACCTCCGCGCAGGATAGGCACGGGAACGAGTTCCCCACTGCTTCCTCTTCCTCCTCGACGCCGCAGCGAGGACGGGGAGCTCCCGGATTGCCGCCGTCGTCCACCTCTCTGTCGCCGGCCACCTCCCCGTCGAGCACCTCCTCCTTCCTCTGTTTCCCCTCGGTGAGCAGCACGTCTCCCTCCTCTTCCTTCCCTCTCTACATCCTCGCCTGCACGCACACGTACACGGTGCCCTTGCACCCGCCCACGAGCAGCAGCAGCTCGCGAGCTCGCCGCCGGCGACCACCGATCCCTCGATGAAATTCAGTTAACTGAATTTTATTCAGTTCAGCTAACTGTCACGAACATCACCACAAAACACCGCGGGCAGCTGTACTGTCACGATCCGCAGCGACAGCGCAGTGGCAACGCACCACGCACGCGAGCCACCGGTCGCGGGTTCGATCCCCGCGCGGAACAAAAACCCCACCTTTTTTTCGGCCTTTGCCACGCGCGTGCGCATAGGCCCACCTGTAGGTGACCCTGGAGCCCAGTCAGCTGCCACGCGGCGCCAACGTGGCCTAGGGCCCGTTGTCAGCGGCCCAGGCTGGGTTACAGCAGGGTGAAAACCTTTTTGCCCCTTTTTCTTTTAAATCCAGTCCCTGTTTTATTACAGATTAGTCCCTGGTTTTCAAACCTCTATAAAAATTTCAAAACACATCCAAATTCAAAATGTAAAACATGTAAACCACTCTAAATAAAATGAACTTTCTAAATATGCAGTTTGTTTACTGCTTTGAACATTCCAAATGTTTTCAAAATTCAAATTCAAACAACTCATTTCAAATTTGGTCAAATTCATAACTAATTCAAATTTATTTCAAATGGCACATATAAAATATGTTTTCCACGCAAAATTAAACAAGCTTTCCAAATATAAACTTTGTTACCTGTTTTGAATACTTTAAATTGGTTAAATAATTTAAACCTTGTTTAAATCATTTAAAATTGCTAAATTCATAACTTGGTCAAATTAAATTCTTTTTGAACATATAAAATATGTTTTCAAACCAGAAAAGTATAAACTTTCCAAATATGAATTTTATTTAATTTTTTGCACAAATAAAAAATTCAAATAATTTCATACTTGAATTAATTTCATTTAAATCTTGTTTAAACTTGTTTAATTCATAATTAATTCATTTTAATTCCTTTTTTCAACAAATGAAACATGTAATCCAACTAAAATTTTGTGTTCTTTCCAAATATGAATTTTGTTACTTATTTTGAACATTTAAAATTGGTGAAAACAACAAATGCTTGTGTAACTCATTTAAGAAGCCAAATTTCATAACCTAATAAATAAAATTCCAAACTTGGTAAACAACATATCAAATTGAAGCTAATGTTGTTTTCTCATTGTTTTCCTCATCCATGCATCATTCTAATCAACTATCACATGATGGTTAGTTGTAGGTCAATTAATTCAACATTAATTCATGGGGTTTCCCATATGCAACCCAAATTGCATATGGGCCCATTTAATTATGTTACCATGTCAACTAGCTTATCTTTGATGCACCAATTAAATTGTCATGCATCATCCCATGATTGTGCATTATGCCATGTTATTGATTGTTTGTCTCTCTGCGTTGTTTGTTTGCTTCTTCCCGAATAGACGACGACGCTGAGACAGACGAGATTTACGACACTACTTCTGAGGAGTTAGCCCAGTACCAGGCTACTGAGTTTGCAGGCAAGTATTCACTCACATGAACCATTGTGACCTTTCCACACTGGATATCGATACTTTCCGTTGTCTATTCTGCTAGCCTTAAGAGTCGTTGCTCGTGTTCCGATCCTATCACATGTTATCCTGTAACCCTGATATAGCATATCCTCCACACCTATAACCCCGTTGCTTGTTGCATGTGTCTTACTAGCATGCTTAGGGTTGTTTATGCTCGAGTCTGTTGTCCGTTATTTCTGTTACCATATTTATTATGTTCGGGGGCTCGATGTTTAAAACAACAACCTGTTAATGTTTGAGGTAATGCTAATTTGATGATAAGGCACCGGCAGGAGGCCGGGTATGGTTTTGAGGCCTGCTAGTGTCGACCTTAATTAGGAAAAGGTTCTTGTCCTCTAGATCCATGATGAGCGTGCTAACCGCATGTGGGAAGCGTGTATGGGCGCCCCCCTCAATTTGATTCGATTCGCATCTCGTCCAAATCGCCTCATTTAGTTCGGGTTTTTCCATTTGACGCATGCATATGCAGGTGCGAACCTGAGGCCAGGGTGGAACTTTTGTAGTCGGCATTTAGGGAGACACGTTCTTAGAGTGCTATGAGGGTCCCCTTTTCTTCGTGGGGCTTGATTAGCCGTGCGCTCAATTGCACGGGGTTCTTTGGGCTTGATGCAAAGAAGAGTTGGGTTGTGTTGAGTGCCTCGCTTGGTGGAAGTGCATTTCCATCTGGCGGGGTATTCTTACGTGTACGGCCAAATTGGTGCATCCCTGCAGGGTTAAATCTTCTCGAGAAGCCGTGTTGTCCGCGGTTATGGATGACTTGGTGATAGGGCTGGCTAACAAGGATTAGACAACTTACACCTAATTAATGATAACTTGACTAGTAATAGCCTTATTGACACAATAACTTGAACCATCATTAATCCAACTGTGTGAGTTATCCTCGGATTGCTTCTTTGGATAAGGGGCGAGATCCAGGATGGGTTTGTTTGAGGTTAGTTATAGTTGGTTCCGATACGCTATCTTACCCCCTTCTTTTAGCCGGATGTTGTAGCGTGTCTCTGTAGTTGGTTAGGCAGCCCGCTGCCGCATTTTTGTATCACCTATCTTCCGTTGAACCCAAAGCATCTGTACTTGGTGTTGCTGGGTACACTTTGGTATCTTGTGAGTCTTGCTTGCCAGTACTTGTCTGTACTGACCCCTTTGGGGCTGTGGTTTCCGCAGACTACGTTTCCGAGGATCCCCATGGTGGCTACTACGTGGAGTATGACGAGGCTGCTGACGAGTAGATAGCGGACCCGGGCAGGATCCGAGACATCGATGGGCTCCGTCTTTTCGTTTCCGGCCTCTTAGGTCTTTTTGGATCTTGTCTGTACTCAGACACTTTGGATGCTTCCGCTGTGATGTAATGATGACTTGTTGGGACATGTGTCCTCTGGATGATTGTATTTGCTATCTCTGCTCTAGTGAGAGCTATTTGCAACTTATTTCTATTTATTTGTGTCTTAGAGATTTGTTGTGATATCACTTGTTCAAATGCCGTTGACGTACCATGTGTGTATGATTATGAAGTACGTCAATGGAAGTAGTCGGATTTCTATGGGATGGTTTACGCAGATGATGGATAGTAGAGAATGGTTGTCACACGTTTACGTGTTGGCCTGCTCATATTGAGATGCGGGTGCCGGTATGCCCCGTAAGCCATTTATCTATTGTTTAGCGGGCTGTGAGTATCCTCTAGAAGTCCGGGTGCGACAAATGGTATCAGAGCCTGTCTGCCTGTAGGATCCCTTTTACTGGTCGCAGTTGAGTCTAGAAACTATTTTGTAGCTATATAGGAAAAAAATGAAACGTGAGAGTAGGAATTATGTTCTTTTATTTCTTTCCCCACCCACCCTCCCTTTTCTGGTAAGGAAGTGCAACGTTGTTTTCTCTTCTCACCTAAACTTTCAAGTTAGGATTTCTCGTATCCTGGTTTCTCTAGGATAGTTATATCTACTAGACCATAGGAATGGAGGTGGTTGTGACATGATTTATCATGTTGCCTACTCACGATTGAGAACGGAGGCGTGTAAGCCCCGGAAGCAGATCCTCTATTCCTTAAGCAGTAGATATTGATCCTTTAGAAGCCCGGATGGGTTTTCCGTAGTACCACAGGAGTGTTTGGTCTCGTGTTTCCCCAATGTTGCTTCGATATCCTGTTCTTCTCAACATCCTTTTCGTCCGTTGAAACCTTGTTGTTGCTTGCCACTTCAGTTCTTCTACTGGCGTCTAATCAAAACTTCCCCGATCATCTGCAGATGGATCACAGGTTCTACCCGCAGGTGGTTCGTATGACTCGTTGCGAGAGCACTGCCGGTTATCCGGAGATGCTAAGGGACATGGTCACTTTTCTGGGGTTCCGTTGGGCACCAGAGTACCAGGTCTACGAGAAGCAGCGAGAGTTTGACCAGACCTACTACCAGGCTATCGTCTACATTCTGGCAGATGATGGCATGAGCGTAGTCCACCGCTACGAGGCAGTAGGTTCCAAAGTGGATATGGCTGTGTAGCAGGCAGCTTATGTGAGTCTCACCGTCCTTCGTGCTGACTACTGGGGATTTGACGATTCTATCTATCGCCAAATCCCCCGTGGTTACATCACTTCGGAGGGAGCTCACTTCACTCTCTACGACAACTTGGATGTCTATGAGCATGATAACTTCAGGCTGCACACCACCGCTCAGTTTGTGAGGCACAGTGACGCAGTTGCCAGCACACTATCTCAGGAGTTGGCTTCAGTCAGAGAGCAGCTCTACCTTGCTTTGACTCGTCTGGCGATGTACACCACAGACTTTGTTGGAGACGAGCGCTTTGCACGTTTTGATCAGCCAGTTGGACGTCGTCTGCCAGATGCTGGAGGTTACGAGCCGATCAGAGGTCCACTCCTCAACCTTGGTGCTGGTTACACTGGGATTCCACGCTTTGGAGCACAGGGAGTCGACGCTATGTACTTCACCACACCTAGAGTCGCTCTCAGACCACGTCAGATCTACGTGGATCGTCGTTCTACCTACTTTCGTGGGCGTGCTCCTCACCGTACCTCTCGCCGTACTCCTAGCCGCCGTCCTGCGGGATGAGCATGGGAGTACCGATGTATCCATTGTTAGCTATGTTTAGTTATCCTTTGGCATTCAAACCATTTATGGTGTGTTGGATATTCTGATGTATTTGAACATGTGATGATGTACCTGTTGGTTATCTATTCATGCGTCGGAATAATCTCTCTTTCGGTTGCCAAGTCTATCCTTTTCTATTGTTGTGCTAAAATGCATTTCCATTCAGGATGCCGCCAACAAGGAACAACACGCCTGAGCCACCGCCAATCGCGGAGCTGTTGACTCAGATGACCCAAGTCATGGCGTAGATGGCCCAGTTTCAGACTAATCAGCACAACAACCAGACAGCTCCACGGGTCAGCATCAAGGAGTTTCTCAGTCTGGGCCCAAGAGCTTTCGTGGCCACACGCGAGCCTCTGGACGCTGATGACTGGATCCATGAGATAGCTAAGGCTCTAGAGATTGCTCACGTAGCTGAGGAAGACAAGGTCAAGTATGCCTCCTATCTGCTGAAGGGTCAGGCAGCTACTTGGTGGGAGAACTTCCAGGCCATGAGAACTGGGATACCAGTCACGTGGAATTGTTTCAAGGAAGCCTTCCTGAAGCACCACATTCCAGATGGTCTCATGGAAAGGATGCGTGAAGAGTTTTTCTCACTGAAGCAGGGCAAGTTGGACGTCATCGGCTATCAGAGTGAGTTCAACCGCCTCGCTCGTTACGCTGGTGATGAGGTGTCCACTGAGGCTAAGAAGATGGCAAGGTTCCGCAGAGGTTTTAACCCGGAACTCAAGTATGCCCTCACCAATATCAAGGCCAACAGCTTCAAGGATCTCGTTAACACCGCGCTCAATGAAGAAAATGGGCGCAAGGCGTTCGAGGAGTCTCGCAAGCACTCGCGTGAGGGTGGTTCCTCCTCCAACATGACCACCCCTCCGCAGAAGCGCCGCATCTGGTTGCCAAATGGTGCTGTCACTCGGGCTCCATATGCCCAAACTTCTCCAGGCTTCGCTCCCCGCCCACCCAACACTGCTCAGATGCATGATCAAAGGGGTTCGATGGGGCAGCCAAGGCCAGGGCCTCCCCGTGTCGTCACTTGCTACAAGTGCAAGCAGACGGGACACTACGCTGACAAGTGCACGCAGAGGCAGCTACCTCCACCACCACCTCGTCCTAACACAAACCAGGCAATGGTGCGCGCTCCCCCGCCTAAGGCCTTCAACTCCAACAACAGGCCTGTCGGGAGGACCGCAAGGGTGAATCATGTCAAGATCGACAAAGCTGAGGAAGCTCCTGACGTCGTTCTCGGTATATTACCCGTAAACTCTTTTCCAGCTAAAGTGTTGTTTGATACCGGAGCATCGCATTCTTTTGTGTCAAAGACTTTTGCCCCAACAAACAACCTAATTGTGGTTCCACTAAGCAATCAGATCACTGTTCACTCCTCGGGATCTCAAATGTTGACTTCCAAGATAAGTAAGGACAATCAAATCCTAATTGGAGGCCACATATTCCTTTCTTCACTCATGTTGCTGGGAAGTTCTGACATTGATGTCATTCTTGGTATGGATTGGCTGAAGGCCAATAAAGCAAGGATTGATTGTGCTCAAAAGTCAATAACTCTGTTCCACCCTTCTGGTCAGATAATCTATTCTCCACATGAATCAAGTTCCATTCAGCTATGCACCCTCGATGCAAAACCTCTACCTTCACTTGAAAATGTTCCGGTGGTTTGCGATTTCCCTGACGTCTTTCCAGAAGAGTTGCCTGGGATGCCTCCGGACAGAGCTGTTGAGTTCGTGATCGAACTTGAACCAGGTACTGCTCCAATCTCTAAGCATCCTTACAAGATAGGAACTCCCGAGCTGAAGTTGTTGAAGGAACAAATTGATATGTACATGGAAAAAGGTTACATTCAACCTAGTTCCTCGGCTTGGGGTTGCCCAACTCTGTTCGTTGCGAAGAAGGATCACACAAAGAGACTCGTTGTTGACTATCGTCCTCTAAACGAGAAAACCATCAAAAACAAGTATCCAATTCCTCGTATCGATGATCTTTTTGATCAACTTGCTGGAGCCTCAATATTCTCCAAGTTGGACTTGAGAATGGGTTACCATCAAATAAAGATCAGAAAAGAGGATATTCCAAAGACAGCTTTCACCACTCGCTACGGTCTATATGAATTCACCGTCATGTCCTTTGGTCTCACCAATGCACCGGCGACATTCTCTCGACTCATGAATTCTGTCTTCCATGAATACCTCGACAAGTTCGTTCTGGTATATCTCGATGACATTATTGTCTACTCAAAATCCGAGGAAGAGCATGAAGAACATCTTCGTCTAACCCTCATGAAGCTTCGCGAGCATCGTCTTTATGCCAAGTTCTCCAAATGTGAGTTCTGGATTTCAGAAGTTGCTTACCTTGGTCATATCATCTCTGCCAAGGGCATAGCCATTGATCCAGAAAAGGTTAAAGCAATTGTTGATTGGAAACCTCCAAAGACGGTGAAGCAAGTAAGAAGTTTTCTTGGCTTGGCTAGCTATTGCCGTCGCTTCGTCCAAAACTTCTCCAAGATTGCCAAACCTCTCACTGACCTCACAAAGAAGGACAAGAAGTTCGTCTGGTCTCCACAATGTGATGAAAGTTTCAATCTCCTGAAGACTAAACTCACTTCTACACCAGTTTTGGTTGGCCCAGATCCATCCAAACCTTTCCAAATATTCTGTGACGCTTCTCTCCAAGGTCTAGGTGCAGTTCTTATGCAAGAACGTCAAGTTGTGGCTTATGCTTCACGTCAGTTGAACGCACATGAGCTCAATTATCCCACTCATGACCTTGAACTTGCAGCAGTTGTGTTTGCCCTCAAGAAATGGAGACAATACTTGTTGGGTAATCGCACTGAAATCTTTTCCGATCATAAGAGTCTGAAGTACATCTTCACTCAACCAGATCTAAACCTCAGACAAAGGAGATGGATTGAAAAGATCAAATACTTTGATCTTACCATTTCTTACACTCCAGGCAAGGCTAATGTTATGGCCGATGCTCTCAGTCGCATGTCGTATTGCAATAATCTCATGATCATGGAAAGCCAACCTCCACTTCATGAAGAATTCCACAAGCTGAACCTTGGTCTTGTTCCTCAAGGCTATCTTGCAAACTTGACAGCCACACCAACTCTCGACGACAAGATTCGTTCTGAACAACTTCGTGATGCTGAAATCAAGAAGATGGTAGAACACATCAAACAAGGCAAGGAGAAATTTAAGGCCTTCTCAATTGATGACAAGGGAACTGTGTTCTTCGAAGGACGCATTGCAGTTCCTCAAGTTCAAAGTCTCAAAGATGTCATTCTCAAGGAGGCTCATGAAACTCCTCTCTCCATACACCCTGGAAGTACAAAGATGTACCAGGATCTCAAAACACTGTATTGGTGGCCTGGCATGAAACGTGAAATTGCTCAATACGTTTCTGAGTGCGACGTTTGTCAACGTGTTAAGGCAGTCCATCAGAAAACAGCCGGTCTTCTCCAACCTCTGAAAATCCCTGAGTGGAAGTGGGACATGATTGAAATGGACTTCGTCACTGGTTTTCCAAAGTCCAAGAGGGGCAACGATGCAATCTTCGTTGTCATTGATCGACTCACTAAAGTAGCTCACTTCTTTCCAGTCAAAGAGACAATCTCAGCTAGTCAGTTAGCAGAGCTCTACACAGCAAAGATTGTTCCTCTTCATGGTGTCCCATTGGAAATAAGCTCAGACCGTGGAAGCATATTCACTTCTCATTTCTGGAAAAGCTTTCAAGAAGCATTGGGCACCAAACTTCTGTTCAGCACAGCCTACCATCCTCAGTCTCAAGGGCAAGTCGAAAGAGTCAATCAGATTCTCGAGGATATGCTCAGAGCATGTGGTATCTCTTTTGGCATGAAATGGGAGGAATGTCTTCCATATGCTGAATTCTCCTACAACAACAGCTTCCAGGCAAGCCTAGGCATGGCACCATTTGAGGCTCTCTATGGCCGCAGATGCAGGAGTCCAATCAATTGGTCTGGAGCTGGTGAACGTTCACTCTTAGACCCTGACATTGTTAAGGAAGCCGAAGAGAAAGTTCGCATCATCCGTGACAATCTGAGGATTGCTCAGTCTCGTCAGAAAAGCTACTATGACAGCAAACACAGGGACATGGTCTATGCACCTGGTGACAAAGCATATCTCCGTGTAACTCCCCTCAGAGGCACTCATCGTTTCGGTGTCAAAGGAAAGCTTGCACAAGGATACATTGGTCCTTTCAACATTCTCTCAAGGCGTGCAGAAAATGCCTATCGTCTTGAACTTCCAGAAAAGCTATCCAAGGTGCACGATGTGTTTCACCTGTCACAGCTCAAGAGGTTCTTCAAAGATCCAGGTCGTGCAGTTCATCATGATTCCATTGATCTGCAAGAGGACCTCTCTTATGAAGAGCATCCTGTCCGCATTCTCGATGAGACCGAGCGTAAAACTCGCAACAAGAGCACCAAGTTCTTAAAAGTGCAGTGGTCCCATCATTCCGATAAAGAGGCAACGTGGGAGACCGAAGAGGATCTTCGCAAGAAGTATCCAGACCTTTTCCCTTCTCAGTAGGAATCTCGGGGCGCGATTCCTTCAAGGGGGGGGGGGGGCGTTTTGTAACATCCCAAGTATGAAAAACAACCATTAGAATGTTTGCTCTTTGTTAATTTATGTTTTGCATAATGTCATCATAAGCTTTGCATTTGTTTTCCATTTGTTTGCATTTGTTTTCCCTTGTTTTTCTATTTTGATTTTCAAACCAAAATTCAAATCTATTTGTTTCATACTTGGTTCTGTTACAATGTTTCAAATAAAACTTGCAATCAAACCAATCATTTGTTTCTAATAAACTTGAAATTAAAAACTATTAACTTGTTTAAGTTTCATTAATTCAAATTATACCAAATTCAATTAAATTACAAACAGCAACACAATTTGAAATTTTTGAAAAACAAAATTTGCACATTGGTGCTTTTACAATAAATAACTTATAAACATTTTTTCCCTAAATTTTTCCAACCCAAAAACCCCTCTAATTCTCTCCTTTCCTTTCCTTTTCTTTCAGCAAAAAAAAAACGCACAGGGGGGAGGGCAGGCCAGTGGGCTGAGCCCACCACACCTTTTCCCCCCAGGCCCAGCCCACCTATCCCTCACCCCCTACCTCTGTACGGCGCGCATCGGAGCTGCCCACGTCGACAGTGCAGAGGATAGGACGGCTGCGCGCGCTCCCCCTCCTCCTTATAGCCGCACCGCGCTCCACCCCTCGTGCCCTAACCTCCTCCTCCTTTCTCCCTCTCGCCGCCGTCGCTTTTTCCTCTCCTCCCACCTCTGTTTCTTCTCTGTACCTGAACCACCGAGCTCCACCGCCACCAATCCCGGCGATCGCCGTCGCCATGTTGTACCTCCGCGCAGGATAGGCACGGGAACGAGTTTCCCACTGCTTCCTCTTCCTCCTCGACGCCGCAGCGAGGACGGGGAGCTCCCGGATCGCCGCCGTCGTCCACCTCTCTGTCGTCGGCCACCTCCCCGTCGAGCACCTCCTCCTCCCTCTGTTTCCCCTCGGTGAGCAGCACGTCTCCCTCCTCTTCCTTCCCTCTCTACATCCTCGCCTGCACGCACACGTACACGGTGCCCTTGCACCCGCCCACGAGCAGCAGCAGCTCGCGAGCTCGCCGCCGGCGACCACCGATCCCTCGATGAAATTCAGTTAACTGAATTTTATTCAGTTCAGCTAACTGTCACGAACATCACCACAAAACACCGCGGGCAGCTGTACTGTCACGATCCGCAGCGACAGCGCAGTGGCAACGCACCGCGCACGCGAGCCACCGGTCGCGGGTTCGATCCCCGCGCAGAACAAAAACCCCACCTTTTTTTCGGCCTTTGCCACGCGCGCGCGCATAGGCCCACCTGTAGGTGACCCTGGAGCCCAGTCAGCTGCCACGCGGCGCCAACGTGGCCTAGGGCCCGTTGTCAGCGGCCCAGGCTGGGTTACAGCGGGGTGAAAACCTTTCTGACCCTTTTTCTTTTAAATCCAGTCCCTGTTTTATTACAGATTAGTCCCTGGTTTTCAAACCTCTATAAAAATTTCAAAACACATCCAAATTCAAAATGTAAAACATGTAAACCACTCTAAATAAAATGAACTTTCTAAATATGCAGTTTGTTTACTGTTTTGAACATTCCAAATGTTTTCAAAATTCAAATTCAAACAACTCATTTCAAATTTGGTCAAATTCATAACTAATTCAAATTTATTTCAAATGGCACATATAAAATATGTTTTCCATGCAAAATTAAACAAGCTTTCCAAATATAAACTTTGTTACCTGTTTTGAATACTTTAAATTGGTTAAATAATTTAAACCTTGTTTAAATCATTTAAAATTGCTAAATTCATAACTTGGTCAAATTAAATTCTTTTTGAACATATAAAATATGTTTTCAAACCAGAAAAGTATAAAATTTCCAAATATGAATTTTATTTAATGTTTTGCACAAATAAAAATTCAAATAATTTCATACTTGAATTAATTTCATTTAAATCTTGTTTAAACTTGTTTAATTCATAATTAATTCATTTTAATTCCTTTTTTCAACAAATGAAACATGTAATCCAACTAAAATTTTGTGTTCTTTCCAAATATGAATTTTGTTACTTATTTTGAACATTTAAAATTGGTGAAAACAACAAATGCTTGTGTAACTCATTTAAGAAGCCAAATTTCATAACCTAATAAATAAAATTCCAAACTTGGTAAACAACATATCAAATTGAAGCTAATGTTGTTTTCTCATTGTTTTCCTCATCCATGCATCATTCTAAACAACTATCACATGATGGTTAGTTGTAGGTCAATTAATTCAACATTAATTCATGGGCTTTTCCATATGCAACCCAAATTGCATATGGGCCCATTTAATTATGTTACCATGTCAACTAGCTTATCTTTGATGCACCAATTAAATTGTCATGCATCATCCCATGATTGTGCATTATGCCATGTTATTGATTGTTTGTCTCTCTGCGTTGTTTGTTTGCTTCTTCCCGAATAGACGACGACGCTGAGACAGACGAGGTTTACGACACTACTTCTGAGGAGTTAGCCCAGTACCAGGCTACTGAGTTTGCAGGCAAGTATTCACTCACATGAACCATTGTGACCTTTCCACACTGGATATCGATACTTTCCGTTGTCTATTCTACTAGCCTTAAGAGTCGTTGCTCGTGTTCCGATCCTATCACATGTTATCCTGTAACCCTGATATAGCCTATCCTCCACACCTATAACCCCGTTGCTTGTTGCCTGTGTCTTACTAGCATGCTTAGGGTTGTTTATGCTCGAGTCTGTTGTCCGTTATTTCTGTTACCATATTTATTATGTTCTGGGGCTCGATGTTTAAAACAACAACCTGTTAATGTTTGAGGTAATGCTAATTTGATGATAAGGCACCGGCAGGAGGCCGGGTATGGTTTTGAGGCCTGCTAGTGTCGACCTTAATTAGGAAAAGGTTCTTGTCCTCTAGATCCATGATGAGCGCGCTAACCGCATGTGGGAAGCGTGTATGGGCGCCCCCCTCAATTTGATTCGATTCGCATCTCGTCCAAATCGCCTCATTTAGTTCGGGTTTTTCCATTTGCCGCATGCATATGCAGGTGCGAACCCGAGGCCAGGGTGGAACTTTTGTAGTCGGCATTTAGGGAGACACGTTCTTAGAGTGCTATGAGGGTCCGCTTTTCTTCGTGGGGCTTGATTAGCCGTGCGCTCAATTGCACGGGGTTCTTTGGGCTTGATGCGAAGAAGAGTTGGGTTGTGTTGAGTGTCTTGCTTGGTGGAAGTGCATTTCCATCTGGCGGGGTATTCTTACGTGTACGGCCAAATTGGTGCATCCCTGCAGGGTTAAATCTTCTCGAGAAGCCGTGTTGTCCGCGGTTATGGATGACTTGGTGATAGGGCTGGCTAACAAGGATTAGACAACTTACACCTAATTAATTATAACTTGACTAGTAATAGCCTTATTGGCACAATAACTTGAACCATCATTAATCCAACTGTGTGAGTTATCCTCGGATTGCTTCTTTGGATAAGGGGCGAGATCCAGGATGGGTTTGTTTGAGGTTAGTTATAGTTGGTTCCGATACGCTATCATACCCCCTTCTTTTAGCCGGATGTTGTAGCGTGTCTCTGTAGTTGGTTAGGCAGCCCGCTGCCGCATTTTTGTATCACCTATCTTCCATTGAACCCAAAGCATCTGTACTTGGTGTTGACGGGTACACTTTGGTATCTTGTGAGTCTTGCTTGCCAGTACTTGTCTGTACTGACCCCTTTGGGGCTGTTGTTTCCGCAGACTATGTTTCCGAGGATCCCCATGGTGGCTACTACGTGGAGTATGACGAGGCTGCTGACGAGTAGATAGCGGACCCGGGCAGGATCCGAGACATCGTGGATGGGCTCCGTCTTTTCGTTTCCGGCCTCTTAGGCCTTTTTGGATCTTGTCTGTACTCAGACACTTTGGATGCTTCCGCTGTGATGTAATGATGACTTGTTGGGACATGTGTCCTCTGGATGATTGTATTTGCTATCTCTGCTCTAGTGAGAGCTATTTGCAACTTATTTCTATTTCTTTGTGTCTTAGAGATTTGTTGTGATATCACTTGTTCAAATGTCGTTGACGTACCATATGTGTATGATTATGAAGTACGTCAATGGAAGTAGTCGGATTTCTATGGGATGGTTTACGCAGACGATGGATAGTAGAGAATGGTTGTCACACGTTTACGTGTTGGCCTGCTCATATTGAGATGCGGGTGCCGGTATGCCCCGTAAGCCATTTATCTATTGTTTAGCGGGCTGTGAGTATCCTCTAGAAGTCCGAGTGCGACACCCTCCCGGAGTCCTAATGCAAAGGAAGACCATATTCCTGTCGCTCGTCATTCCAGGGCCTGAATATCCGGGGAAGAATTTGAGTGTCTATATGCAGCCGCTTATGGATGATCTGTATCACTCTTGGCACCACGGGACTATGACATACGACCGTGCATCGAAGAGAAACTTCTTGATGAAAGTTTGGTTCCACTATTCCATGCATGACATGCCAGGTGTCGAATCTCTGACTCTACAAATCCCTTAGGTGACCCTATCGGGTTTCGACTAGGAGAACTCATGAGCGATGGTGGAATCGTCGGCTAGATAGGGGGCGAGATTTACCCAGGTTCGGGGCCCTCGTAGAGGTAAAACCCTTACTCCTGCCTCTGTCGATCTGTATTGATGAGTAGATCGGTTACAATGGTGGTTGCCCGAATCGAGAGTATGATCTCGAGTTCAAGGCTTTAGTGTTGCGGTGTTGCTTGGTCCTCCTCCGGTGGCTCTCCTGGCCTTATATAGGTGGCCAGCTCTCAAACCCTACCCGGAGAGGACTCGAATTCTAACCTTAAGTCGGTTACATATTTCTAAACTTAACCCGCAAGTTAGCGCGGGTGGGCTTCACGTGGGACTTCTGGAATACTCCAAGGGCTCCTCTTCTTGGGCCTTAACCTTGGGCCTAAGATGGGGTGTCCTTACCCGCAGGGTACAGGATCCATGTCTTCGTCAGTAGCCCCCGAGCATTTTCTCGAGTGGGATTTCTTCAGTCGAGTAGACGGTCAAATCTTTCTTGGTTTTTCTTTCTTGTGGGTAACCAGTTTGGCTGTTTCCTGTTAAGAGGGCGTGTACCCTGTATAATGAGTTTTTGTACTCGAGTATCGAGCAATGCATGTGCCCGTTTTTATGGCTTTTTATCGCAGAAGGATGTGGCACAGTAGCTTGGCTCTCCCGAGAGAGAAGGGCCAATTAATTGCGACTAGGGAAAAAACATTTCTGGCCTACACAGATTCGAGACCTCCGACTCGAACCCGATAAGGTGATTGTTGCGACTGGGCCGTTGTGGTCTTATCGAGTCGAACTTAACCTATGGGGGTACCCGACGCGTCCGCTGGGATTTTTCTTCGTGTTGTTGACATGGAATCATACCGGAGGACGCAGCTTTGAGTGCGATTCCAGGCCCTCAAGAGAGATCTTTCGGGTCTTACCTTCATATTCGAAGAATATGGCATCCGGATGTGCCTAGTCGGCCGAACGATCCAGGCTTTTATGATGTTAAATATCATGCGAGTGGTAAAGGATAGGTTGTGCCTACTCGTGTAATTTTCTACTGAGTAGTTCTTCTATCCATACGAAAGAGTTTTCGTGTTTAGGAGTTTTATGCCCATATAAAAGAGTTTTCATGTTTGGGAGATCGTGCCCGTCCGAAAGAGTTTTCGTGTGCAGGGTTTTTTCCTTCGTTTTTAAAGGAGTCTTGCCTCATGATTTGTTCATGAAAAAGTTGCTTCTATTCGAAGGAAATTTGTTCATACGAAGTTATTTTCGCGTTTGAACTTTCCATTCGAAACTTTCTTCAATTTGATGATGCACGCTGTGACGTCATGGCGCATCTTTCTCCTCCCGATGGGACGTGACGGAGTGAGAGCACAGAGCCTGGCCCACATAGTCAGCTTTTTGACCGGGAAACAAGACGTCGTTCCCGGTTTTTTCGCAAATCGTGCAGTAAATGCGCACGATCTTCTGTTAAGATCGTGGCAGGAAACGGCGCTCACCGCCTCCTCGTTTCGTCTTCACACGTGGTGGCGGCGATGGGCGCCACGTGGCGTATCGAGTGGCCAGCATCGATTCGTTCCGTGGATAAGTACGGGTCTTTGCTGTGCGGTAAAACTTTCCCAGCCTTCGTCTTCCTCCTCGCGCTCATCTTCTTTCTTCCTCCAAGCTCGTGCTCATCAGCGATGGCGGGGGGGAAAAGACACAGCGCTGCCATTTCCGCATCCGGGGAAGCTTCCGTGCAACCTGCGCCGCGCTCGGGCGACTCGCGTTCGCCCAACACCACCGCGAAGAGCATAAAGGAGATGCAGCGGGAGGGGCTGCCGCCGGCGGAGTCCGAGAAGCGGGTGCGCCTTGGAAAGAAGGAAGAGGTACCCAACCCGCAAGCGAATGAGCGTGTGGTCTTCGCGGACCACGTGTCTCGCGGTATTTCCTTTCCCCTCCATCTGTTTCTTGTCGGGTTGTTGTATGTCTATGGCATACAGCTTCACGACCTTCCTCCGAACGCGGTGCAACACATATCGTGCTTCATCGTGTTCTGCGAATGCTTCCTTGGCATTCGCCCACATTGGGCGCTCTGGAAGGCCCTCTTCAAAGTTCGGATCTTCCGCGAGAAATCGCGGGTAGACTCCGAGCCCGGCGAGCCGCTGCGCACGGGTGGCTTTGGGATCCAAGCGAAATCGGAGATCAACTACTTCAGCATGTACTTCATCGACTCCGCGCAGGGCTGGAGGAAAAAATGGTTCTACGTCATCGACAACAGCTCGGGTGGGATCGTGGAATTCCACCCGTTCGCTGTTTTGAAGAGGCGTAAATCCTGGGCGCACAAGTTGTCGACTGAAGAAACCCAGGTCGTCGCACCACTACTCGCAAGGGTGACAGCTCTCCGTGATCAAACTGCTGGAGTTGTACTCAACGGGCTGCATCTGGCGAGTATCTTTCTGAAGCGCAGGATCCAACCTCTGCAGCACAGACCTTCCACGATGTGGGAGTATCAAGGCTCTGAGGATCCTAGCCGAGTGAGTCGCGAGGAACTCTCGAACGTCGAGTTCGAGAAGAAGATCGCGGCTATCACTAGCCTGAAGGTGGGAGCCTCCGTCAGCCGCGGTGACTTTATTCTTCTTCTCTTCTTTTGTTTTCTTGTTTGTTCTGAGTTTCAGTCGATTGAATTTTCCCTTGCTTTCTTCTGTCTTCCATAGAGTTTATCCATGGCCACTTGCTACCCTCCTGTATCCGGGGCGGAGGCCTCAGAGTTATTGGCGAGTAATCTGGATGCCCCGGCCGACACCAGTGTCGCGGACGCTTCTTCGAGCTCTGACCAAGATTCTTCGGATGACGTCGGGGACTCGGGTGGCGGTTATCAGAAGCGCCGTCGGGTGGAAGGTGATGAGGCCACCTCCAAGGACAACTCCTTGGAAGAATCGCCCGGGAAGGAGCCCATCAACGCTACCCCTCTGCGAACGCGCGCTCCTTCCTCCTCATTCCCAGTTATCCAGACCGCCTGGAATGCGGATATGCTGGATGAGGAGGACGACGAAGATGAGTAAGTTTCTTTCTCTTCGTTCTTAGTCGAACGTTTTCCTTTGCATCTATGTTAACGCTTTGTCTTTTGTTGCAGCCTGCAAACCATTAGTCCTCGCAGGTATGCCTCTTCCCTTCCTCCCGAAAGGAAGAGTAAGGCAGGAGCTGCGGATGAGATTCCTACTGCTGGCACTGTCCAGAATTCGCCCAGCGTAGCCCCCAAAGTAGCGACTACGGAGCATGGAGTTCCTAGTTCTGTTGTCGGAGCTTCGGCTTCAAAAGAGGCGACGGGTAGCTCAGCAGATCCTCTTTCCCGCGCCAAGGGCCAGGTAAATTCTGTTACTTGCCTTTAGTTTGTTATCGGGTGCACGACAGTGCTCCCGATGGGAGTAGCCACCGAGGCTGCAGTTGATCGCATGCGATCGGCTACAGGCTCAAAGTCTATCTTTTCCTTCTTCTCGATTTTATCGGGTGCACGACAGTACTCCCGATGGCAGTAGCCCCCGAGGCTATACTCGAATGTTTACAATCGAGTATAGGCTCAAGTTTTACTCTTCTGATTTCCACTTTCGTGTTGCCCGCAGACACTTATCGACCCCCTCGCGGCGATTGGGCGCCGTGTTGTTCTTGCTGAGTTTGACTGCGCGTTCCTTCGAGCGGACCGCAGTCGACTCACCTCTGAAAACGAACTTCTTCGAGGTAAGCTCGGCCCTCTTCTTCTGTTTGTATTTTTCCCATCCGTTCTTCGATTCTGATAAATGTTGTCGTGCAGCTCAACTTGAGTTTTCGAAGACCGAGAAAGACAAAGCCTCCGCCCAGGCAGCAACTCTAGAGGCAGAACTGGCGACTGCCCGGCAGGAGCTCGAGTCTTCCCGCATGTTAAATGCCGATTACGAGGGAAAACTTGCGGCTAACCAGGATGCCCTCAAGAACTTGGAGGATGCTGGCGCCAAGGCGGATGCCAATCTTGTCAACTTTATTCGTCCCCTTGCTGAGCGCTTTGCGGCTAAGTTTGTACTTTTCTACGCTCCTCTTTTTGTCTTGGTAGATCTTTCGGACTAACACCCTTTTTTGTTCTTAGGTCTTCTGGGTGTCCCCCTGGAGCTTGCTGGGACTCCTCGAGTGGACGCATTGACAGATTGTTGCGCCCAGCTTAGGAGGCATGCTGCAGGGGTTTGCTCCTTAGTCGGCAATGCTACTGAAGTGTTGACGCAGCTGCATGGTCGCCTTCTCGTCAATGCTTCATCTCCACCCGCGCTAGGTGACCTGCTGAAGATCTTCTCGGAGAGCAATCTCCTTGATGCCTACGCGGTCGCTCAATCGGAGTCTGGGGCGAAGACGGCCATCCAGTTTGCGCTGGCGCATGGAGTTAGCGGCCTGGAGGAGGCCTACTCGGATCTCCCAGTCGATCCTTCCACGGGCAAAAAGGTAGGGCTTCGTCGTTTTGGCGAGCCAGCCGTTGTCCTCGCTCGGAAGTTATCTGAGCTGTTTGCTCGACTTAAGGGAGGGGCGACTGCCGCGAGTGGGAGTACCACTGTAGCTTCTTAGTTTAGTTCGTTTGTATCTTGCAACTACGATTGTAATGAACCCTGGGATGTGCTCCCATTTCCTCAATATTTTAATCGAGATGCTTTTGCTGAAATGTTTCCCGCGATTGATCGTACGCTCCCGATGGGAGTAGCCCCCGAGCACCTGTCGAATAGCTGGTAAATAAATCTCGAGTGGGGCACCTTATTCATTTTAATCTTCTTTGTGCTTTTCAGGTATCCAAGGTGGCTGCAGAACCTTCAGGTGGACCTGCTGCCCCAACAAATCCGCTTGTCGCCGCTGTGGGGTCTTTGGCAGGTCTTCGTGATCGTGTAGCTGACGGTGAGCGCAGGTTGAAAGCGTTGCGCGGGGTAGCCGATGTGGCGAAGTCCAAGCAAAGACTGGCGACTGAACGCGAACAATTTCTGATGGACGAGTTGGCTTCCGTCGCTAGGGACTTGCTGTGTAAGTAATACAGCCCCCGAGTCTTCTTTGTCTTGTTTCCTTGACTAATCGTACATATTTGCTCTTCAGTTGTTAAGCCGGATGATAGGGAGGAAAAACAGTGGGTAGAAAACCACATTCTTCAAGAAGCTGGCAGCTCGAGGCCTCATGCGAATAACTTTTGGTCCGATCGCAGTCGAGGTTTTGTGCTGGCTACTTTGAAGTTCCGTATCACCCAGGTAAAAGTTCTCGTGAGTTCTTTTCACGAGGTCTTGATCACGATGAACGCTGCGTTCTATCCGCTGGAAAGGGGTCCTGAAGACTGGAGCCATCTCCTCAGGCTGTTCGGGCAAGAGGGAGAGATTCGCGAGTGCGTGTGCAATCAAATGACTTGCGGCGCGGTGGTGGCCCTCTCCTTCGTCCGGATATGGCATCCTGAGATAAATTTTAACTCCGTAGCTAGGCTTCCAGACGGTCCAATCGATGATATTTCGCCGCACTATGATGTTGTTCGTCCAGCAGCGGAGAAAATCATTCGGCTGACCTCTGAGGAGGTAGATAGAGTGTTGGCGACTGAGAATGCTTTTCCCCATGATTGATTGTTGGATGTGTACATCCTGTGATGTTGTATAGTTTGCAAAAACTGTTGTAAGGTGTATGACCTTGTATGTATAAATTTTCCTGTTATGCTTAGTTGTAGGCGTAACCCCCGTGTGTTTATGGGATGTGTACCTGTAACTATTTTAGCATATAAGAATGAATAATCTTCGAGTAAATATGGTTGAGAAACCATGTATTTTATTGCGATGACTGAGAAGTCATGTATTCGAGCTATAAGAGTGGCTAGTATAGCCTTATTTGTTTGTGAGAACAAGTAAATCTAGGGATAAAATTTTCGGAGGTGTGCGATATTCCAAGGATTGGAATAGATTCCTCTAGTCGATGGGTTCTTCAGCCTGTAGGCTCCACCTGGAATAACTTCGTGTATGACGAAGGGTCCTTCCCATGGTGGCTCGAGCTTGTGTCCCTCCTTCTGTTTTAGCCGCAGCACTAGGTCTCCTACCGCGAATGCTCTGTGGCGTATGCGGCGACTGTGATAGTTTCGCAGTGATTGTTGATATACTGCTGATCTTGCGAGCGCTATATCGCGCACCTCATCGAGTGCATCCATATCTTCCGCGAGTGCCCTGTTAGAGGTTTCTTCGCTGTAAGCCACGACTCTTGGGGCGCTGAACCTAACATCCTCGGGAAGGACCGCTTCTGCCCCGTATACCATGAAAAATGGTGTGTAGTTTGTGGATCGGTTTGGAGTTGTGCGGAGGCTCCATAGTATGGAGGGTAGCTCTTCGGCCCAATGTCCTGCTGCTGGTTGTAGACTATCGAGTAGACGTTTCTTGATGCCAGTTGAAACTAAGCCGTTGGATCTTTCGACTTGTCCGTTTGTTTGCGGGTGGGCAACTGAAGCAAACTTGAAGTTGATGCCCTTTTCCTCGCAGAACTGTTGTGTTTCCTTTGCCGTGAAGTTTGTGCCATAGTATGTAATGATATCGTGTGGTACCCCAAATCTGCATACGATGGAATCAAGAAACTTGACGGCGCATTGGGCGCTAGCCGAAGTTACTGGCATGGCCTCAATCCATTTGGTAAACTTGTCGACTGCGACCAGCAAGTGTGTATATCCACCCGGCGTGGACTTGCGTAGCGGTCCTACCATGTCTAGCCCCCACTGTGCAAAAGGCCAGGCGATGGGTATCATATACAATTCCGTAGCAGGTGCATGTGGTCTTGGTGCGAATCGCTGGCAAGCGTTGCATCGTTCGACTAGCTCCTTCGTATCCTTGGCTGCCGTGAGCCAATAGAATCCTGCTCGGAAGGCTTTTCCCATGATTGTTTTCCAACTAGCGTGATGCCCACAGTCTCCTTGGTGGATGTCCTGGAGTAATTCTTTGCCATCTTCGGGTGCGATGCATCGCTGAAGTATACCCGAGATGCTCTGCTTGTATAATTCTCCGTTGATTACCCGAAAGGATTTACTGCGCCTGATTATCTGTCGAGCCTCGCGAGGATCGGCCGGGAGCTGTCTGAAGGACAGGTAGTCGAGGTATTTCGGCGTCCAGACAGTCTCGACCAGAAAAACCTGTCGTGAAATGTTATGAATAAGCTCGATGATGGCAACTTGCGGGCTGACCTCTGTTTCTGGTGCTGCGGGTGCTCCTGCAGCTTTTTTGACTTTGACTGAGCGCTTGATCATCCGTTCGAAATATATTCCTGGCGGTATGGGTGTGTTTGTGGAACCCATGTTTGCCAGTCTATCTGCTTCTTCGTTGCTGGATCTCGCAATGTGTTTCAGCTCGCATCCTTTGAAGCTCCCTTCGAGTAGGTTGTACATGTCGCGATATGCGATCATGTTTTCAGCAATTGCATCACATTCCTTCATTGTTTGTTGCACGATGAGATTGGAGTCGCCGTAGATCATTAATCGGGTAGCTCCACAGGCGACTGCCATCTTCATCCCGTGCAACAGGGCTTCATATTCTGCGTCGTTGTTCAATGCTGGATCATCAGGTGGGAAGTCCAATCGTAGGACGTATTGCAGCTTATCTCCCCTAGGCGATATGAGGACGATTCCAGCTCCTGCTCCTTCGTTTCTTTTGGATCCGTCAAAGTATATTATCCAGTTGCTCGTGTACTCAGGCGGTCCGGGCGTTTGTAACTCTGTCCACTCGCTTAAGAATTCCACGAGTACCTGGGATTTGATTGCGTTGCGTCCTGCATAAGTGATGTCCCAAGCGCCCAGCTCGATGCTCCATTTGGCTATTCTTCCGGATGCCATAGGGTTGTTCATGATTGTCCCGAGTGACGCATCATTAACCACTGTGATGGCGTGTTCCTGGAAATAGTGCTTGAGCTTTCGGGCTGTAAGAACAACTCCATATGCGGCTTCTGGTAATGAGGATATCGTTGCTTGCATGGCGAGAGCACTTCACTGATGTAATAGATTGGTCGTTGGACTCCGTATGCCTTGCCCTCCTCAGGTCGTTCGACTACGATTGCTGTGCTGATGACCTGGTTTGTGGCGGCTAGGTATAAGTAGAGTGGCTCCCTTTCTTGCGGTGTTGCAAGGATGCGCCTGCTTTGCAATGATCGCTTCAAGTCTGCGAACGCTTGTTTAGCTTCTGGTGTCCACTCGAATTTGCCCGTCTTCTTCAACAGCTTGTAGAAGGGTAGCGCTTGTTCTCCCAATCGGGCGATGAACCTGCTCAGAGCGGCTAGTCTCCCTGCGAGCTGCTGGACTCCGCGTAGATTGGTTGGCTCCTTCATAGTCAAGATTGCTTGTATTTTCTCTGGGTTTGCTTCGATGCCTCTGGCGGATACCAGGTACCCGAGAAGTTTTCCTGCTGGGACGCCGAAGACGCATTTCGTCGGGTTGAGCTTGATCCTGTATGCGTTGAGGGCGTCGAATGTTTCTCTAACGTCTTCGAGGAGTGTGTCCTCAACTCGAGTCTTGATGACGATGTCGTCAACGTACACTTGTACGTTCTTGCCAATGAGCTTGGCGAGGCATTTTTGCATGCAGCGTAGGTATGTTGCGCCTGCGTTCTTGAGCCCGAAGGGCATTGTCGTGTACCAATATACGCCGTGTGGCGTGATAAATGTTGTCTTTTCTTCGTCCTCCCGTTTCATCCGGATCTGATTGTAGCCTGAATAGGCGTCCAGGAAGGAGAGGCGTTGACAGCCTGCCGTAGAATCCACGATCTGGTCGATTCGCGGGAGGGGGAAGCTATCCTTGGGGCAGTGCTTGTTTAACGACGTGTAGTCGATGCATACTCGAAGGATGTCCGTGTTTTTCTTGGGGACCAGCACTGGATTTGCTAACCAGGTGGATATCTTGATCTCCCTGATGAAATTTGCTGCTAGCAACCTGTTTACTTCTTCTCCGAGCGCCTTCTGCTTGGGTTCTGAAAATCGTCGAGTAGTCTGTTTGATGGGTTTGGCATATGGAAAGACTTCGAGTGAGTTCTCGGCAAACTCCCTGGGTATTCCTGGCATATCTGAGGGCTGCCAGGCGAAAATTTCCCATTACTCACGGAGGAGTTTGACGAGCGCGCTTTCCTATGCTTGTGAGAGGGTGGTTGAGACCATCGCTGTCTTCGCAGAATCTGTCGGGTGCACTTGATGCTTTCGGGTATCACTGTTGGCGCTGAACTCCAGCTCAGGCGCTTTTTCTTCGTGAGGGGCATCACGGAGTGATCCGTGGTTTTTGCTAGCTCTTGAAGTTCTTCTTGCATCCCGAAAGATTTTGCGATCTCGTTGAATTCATTGTCGCACTTGTTGGATTTCTGAAAGTCTCCATCGATTGTGATCACACCATATTCTCCAGGTAACTTGAGCTTCAGGTAGGCGTAGTGTGGTACTGCCATGAATCTGGCGAACGCTGTTCGACCAAGAATGGCATGGTACTGTGAAGGCCAGTCGACGACTTCGAAGTCGAGGAATTCTCTTCTGTAGTTGCTTTTAGTGCCCAGCACAACTTCTAAGTTGATTGTTCCGAGTGGACGGATTGCCTTTCCCGGAACTATCCCGTGAAAGGATGTTTCTGATTCCGCAAGGCCGTCCAGATTCCTGTTCATACGACGGAGTGTATCCGCGTAAATAATGTTGATGCCACTGCCACCATCCATGAATACGCGGGCCAAGTCGTAGTTGCCAATCTGTGCTTGGATGACGAGGGCGGTGTGTCCTGGTCGATGGACTCGTGGCGAGTGGTCTTTCATCGAAAATGTGATCGGTTGATCTGCCATCTTCAAGTATCGGGCTTTGTTGGCGGAGTCTGCACAGCCATGCACAACTGCCTTGTGTTAGTATTTTGAGCTCTGCGGGACGGACATACCTTCTGGATCATCGCGAGTTGCCCTGCTGGATTCGGGTATGCATTGGCCCCGGAGTTTTGTGCAGGTGGTGCTGGCAGTGCAGCCAATGCCATGTTTGGATTTGCTGGTGGAGGTAGGGGTTGTGGCGGCTGGAATCCTTGGTGGCCTCCTCCTGGAAGCGGTGGGTAATTTTGAGTGGCTGCGGATCTTTTTCTTGCGAGGGCTTCCGAGATGTCAATAAACTTTCGGCAATCCTTAAGAAGGTGTGTTGCCTTAGTTTTGCCCGTGCGCTTATCTGTAAATAGATGTAGCGAGCAGTATGCGTCGAGGTCTTCCTCGGGAGATTTTTCTTCAGCCTTCGGTCTTCACTCACGATTCCCACGGCGACCGGAGTCGCGGCTTCGCGTGAATTCCGCCGCTACCAGCTCCTCTCGATCCTCGTGATCGTAATATTTCCTCCTTTTCCTTCGGCCATGGCGGTCTTCATCGTGCGCAGGTGATCATGCTCTCTCGTTGCGCACTGCATCTTCTCCGTTAGCCCACTTTTCTGCTATGATCATTAGCTCCCCAATAGTTTTGGGTGCAGCCCTGCCTAGCTCTTCTCTGAAAGCAGTTCTTCGGGCGCCTTTCGCAAAGGCCTCAATCGCCACTTCTTCCGAGATGGTTCCCGCAGTGTTCCTGAGCGTGGTCCACCGCTGGATATATTCGCGGGTAGACTCACCGCTTTTCTGCTTGCATGCTCGCAGTTCATCAATGGTGGCCGGCCTCTTGTAAGTCGACTGGAAATTCTTGCAAAAGTCGCGGTGCAAGTCATCCCATGATGCGTAACAAGATCTTGGTCTTCTTTCCAGCCAGCTGTGGGCCGCGCCAACGAGATGCAAATTGAGATATTGCATAGTTGTATTCTTGTTCCCACGTTGGCATTTTACTGCCGTGAGGTAATCGCTTAGCCATTGAGAAGGCTCGAGTGAGCCGTCGTACTTTGTCACTTCCGTGCTGAGCTTGAATCTTCTGGGTAAAGGCGCGTCGCGGATGCTGCGGGCAAAGCAGAGCGCACCGCATGTTTCATCATCCGAGGAGCTGGACGAAGAGCGCCCGCGGTATCGCGAAGCCCTTGCCTTATCTACCTTATTTTGTGCGATGTCCGACCGTGCGTCATGTCCTGGCCGGTCGCGGTCGGCGTCCTTCCTTGGCTCCTTGCTTCGCTTTCGCAAGCGGCTGCTGTGATGTCGCGAGTTTTTGTCTCTCGGGCTGCCTTCGCTGCTGCTTCGACTGTCATCACGGCGCCGTGCTTCTTTTCCTCGGCCACGACGTGGCGATCTGTCCCTTCTTGGCGAAGAGCTCCTATGTTTGCGGGATGCTTCTCTCTCCTTCTCTTTCTCTTTCTCCTGTTCCTTCTCCAGCTGTTGTGCGGCTTTCCTTCGGTCATAGGCGGCGAGCCTTGCGGCTGCCAGTCCTAGTCCCTTGCATACTTGTTTATACTGTTCCGCCCGAGGGTCACTTTCCGTCGGTTGATTCATCTGCATGTAAGTTGCTACGGCTAGAACCGCGGCAGCGGGAGTTTGCGGGTAGACGTTGCCGTCGTCATCGACTCGCATGAGAGAAGGAGTGATCGATCTGCTGGTCCCGGCTAGGGATTCATTGTTCCTGGATGTAGATGCGTGCCCCTTCCTCGTGGGTCGGGTTCCGACCGAGGGTGTTATGGACAGCCCGGCTCGTCTTTGGCTCGACTCATCCGCCGCTCTTCTTTGGCGGGCCAGATCTATCCGATCGTCTTTGATGGTCGTGGCTGCTCTCACTAAGTGATAGTGGTAGGCAACCATGTCTTCGTGTGAAGCCCCGGCTGCGGGTGGCTTGCTCGTTCGCATAGCCTCCTTCGCTCGGTTCCAAGATTCCCGTGAGACGCCGATTATGTTGCGCTCTGCTGCACTATGTTCCGTTTCCGAGGCTTGTTCCGATCCTGCCATGCAGACTTGAGCCAGTCGAGGCTCGTGCGTCCTAGGCGTAGATCGAAAGTTCCTTTGAATTCTTGATGGTTCCTCTGTCGAGAGGGTATGGTAGTCGTTGGCGTTGAAGCGGATGGATTCGCCGCTTTTATCCAGATGACGGCGCAAGTCGACAGCTCCAGATTCAGTTTCTGATTCATCCGAGAAGTGGAGGATCCCGTCCCTGTTGGTCACGAATTTCAGGCTCCCGAACGTCAAGGTGACGCTCTTCTCCAGATCCTCGAATACCGGGCGTGATTCCGGCGAGTCAGGTGTGACCACGACAGATCCGATCCATATAGGATTGTTCGGAGCCGTAGTCGATGGTTTCCAACGGGAGTTGGTTGTCGATGAAGCCGAAGATGCCGGTGATCCAGCGCCCGTCGTCCCCACGGTCGGCGCCAATTGTCGAATATCTGACTCTACAAATCCCTTAGGTGACCCTATCGGGTTTCGACTAGGAGAACTCATGAGCGCTGGTGGAATCGTCGGCTAGACAGGGGGCGAGATTTACCCAGGTTCGGGGCCCTCGTAGAGGTAAAACCCTTACTCCTGCCTCTGTCGATCTGTATTGATGAGTAGATCGGTTACAATGGTGGTTGCCCGAATCGAGAGTATGATCTCGAGTTCAAGGCTTTAGTGTTGCGGTGTTGCTTGGTCCTCCTCCGGTGGCTCTCCTGGCCTTATATAGGTGGCCAGGTCTCAAACCCTACCCGGAGAGGACTCGAATTCTAACCTTAAGTCGGTTACATATTTCTAAACTTAACCCGCAAGTTAGCGCGGGTGGGCTTCACGTGGGCCTTCTGGAATACTCCAAGGGCTCCTCTTCTTGGGCCTTAACCTTGGGCCTGAGATGCGGTGTCCTTACCCGCAGGGTCCAGGATCCATGTCTTCGTCACCAGGGTACGCCCTATTCTGCGGATGGTGTACAGCTGGTAAGTGGCCATGCCCAGTGTGCAGGAACCGACTTGAGTTCCTTTGGCTAAACGGGGGTAAGAAGTATTCCGCGTTCGACACGCATCGCAAGTTTCTCAAAAGAAGGCATCGGTTTAGAGAAGACGAAAAGAACTTAAAAAAGGGAAGAGTTGAGCGTGAAGAGAAAGAGATACCAACTTTCGATGGTGCAGGTGTTGATGCCGAGCTACGTGCTCTCGTGCCTGCTCCAGGAAATGGCCCACGATATGTGGGATATGATGAAACACCCAACTGGACTCACGTGGCAGGCTTGACGCAGCTCGAATATTACAAGGACCTCGAACTACCCCATAATATCGATGTGATGCAGGAGTCCATCACAGGGAATGTCCCTCTTACGCCGATGGAAGCATGGGAGAAGATGAGGATCAAGAAGACCGATCCATCCAAGCCCCAGCCCTCGCTTCCAGAGTACTTCGGCACCGCCCAGGAGGACTTAGCTAGTTACAAGACGGCGTTCCAGGGTTTTCATCCTCACGTGGATAACCCTATTCAGGAGGAGACCGACGTGAGGGCTTTGGTCGTGGGCGGGCGCGGCAGGGAGCATGGCCGTCTTCGCTGCCTTAACCAGGTGATCCCGCGTACTCCCGAGTTGAGCCTCACGCGTATCAAGGCCACCCTCACCGCCGACGGCCCCGTTGTCCCTCCTCCTCGACAGACTTCCAAAGCTCGCGCCGAAGTAAGTTCTTCTCAATCTCATTCCCTTTTCCTTAGTAGCTAACTTGACGAGATTCAACTTTCATCGAGATTCATTTTTCTTGAAATTGTAGGCTCCATTAGGTGATGCCTACGATGCAGCTATGGCGGAGTACACCGTTAAGTATCAGGAGTGGGCGCAGAAGAGAAGGGCCTATGACGCCTAGGAAGAACTGCGCGATGCTGTAAGTTTCACCATTTTCTCCCTGCAAAAAATGACAAGTCCTACTTCCCCCTACTTTGAACCTTTATTTATGCAAAGCCTAACATCAAAAATATCTTGTAGGCGGACGAGAGGTTATATTCCACTGGAGAGCGGGTTACAATACCAATTCCACGACCACCTAAGCCTGACCTGCCGCCTCCGTTTCCAACGAAGGAGGACTTCACTCGCGTAGCCTACGTGAGTACACCGGTAAGTTATATGCCAAACCAGTCGTTACCGCTGTCATGTGCCCGCCACGTTAGAGTTGCTAACTTCTGCTAAAAAAATGCATGTAGGGATCGGGACACTCTAGGGCTACTCCCTTCGGCCGTGCTGATGACTCGCCAAGTCGCACGATCACACCGTTTCATCACGCTCCCGGTGCATCGCCGAGTCCGTCGCGCGATGCCGATGCCCGTGCTACTCCCTCGCCGAGTTCCGGGCATGGTTCGACGGCGGCTACCCAGCGCAGAGCGTCGCCTATTCTCACTCGGTCCGAGATGGGCACTTCGAGCTCCCGCGAGATCTAGCTAGAATGATGATCTGTGTATCGCACTATCGATGATGTTCGGATGATTTTGTACCTTGTACGATGTTTGGATGATATGGACATGATGTTTGGATCTTCTTTGTGTCATTTCAATTTTGTTTTTAATTTTTCTGCAATTTAATTCATATTAAAAATTGTCGAAACGGAGAAACGCACCAGCAGGAAAAAAACAGTTATAGGCCGACGGCAAAGCCGTCGGCGTCTTCTAAAACGCGCGGCCCAGCACCGCATAGGCGGCCCAAATAGGGGTGTCTTCTCGCACGCGCACGGCCCACCGCACGCCGCGTGGCCCAACAGGCCGACGGGCTGGCCGTCGGCGTATCCTTCGCCGAACGGGAACGGAAAAACGGCCAGTGGGGCCCATTTGGCGATACGCCGATGGTTCGTGAAACGCCGACGGGATGTGCACGTTCGCCGACGAAGCTGAACGCCGACGGGGGAACGGCGACGGTGACCGTCGGCGGCTGGCTACGCCGACGGGAATGGGAGCTACGCCGACGGCCCGTCCCCGTCGGCCTATCGACGCAGTCCTGTAGTGATGAAAATATCAGTCGAGTCACGCAGGTGATCCTAGCTAGTAGCAAGGGTAACCTAGTCCAGCAACCGTGAAATGCTCCGGCGAAACTACCCGGGTAATTACGCGTGCTGATTAATTCGTCTACCTCCACTTTGCCAAAAGCAGTCGTTATTCGTCCAGTCTCACGTACTAGTATGCTGAATCAAAAGAAGTTTTAAAGCAAGCACAGCTAGTGCAATTGCAAGTTGAAATCAGAAGTACTGTTGTGAAGTCATGAGATGGATGATTTGTTGAATCAGTTAGCTGGCCGACCGGAGCAGGTTAAGACCTAGAATTAGTTAATTAATTGACCACGACGGATGATTTGTTGTGAAGTCATGAGTACGCGCTAGCTGCCATTGGTCTTGAGAAAAGGAAAATCGATCCACCAGCGCGTGACTAATCGTCGGGGCCCTGTGCAAGTTGGCATGTAGATTGCACATGCCAGACCACCGGCCGGCGAGCTCCTTGGACAGTGAACCTGCCGCATTGACGGGGACTCGCGTATAGTGCGTCCGGTCTTATTAAGTCGGAGGACGAAATGACCGAACTTAAGATCACCGGGACTCATGATCGGGCCTAACCTGGTCGACCCGATCAAAACATTTCAACTTCAAAGAGGGTCAACACTCGCAGTCAACCGAACAGTAGGAAATACTTACTAGCGGAAGGCCTCGGAACAAACAAACAAACGGCCGGGTCTCCTGATTAAATATGCAGAGGCAGCAGCTTACTAGGTTGCATGCATCGATCGCCTGTCTAAAATCTACCGAGCTGATCTAGCTTGCCGTGGTAGGTCTAGCTCGATGTAGCAAGGCAAGCACACAGCAATCACACAAACTGCCCAACATAGAAGCAACAAATGCCATTTCCTTCCTACTGTTTGAGGATGTCGGCAACCCACTGGAAATAGTTCTGCTCCTGCTCATCAAAATAGCCGAACACCACCAATTATGCGTCGATCGGGAGAGGATCATGGCGCTGCCAATTGGAAAAACAAAAAGTGTAGAGCTCGGCCTCGTCACAGGGTCATGTGCAAGTTGGCACGATAAATTACACATGCGACACCGGCCGGCCGGCTCCTTGGGACAGTGTACTATACTGCAAACCTGCCGCATGACGAAACACCCGCCATGTGGAACCTTGATTACTAGCTACTCTCCGGTGCGAAACTACGCGCGCATACAAAACCCTGTCACTTGTCAACTTGCGTAGGCAACCGGCCGGGGCTAGTCAAATTCAATTTGAAGCGCAATTGCATACGCATTTGCGACACCCACGGTCTCATAGGAAAACCCTCGCGAAATGTCTCGGAACAAACCGAACGATTCTTCGATTAAGTATGCACACACGACACACATCAGTGTACATGCACGCATACCGGAGTGCCTTTAAACCTCGGATCAACGCCTATACCTGACATGCTGCTGTCGCACCGGCGAAGATCGGATCCTTACAACCCGGTCACGACCGACTTGTCTCAAAGCCTCGGCCGTTGCTCATTTTGTTTAAGCTCTAGAGTTCATGCACTGTTGGTTTTACCTCTACACTACGAAAACAAGATAGTCCGAACCTATGCCCAATGCAAATTTCTTATCACGGTTTTATAGCCATTCACTGATGTGATATAGTTTTTTTTAACGAAATCAAAATATTTGCCGTTTCCATTAGTTAAATCAAAATATTCGATGTGGCGCTGTAGAAATGACAATTTTTTTAATGGTATAAATTGTTCTCTTATGCAGATTATCTTCAGCATTACAGCTATACACTGTATTTTGGTACTGCTGTAGCGTGTGGAGCACGGGATCTTTTTATGGAGGCGTGTACCAGACTGAAGACTACAACCAAGAACTTTTTATCCCAGCATGGATGGCAGCACAATTTGCGGATCGATCCTCCACCTACATAGACGTTGTTACTTGCTTTGTACTTCGTCTTCATTTTGTTCACTTTTTTTTATTTCGGCTGTGTGCATCTTGATATGCGGTGGCTGGGTATATGACATTACTTATCAGTAATAAAATATCCTTTATCAAAAATTAATTAAGTAAGAAGAAGGTGCCCAATTTAATAGGAAAACCAAGAAGAAAATCATAGCAACATAGCGCCACACCCACGCAAACCCGAGAACAACAAGAACCCTATTCAGAACACCCTTGGCGGAGAGAAGACGTTGTATCCGCTATGGGGAGCAGGCACGGGACCCTACAACGAAGATGGAGAAACTAACCCTCTCGAGAGCTGCACTGTCGTGGGATAATCACGGCAGACGTTACCGGGGGTAACTGATCTTGGGGCAAGACGACACAGGTGTTTGGGAGAGGGTTTAGCTCAGAGGAAAACATGGTGCAACTCGATCTGGCAGCCGGCAATCAAAGTCGCCGAGTCTCCGATCTTGATATAACAACTCAACTATGGGATTACACTGGATGCTCGATATCAAGCGATATTGCTAGGGTTCTTGGACCTCTGTCTAAAACTAGACCTGGGGGTCGGTTTATAAAGCACCCGTACCCCCGGCTTATTCCCCAAGGCGCATCCTGGATCCTACCCGGACACGACGCACAAACCCTAGCTTTCCTTTACAGTAACCCACAATCCGGATTGCTGGGCCTACAAACTTGGGCCTTCCACAAGCTTCCTTATCCTTAGCCGGATCCTGCGCACCGTCCTTTGGGCCGGGTTACTCCTTGGAGTTTGGCCTACCGGGTTATCATCCCCCCGTCAGTAGTCCCCAGAATAGCCTGGGCTTCATGGATCCTCCTTGAAGCGCTCGCTATTCCCTGCAAAGATATCAAACATACAGGCATATAGAGGCCGGGTTAAGATGCTCTGATATTCAGCTAGGCCTTACTCCACGGCGGCCATGTAGTAACCCGGGTTTTTTCCCCCAAACATCTTTAATTTTCCAGGTCTAAACCCTAATTCCATACTCGATAATCGATCCTGATATCACGGGATGGATTCCCTTCTCTCTTTTATCCAGATGCCTTGCTCAATATTTGGCGCATATCTCGCAGAAACTTAAATAAATAGCCGTTTACCTCCGTAACTCCCGGCCCCCACTCACCGAACCGGGCTTACCCACTTATACTATAAATAAGCTCCTTGGGGGTAACCCGAACCTTAACGGCTCATTTCCCCCCATTCCGCTTCCTTTCTCCTTCTAAGCTCACTCTCACGGAGCACCACCACGGAAATCCCGCGCGCATCACCGGAGCCCACCGGCCGGAGGCTGCGCTCCGCCACGACTCGCCCCGCGCCGCCGCCAAGATCCGCCGGCGAATCCCCATCCGGCCCGTCAAGGACCGCGAAGGGACACCAGGCTTGCGCCATCTGCCTCCGCAAAGCCTCGCTCAGATCTCCTCCGGTAAGCCACTTGCGTCCATTAATTCGCCCTTGCACTTTTTGATTTCACCTTAGATTAGATCCAAATCGACCCGCCAACGATTCCTCGGCCATGCCGAATTAAGTTGCTAACATTCTTTCCAGCTCGCCTAATAGATAAGTTATGGATTCCAATCCATTCTCCTACTACCTGCAAGTACTAATCTCGCCACAAATCCGAAGATAAGATTCCCAATCTGGGCCCGATCCACTCAAAATTTCCGCCTTGGCCTCAATCACCTGGCCGGACTTCCCCTTTTCAGTTCCTTTTATTCGCGTTAAGTGCCTATGCGGCCATCCATCGTCCCCAAAGAACCCCTTCAACACTTAGATCTCCATAATTTTCGTCATAATACTTGATACCCGGACAATTTCGAACTTTACTCGGTGAGCTAACACCCGGGTTACACGCAATTTTTCATGTCTCAATATTACCCCACCGATACTCGACCGGCTCACCACTTCGGGGTCTTAGTCCTCTTATCCTTTTACTTTGTTTTTTGCAGGTCAACCACATGGCTCCCAAAAAGCAGGGGAAAACTTCAACCAAAGTTAAAGCCGCCAACTCCATATCCGCCAACTGGGCGCGGTCTACAGTCACCAAATCCAAGTTGGAGGAGCTAGTGGAGCTGGGAGTTCTTCCTCCTCAAGAGGATATCCAATGGAGAGTGCCGGGTAAGGAGACCCGGCCCACCCCGACAAAAGGCGAGGTAATTTGCTTTGTGGAACATGTGACCCGGGGCTTCCGCCCACCGGGTCACCCCTTTTTCCGTGATGTTTTGAATCATTACGGTCTTCGCGTCTTTGATATCGGGCCTAATTCTGTTCTCAACATCTCCCACTTCATAGTCCTTTCCGAATCATACTTGTGCACTTCGCCAAGTCTAGCTCTTTTCATCGAGCTTTTTCAATGCAAACCGTGCCGCGAGAGCGGTGACGGGGCGCTTCTCGCTTGCGGCGGGGTTTCCATCCAGCGCCGCAAGAATTCTCTGATGCCACCCCTCACCCTTAATTCCCATGTCAAGCATTGGCAGCTCTCCTACTTCTACTGCCAAGACACCTCCCCACCCGGCCAAAAGAAGCTGCCGGGTTACTCAAAGGGTCTTCTTGACATCTCTGATAAATTTAGTGCCTTTGCCCCTGACTCGGACAGGGAGGCAATTCAACCTCTTTTAGCCAAAATCACCACTCTCACAGCCCAAGGCCTCATCGGGCTCAACCTGGTGAAGACTTGGGTAGATTTCCGGATTCAACCCAACTCCATCCGCACAAAGTTAATGTGCGAGTATTCAGGGCAATCTACAGACCCGCTCCGGTACTCCGACAACATCTTCGCAGCTGGCGATACTCATAAAACCATCAAGGGCTTTCTGACCGAAAAGCTCGAGGTAATCCGGAACATATCCGGGTTAGAGCCCTTCACGCTTGAGAACCCAGCCCCCAAGGTGAAAACCCGACTTTGATGCCTTTACCTTTGCTCTTTCCACTCAATGCAGTTAATAACCCTTATGCTAACACTTTTCAGGCTGATGACGATTTTTGGAAAACCAATGCCTCCCCTAGCTCCGAAAGTCCAGAGGAGCAAGAAACTGTTAACTCGGATGAAGGTACTCTCCGGATTTTATTTGGTTTCCTTGAACTCACCATAACCCCTTCATTTCCAACCATAACTTTGATGATATCCAGAACAAGAAGATGACGAGGAAGAAAACTCCGATGGCAAAGTAGAATCTGCCAACGACGAGGAAGAACTGGAGCCGACAGTCAAGGTCGGATCCAAAAGAAAGACTCAAGAGGCCACCTCCAAGGTTTCATATCTCCCCCTCGCATTCAACTCGCATTACTTTAATGATATACTTGAGCTACCTTGACGTTATCCCACTGGCCGTTCTTGAAGGAGTCGCCCGTGCCCAAGCGTAGGTCAACTCGAAATCACCCGGGTGATGATGCCCTTAACCCGGGTATTTCATCGACCCCCCCGCGGCGGGCTGGTAATTACCCTATCTTTTCTGGGTCAAAACATTCTCTTTAAACCATTCCCATATGACATCTAACTTGATAATTTCCAGCTTCTCCCGAGTCCAGCGATGGATTTCCTTGTGACTTTGCGGTGAATACCGGGTAAGATCCCCTTCCTGATGTTCCACCATATTTCATCACCCTTTCTTGACTGTGTATTTAGCTACTCACTGACAACATCTTATAGGGCCACGGTCGTTATCAGCGATCAAGAGGAAACGGGGACCGAGGGCCCGGGTAAGGGGAGCCCGGCTGATAAGACTACAGCCGCGTCCAGCGGTGAAAAACAAGCGTCGCCGCCAAACCCGGACACGCAAGGAGCCGAGTATCCAATTGCTTCCCATGCAAGCAAGAAGAACAAAACCACCGTCTTGGGTGCAGAAGAAGGAGCGTCGGATTCCGACACACAAATGACCCGGGTTCCGCCTCCTACTAAGAAGAAAGCTCCTTCCCGGAATTTCCAAGGCCCCGGGTCTTCTGATACGAGTAAAGACACTTTCGATCAGTTGATGAACACTCTCCTTACTATGAAGACTTCGGAGAGCCAGATCTTGGAGCGCATGGCTGCAGAGCACCAGGTAAGGACACTTTGTATCTCATATTGCATACCTAGTCCCCAAGTTCCAAGTATGACTTGCAAAAGTGATGCTTGGTACTTTACGCCACATTCAGCTTTCCATACAATCCAACTAATACTTGCATTCCTTGCTACTTACAGGCACAGATAACCCGGTCTGATGAAACTTTACTGAGGACCGAACAACTTCTTCTTGCCGAGATGAAACGAAGGGAAATCCTTGAGGATGACACGAAAACCTTGAAGAAAGATGTTTCCAAATACAAGAAGAAGTGCAATGCCGCTCAGACCGAACTGAAGAAACTATCGGACCAGGTCTCCGATACTTATCAGATCTTGCTCAGTAAGTTTTCTGCTGTCGATTGGCTTCACGTCTTTGCTTTATTATAACAGACTCGGGATTACTGATACGCTCTTTCTTTTGTTACGACTGCAGGTGCCAACCTTGCGGCCCCAGAGGAAAATGCCATTGTCAAGGCTAAAACCCTCAAGACTGTGCTCCGGACTTTCTTTGCCGGAACAAAATTTATATTGGATGCTGTGAAGTGGCCTACGGAAGTATATCCGGGTGAAGAGAATCTCGTTCAAGCCTGCTCCACTGTGCCTGGCTGGATTGAAATCTGGAAACGCTCATCATGCCGGATTGGAATGACCCGGGCTTTTACTCTGGCCAAGGCTTTCTTTCCAAAGCTTGACCCGGCAAAGGTAACATCCGGGTTTCCCGAATTCAAGGCTGACGGTTCCAAATTTACACCCAAGGATTTCAAAGCCATACAAGCCGCAGTGCGCCCCTCAGCTACCACTTTGGCCGATAGCTTGGATCTAAATACGATTATGAGTGCATATGACGCTGATGGCAAAGTTATTACGGAGGAAGCGCCCCCGCCTTTTGATATCTTGGAGAAGTGAGTTTCTAGCTCGGCCAGGAAGAGGGAGGCGACTGCGAAGAGAGAGGCCGAGTTAGGATCGGGCCCGTCTGCCTCTACACCAGCCGTCCCTCCACCAGTCCGCCCTGATGCAATGAGTCCGGGTAAGGGTGCCGGGAAGGCTAAGCAGCAAACCCAGGACTCAGACCCGGAAGGCCGTACTTAGGAGGCCGAATAGGGCCGTACTATCATAATACCTTGTAATGCTTTGTATTCACACTGTTATGCTTTTGATGGTGCGCCTGTGCACCCCTGATACTGACGCCGTACCTTGTAACGTACTTTTAGTCCATGATATACTTTGCGGCTTTCCTGGCCTTTTGATAACCGTATTGCTTGCCTATTCTTTGAACTTTTTCTCGATACCCGATTCTCTATTTTGGCTCCCTTCGTAAGACTCGGTTTTCCGAGTACCAGGGGCTTTGATACGTGGACTTTTTCTTTAAGTCCCCAAGACTCGGATGGTGAGGTTTTTCGAACTGCGATAGCCAAGTAGTTTGTTTCTGTTTCGAAGTCCCCTAGTCCCCAGGACCCAAAGTCCGAGTCATGGGGGTGTGGCCTTTCTCAGAGAACAAATTATTTTTTACCGAGTCGCAAGCCTAAAGCCATTCCGTGTGAATACTGAAGTTATGCTTGATAGTTGTTGAGTTTCCGGCTTTTAGCCTTGTACTCTGCATAAACTTGTGGTTTAGATGACCCTTTTGACTATCTTGTACTGTAAGCCGGCTTTCGCGTGGATACCATGTTGTTACATCCATACGAGAACAGTGTCAGGCAAGTCCCATTGGGCTTCATGGCTGATTGTAATCGTAAGCGAACGAATCATGCCACTTTAGTGCGAGTCACATCGAGCTTAAGTAAGAAAAGTCAAGAAAATTTGGCTCCTTTGTCCAGTTATAAGATTGCAGCCGTACTCGTTTGCGAATAATCGGCCCTTATAACTTATAGGCATCAAGGCCGGGTATTTTGGGTTGCTAGCTGGGCTACTTGAGCCGCCAGCCCCCGAGACCTGTATATACTCAACATTCTTAATGATACGGAAATATTGATGCCACGTGGATACTACTTACTTGTAATCAGGCTGTAACGAAATAGGACTTGATAACCATCTCTTTATTGCTGCGAGAAAGTTTGGATCAGCAGGCCGCCTCATTAAAAACCTTCCAGTCCCCTTAGGTACCCTGGGTAGGAAAAGAGCGCATCTGAAACCTGCTGCCCGTTACATTGTTTAGTTCTTCGTGGACACCGGTCCCGAACTGGCGTGACCGGTGCACATTCTCCACACGTTAGACTTTTTCATGACGAGTACCGGGTTTGCTAGCCAACCCGGGTAAATTGTTTCCATGACATGGCCGGTTGTGAGTGATCGTGCAGCTTCTTCTTCTGTGGCGGATTGTTTGGAGGGGTCATCCTTGACAAAAGCCACCATTTTAGCATCTTGTGTTACCTTGGATTTTGCTCGTTCGCCTTCAGTACTCGGCCTTTTTGATGTGGCTCTACCCTCCGGGTCTGCTTGAGACCGGTACTGCTTGAGTTCTTCTTTTCTACAGGCCTGCTCGGCCATTGCTGCATCTCCTTCGTCGCATTCAGCTGCTATGTCTCGATTTCCATGTATGGTAATGGTCTTCTTGGGACCCGGGATTTTTAGCTGTAGATATACGTAACACGGCCTAGCCATGAATTTGGCGTAAGCCGGCCTTCCAAATAACGCGTGATAAGGGCTGCGCAATTTGACTACCTCAAAGGTAAGCCACTCGATTCGATAATTATCCTTTGACTCTCCAAAGGCTACCTCCAATGCGATTTTTCCCTCGGGGCATGCTGAATGACCCGGCACTATCCCATGAAAAACTGTTGAGCTTTTTTGCAGCTGAGATTCCTTGAGACCCATGCGTAGGAAGGTTTCCCAATACAGTATATTGATGCTGCTTCCACCATCCATTAAAACCTTTTTCAGTTCGTACCCATTGACTTGCGGTGCGACTACTAGTGCCAGGACTCCTGGGTGCTCCACTCTTTCTGGGTGATCCCTTCTGCTCCATGTTACCTCCTGTTCTGACCATCTCAAGTACCTCGGGACAGCTAACGAAACTGAGTTGACCGCTTGCTTCAGTATCTTTTTGTCCTTGTTAGAGCCTCCTGTGGTATGCACATGATATTGACCCAATTGTTTGGGGTTAGCCTGGAAACCTCCTGCCCCCCTTGGTTATTACCTTGATTTCCAGCCGTCGGATTACCGGCTGGGGGTGGGCCGTTGCCCGGGTTTGCCCCTGGACCCGGTCCTCCTCCCCGTCCTGCACCTCGCATAGCTCTGTGCACTTCCTCATTTTTCCATCTTTGTAAATCGGCGCACTGTTCTAGGGAGTGGTTAGCTGGCCTGCCATTCCTGCTGTGCTTCGGGCATGCCATCCTGAATATGTCCCAATTGTTACCCGGCCTTGGTGGACCTTGATAGTTTCCTCCATTGTGGTTACCTCCGTTGAAATTTCCTTCTGCTCTGGGCCTCGAAGACCCGGCTTCTGTGTTGGCGACAAACTCGGAGCCTCCTTCGAACGGGCGCTTGTTCTGGCTATTTCCGTTATTACCTGATGCTGATCAATTGTCGGTTCTTCCGTTATTGCTTGTGTTTGCTTTTACCTTCTTGTCATCAGCTTCTTCTTCTGTAGTATCTGTCGCAGCGTGTTTGTTGCACGCATCCATCAATTCTCCCATTGTAACTTCCGACGCATTTCGACTGGACTTCATGCGAGTTAACTTTTGCACTAAAGGTATATACTTGCATGTTTTTGCCATGGCATGTAGTGCATCCTTGGGCTGGATATCCGTGGATGAGTGAAGTATCTCCATAACCCGGCGCACCCAACTACGCGCCGATTCTCCCTTCTTCTGGACGCATCGCTCTAGATCATCAATAGCGAATAATTTCCTGCAGGTTCCGTGAAAGTGCTTGACAAACGCGGTCTTCAATTCCTCCCAAGACTTGATCGATCCTTCCGGCAAATTGGTGAACCACAATTTTGCTGCTCCTTCTGACATCATCAGGTACATGAATTTGGCTTGGAGGTTCTCGGACGCGTTGCGAATTGACATTGCCATCTCGTAACTGCTTAGCCATGTTTCGGGATCCATAGTTGGCTCATAATTCACTACTTTCCCTGGCTCTTTGAATTTTTCCGGGTAAGGTTCAGCTCTGATACTGTCCGAGAGACACTTAGGCCCCGCAAGGACGGTTGAGGCCGGCCTGGCTCTAGAAACGTGTGATACCGCGGGGGGCGCGGCTGGGCGCGATGCTGCGGGAAGTCCATGCGCTGCAGACCCGGCCGCGGCCCTCCGAGCCCTAGAACTGTCCACGACGGCCTGTGCTGCTGATGCTGCCTGAGCGCGGGGAGGAGGCGGCATTTGCTGCTGCTCTTCCCTCCGTCGCGCTGAACTTGTTTGGATATTCCCTTGCTGTTGACTGACGTATGGCGTCCCGTGCATACCGCTTCTGTGATCCGGATAATTGGCTTGCTGTGCCACCGCAGTGTGCAACAGATCGATGGCTTGCCGAGTCTTCTTTGCATGGGGCGACTCTCCCACAGGGATTTGATTCAACGCGAGTGTCGCTGCATATACATTGTCCATGGGGTTATTGTAGTGGCCGGCTGGTGTGCGGAACCGTGATGGTGGCGGTGGTGGTAGATCGTTGCCGGTTGTGACTCTAGTTTGTGGTGGGGGTAACCCGGTCCGCTCATTCGCCGGATGTGTCGCTGCTGTCACCTGTTGGGGTGCGGTTCCCTGGTTCGCCACTGGTATCGGCTGGTCCTGAGGTGTAACAAATAAATTAGCCGGATTAATAACCCCGCCCATTGCTGGTAACCTGGTGTGGTGCCTTTGATGTATTCTAGACGTTTCCTCTCGGAGCCGGGTTTCCAACGCATCTAGCTCACGCTGCCGCGTGGCCATCCCTTGCTTTTCTGCCTCTACCTGCCTTCTTTGCTGTTCCAGCGCACGACGAGCCACATCCAGATCCCTGACGCGTTCCGCTGCGTTTTCCGGAGTGATAACCGTTGCGAGAACCGTGGGGTCTAGAATCAGATTGTTATCGAATAAGGCCGGGTGGCGCGGGTTCGAAGGACCCGCCCCTGGTGTCCGGTTTTCTAAGAATCCGAACGTATTTGCATGCAACTCCTCATCCGCTGCTCTGCTGGTTACTGACGCCGACTCTCCATCAACCCGGGCCAAGACCGGGTCTCCGTTAGCCGCGTCCTGTCGCTGGGCCACTGCCTGAGCCGCCCCGACTGATGCCGCGGTTGCGTTTCCTTGGTTGGCCGCGGGGGCCGCATAGACTGCAACTCGGCGTACGATATCCGGTGTAAATTCATGCTGTTCTTCCTCACCATTCTCCTCATACCGGTTTTCCAGTAGATCCAGGATAGACCCGGTATCATCTTCTCTTTCGGCCCGGTCGCGTGGGGTCCATGCCGGCTCCTCCAGCTGTTCCCACTCCGCGATGGGTTCTTCTGCCGGATGTGTCGTTCCAATCGATTCTTCATCATCTGATCGGATAGACGTGGCTTTTCCTGGCATAGAATCAGATCCAACGTTGTCAGGGATCGAATTGGAAGCACATACCATACCAATGAAGACGCTGATCCGGCCGATCGTCACGACGGATCCGGATTCGAGGTGATCCGACTCCGCCCCCCAGCCGGAATCGCCACCATCTTTTCTCCTTCGTGGTCGATGTAGATTTCGCCGATGACAAGATTCTCCATGCCCTTCCGAGCTTCTCCCGTGATGTAAACACCTTTGGACGCAGGCCCCACGGTGGGCGCCAACTGTCGTGGGATAATCACGGCAGACGTTATCGGGGGTAACTGATCTTGGGGCAAGACGACACAGGTGTTTGGGAGAGGGTTTAGCTCAGAGGAAAACATGGTGCAACTCGATCTGGCAGCCGGCAATCAAAGTCGCCGAGTCTCCGATCTTGATATAACAACTCAACTATGGGATTACACTGGATGCTCGATATCAAGCGATATTGCTAGGGTTCTTGGACCTCTGTCTAAAACTAGACCTGGGGGTCGGTTTATAAAGCACCCGTACCCCCTGGCTTATTCCCCAAGGCGCATCCTGGATCCTACCCGGACACGGCGCACAAACCCTAGCTTTCCTTTACAGTAACCCACAATCCGGATTGCTGGGCCTACAAACTTGGGCCTTCCACAAGCTTCCTTATCCTTAGCCGGATCTTGCGCACCGTCCTTTGGGCCGGGTTACTCCTTGGAGTTTGGCCTACCGGGTTATCATCCCCCCGTCATGCACCAAGAACGACCCCCAAGGAGGAGCATCACGTACATCGCCCAATCGTGAGATGATCTAGGGTTTCCCCGGAGTGGCCCAGGCGGAGGCGAGCACCACATCTTGATGGTGTCTCCAAGAAGAGGAATGGCGCCCAGATGCGTCGTCGTCGCCGGCCACGACACGCAGTCGGAGCAGAGCTTTCGCTCGGTGTAGGTCTGCCTTTCGCCCGCCGGGATGAGACCGACCAGTCCGAGAAACACCTTCACCTACATGGCCAGAATTGGGCAAGCAAAATCAAATCCACCACTATCCACACCCCTTCGAACCTCTCAACGACCATCGCGCCAATAGCCAACAAGGAGAGGACCACCACCGTGCGAGACCTCGCACGCCGGCGAGCCGCTGCACCAGCCACAACGGATCTGGGCAGAAACCAAGCACCAAAAGCACCTCGCACGTAAGCACCCGGCACCACCATCACGCCGCTGACGTCGGCGAATACCCGCAGTCGTCCCCCCCCCCCCCCCCCCCCCCTCGCGCTCTACCACGAAGGCAGCAGTGCGTGACGGCTAAGACATGGGGCACTGGACGGGGAGAGGCTGCCAGGTCGATTATCGCCCTGGTGCCGGCGCGGGGGGAGGGGGGGTGGGTGGAGGGGAGGGTAGGCACTAGGAGAGGTTCACGCGCTCTCACCCTTTTTTTGTGATATACTCGCTTCGTTCGGAATTAGATGACTTGTGTTTGTCTAAATACAGATGTAGCTATATACTCAAAGATGTCTAGATACATTCATATTTAGACAAACAGAAGTCATCTAATTCCGAACGAAGTGAGTACTAGTTTAGTTAATGAAAAAAATAGCTTTGTATTTTTTAGTAGCATACAAACCTTACACGTTGTCATAGATACAAATTAGTTAGTCCAATCATATGCAATGCATAAGCTGAGCAGTTTACTTGTGTGCGAAACTGCCGCATTGACTTGACACCAACGTACGTATAGTACGTCCTGTCATATTTAGCGGGAGGACGAAAGACCCGTGAAACTTTGATTACTATTTGTAGTAGTTTACGAAACTGCACATATAAAATGGTGTCACTTGTCAACTTGTGTAGTCAACCGGGGATAGTTAAATTGAATTTGGAGCGCACATGAATCCACGGTACTGGTAGTTGTTCTCTGTACAAACCAATTGGCTCTTCCAGTCTTCGATTAGTACTCCCTCTGTTTTAGCCTTTTTTCATATTCAAATATATGGACATGTATCTACACAATTTTTAGTGTATATGTTGACTCATATTAGTACGCATATAGACAACATGAGTAACAACTACAACATTTTATATTTAGGAACGGAGTAAGTACATGCCTTGGGGACCCTCGCAGCCGCACGAGCTCAGGCGGAGCTGGCGCGGACTGCGGCCCCCACCTCGGATGCCCAGATGCAGATGGCATCGGGCCCGAGTAGTAGCTCCCAGAGTAGGCCTAGTGGGACGGAGGCCCCCGAGCGGGACGCCCAGACGGGGCGTCCACGAGGGCGGCCTCCCAAGGTCCCCAAGGCTTCGTCTCGGCCCTCGACATCTGGTAGGGCCCGTTCTGTCCCCCGTAATGGGACACCCTCAGATAATGTTTCCCAATGAATGCCCCATTTCGGTCATTCATTTGGAACATGCGGGGCTTCGGTAGGGAGGGCGCCTCAAAACAGCTTAGCGAGTATATACGACGAGAAGAGATCGATATTGTGGGGATTCAGGAAACGATTCGGCAAGACTTCTCCATCCATGAGTTACAACGCCTTAGCCCTTTCAAATTTGCCTGGCAATGGCTGCCGGCGACGGGCCGCTCAGGCGGGATCCTCCTCGGTGCAAAGGAGGAGACTTTTGAGGTGGAGGATATGGACCGCGGGGAATTCTTCGTGAGTATGCTACTGACCCATAAGCACACCTCCCTTCAGTGGGAGGTGATTATCGTTTATGGCCCCGCGGATCATAGCAGATCACCGGCCTTCCTTGCCGAGCTACGCGGCAAGGTAGAGAGATGCTCTACCCCGATAGTTATCGCCGGGGATTTTAACCTCATAAGAGCCCCGGAGGACAAAAGTTCGGCTAACGTGGACCATCGGCGGATCGACATGTTCAATGACTGCATCGCTGACCTCGCCCTTAAGGAAATTAGGCGGGTTGGGGCGAGATACACCTGGACTAACAACCGGGCGGACCCGGTACGGAGTGTGCTGGACCGGGTCCTTGTATCGGTAGACTGGGAGATAGCGTTCCCCCTGTGCTCACTACGGGCTTTGACTAGGGTAGGTTCGGATCACACCCCTCTGTTACTTTCGTCTGGCGGGGCCATTCCGCCGAAATTGAACCGCTTCCATTTTGAAAACTTCTGGCTTGAGAAACCAGGTTTTGTGGAAGTGGTCCAGGTTCGCTGGAAGGAGGCTGCGGCTACGCCCCCTCGCATGTTTAATGCGGTAGACATCTGGCATCACTGCGCCCAGATGTCTCGCAAATTCATGCGGGGTTGGGGTGCCAACCTTGGTGCGGAGGTGAGGAGGAGGAAAGCTACTATTCTGGAGGCGATTCAGTCACTCGATCGCGCCTCGGACTCGGTAGGGCTGACCGCGGAGGAGTGGCTTCAGCGGTACGCTCTCGAGGACTCCCTTATGGAGATCTACAAGGGCGAGGAGGTCTTCTGGCGTCAGCGGAGTCGCCAGAACTGGACCCTTAGGGGTGAGGCCAATACAGCATACTTCCACGCGATCGCTAATGGTCGGCGGCGGAAATGCTCTATTCCGTGCCTATGGGAGGGCGATCGTCTCTTAGAGGAGCCAAGAGAGATCTCCACCCATATCTACTCCTTTTATAAGGAGTTATTTGCCGCGGGTCCTCGCTCGGGCATCTCGATTGCCCAGGACTTGTGGCCAGCTGGGGCACAGGTCTCGGATGCGGAGAACGCGGACCTCACCCTACCATTCATGGAGGTGGAGGTATCCCGTGCGGTCATGGATATGAAGGCGAACTCGGCCCCGGGGCCTGATGGCCTTCCAGTGACCTTCTTCCAGAAATTCTGGGAGACTATCAAGGCGACCATCATGCCAATGTTTCAGGAGTTCCATATTGGAACTTTGGTGATGTCTCGCCTTAATTTTGGCGTGATTACCCTGATCCCCAAGGTAGTGGGGGCCTCGGATATCCGCCAGTTTAGACCGATTACGGTCCTGAACGTAATTTATCGGCTCTTCTCCAAAGTGTGTGCCACCAGACTTGCTCCAATTCTGGAACGCCTCACACATCCGTACCAATTCGCTTTCCTAAAAGGCCGTTACATACATGACGGGATATTGGCACTCCATGAAATAGTTCATGAGGTGAAAGCACGCCGTCAGAAGGGCGTCTTTCTTAAGCTGGATTTCCAGAAGGCCTATGATCGCCTGGAATGGCCCTTCCTTCGCCTAGTGCTGGAGCGAAGGGGCGTGGATAACCGGATGATCTGTTGGATTATGCAATTGGTTATGAGTGGAAATACCGCCATTAATGTTAACGGGACAGTAGGCCCCTATTTTAGATCCACTTGTGGTGTTAAACAGGGTGATCCCATCTCACCCCTATTGTTTAACGCGGCGGTGGATGTCCTAGCAGAGGTCTTGGAGCGCGCCAAGACCTCTGGCCACATCTCTGGAGTGGTTGGACACTTGGTCCCTGGAGGAGGGGTGACCCATCTCCAATATGCGGATGACACCATGATCATGGTCGAGGGGTCGGAACTTGACATTATCAACCTAAAGTTCCTACTCCTGTGCTTTGAATCCATGTCGGGCCTCAAGATCAACTTTGACAAGAGTGAAGTTGTGATCCTCGGCTACTCCGCGGCAGACCAACAACGGATCGCTGACAACCTTAACTGTAGACTGACTCAGTTCCCAGTCTCCTACCTGGGAATGCCTATTCGCGATTCTAGGATCCTTATCAGGGATTTGGACCCGCTAGTAGGGCGGGTCAGAACTAGATCGGAACCATGGCAGGGGAGGTTCACCTCCAAAGGGAGCAAGACTATTCTTATTGACTCCTGCCTGTCTAGCCTCCCCATGTATATGATGGGGCTATACTCGCTTCCGGAGGGAGTCCATGCCAGCCTTGATAAGGAATTATCCCGATTCTTTTGGCAGGACGCGAAGGGGAACCAGAAGTATCATATGGTGAAATGGGCGGATCTCTGCACTCCTAGGGAGCTTGGGGGTATAGGGATCCTGGCCTCACGCCAAATGAATAAAGCACTTTTGCTAAAATGGGTCTGGCGGATTCTACGGGACGACGGGGGTCTGTGGCTCCAACTTATTAAGGCCAAATATCTTAGGGGTTGCCCGCTCTTGGCATGTGAGCGGAAGGAGGGTTCGCAGTTTTGGCGATCGATCCAGGCTATCAAGCATGAGATACGCCGGGGGATCTCCTTCTCCGTAGGGGACGGAAGTGGAATCATGTTTTGGATGGATCCCTGGCTAGGTGCACGCCCCCTTCGCCACGAGTTCCCGGAGTTGTTTGCAATTTGCTCAGATCCGGGAATGTTGGTGGCGGGGGCTATCCAAAATGGACAGTGGAATATTGGATTCCGCCGCACGTTCGGACCGGTGGAGACCGCTAAGTGGGGGTTGCTCCTGACCTCCCTCCCCCAGGCCTTAGGAGACACACCGGACTCGGTGGCGTGGTCTCTAGCTACCTCGGGAAACTTCTCGGTGGGCTCGGCTTACCGGGCCCTCTTTAGTGGGCCCGCGACGCCCTGGGCGACCCACCTATGGAAAGCTCCTATGCCATTGAAGATTAAGATCTTCACTTGGCAGTTACTGCGTGACCGTCTCCCTTCGGGGGTGGAGGTCAGCAAGAGGTTTGGTCCAGGTGATGGGACCTGCCCCCTATGTTCGGTCCCAGAGACGGGGACCCACATCTTATTTTCCTGCCCCGCAGCTCGCTTCCTTTGGAGCTTCGTTGCTGAGGCGCTGGGACCCGAATGGCGGGCCCTAGACCTTAGTGAGTTCCTCGAAGCGCAGGCAAACCGTAATGGGAGGAGGAGACGCCTCTTCTGGTTACTCTTTGCCGCGATGACCTGGACCTTATGGACTATTCGTAATAAGATGGTTATCGAGCGCGTCTTTTTGAGACGGGCCTCTGACTCTGTGTTTAAATTCTTGGCTTTCTTGCAGCAGTGGCATCCTCTCTGTAGACAGCGGGACTTGGAGCGGCTGGACAGCGCGATTCAGGACCTCGTGACGGCGGCTCGCCGCCTCTCTTCTGCTACCAGCCGCTGAGCGTTGCTCTGAGTTGTATCTTTTACTTTCTTGTTTGGGCAGTTGTTGTGCTGTTGCCCCAGCAGACTTTGGATTATTTGCGTATGTGTGTCTTTCGGGAACTCGTTGTATGATGTGGTGCTTTATTTATAAAGCGGGGCGTAAATCCTGTTTCGAGGAAGTACATGCATACGTACCGGACAAACGGTAGTAATGGGCGAATCTATCGGATCTTTACGGCTGATCCCGGTCGCGACTTATCTCAAAACCACTGTGGTGTCATTTCGAGATTTGGACACGTGTCGACGTGTTGTCTTGCTATATAGGCCAAACACAAACTGATGCCAAAATCGTCATGCCAATAAAATATACAAATTGATCTAAGATCCTACTCCCTCTCGTTCCAAAATACAAAATGTTTTTTTATTCATAGTAAGAGCAACTTTAGCATAGGCCTAAACGGGGCAAAAAAAAAACAATTGCATACTTAGCCCAATTTAAAAAGACTTTTCAGTCGCCCCTGAATTCCACCTCAGACAGCTAGATTTAGCGGCTGAACGTACATTATTAGTTTCGAATCAGAAAACCTAGCCTGCCACCAATGAGAAATCTCTCCTCTCTCTGACGAGCAATCGAGCGCAGATTCCGCCGCCGCCGACTGAGATGTGGCGCGACTCGAGCTCCTCCAGGCGTGGCCGCCATGCGCCCACATCGGGGCGCCACGGTGACAGCTCCTCCGACAAGGAGGAGTACAAAAGGGCGTTCACGTAGACGGTGGCCTCCAATAGCGGTCGCAAGTACATCAACACAGTGATAGCGCCTCCGCCATGCTTCCAATATAGCGTCGTAGTGGAGCTCCAGGCAACCGGGCGAAGTGGCGCCGCCTCGCAAGCACCTCCGGCGCGGGCTCCTCCGTCGTCCCTGTTGGAGGTATTGACACCATTCTTATTTTATCTCCAAGTTTAGAATTAAATTTATATTTTTATGCTTCAATAATATCCAGTTATTATTTTATCTCCAAGTTCAAAATTAATTCTATGTATTTATGCTACGATCTCTATATCACTTAAAAAATGAGTTTTTCAAAAGAAAATCTTTGTACGGGTGTGAAGACATAAACAAACAAGAGTTTGTAATCTTGTATCTAAGATTAGTTTATGATTTGTTAAATAATTATATTTTCCTGTTCCTGGATTTGGATAAAAGTATAGTAAAACATAAGAGTTTATTGTTAAGCTAACAATAATACTGAACCAACCCAAATTTATATTTCTATTGTGTTTCTATTCTGCCCCACATGCCTTTGGCCCGGAAACGACGCAAACCCAAGTAGTCATATTAATTGAAGCAAAATGATGTGCATAAGTTTCAACTCAATGTATATGCGATTATGTGTTTCCATGTTTTTGCAAATGTTACACCAGAAACATTATAGGGTTGAGTTTTCTTGGTAGGTTTTAAAAAGTGGACGCACCGGAATCTATAGGTTTCTTCTTTTCTGGACGCCCCTCATACTCCGTCCCCCCCCCCCCCCAAACCCAAATTTATATTTCTATTGTGTTTCTATTCTGCCCCACATGCCTTTGGCCCGGAAACGACGCAAACCCAAGTAGTCATATTAATTGAAGCAAAATGATGTGCATAAGTTTCAACTCAATGTATATGCGATTATGTGTTTCCATGTTTTTGCAAATGTTACACCAGAAACATTATAGGGTTGAGTTTTCTTGGTAGGTTTTAAAAAGTGGACGCACCGGAATCTATAGGTTTCTTCTTTTCTGGACGCCCCTCATACTCCGTCCCCCCCCCCCCCCCCCCCCAAACCCAAATTTATATTTCTATTGTGTTTCTATTCTGCCCCACATGCCTTTGGCCCGGAAACGACGCAAACCCAAGTAGTCATATTAATTGAAGCAAAATGATGTGCATAAGTTTCAACTCAATGTATATGCGATTATGTGTTTCCATGTTTTTGCAAATGTTACACCAGAAACATTATAGGGTTGAGTTTTCTTGGTAGGTTTTAAAAAGTGGACGCACCGGAATCTATAGGTTTCTTCTTTTCTGGACGCCCCTCATACTCCGTCCCCCCCCCCCCCCCCCCCCCAAATCAGATCATTTTTAGTCTGCTTTCGGTTCGTTTCGGACGATTCACAGAGGTGCGGCCATCCCAATGCCCCCCACCTCTCCCAAAAAATGCAAATTAAAAATCAGAACATGAACGAAATGCATAACAATTCATAATAAAATTTAGTTCTTTACATATTTAGGGGCTAACATATAGCTAAATATAAAAAAAAAACCTACTGGGCTTCACCGCCGCCCTCGCCATTGTGATGGACCGTACGCCGGCATGGGAGGCACTGGGACCCGCTAGGCATTGAGATGTTATTGCTCCGGCAGGTTGACGTTGGGCCATGGCACCGGCCTATTCCGCTGCTAGTACCATGTAGTTGCCGCGGCGGCGGTTGAGGTGTTGCGACGAGCGGACCTCGTGGTTGTTCGTCGTCGGACCAAAGGGTTCTGCCTCGTTCTTCACCATGGGCCCAGGTTCTGGTCGGTGGGGAGTGAGTTAGTGGGTGGCGCAACGGGATCCCAGTAAAAGGATCGGTCCATGGTAGCCCAAACGACCACGGGGACTCTGCCAAGTGGGGATGTGGAGGGACGGCAGCGTGCTTCTCACGCGTGTCTAGGAGGACCAACGCGTGTCCGAGGACCGCCCTAAACATGAACTGATCTTGGGTCACGTTTTGGGTCAAATTGGGTTGTCCCCCGTCGGATCCGTTTGGAGGGAGCCGTTGGGATTAGTTTTTATCCGAAACAGAGAAAAATGTCTGATTTGGCCGGACCGTTGGGTGTTTCGTGTGTTGGAGTATGCATCATCTTGCCGTGCTAGTACGTCATGACTAGTTGGAGCTAGATGTAGCTAGACAAGCGCAGAACAATCACGGTACAGACTGCCCAAACAAAGAAGGCACGCCCGTTCCTTTGCCGTGGTTCGAAGATGTCAGCAGAGGCCACTGTAAGATCCAGTCTGGAACAGTGTTGCTACGGCCGGGGAGTAGTAGTAGAGTACATGTCAAAAATAGCCGGACCATGATGGAAAGCAAGAATCATGCCGTTGTAGCTAGCTCACCATAATATCCGAAGAATGTTCCGACGATACCCTATCTAATCCATTGGAGTGGTACGTAGTACTAGTATCCAGCCGGCAATCATCGGCGAGACAAAGGTAACCAGCAACTCTGTCCGTTTCCAGATATATACGGGGTAGGCGTGCGTTGAAGTTTTCCTTGCCGGGGCGAAGGGAGCCCGTGTCAAGCTCAAGCGCCGCTCGGGAGCCACGCCGGAAATGGGCGACCGGCCGGTCGATCAAACGACCCATCGAGCTAGAGCTAGTTTGGGAGGCCGGTCTATCGACGGAACGGAAGGGATAAAATCCGTGGGAAGATGGAATTGTGGCAGCGCCCAAATCAATCAGCGAGACATGCGCCACCACTGTTGGTCGGGTCGCGGTGTGGTCAGTGCCGGCACCGTATAAGTATGTTTTGTGGTGTCATTCTCGGGAAAATCCATGGCACCACGAGCCCGACCAGTCTTGCGTCCAAGAAAAAAATCTTGCACGATGCGTGGTCTAAATCCGTGTGGCTGTACGTGTGGTCTGCTCCATCCCAAGGGCCGGCCGGCATTTCTTTCTGATGCTGACACACCACAGTCCACGCACAGTGCCGATCCATCGAGGCATCCTCTCCGCGTGTAGGTGAGTGGTCGGCCAGGCGGGCCTCTCCGTGTGCCTGCAGTCTGTACGCTGCGGGACTTTGACTGGGAGAGCGCGCGCACGGTCACGGTCGGACGGTCGGTCCAATTGTGAATTGCAGGATATTCACACCCACGAAAAATATGTTACTCCGTACCAAGGAAAGTACCGGAGTGGATACTGTAGGTCCTTTTCAAATGCGCCACAGTAGAAAAATAGTGGCGCGCGCGTATTGTCTGGGGACAAGCAAACGTCGATTGCTGACACGGGACAAAAAATTGCTCCAACGACCAGAGGCCGCGTGTACATGTCATGGTGCTTGCGCGTACAAGTAATTAAATCTCGTAGAAAGTGGATGAACTTTAGGACCAGATCACCGAAGAAGGTAAACTTATTCGATTATTACCGGATAGTGGAGGACCGAGAAAATGATTAGACTTGACCTTGCCAGGTTGCTTTTTTTACCAAGAAAACAGCAGTAGGTCTCAATCGCGTGCAGAGAGTAATTAACCTCTTGGCATGATATTTTCTATTTTGAATTTATGTAGCATATAAAATCTCTTATAAAGTAAAGAAAATGGTTGAAAAACCCCACTTGTTTTTTTTTTGTAACCGTTTGGAGTCGGCTACCCATTTGTTTTTTACTTGTTCTCAAGCTAAAGTGGTCTGGGGGCGCTCGGGGATGTAGGGTACTACATCTAGCCCGAGGACACTCCGGCAAAGTATTGCCTCGTTGCATCGGTTTTTCCCTGGTAGTGGAGGATTTCATATGTTGTTACTTGATTCTACCTGTTGGCTATATGGACTGTTAGAAACTCAATCACCTTTGATAACAAGTTGGTGACGTCGCCGGTGGTATCTATATACAATATTTGCTCGCTGCTCTCTTATTGGGCATGTCTTTACAAGGCTAGAGAGAGAAGATCAAAGAGGGAGCTACGCACAATTGATGCGCAAGGCGACGATATTAGCGGCGGTGCACTGCTAGAGGGCAGCAATGGGAGGCGGCCATCTGATGTTGCGGATCATGGATGAGTCAGAGGCCTGATGCTTGTGGTGACTTCTGTTTCTTGTTTCGAACTAGATTTTGTCGTGGTTGTGGTGTTTCTAGCTATCTTGTCTGCTCCCTGCTGTGGTGTAAAGAGTACTGGACTCCTTTTTTGTTTTGTTAATGTACGTAGTAGGTTTTTTTGCCCCGCGGTATGATTCTCGAGCCGAGATCGTACATCGAGTTTTCCTACCAGTGAACTACCCCCTTTCTTTCTCTTGTTTGTTGTTTGAACCTTGTATTCTGTAGAAGAAATTTAATGGAAAGGAGGTAAAACCTAGTTGGAAAATACGTGATTCCGTTTTAGCGACAACTAATATGGAACGAAGTGAGTAGAATTGGCTATTCCAAAAGACTGGAACTCAATTTTACCTATATTCTTCTCAGAGATTAATGATCTTCCGGGAGATTAATCTTTTGTGTAGAAAGACAGAAAGAATACAACATAGGAGTGTCTATTTTTTCTCTCTCGTTATCCGTAGGATATCAGTAGCTAGTGAGTTGGTTGGTCTGATGTACACATGTTTTATACAATACGGAGGTCGTGTACCTGTAGATCAACATATAATGGATTAACTTGGTTGGAACAAATGTAATATGATGTGCGTACTGATATTATTCATATCCTAGATGAGATTATATATTGACGGAATTAGTGTTTAATATTGCCTGAAAAATACCTTCAATTGCCTTTTAAAGCCCTTAAGAATTTAACTTAAATTCTTTTTCAAGACATTTGTTAAAACTCGTATGATGGCATTTTGTAAAGTGCCTCCAATGCCTGTAATGATCTTTTTAAGGCACATTAAAAAAAAATCTCAAATGATGATCTTTTATGACACATTTAAAAAAAAATGCCACACATGATCTTTTAAGAAACTTTTTATCTTTTGAGAGACTTTTAGGAAGTGCCGTGAATTATAACTGGAGCCAACATTGAAAGTGTCTAAAAAAAACCTATTGGATGCAGTATTGAAAGTGCCAACAAATATACTCTGAGATAGTTTAGTGTCTCTAAATAAAATTACCATCACTACTAGATGCAGCACTCTTTTTTTTCTATCTCCAAAAGTTTTTTGGAGGCACTTTGGGATGAATTGGAGGCACTATGCCACCTATGAAGGCTCCTGGTGTAGTCACAGTAGATATAAAAGTCTCAATCATACACGTAAAAAAAAGGGTCCGGTTCTCATTTTTAAAAAAAGGGTCCGGTCCTGAGCTCAAACCGCTCGTGCCTAGCGCAACTGACCGGTCCACTGGCCGAGTCGAGTCCGGTGGTCTCGCTCCGCTGGTCTTCACAGAAAACCAGTGGAGTCCCAGTCCAGCACTACCTGCCCGGCCGGTCGAGGTGTGAAACACAACCGCTCGTCAAAGTTTGTGGTCAAGAGCCAGTGTTTTCACTTAATTTTCCATGCAACCTCTCCGCCCGGCCAAAACTCGACTACCAAATGCGAATCACATTGCCTCCAACTGCTATATAAACCCCTCTAGACTCTACTGTCCAGATCACTCCGCCACCTCTACACAGCCACGGCCAAATAGCTTAAGCTAAATCTCCACATCTTACCACCACCATCGACCGTCCCGATCCAGCGCCTGAGGACATGGACCAGCTCCAGAAGCGCCCGGCCAACTACGTGCCGCTCAGCCCCATCGGCTTCCTGCCCCGCGCCAATGCCGTCTACGGCGACCGCACCTCCCTCGTCTACGGCCGCGTCCGCTTCACCTGGCGCCAGACACACGAGCGCTGCCGCCGCCTCGCCTCCTCCCTCGTCCGCACCCTCGGCCTCCGCAGGAACGACGTCGTCTCCGTCCTCGCGCCCAACGTGCCCGCCATGTACGAGATGCACTTCGCCGTCCCCATGGCCGGCGCCGTCCTCAACACCGTCAACACCCGCCTCGACGCCAAGGCTGTCGCCGCCATCCTGCGCCACGCCGAGGCCAAGCTCTTCTTCGTCGACTACGAGTACGTGCGCCTCGCCAGCGACGCGCTCCAGCTCCTCGCCGACTCCGGCGCGCCCGTCCCGCTCGTCGCCGTCATCGATGACCTCGACCGCCCCACGGGCGTGCGACTCGGGGAGCTCGAGTACGAGGCGCTGGTCGCGCACGGCGACCCCACCGTGGACCTCCCCCAGCTCGAGGACGAGTGGGACGCCGTCACGCTCAACTACACCTCCGGCACCACGTCCGCGCCCAAAGGGGTGGTGTACAGCCACCGCGGCGCGTACCTCAGCACCACCAGCCTGCTCATGGCCTGGGAGATGGGCGCTGAACCCGTGTACCTGTGGACGCTCCCCATGTTCCACTGCAACGGCTGGACCTTCACCTGGGGCGTCGCGGCGCGCGGCGGCGTCAACGTCTGCATCCGCGAGAACCGCGCCGCCGAGGTCTACCGCGCCATCGCGCGCCACGGAGTCACCCACATGTGCTGCGCGCCCGTGGTGTTCAACATCCTCCTCGAGGGCGACGCCAACGCGCGGCTCGGTGCGCCCGTCCACGTCCTCACTGGAGGCGCCCCGCCGCCGGCCGCGCTGCTGGAGCGCGTCGAGAAGATCGGCTTCCACATCACGCACGCCTACGGCCTTACGGAGGCCACGGGCCCCGCGCTGGCGTGCGAGTGGCGCGCGCAGTGGGACAGCCTGCCGCTCTCGGACCGCGCGCGCCTCAAGGCCAGGCAGGGCGTCAGCGTGCTCTCCCTCGCCGACGCCGACGTCGTCAACGCCGATACCGACGCCATGGCCAGGGTGCCGCACGACGGCAAGACTCTCGGCGAGATCGTGCTCCGCGGCAGCAGCGTCATGAAGGGCTACCTCAACAACCCCGAGGCCAACGAGCAGGCTTTCAGGGGCGGGTGGTTCATGACGGGCGACGTCGGCGTCGTGCACCCGGACGGGTACATCGAGATCAAGGATAGGTCAAAGGACGTCATCATCTCCGGCGGCGAGAACATCTGCAGCAAGGAGGTGGAGGAGGTCCTCTTCCGCCACCCGGCCGTGGCCGACGCCGCCGTCGTCGCCATGCCGCACGCGCACTGGGGCGAGACGCCATGCGCCTTTGTCGTGGCCAGAGACAAGGCGGCCGGCGTCTGCGAGGACGAAGTCATGGCCTTCTGCCGCAAGCACATGGCGCGCTTCATGGTGCCCAAGAAGGTGGTCGTCTGGGACGCGCTCCCCAGGAACGCGCTCGGGAAGGTCGAGAAGATCAAGCTACGGGACGCAGCACGGAAGCTGGCGCCGGCCACGCACAAGAACAAGGCCACCAAGACGACGGTCGGCGGTGGGCGCCGGGACGAGCAGCCGCTGGCGCACGTCATGGCCATGTCAAGGCTTTAGGGCGGCATAACCTTGCCCCCCAACAGGTCATTTCTTTGTGACGCCGTGCGAGATGACGGCTACGCACGTCTGTCGGGATGATAAAGGTAATCAAATCTGTGGTCTATAAAGTAGAAATTTGGCACCATGTCATGCATGCGTGCCAACGTTGTAGAAATATAAGCACGGGATGCAGTTAGAGAATCTTATTTTACTTTGGTTTCTCTTCTGCTACTCATAATTTGAAACATATGTGTACATTGTAAATATCCAGTATGGAAATGGAGCAAATAATTCTTGGAAAGCTCTATCATGTAATGACGTGATTTGTTCCCCAGACAGGAACCCTCTTAGCGAATGACAATTTAAATGACCCCTTTATCATACCTGATCTATCTTTTCTTGCACTCCACCAATTTCTAAATCTACTCCTAAGGGCCTCTTTGGATTGCAGGGTTAAGAACACAGGAACGTGAAAAACGTAGAAATCTCACAGGTTTGCTTGTGCAAAACAGAGGAATGTAAAAATGAATAAAACTGCAGTAATAGTCGTTTGGATGAAACGCAGAAAAAGCACAGGAAACGTGCCTCAATCCTACGTGTTTGAGTCTCAAAAAGAGGTTGAAGTGGATGTTTAAATTCCTATGGAAAATTTTGGTAGGCCATTCCTTTAAACCAAACGCTATCTATAGGAAAAATTCCTAAGTATTGGAGTCCTACAAAAATCCTATGGAATTCCTACAATCCAAAGAGGCTCTAATCCTTCGAAATAGTTGTTCAACTAGCTATTGTCTAGAGCATCTCCACCGGCACCCCCCAAACGCCCCCCAAAGGCCCAATGAGGATCCGAACAAAAAAAACCTAGCCGCAACGGCACCCTCAATGGTGTCCACCCGCCATATTTGTGTCCGGACCCCCAACCCACCCATCAAACTTGGGGGCCCGCCTGGGGCGCCGGACATCATCCGTTCACCCCAACCGACAAGCGGCCCCCGCCCGTCAGTGACACAAATAAAACCTAGCAACTTTTGTTCATAATTTAGTAGTAGAGGCATATATGCCTTTTTGTACATATATATATAACGAAATTTAAAAACACGACGCCACGCCTGCGAAGAACTAATCCTTGTTCTCGTCGTCCGATGGTGGCGGCGGCGGAGTGCGTAACTCCTGCTCCGCCGTCGGCGGTGGGGGTGTTCCGGGAAGCGGCACCGCAGGAGCCGCGGGAATTGTCGTGGCGGTGCAAAGAACCGCGGGTCTGCACCGCGCCGGGCGTCCTCCCATGACGGCCAAGGGTCCTAACGGGATTCAGCCGCGTCGGGCGCCGGCCATGAATCCTGATCCGCCTCCACCATGCCCTCGTCCTCCTCCAGTGGCTCCTCGTCCTCCTCCAGCGGCTCATGCGGCAGCGGCTCCTCCTCCTCCGGTTCCTCCTCCTCCACCGGCTCCTGCGACAGCGGCTCCTCCTCCACCGGCTCCTGCGGTGGCGGCTCCTCCGGAAGCACGTTCTGTGGATGCGACATTGTTGTTGGCATGCAAACCGGCGTGGAGGATCATGGGCATGCAACCGGTTTAAAAGGGGGCCTTGGAACCGTATCCCGAGGCGAGGTGACGCGACGGGACGCGAGTCGGCTGGAGGCAGGCGACACGTCGCGACAGGACGCGAGGCGGCTGCAGGCAGACGACGCGGCTCGAGGCGCGCCTTCCCAATGCGCATGTCCCCACCACGGCCGCCACTTCCCCCACTACACGCACGTCCCCACGACCGAGGAGGCTGCACACGACAGCTATAAAATCTCTGCCCCTTCCCTCATCTCTGCGGCGATCATCCACCAGGCCGTGGAGGGTGGTGGCTGACGTTGGTAAACCCCAAGAGTAAGGTTGTGAAGAGTGCAACGGCAAACTTTCCCTCAGAAAAGAAACCAAGGTTGAATCGATCAGTTGGAGGACAAGCAATCTCTGAAGGTTGATGCAGGTGAGATGGCAGGGCGCACTACCGGTTCTGCAGCAACGTGGAACGTACACAACACAATCATATCACTTTGCCCCAACGTAGCAGTGAGGTTGTCAATCTCACCGGTTTTGCTGAACACAAAGAGGTTAAACGTATGGTGTGAAAACAGTAGGAAAACAATATGAAAGCAGTAGGTGTTTTATCAGTATGAGAAAAATGGACCGGGTCCACAGTTCACTAGTGTTGTCTCTTCGTGAAATATAAATAACATGTGTGGTTAACAAATTACAGCTGGGCAATTGACAGAAATGAAGGTTGCACCGTAGTGCATATGCAAGACATAAAGATTACTATATGATTCATGCGGGCATTACTGAAAACGCATGGTTCCCCCATATGTGGTTTTGGTAATTAATGACAATCCTTATGGACTAATGTTTGAATTTAGTTATCCTTGTAGATCTTGTCCATAGGAAATAATGGAGTTCATGTGTTGAACTCTATTAGCTTCCTTGATGGCCATTGTTATATGCAAGGATTTATATTAAGAATGGTCATGGTTTGAGTTGAGCTTATTGTTAGTATGTCTTGAAGAAAAGGATCAGGTGATCTTTCATTATCATCTTCAAGACATCATCATTTGAAGTGAGAAGCAAAGATACCAGGTTGATCAAGCTAGTGATCAACACACAAAGCTACAAGTTGTACCAAGTGGGATTGTGTATCTCATGGTATGGTAAGAAATTGTCAATATAGCTTTGTGAACTAACCCATGATATATGTGTGTCACATCTCTATGTGTGGTTAGGTATCTTTCCATGGGCATGAACCAAAAGGAAGATTTCATATAGCCCATGGTCTATGTCGTCGTCAAGCGGTGTTTGTCACCTAGCTGGACGTGGAAGCTCAAGTGAAGCATCTAGAAGATATCCTATGCTTGATGCTTGCCACACTTTTGGAGATTGTGGCCTTGTGAAGATTTGCCGAGAAGATTCTCTCCCATAATGGTGTATGGGGGAGCAACTTGCAAGTCTTCATCAAGCGGAGCTTGTGCTAGGAAGCGCAATCAAGACAGAAGATCCAACTTGAGAGAGTCAAGATCGTCATCATCTAGCTCAAGTGGAATTCTCAAGTCAAAGGTATAATCTTGATAGGTTTTCTATTTTACCGGTCTCGTGTCTTTGGGAGACCGGGTTATAGGATAGATAGTCGTACTATCAAGAGGGGCTCTCAAGTGAGTAACTTGATCGAATCGTTATGGAGAGCTCAAACCTTTGCATACTTTGCATATCATTTTTCTTGGTTCTTATTTGTCTTTTCTCTCCTTTGGGTTTTAGTGCTTGTCGTGATCTTCATGACAAGACAAAGTTTATCGAAAACGGTTTTGGTAAGAAAAACTTGTTGCGTTTTCGGTGGTGAAAATATCCGGTTCAGCTTTGAGAATGTTTCCACACCTTCCATGTGCGATAACTTCTCCATTAATTTTTCTTTGGATACTCCTTGCTTTTATCTTTCCAACCCAATTGGATTCACCTCTTTCGGAGTTCATTTGCAAAAGTTATGTTCGTTTCGGTGATGGAGGTTTTACCGGTTGTTCCTTTTAGAGAGGTTAAACCTTTCAACATTTGGTTTTAATTTCCATTGTTGGACAGTGATGTTTCTCTGCATGATCTTGTAGAGTTTTTCATTACGAACTCAACGAGCCAAAGATCATCAAAAACGGAGTCCGGAAGCAAAAGTTATGGACGTTTTATTATTGGTGTTTCTGCTGTTTTGGTCAGTCCGGAGTCTCCGGACATAGGGCCGGAATCTCCGGCTATCCGGAGTCTCCGGTGTGCAGTCCGGAGTCTCCGGACCAAAAAATCCCCTAGGGGTTGCTCCCTTGGTGTCGCTCACTGTATAGGGTCCGGAGAGTGTCCGGAGTCTCCGGTTCAGACCGTAGTCTCCGGTCTTCACACCGGAGTCTCCGATGTGAGTTTTTCCTGCAACGGCTCTTTTTCGTGGGGACCTATAAAAGGCCTCTTTCTTCCCTAAAGAGTTAGGTATTCTAAGAACGAATTTTCCCCCCTCTCTCTCCTCCATTGTTGACCTTGGAAAGCTTGCCCCTCTCTCAATTCCTCCCATGATTCTTGCATATCTTTGAGGGAAAAGAGAGAGGAGATCTAGATCTACATTTCCACCAATCCATCTTCCTTATTAGTGAGGGAAACCTAGTAGATCTTGATCTTGGAGTTCGTGGTGTTTCTCCTCCATTGTTCTTTCTCTCTTATTCCCCCATAAGCATTTGTTGCTTTGTTGGAATTTGAGAGTGAAGGATTTTAGAAATGTGCTCTTTCCTTTTGCATCGGTTTGCTCTCCCCACGAGGATTCGTGGAAGTGAAAGTTTGTGAGCTTGTTACTCTTGGGTCTTGGACCCTAGACGACTTGTGGTGTTCTTGGGAGCCTCCAATTGAGTTGTGGATGTGTGCCCCAAGATTGTGGTGACACCGAGAGCCTCCAATTAAGTTGTGGATGCGTGCCTCGGGTTTGAAGGTTGCCAATAGTGGAAGGTGAACTAGGCCTTTGTGGCGGGGTTCATCGGAGAATAGGGTGAGGCCTTTGTGGAGTTGAGTAGGCCTTTGTGGCGAGCTCACACCCCTCCAATGAGATGTACTCCCCTTTGTGGGAGGAACTCGGGAATACATCATCGTCTCTGTGTGCCTCGGTTATTTCTATACCCGAGCTTTCTACTTATGCAATTTACATTGTGATAGCCTTCGAGCTTGAAGTTATATATCTTGCTATCACCTTGTTACTTGTCTTGCTTAGCATAAGTTGTTGGTGCACCTAGTTGACCCTAGAATATTTAGGTTGTATGCTTGTTAATTTAAACACATAGTTTATTTCCGCATTTAGCAAGCATTAACCGGAAAAAATTTAATCGCCTATTCACCCCCTCCCCCCCTCTAGGCGACGTCGTTGTCCGTTCAATTACAACAAAATACATAGACCGTCATCCAACTGCATCTATGTCTAATAATCCACCCTCTGAATATCATCCGAACAAATGTTGAGTATTAAGTTGCTAGCAACAGATTATCGCAGTAAGCAAAGTGTGTAATGTAAACAATGTAAACCAGGTAAACACCGTTGTTTTCTCCCTAATGGCAACAACACATTCTCCATCCGTCACGTTTCTGTCACTCGAGCATAGATGCAAAGGAGGCATGAACCCACTATCGAGCATAAATACTCCCTCTTGGAGTTACTAGCATCTACTTGGCCAGATCATCTACTAATAACGGAGAGCATGCAAGATCATAAATAACATATGCATGAAGATAACATGATACATTGATAATCAGAACACATAGCATTCAACATTCATCAGATCCCAGCGAACAAAACATGTAGCATTACATAAAGATGATCTCGATCATGTGAGGCAGCTCACGAGATCTAAACATGAGGTACAAAGTGGAGATAACAACCATCTAGCTATTGCTATGTACCCATAGTCCAGGGATGAACTACTCACGCATCACTTCGGAAGAGGGCATGGTGGTGTAGACCACTTAGGTGATGAATTCCCCTCCCGGCAGGATGCCGGGGAGAGCTCCAGAACCCTCCCGATCTCGGGATGACAATGACGGCCGCCTCAGGTGTTTTTTAGGACAAAGTTGTATATATTTACGGTTTGCGTCTTAGGGGGGTATAAGTAGGCGAAAGAGCAAAGGCGGTGGAGGACGGGTGGGCCCCACACCACCCCATGGCGCGGCCAGGGGTGCGCCGCCCTATGGTGTGGGCCCCCCTGTGGCCCCCGTCCGCGTCTATTCGGGACTCCGTTGAACCTTCGAGAATTTTATGACTTTCGGGCTTCGAATTTTCCAATTCCTAGAATATTTCCAAAAAAACTTTTCTGAAACTAAAAGCAGTAAAAAAAACAGGGAACTGGCTCTATGGCATCTTGTCAATAGGTTACTCCAGAAAATCGATAAAAATGACATAAAGTGTATAGAAAACATGTGGGAAACAATAAGAAAACAACATGGAACATCAGAAATTAAGGATACGTTTATGACGTATCAACATCCCCAAGCTTAGTTCCTACTCGTCCTCGAGTAAGTAAACGATAAAAACACATAATTTTTGAGGTGATATGCTACCAACATAAACTTGATCATCAATAATGTAAAAGCATAAGTAAGCTAAGATCATAGAACTTAAACACAAGCATGATAAATAGAATTTTAATAATAAATCATAGTAATCACCTTGCATCATGAGAAGTAACACAAATAAAAGATCATGAATAACAATGCAATGAAAGATATACATTTGTTTCAAGTATAGAGAAAACATGTCAAAGTGATATTTCGCTAGTCCTTAAGAGTGGGAAAAAACATAAATGTCAGGACACCTTCAAAGTTCATGAGGAAGACTAGAACAAATAATTAGAGATCAAACAATAACACATCATGAATCAATTAATAATGTTTCTGGGACAAATGCACATAAAACTCAGAATGACAACTATGCTCTCTCAACCATGCATAAAGTTAGAAGATGGAGACTCAACATAAAAGTAAAAGAAAGGCCCTTCGCAGAGGTGATATGTTGCCAACATAAACTTGATCATCAATAATGTAAAAGCATAAGTAAGATGAGATCATAGAACTTAAACACAAGCATGATAAATACAATTTTAATAATAAAGCATAGTAATCACCTTGCATCATGAGAAGTAACACGAATAAAAGATCATGAATAACAATGCAACGAAAGATATACGTTTGTTTCAAGTATAGAGAAAACATGTCAAAGTGATATTTCGCTAGTCCTTAAGAGTGGGGCAAAACATAAATGTCAAGACACCTTCAAAGTTCACGAGGAAGACTAAAACAAATAATTGGAGAATAAACAATAACACATCATGAATCAATTAATAATGTTTCTAGGACAAATGCACATAAAACTCAGAATGGCAACTATGCTCTGTCAACCGTGCATAAAGTTAGAAGATGGAGACTCAACATAAAAGTAAAAGAAAGGCCCTTCGCAGAGGGAAGCAGGGATCAACTCATGTGCTAGAAATTTTATTTTATTAAACAGAGGTATAAAAAGCTTGACACTCCTCCCATCCATCTTACACAAACCATGGCTAACTGAATCCTCGGGTGCCTGCCAACAATCACATACCGTGGAGGACTGTCTATATTTTTAGAGAGGTGTATGCTTATGTCAACGAATGGCAAACATAAAATACAGTACGTCACAAGCCAAATAGACATCACAAGAGCGGCTCCCATAGAAGGACGCGTCTGGGTAGAAGGTCATCCCTGTTTCTCTTTTGTTTACACTATTATGCTTTGATTGATAAATAAGGGTAAAAATAGTGAAGAGAATTTATGTTATTAAATTGGGGCTGAGCACCCCGCTACCAGCTCTTCTATCATTGGATAAGCGGATAAAGCCGCTAGTCTAGGGTGTGAAAGTCCAATCAACAAGTGAGATAAAGATTCTTTATTTATGTCATCATGAGCTAAAACAGAAGCAAAAAACAGGAGTAATATTGAAACTTTTAAAGGTAACACATGAGCAATTTACTTTGGAGTGGCGTTTAAATACCACATGTAGGTAGGTATGGTGGACACAATGTGAAAACTTTGGTTTTTGAGAGTTGTATGCACGAGTAGAGCTCATACTCAGTACAGGTGCACGCTAGCAAAGGACTAGGAGCGACAAATCAAGAGAGCATAAGAGCCATAATCATGCATAGCGACATAAACATCATTAATCAAAGCAAAAGTGGTACCACAAGTTCAAAAACTAAATGATCATGGAGGCTATAAGTGACTGGTTCATAGTCATAAACATGGTTTGAGCATGCGCCAAGTCAACCAAATAAAACATTCAAAGGAGAACACCACAAATTTATGCTTCAATATGACAAGAACAACTCATGATTCTTTCAATGGCACATTAAACACTCTCAGCTATTTGAGGCTAATCATGCTACTAAATAACCACAAGGCTTTAGAACTAAAATAACATCTAGCATGATATGAAAAAGTCTAGCCATAGTCTATACAAGCTTCTACTTGTACCGTTAAAAATTCTACCGCAAGCAACAGTTTTTTTTTCAACAAGCACCATACAAAACATGCTTTAACAAAAACTCTCTAAATGCTGCAGTAAGAAAAAATGAGAGTACTCACATAACACTACTAAAACTAACAGCTCTGAACAAGAGATGCAATGAAAACAAGAGCTGAATTTTTGCAGCAACTAGAAGAAAAACTAAGAATACTAGCATATCAAGTATTCAAACGAAAAAATGGAGCGTCTCTCTCTCCCAAACAAAGAATGCTAGGGTCCAACTATATTATTGCAGAAAGGAAAGCAAAAGAAAACAAAGGAAAACAAAAGAAAAACAAACAGACGCTCCACGTAAACTTCATATGATGTGATTGAATAAAAATATAGTTTCGTTAGAAGTGGTCTGATAGATTGTTGATGAAGAAGGGGATGCCTTGAGCATCCCCATGCCTAGATGATTGAGTCTTCATAAAATATGCTTGGATGAACCACGGGGGCATCCCCAAGCTTTGAATTTGCACTCTTCTCGATCACATATATCACCTTTTCTCTTGACCCTTGAAAACTTCCTTCACACCACACTCAATCAATAATTCGCATTAGAGGGTTAGTGAACAATTAAAAATCCATGGGTTCTGTATGGAACAAGTGCTATTTATACTTTTAAACATTAGCTATGGCCACTGATGTTTTTTGAAGCGAGGAAATCCACTTGACATCGCATAAGAGCAAATGCAAGAAAAATGGCAGAATCTATCAAAACCAGAATAGTCTGTAAAAACGAATTTTTTCAAGGCACTTACGTTGCTCATATCGAAAAACTTAAAGAACAAAAAAATTGCGGAATCAGCCAAGGAATAAGCACAAGAAATTTCAGGTCATTCTGATTTTGTTTATGATTTTTTACGGTGGACAGAAGAAATCTATTTCTTGCGCAGAAATCTGAAAACCAACTCCAACTCTAGTCAGAAACCTAACTTGGCACTACTAAAACATGAAAAGAAATATACAAAGGAGTTTCTACAGAATTATACAACCCCTTGACTTAAAGAAAACAGAGAAAAAAAAACAATGGGTTATCTCCCAAGAAGTGCTTTTGTTTAACGCCTTTTAGCTAGGCCCAGAAAAGTGGAATCAAGTATTTTCAAGTGAAGAAGCATCCAAATTGTAACTTGTTCAAACAATTGAATCAAAAGGCAAATTCATTCTATTTCTAGGAAAGTGTTCCATACCTTTATTGAGTTGGAACTGAAATTTAATATTTCCCTCTTTCATATCAATAACAGAACCAACAATTTTAAGAAAAGTTCTCACCAAAACAATTGGACAAGAAGCATTGCATTCAATATTCAAGACAACAAAATCAACGGGCACAATATTATTATTAACCATGATAATAACATCATCAACTCACCCCAAAGGTTTCTTTCTAACATTATCAATAAGAAGAATATCCCAATAACAAGAATTGTCCCACTCATGGACTGACTACTTGGATGATTATACAAACCTTTTATGTAGGACTGAATTTATCCTCAAGGAACCTATTGGATTCAGCTGCTGGAGGTACCTTTATGTCCATCACTTTGGGAAATGCAACAAAGCTTCATGATGATATGATGATAAATTATTCAGAGTGGCACACTGAGAGAGCTCCACAAGGTAAGAAGGTAAATTCTGTTGAGGAAACCTCCTCTTTGAGTGAAAGGCTTGATGCTATTATGTCTATTATTGTTAATGGTAAAGCTCAAGTTGATCCAAATAATGTTCCTTTATCCTCTTTGATTGCTCAATAAGAGCATGTTGATGTGAACTTTATTAGAAATAATAATTTTAACAACAATGCTTACAGAAGTAATTTTGGTGGAAACAATTATAAGCCCTATCCTCCTAATAATGGTTAGGGTAATTCTTATGGTAAATCCTACAATAATAATAAAATCTCTACCTCTGATCTTGAAAACATTCTTAGAGAATTTATTAGCACACAAACTGGTTTTAATAAATCTGTTGAGGAAAAGCTTGGTAAAATAGATGTTCTTGCCTCTAAAGTAGATATCCTAGCTATTGATGTTGATTTTCTAAAACTGAGGGTTTTGCCACATGATGTTAAATAAAGTAAAGTTTTGAATGCCATCCAAGTTCGAATTGATAATAATGTTAGGTTGATGGCTGAATTACGTGCTAGGTGGGAAAGAGAAGATGAATTGGCTAGAAAGAATAATATTGCTAGAGTTTGCACTATCACCACCACTAGTAAAAATGAAGCTCCAAGTGCTATTAAACCTCCTACTATCAATGGTAAAGTAGTTGGTGTTAACAAAGTATCCACCCCTTCGGTGAAACGTGCTAAATTGCCTCAAATTGCTGAAATTGCTTCTGATAAAAGTGCTGAAATTTTTAGAGATGTGAGAGATAATGGTCCCATTACTTTTGATGATAATAATTTTGATTTTGATGATTGCGATATTTCTGAAGTTATTATGTTTCTACAAAATCGTGCTCGAAATCCCAATGCTAGTGCCATGAATATGGCCTTTACTAAACATATTACCAATGCTCACATGAAAGTTAGAGAAGAAAAGATGAAACTTGAAACACCCATCCCTAGGAAATTAGATGATGGTTGGGAGCCCATCATTAAGATAAAATTAAATGATTTTGATTGCAATCCTTTGTGTGATCTTGGTGCTAGTATATCTGTTACGCCTCAAAAGCTTTATGATATGCTTGATCTACCACCGTTGGAACACTGTTATTTAGATGTTCATCTTGCTGATAATGCTAAGAAGAAACCTTTTGGTAGAATTGATGATGTTCTTATCATGTTTAAGACTAACCTTGTCCCTGTTAATTTTGTTGTTATGAACATTGAATGCAATGCTTCTTGTCCTATTGTTTTGGGAAGACCTTTTCTTAGAACTGTTGGTGCTGTTATTGATATGAAAGAGGGGAGTATTAAATATCAATTCCCACTTAAGAAAGGTATGGAACACTTTCCTAGAAAGAGAATGAAGCTACCTTTTGACTCTATTATTAGATCAAGTTATGATGTTGATGCTTCACTTGAAAATACTTGAGCTGCTTTCTATGCCTAGCTGAAAGGCGTTAAAGAAAAGCGCTACCGGGAGACAACCCGTTTTATTTCTCCATTTTCAACCAATTTTCCGTCGTTTATTTTTGTTTTCTTTGAACCTGGGTGTTGTCTATTTCCTTATGAACCCCGTTGTATCTTTTCTTTTGTGTCTTTGTTGAGCCAAGTAAAGCCTTCAGTGGAAAGTTGAGACTATATTTCGGATTTCTGCGCAGAAACAGATTTCTGCTGTCCACTGTTAAATTCTATAAAATCACAAAAAATTCATAATGACCTGAGTTTTTTTATGCGTAATCCTAGGCTATATACGCAACTTTTCTTAGTTGAGCATTTTTTTGATTTGAGCAATAGAAGATTTTCGAACAAAATCATCTTTACATGTTGTCCTGTTTTGACAAATTTGTGCCAAAATTGCATTTGCATCTTAATATCATTCTTTTGGTGTTATTTTGAGAAAAATACTTTCAAAAGAAGTTGTGACATTATCTAATGTGTTTTTGAGTTTTAGGTTTGTGTTGAAATTGAACCATGTGAATTTATTATTTCGATTGCACTAACGTTGCTAATGACGAGTGTGAGAAGTTTGGTGTGAAGGAAGTTTTCAAGGGTCAAGAGAAGAGCATGATATGACGTGATCAAGAAGAGTGAAAATCCTAAGCTTGGGGATGCCCGGGTGGTACATCCCAGAAAATTCCAAGAAGACTCAAGTGTCTAAGCTTGGGGATGCCCAAGGCATCCCCTTCTTCATCGATAAATTATCAGGTCACTTCTTGTGAAACTATGTTTTTATTCAGTCACATCGTATGTGCTTTACTTGGAGCGTCTTTTATTTTTTCTTTCATTTTGTTTTTATTTTTGAAATAAGCTTGGTTGGACCCCAACATTCTTTTATTGGAGAGTGACACGCTCCGCTTTTTCATGGGAATACTTTGCATTCTTAATCTTTTCATGGCTGCTGCATTTATTTAGCTCATGTTTGCATGCATCTCTTATCTAAGAGCTGTTAGTTTTAGTAGTGTTATGTGAGTACTCTCATGTTTGGTTTCTATATCATGTAGAGTATTTTTTTTTAAACATATCTTGTATGGTGCTTGTTGGGAAAAGAAACTGCTGCTTGAAGTAGAATTTATAACAGTGCAAGTAGAAGCTTGTATAGACTGTGGCTAGAACTTTTCATATCATGATAAATGTTATTTTAGTTTTAAAGCCTTGTGGTTATTGAGTAGCATGATTAGCCTCAAATATCTGAGAGTGTTTAATGTGTCATTGAAAGATTCATGAGTTGTTCTTGTCATAGTGAAGCATAAATTTATGGTATTCTCTTTTGAATGTTTTATTTGGTTGACTTGGCGCATGCTCACACCATGTTTATGACTATGAACCAGTCACTAATAGCCTCTATGATCATTTAGTTTTTGAACTTGTGATACCGCTTATGCTTTGATTAATGATGTTTATGTTGCTATGCATGATTATGGCTCTTATACTCTCTTGATTTGTCGCTCCCAGTCTTTTGCTAGCCTCCACCTGTACTGAGTATGGAATTCTACTCGTGCATCCAACTCCCTAAAACCAAGTTTTCCCACTGTGTCCACCATACCTACCTAAATGTGGTATTTAACTGCCACTCCAAGTAAGTTGCTCATGTGTTACCTTTAAAACCTTCAAAATTATTCCTGCTTTGTGTTCCTGTTTTTGCTCATGAGGACGTAAATAGAGAATCTTTATCTCACTTGTTGATTGGATTTCACACCTTGGACTAGTGGCTTCATCCGCTTATCCAATTGATAGAAGATTTGGCAGCGGGAGGCCCATCCCCAAATTAATACACACAAAATCTCTTCACTATTTTTGCCCCTGATTTATCAATCAAAGCATAATTGTGTAAACAAAAGAGAAAGAGGGATGACCTTCTATACCACTTGCGCCCTTCATTTGGGAGCCGCTCTTGTGAAATCTAGTTGGCTTGTGACGTACTATATTTTCTATTTACCATTCGTTGACATTAGCATACATCTCCCAAAATAGAGACACTCCTCCATGGTATGTGATTGTTGGCAGGCACCCGAGGATTCGGTTAGCCATGGTTTGTGAAAGATGGATGGGAGGAGTGTCAAACTTTTAATATCTCTGTTTAATAAAATAAAATCTATAGCACATAAGTGATCTCTGCTTCCCTCTGCCAAGGGCCTTTCTTTTACTTTTATGTTGAGTCTCCATCTTCTAACTTTACGCACAACTGAGAGAGTATTTTTGCCATTCTGAGTTTTATGTGCATTTATCCCAGAAACATCATTAGTTGATTCATGATGTGTTATTGCTTGTTCTCAAATTATTTGTTCTAGTCTTCCTCATGAACTTTGAAGGTGTCCTGGCATTTATGTTTTGCCCCACTCTTAAGGACTAGCGAAATACCACTTTGCCATGCTTTCTCTATACTTGAAACAAAGTATATCTTTCTTTGCATTGTTATTCATGAACTTTTATTTGAGATACTTCTCATGATGCAAAGTGATTGCTATGATTTATTATTAAAGTTCTATTTATCATGTTTGTGTTAAATTTCTATGATCTCATCTTACATATGATTTTACATTTTTACGATCAAGATTGTGTGGTACATGTCACCCCAGAAATTATTTTGTTTTATCGTTTACCTACTTGAGGACGAGTATGAACTAAGCTTGAGGATGCTTGATACGTATCCATCGTATCAATAATTTCTGATGTTTCATGATGATATTATGCCAATTGCTACATGTTTTCTCCCTTCTTTATGTCATTTTTATCGATTTTCCGGACTAACCTATTGACAAGATGCCACAGAGCCAGTTCCCTGTTTTCTGTTGTTTTTAGTTTCAGAAAAAATGTTCTGGAAATATTCTTGGAATTGGAAAATTCTAAGCCCGGAAGTTTTAGAATTCCCGAAGGTTCCATGGAGTCCTGAAGAGACCTGGATTGGGGCCTCAAGGGGCCACACCATAGGGTGGCGCGCCCCCCTTGGCCACGCCGGGGTGTGGTGTGGGGCCCCCAGGGCTCCACCGCCTTTGCCCTTTCGCCTATTTATTCCCCTCCGAAGGAAAACCCTAGGCACCTGATAAAAAATCCCCGAAATGTTCCGCAGCCGCCGTCGTCGTCAACCCTAGATCAGGGGTTTTTGAAGCTGTCTCCCGGCACCCTGCCTGAGATGAGATCATCACCGGAGGCCTCTTCATCACCATGCCTGCCTGCAGAGTGATGTGTGAGTAGTTCATCCTTGGACTACGGGTCCATAGCAGTAGCTAGATGGTTGTCTTTTCCTCCTATGCCTCAATGTTTAGATCTCGTGAGCTGCCTAACATGATCGAGAGTGTTCTTATGTAATTCTATGTGTTGTGTTTGCTGGGATCCGATGAATATTGAACTTATGCCAAGTTGAGTATAGTCTTTATTGCATATGTTATTTGTGATCTTGCATTCTTTCCATTGCTAGTGGTTGCTCTGGCCAAGTAGTTGCTAGTGACTCCAAGAGGGAGTATTTATGCTCGATAGTTGGGTTCATACCTCCTTTTCTCCTGTGCTCAAGTGACAGAAACATGACGGGGGAGGAGGTGTTGCTGCCACCAGGGAGAAAACAACGGTGTGAGTGCCCGCGTGCACAATCATTTCTTACATTACACATTGCTTAATGCGATTATCTGTTGCTTGCAACTTAATACCTAAGGGGGTTCGGATGATAACCTGAGGGTGGATTATTAGTCATAGATGCAGTTGGATTACGGTCTATGTATATTGTTGTAATGACCGCACTAAATATCATAGTAGTCATCATGTCATGAATGTGCACTACGGTGCAACCTCTATTTATCAATTGCCTAGTTGTAATTTGTTCACCCAACATGCTATCTTTTATGGAGAGACACCACTAGTGAAGCTATGAACCCCGGTCCATTTTCCTACACTGTTAAACAAACCACTACAATTCCGTGCTTTCTTTACTTACTGCAAGCATACACTATTTTCCACACTATACGTCTAATCTTTGTTTTCAGCAAGACCGATGAGATTGACAACCTCACTGTACCGTTGGGACAAAGTATTTTGGTTGTGTTGTGTGCAGGTTCCACGTTGTTGCGGACACCGGTGAGGCGCCATCACCACCGTCAGTGGCATCAACCTTCCGAAGATCCTCTTTATCCTACTGGACTGATAATCTTGGTTCTTAACTGAGGGAAATTCTTACCGCTGCACTCATCACACCCTCCTCTTGGGTTTCCCAACACAACATCAACGTTTGCATCAATAGGAGATCTGCTTTCCCGACCAGCTAAGCTGGAAATGTTCATTCAAATCTTTGGCACATGAATTCTTGTGTGATTGCTTGAACCTAGTACATGTTTTGCTTTGTGCCATACCACATAGGTGAGAAAGCATGTACGCTGACATGGCAGGTGTCCATGCAACTTGCTTTGACTCCATTTCCTACAATATTAGGCATAAAGAACTCATACATAAATCATTCCAGCAAATATGTGCACATAAATAAATCATTCCAGAAAGTATTTGCACACAAATAAACCATTCCAGCAAGTATTTTTACATAAGTAAATCATTCCAGCAAATATTTGCACACACATAAATAATTCTAGCAAGTATTTGATCATACATAAATTCAAGAAAATACAATAGTTCCAACAAAATAATTGACATACTACCTATTACATATTTTGTTGCTGAAAATAGCTAACTCGGTCTTCCCATATTTGATCGGCAACTTCTTGCTTAAAATTAACCGTAATGGTATGTTCATGTGCTTGGCCACTTGACGTTGAAGCATGGCTAATATTTGGCACCCATTCATCCTCAGGTATGATATATTCATCTATCCCATCATTTATCACCCAATTATGAATAATGCAACAAGCTACAACAATGCCAACTTGAGTAGGAGATGGGAAGAATGGAGTGGCATCATCAAGGATTTTGAATCTTCTCTTGAGTGAGCCAAATGCACGTTCTACATCTGTTCGAAGAGAAGAATGCCTAAGGTTGTATAACTCCTTCTCGTCTTGCACAGGATTGCTTCCCCACTCATTTAAATGGTATCTCACATTACGAAAAGGTGGCAAGAATCCTTGTTTAGCTCCATATCCAGCATCAACAAGATAAAATTTGCCTAACATATGAGGGATATTCGATTATTTAGATAAAACAAATAGTGTTGTTGACAAAACTTGATCTACATAGTTTGTGTACTACCTTTTGGGACACGTAAACCATTTTCATGTGTTAAAGCATCACGTAAAACTAGAGCATCATGTGTTGTCCCCTCCCGGCCAGCTAACACGTATGGGAACCAAAGATCAAAATCGACGGACGCCATCACATTTTGGGCATATGTAATGGTCGCTCTTCTTTTTATCTTTCTTAATTGAACAATCAATTTCATCATGGAGATAAACATATGTGCCACGGCTGTCAAAATTAAAATATTTGTCTTGTTCTCCATCTACAATGCAAAATTACACAATATATAACTTCACAACATAGGGATACGTCATAAACGTATCTATAATTTCTTATGTTCCATGTTGTTTTCATGTCATATGCTACATGTTTTCCTTACACTTTATGTCATTTTTATCGATTTTCCGGACAAACCTATTGACAAGATGCCACAGAGCCAGTTCCCTGTTTTCTGATGTTTTTAATTTCAGAAAAGTTGTTTTAGAAATATTCTCGGGATTGGAAAATTTGAAGCCCGGAAGTCTTAGAATTCCCGAATGTTCCACAAAGTCCCAAAGAGGCCCGGAGGGGGCCACAGGGGGGACACACCATAGGGCGGCGCGCCCCTGGCCATGCCAGGGGGTGGTGTGGCCCCCTCGGGCATCCACCGCCATCGCGCTTTCGCCTATTTATTCCCCCCGATAGGTCAACCCTAAAAGATACCACTTCATCCCGAGAAACACCCGAGGCCGCCGTCATCGTCAACCCGAGATCGGGAGGGTTCTGGAGCTCTCCCCGGCACCCTTCCGGGAGGGGAATTCATCATCGGAGGGGTCTACACCACCATGCCCGCTTCCGGAGTGATGCGTGAGTAGTTCATCCTTGGACTACGGGTCCATAGCAGTAGCTAGATGGTTGTACTCTCCACTTTATGCCTCATGTTTAGATCTCGTGAGCTGCCTCACATGATCGAGATCGTCTATTTGTAATGCTACATATTGTGTTTGCTGGGATCCGATGATTATTAAATGTTATGTCTGTTGATTATCAATCTATCATGTTATCTTCATGTGTATGTTATTTGTGATCTTACATGATCTCTGTTGTTAGTAGATTCTGTGGCCAAGTAGATGCTAGTGACTCCAAGAGAGAGTTTTTATGCTTGATAGTGGGTTCATGCCTCCTTTGCATCTACGCTCGAGTGACAGAAACGTGACGGATGGAGGATGTGTTGTTGCCATTAGGGAGAAAACAGCGATGTTTACTTCGTTTACATTGTTTACATTACACACTTTTCTTACTGCGATAATCTGTTTCTTGCAACTTAATACCCAACGTTTGTTCGGATGATATTCTAAGGGTGGATTATTAGTCATAGATGCAGTTGGATGACGCCCGCATGAATCTCATAGTAATCTTTATGTCATGCATGTTCTTTATCTGTCAATTGCCCAGTTGTAATTTGTTCACCACACTTGTTAGCTATCTTTATGGAGAGACGCCTCTAGTGAACTGTGGACCCCGGTTCATCTAGCTACAGCTACGAACCCGTAGTCCAAGGATGAACTACTCACGCATCACTCCGGAGGCAGGCATGGTGATGTAGAAGCCTCCGGTGATGATTTCCTCTCCGGCAAGGTGCCAGAGACAGCTTCAGAACCCCCCTTATCTAGGGTTGACGGTGACAGTGGCTGCGAAACTTTTCGGGGATTTTTGATCAGGTGCCTAGGGTTTTCCATCCGGAGGGATTAAATAGGCGAAAGGGAAAAGACGGTGGAGCTCCAGGGGCCCCACACCCATAACTGGCGCGGCCAGGGGGCCGCGGTACCCTATGGTGTGGCCCCCCTAGTGACCGTCCTCGACTCTCCTTCGGTCATCTGGATGCTTCCGGGGAAAATAGGCACTTCGGGCTTTGTGGGGTCCAATTCCGAGAATGTTTCCAGAACAACTTTTCTGAAACCAAAAACAGCAGAAAACAGGGAACTGGCACTTGGCATCTTGTTAATAGGTTAGTCCCAGAAAACGTATAAAAATGCTATAAATAAGGGAGAAAACAAGTAGCAATTAATATAATATGATCATGGAGTATCAGAAATTATAGATACGTTGGAGACGTATCAAGCATCCCCAAGCTTAGTTCCTACTCGTCCTCGAGGAGGTAAACGATAAAACACAATAATTTCTCAGGTGACATGCTACTAACATAAACTTGATCAATCTAACCTAAAAGCATATGCACGCTAAGATCATAGAACTTCAAACACAAACATGGCAAATAGAACTTCAATAATAAAGCATAGTAATTAATTTTCATCACGAAGAGTAACTCAAATAAAGGATCATGAATAATAATGCAAAGAAAGGTAGACGTTTGTTTCAGGTATAGAGAAAGCATGACACAGTGATATTTCGCTAGTCCTTAAGAGTGGGGCAAAACATAAATGCCAGGACACCTTCAAAGTTCATGAGGAAGACTAGAGCAAATAATTTAAGAACAAATAATATCACATTATGAAGTAATTATTGATATTTATGGGACAAATGCACATAGAACCCAGAATGGCAAAAATGCTCTCTCAACTGTGCATAAAGTTAGAAGATGGAGACTCAACATAAAAGTAAAAGAAAAGCCCTTCGCAGAGGGAAGCAGGGATCACTCATGTGATAGAGCTTTTATTTTTATTAAACAGAGGTATTAAAAGTTTAACACTGAGTGTATATATTTTGGGAGATGTATGCTAATGTCAACGAATGGTAAACAGAAAATACAGTACACCACAAGCCAACTGGATTCACAAGAGCGGCTCCCGTGGTGAAGGGCGCAACTGGTGTAGAAGGTCATCCCTCTTTCTCTTTTGTTTACACAATTATGCTTTGACTGATAAATCAACGACAAAAATAGTGAAGAGAATTTGTTTCTATTAATTTGGGGTTGGGCACCCCGCTACCAACTCTTCTATCATTTGGATAAGCGGATGAAGCCACTAGTCCAGGGTGTGAAATCCAATCAACAAGTGATATAAAGATTCTCTATTGACGTCCTCATGAGCAAAATCAGGAACATAAAGCAGGAGTAATTTTGAAGGTTTTAAAGGTAACACATGAGCAATTTACTTGGAGTGGTAGTTAAATACCACATGTAGGTAGGTATGGTGGACACAATGGAAAAACTTTGGTTTCAAGGGACTTTGGATGCACGAGTAGAGTTCATACTCAGTACAGGTGGAGGCTAGCAAAAGACCGGGAGCGACAAATCAAGAGAGCATAAGAGTCATAATCATGCATAGCGACATAAGCATCATTAATTAAAACATAAACACTATCACAAGTTAAAAAACTAAGTGGTCATGGAGGCTATTCGTGACTGGTTAATAGTCATAAAAATGGTGTGAGCATGCGCCAAGTCAACCAAATAAAACATTCAAAAGAGAATACCATATATTGATGCTTTACTATGACAAGACAACTCATGAATCTTTCAGGACATATTAAAAACTCACAGCTATTTGAGGCTAATCATGCTACTCAATAACCACAAGGCTTTAAAACTAAAATAACATTTAGCATGGTATGAAAAAGTTCTAGCCACAGTCTATACAAGCTTCTACTAGCACTGTTATAAATTCTACTTCAAGCAGCTGTTTTATTATCCCAACAAGCACCATCCAAAACATTCTTTAAAAAAATATTCTTTATGATACAACAAGAAAACATGAGAATAATCACATAACACTACTAAAACTAACAGATCTAATAAGAGATGCATGCAAAACATGAGCTAAATAAATGCAGCAGCTAGACAGAGATTAAGAATACAAAGTATTCTCATGAAAAAGCGGAGAGTGTCACTCTCCAATAAAAGAATGTTGGGGTCCAATCAAGCTTATTGAAAAATTATAAACAAACTGAAAGCAAAAACCAAAACAAACTAAAAACAAAAATAAAAGACGCTCCAAGTAAAGCACATAAGATGTGACCGAATAAAAATATAGTTTCACTAGAAGTGACCTGATAATTTGTTGATGAAGAAGGGGATTCCTTGGGCATCCCCAAGCTTAGACGCTTCAGTCTTCTTGGAATCTACTGGGATGTACCACCGGGGCATCCCCAAGCTTAGGCTTTTCACTCTTCTTGATCACATCATATCATCCTCTTCTCTCGACCCTTGAAAACTTCCTTCACACCAAACTTCTCACAATCTTCATTAGCAACGTTAGTGCAAACAAAATAATAAATTCACATGGTCCAGTTTAAACATAAGTCTAACAATAAAAAACACATTAGCTACTGTCACAAATTCTTTTAAAACTCTTTTTCTCAAAAGAACACCAAAAAAAAAAGAGATGAAGATGCAAATGCAATAAATGGCAGAAATCTGTAAAAATAAAGGAGCAGGTAAACATCGATTTTTTCAAAAAAAATTATGTTGCTCAAATAAAAAAGTGGTCAACTAAGAAAAGTTTCGTATATAGCTCACGATTACTCACAAAAAAACTAAGGTCATTTGAATTTTCACAGTGGACAGCAGAAATCTGTTTCCTGCGCAGAAATCCGAAATATAGCCTCAACTTTCCACTAGAGGCTTTACTTGTGTCAACAAAAACTCAAAATAAAAGATACAGAGGGGTTTCTAAGGAAATAGAAAACACCCAGGTGCAAAGCACACCAAAGAAAATGAAAGAGAACTAGTTGAAAACAGCGAAATAAAACGGGTTTTCTCCCGGTAGCGCTTTTCTTTAACGCCTTTCAGCTAGGCATAAAAGGGAAACTCAAGTATTTTCAAGTGAAGAAGCATCAACATCATATCTTGGTCTAATAATAGAGTCAAAATTTAGCTTTATCTTCTTTCTAGGAAAGTGTTCCAAACGTTTCTTGAGGGGGAATTAATATTTAATACTCCCCTATTTCATATCAATAATTGCACCAACAGTTCTAAGAAAAGGTCTTCCCAAAACAATATGACAAGAATCATTCAATTAAATGTTCATAACAAAAAAAAATCAAAAGGGGCAAGGTTATTGTTAACCATAATAAGAACATCATCAATTCTACCAAGAGGTTTCTTCTTAGCATTATCAGCAAGATGAACATCCAAATAACAGTGTTCCAACGGTGGTAGATCAAGCATATCATAAAGCTTTTGTGGCGTAACAGAGATACTAGCACCAACATCACACAAAGCTTTGCAATCAAAATAATTTATTTTTATCTTAATGATAGGCTCCCAACCATCATCTAATTTCCTAGGGAAGATGTTTCAAGTTTCAAATTTTCTTCCCTAACTTTCATGAGAGCATTGGTAATATGTTTAGTAAAGGCCATATTCATGGCACTAGCATTGGGACTTCTAGCAAGCTTTTGTAGAAACATAATAACTTCAGAGATATTGAAATCATCAAAATCAAAATTATTATCATCAAAAGTAATGGAACCATTATCTCCCACATCTTTAAAAAATTCAGCACTTTTATTAGAAGTAGTTTCAACAATTTGAGGCAATTTAGCACGTTTCACCAAAGGAGTAGGGACTTTATTAACACCAACTACTTTACCCTTGATAGTAGGAGGTTTACTAGCACTTGGAGCTTCAGTTTTACTAGTCGTTGTGATAGTGCAAACTCTAGCAATATTATTCTTTTTAGCCAATTCATCCTCTCTTTACCACCTAGCACGTAATTCAGACATCAACCTGACATTATCATCAATTCGAACTTGAATGGCATTCAAAGTTTTACTTTGTTTAACATCTTGTGGAAAAACCTTTAGTTTTAGAAAATCAACATCAATAGCAAGGCTATCTACTTTAGAGGCAAGAACATCTATTTTACCAAGATTTTCCTCAACAGATTTATTAAAAGCAGTTTGTGTGCTAATAAATTCTCTAAGCATGTTTTAAAGATCAGAGGTAGAGCTTTTATTTCTATTGTAGGAGTTTCCATAAGAACTACCATAACCATTATTAGGAGGATAAGGCTTATATATGTTTCCACCAAAATAACTTCTATAAGCATTGTTGTTAAAATTATTATTTCTAATAAAGTTTACATCAACATGATCTTCTTGAGCAACCAAAGAGGCTAAAGGAACATTATTAGGATCAACTTGAGTTTTACCATTAAGAAGCATAGACATAATAGCATCAAGCCTGTCACTCAAAGAGGATGTTTCCTCAACATAATTTACCTTCTTACCTTGTGGAGCTCGCTCAGTGTGCCACTCTGAATAATTTATCATCATATCATCAAGAAGCTTTGTTGCATTTCCCAAAGTGATGGACATAAAGGTACCTCCAGCAGCTGCATCCAATAGGTTCCTTGAGGAGAAATTCAGTCCTGCCTAAAAAGTTTGTATAGTCATCCAAGTAGTCAGTCCATGAGTGGGACAATTCTTCACCATAGTTTTCATTCTTTCCCAAGCTTTAGCAACATGTTCATTATCAAATTGTTTAGAATTCATTATGTCACTTCTTAGGGATATAATCTTGGCAGGAGGATAATATTTTCCAATGAAAGCATCTTTACACTTAGTCCATGAATCAATACTATTTCTAGGCAAAGATAGCAACCATTCTTTAACTCTTCCTTTCAAAGAGAAAGGAAATAAATTCAGTTTAATAATATCGCCGTCCACATCTTTATATGTTTGCATCTCACATAGTTCAAAAAAAAATTATTAAGGTGGGCAGCAACATCATCAGTACTAACACCAGAAAATTGCTCTTTCATAACAAGATTTAATAAAGCAGGTTTACTATCATACAAAGCAGAAGTAGGAGCAGGTGGAGCAATAGGTGTACAAATAAAATCATTGTTGTTTGTGCTAGTGAAGTCACACAACTTAGTATTCTCAGAGGAACTCATTCTAGCAGAATAATAGCAAGCAAGTAAATAACAACTATGAAGTAAACTAATTTTTTGTGTTTTTAATATAGAGAAGAAAAACAAGACAAAAATAAAAACAAGACAATAAACAAAATAAAGAGGTTGAGAGTGAGAGACTCCCCTTGCCAGAAGACTTCTTCCTCCCCGGCAACGGCGCCAGAAATTCCTTGATGCTTGCAGAGTTGATGGCTTTGAATCCCCGGCAAGGTGCCAGAAATTCTTTGCTCTGGATGGTGTGTTGGGAACCCCAAGAGGAGGGTGTGATGAGCAAGCGGTAAGAATTTCCCTCAGTTAAGAACCAAGGTTATCAATCCAATAGGAGGAAGAGGATCTCAGGAAGGTTGATGCCACTAACGGTGGTGATAACGCTTCATCGGTGTCAGCAACAACGTGGAACCTGGACACAACACAACCAAAATACCTTTTCCAAATGGTACAATGAGGTTGTCAATCTCACCGGTCTTGCTGAAAACAAAGATTAGACATATAGTGTGGAAAATAGTGTATGCTTCCAGTAAGTAAAGAAAGAAGGAAATTGTTGTGGTTTGTTTAACAGTGTGGAAAATGGACCGGGGTCCATAGGTTCACTAGTGGTGTCTCTCCATAAAGATAACATGCTGGGTGAACAAATTACAGCTGGGAAATTGACAAGTAGAGGTTGCACCGTAGTGCATAATATAACATGATGACTACTATGATATTTTAGTGCGGGCATTACAACAATATACATAGACCGAAATCCATCTACATCTATGACTAATAATCCACCCTCAGGTTATCATCCGAACCCACTTAGGTATTAAGTTGCAAGCAACAGATAACTGTATTAAACAAAGTGTGTAATGTAAGCAATGATTATGCACGCGGGCACTCTCACCGCAGTTTTCTCCCTAATGGCAACAACACATCCTCCCCCTTCACGTTTCTGTCACTCGAGCAAGGTGGTGAGGAGGCATGAACCCACTATCAAGCATAAATACTCCCTCTTGGAGTCACTAGCAACTACTTGGCCAGAGCAACCACTAGCAACGAAGAGCATGCAAGATCACAAATAACATATGCAATAAAGACTATTATCAACTTGGCATAAGTTCAATATTCATCGGATCCCAGCAAACACAGCATATAGAATTACATAAGATCAATCTCGATCATGATAGGCAGCTCACGAGATCTAAACATGGAGGCATATGAGGAGAAGACAACCATCTAGCTACAACTACGAACCCGTAGTCCAAGGATGAACTACTCACGCATCACTCCGGAGGCAGGCATGGTGATGTAGAAGCCTTCGTCGATGATTTCCTTTCCGGCAGGGTGCCGAAGACAGCTTCAGACCCCCCTGATCTAGGGTTGACGGTGACGGCGGCTGCGGAACTTTTCGGGGATTTTTGATCAGGTGCCTAGGGTTTTCCATCCGGGGGGATAAAATAGGTGAAAGGGCAAAGGTGGTGGAGCTCCAGGGGCCCCATACCCATAGCTAGCGCGACCAGGGGGGCCGCTCCACCCTATGGTGTGGCCCCCTGGTGCCCGTTTTCGACTCTCCTTCGGTCTTCTATATGCTTCCGAGGAAAATAGGCACTTCGGGCTTTGTGGGGTCCAATTCCGAGAATGTTTCCAGAACAACTTTTCTGAAACCAAAAACAGCAGAAAACGGGGAACTGGCACTTGGCATCTTGTTAATAGGTTAGTCCCGAAAAAGTATAAAAATGCTATAATTAAGGGAGAAAACAAGTAGCAATTAACATAATATGATCATGGAGCATCAGAAATTATAGATACGTTGGAGACGTATAAGTCTCCAAGCTGGAGGGCACCTTACCTCCCTTCTACTTTGACGGGTGGACAAGCCTCTCTCTGTGGAGGTGGAGCAGACGGGCGAGCAGCCCGAGGCCTCTCCTCCGCCCCCACGTCGATCTCTGTCGCCTCACCACGATAACTCATCTGAGGAGGACAACGACTCCTCGGGGAGGACTCCGACTCGGGACCTAGGGACGTTGACTCCGATGGCCTTGGCGCCTGGGCCTGGGCTGGCTACGAATGCTAGGGTGATTACCCAGGTTGCTACTGTGGCTCAGGCATCTTCGCGTGTGCCGTCTCTGTTAGCCCCGACCGCTCCTCCTTTGAGTGAGCCGGATAGGCTGGCCATGGTGGATGTGTCCTGCCAGATCTCGCAGCGGTCTATGGGACCCTCGCTCTCACAGTACGGCTCCAACCTCTGTGAGGGCCCGGGTTCACTGGATCTGGCAGGCCTTTGTGGCGGATGCCCTGCACAACGCGATCTCATCTCAGTCTGGCGTTGAGGCGGCGGACACTGGCGGGGCGAGCATGGAGGTTGCCGCCCCGGACTCGCCGCGTTCTCCGGGGGTGGTCTGCTACACCCGCTTGCCTGGGACCCCTCCTACTCCACCTCAGGGGTCCCCGACGCGCCTTCCAGTGACCCCTGCCCCGGACGCCCGTGCCCTGGGTACGGTCGTCACCACCACTCCCGTGCTTGGGGTCACGACTCGCCGCAGTGCGCACCTGCGGGGGCTAGGTCGGGGACGGAGGTCGTCGATGACTGAGGTGGCGGCCCGCCGACAGGCGGCTCTCTGCCTGGAGTCTGGTACGTCTCGACCTTCCTCATCCCTCCCTTCGTCTGCCTCCCCGTCATCTGGTTCTAGGTTTTCGGTTCTCGACTCGGTCGATGCTACGCACTTGGAGCAAGTGGCTCTTGACTGTGGCGTGATTTTCCGGGGCGAGCGAGGCCCCCGGTTGGAACAAATTAAGGCGATTAGAGTGAAGGAGATTTATGAGGGGGCACTTGCGGTGGCTCGTGCCCAATCCGAGCGTGACCGTCCAGGGCCCCAAGATCCCGCTGGACCTGGGAAAGAAGCCCCTGGGTCTGGCAGTGGACCCTCTCCTGTGCAACTTGGTGTGCCGCTGCCGCAGATACCTCCCAACCTGGGAGGAAGCGGGGGAAACCACCGAAGGACGCGTCCAGACCCTCGACCTTTGGTAGGGCCTGACAAGTCCCCCGTAAGGGGATAGACCCCGCCGGTTCCCAATGAGTGTCTCCCTCTTGGGCTGGAATATGAGGGGGTTCGGACAGGACGGTCGACGCCGTTAGCTAGTGGAGTATATTAGAAACGAGGATCCAGATATCATAGGCATCTAGGAGACGATTCGCCAGGACTTCTCCATTGCCAAGCTAGAGAGTCTAAGTCGCTATAAGTTTGCTTGTCAATGGCTACCGGTGACGGGGCGGTCGGGCGGGATCCTTCTTGGTGCTAAGTAGGACACGTTTGAGGTAGATGATATGGACCGCGGGGAGATCTTTTTGAGCATGTTGCTCACCCAGAGACGGACTAACCTCCGTTGGGAGGTTATTATTGTCTATGGTCCCGCGGATCATCGAAGGTCCCGCGAGTTCTTAGATGAACTCAGGGCGAAGGTGGAGCGTTGTCTTGACCCGGTTGTAGTGACTGGGGA